>CM054059.1:369037487-369770311 GCA_028641055.1 Alopecurus myosuroides
GCAGCGATGGCGATCATGCAGGGCTCTAACAGATGGGAGATACAGGTGGCACTTCTATCTCCGGGTTGCTGGACGAGGCTTCTGTGCAAGGACAGCAAAGACAGAACCATGCTGACCAACAGACAACACTCAAGACGGGAAGAACAATTAATGATATATCTACTGTCTCAGGTCCCATAATTTTCTTGGATGTAGCTTGGTCTCCTCGTCCGGATGGCAGTTCGGCGGTTGCTGGTTTAGGTATTTTCATACAGCTTGGAGGGGATCGACGTTGCTCTTAGGTGTGTATCTCAGCCATATCCCCACCATCAATATCTGCAATTCAGGCTGAGGCATTTGGCTTGATGTTAGCGTCCCAGATTGCAGGAACACTTCAGATTCAGCCGGCAACTTTTTTGACAGTTTGTGCGACGCTGGTAACTGCGGCAGCATCGCAAAACATGATAATGCTCCTGGACATTGGTCCATCAGACCACAACTCGCTCAAATAGAAGCCTCCACAACCTTTGATGCTTCCAGGATATATCATATCAATAGATGTTATAATTTTAGAGCTCATCATCAATCCAAGTTGGCATTGAACATTCAGAATGCATCTTTTAGCTACATGTGTTTAAATTCAGGCGTAGGTACATGGCTAAATGCAGATATAGCTGCAGTTTCATGCACCATGCAATGCAAGCTTGTGTATGTACGTTGTTGTTAAATGAATGAAAACTTCTGTGTTAAAAAAAATATGTACACTCATATTTCCAAAGCTGGTCCGTGACGTACGAATGGAGGAGGAGACTAGGGAGGCGAATGAAGGGGGGAGAAGGAGGGGGCGATCGGGAGCGTTGTCGCCGTCCAGGCTCGGTCCGAGAGGGTGTCGGACTGCGCCCCCGCCGGCGGCGGTCGGTGTGTGCTCGGTTCACCCACCCACTCCCAGAGCCCGGCGTTATTGGGAGGCAAGTTTTGGCTGCTGTCTCCCTCTGATGACGAGGAGGAGAGCTCGGATGGTGAGGAGACTTTGGAGGATCTTCCGGCGAGATATTTCGATAGTTTTGAGGCGATCTGCGGTTCCCCGGCCTCGGATGCAGCTCGGTCCTTGGGATCGGTATCAGAGAGGATGAAGAAGCGACTTCGCCGGCGGCAAGCCCAGAGGTATGCTTCTATTGCAGTTCGTCGGGGGTAAGTGATCGGAACAACCATCTCTTCTCGCCGGAGAGAAAAGTCGCGCGAAAGGCGTTGAAGCTACCGGTGTTCGAGCCCACTGTGTTCGTCGAGGACGAATGCGTCGCATCTCCATGGACGGTGGTGCGACGCCGGCGAGGATCGCTGTCAGTGGGTACGGAGGTGACCGGGTTTTCGGGATCGGATTCGTGTTTGAATTCCCGTTAGTTTCGGAAAGGCCCGATCACGGATGGATTCACGGGGCAGTTTCCGAACTTGGTACAGCTGGCACCACCTCGGACAGACCGCTGTCAGGTGCGGGGCCGTACTTGCGTGACTAGCGCCAAATTACCAAAGGGTATCGGGCCTTCGAGATTCCTAGGGTTCTTCCGTTCCAAAATTTCCTCGACAGCGCTCTGTGCGGGCGCCGCCATGGCTAATCGCGGAGAGCAGGGAGGTGGACAGCGGAATCTTGGGGGAAACCCGGGGCGTGGTGCGCAGCCGGCGGCGGGCTTCAACAATTTCGAACAAGGGGGTCCAAGCGGGACGGCGGTTCCGCCCGGCGGCGTTGGACAGATGGCGGCGCCGCCCATGGCGTTCCACGCGGGGGCGGGTTTCCATGCTGGAGATCGTCAGATGCAGGGAGCAGCTCGGGGAAGGCAGCGGTATGATCAAGCGCGAGGTGGTTTCAGGAGAGGTGGTCGTGGGGGGTACGTCAATAACGTGTACCGCCCTAACGGACATCGCTTCGACAACGGCAGAGGCCGGTATATTCCTCGGGCGACGCAGCAGATAGTGCCTGGGATTCAGAGGGCGGGTGTAGTGGCTACGGTGGCCGCTAATCAACCTATGGCTCAGCCGGTAGCGGCGGTCGTCGTAGCACAATCTGGCACGCAGGAGGTCCAGGGCCCGGCGGTGCAGAGTGTTGTTCCGGCTGGGGAGACTGTGGCGAGGCAAGGGGAGAAGAGGGTCTCGGCTGATCAGTTGGCAGTTGCGGTTGCTGGGGCTGTCCAAAAGAAGAGCAAGAAGATTGATAGGAACAGGTGTTTTCGGTGTCGTGAGGCGGGACATTTCCTCGCTGATTGTCCAGCTCCTGTTTGCGACTTTTGTCAGGGTTCGATTCATAAAAATGGACCTTGTCATCTTCTGGCTGCACCTAAACCGCACCCTGTGATGTACGGGTATGCACATGATGAGCTCATGATATTTGGGGTTCCGCTCACGGCGAGTTTTCGGCCGAAGATCGTGAATGCGCGATGGGCTTCCGTGGTAGTGAATAAAGGAGAAATGTCTATACCTCAGGTGATTACTCAGCTGCATCGCTTGGTACCCACGGAGGGGTTCATCTGGGATGTGAGCCAGGTGGGACACAACATATTCAAAGTTTTATTCCCTACCCAGATTGAGCTTGATCGGTTGAAGATTTTTGGAACGTGTCGAGTTCCAAACTCCCGTTGTGTGATGACGGTGGATAGCTGGGGCGAGAGGATAGAGAGTTTGGACACACTGCCAAACTTTTGGATTCGTGTTTCGGGGATTCCAGAGGAGCACACGGGTGATTTCCTCGCGATGTGGGCAGTTGGACGAGGAAGACTGATATGAAATATACTCGTCAGCACGGTGTCTTGCGTATTCTAGTGGGATGTCTTGATTACACTAAAATCCCTCGAACAATTCCTCTGCTTATAAAAGAGGAGTTTTATGCACTATCTTTCTTTGTGGAGGGAGAGGAGAAACCCGAGGAGGTCGATGATATGGTTGTTGACAAGAAGGATGAAGAGGATGAGGGGGATAGCAGTGATATGGGGTCAGACTTCCGTGACGCACTAGCTAAAACTTCACTTGAGGACACCGCGGCTAAAGAGGATTCGGCGCAGAATTCTATGTCTCAAACCGATAATAATGGGCGTGGCGGGAATGCGTCTCATGGTGCTACAAGTATGGAAATGAAGCGGGCGGGGGTGGTTTTTTCACCTTTGTTGAAGGAGCAATTCCGCCGTATTGAAGAGGAGATGAGGGCGGCTGTTAACTCTCCCGTGGGGCAACATAATACCACACTTGCGCTGCGGCGATGATTTCAGTGCTGCAGCCTAGCAGTTTTTCTGCCGCGGGCAGTGACCATGGGCTGCCGCGGGCTGGTTTTGCTGCCGCGGGCAGCGAAAATGAGCTGCTGCGGAGCTGTTTCTCTGTCGCGGCGCTGCCGCGATGCGTTCTGCCTGCCGTGGCCGTCACGCCGCTACCGCTGCGTGGTGCTTCTGCCGCGGGTGATGAGGTGCTGTCGCGGTGCAGCCCTGCTGCTGGGAGTGCGATCAGGAGGGAGGACGCTGCTGTCGGGCTGAAGGTGGATGGGGGGTGGCGATGCTAGCCACCGAGGCGTGTGGTGCTGTGGCGGTGGCCGTGGCACCCAACCGAGAGGAGGTGGAGGTGGGGGGCAGTGTGGAGGTGTTGGCGGCAGCGATGCCGAAGAAGAGCACCCCGACACCTGTACTTATGGGTGTTGACGGTGTTCAGAAGCGCGCGGCGATAGGAGGAGAGGCAGGGACTACTCTGGAGGACGTGGTGGCCTTCGGGGGAATCCAGGACCCGGTGGCTGCTGGGTTGCGCTCGAGTGCGCGCCTACGTGCCCATCACTCGGCAGACGTGCCGATAGCGGAGAGGGCCTCTCTTCGGGCTGCGCAGAAGGACGAGCTTCTAAAAGGTATGGTTGTACAATTATCATTTACATCTTTTGATAACGATGTTATTATTGATAATGGGGCTAGGCTAGGTGTTTCTCTAGGGGAGTCAACATCCGTAGCTAACCGTATGGTCAAATCTCTTAAAGATGTTGACCATTCTCGTCGATTAGTAACTCTATCTAATAATCTAAATGATGGTAATTTGATTGGTTTTAACAGTACATCTATAACAGTACAGACTGTTGTAGCAGGTGACTACTCGGTTAAATTGCATGTGCTCTCAAAGGAAGATGGCTTCCTTTGGACTTTGGTGGTTGTCTATGGGGTTGCCCAGGATGATAAGAAACCGGAGTTTTTAGCCGAGTTAGTTAGGATCTGTGAGAATGAGACTCGCCCTATGTTGGTAGGGGGACTTTAACATTATTCACACTAGTAATGAGAAGAATAATGATAATTTTAATCCCTGTTGGACGTTTATTTTTAATGCCATTATTCATAGTCTTGATTTAAAAGAATTGGAGTTGTCGGGTAGACAATACACTTGGACAAGTAGACGGGCTATTCCAACTTTGGAGAAGCTGGATCGCATTCTTGCCAGTGTGGAATGGGAACAGAAATTCCCATTGGTGTGTGTTCGAGCGTTAACTAGGGTTGGCTCTGACCATAACCCGTTGTTTCTGGACTCCGGGTCAGCGGCTCATGTGGGGAATAAGTCGTTATTCTCATTCGAGTTGGCATGGTTAAGACAACCCGGTTTCTTTGAGTTAGTTAAGGCTGAATGGGAGTCGGTGTTGGAGGGCATCACTCCGATCGAACGATGGCAGTTTAAAATTCGACATCTCAGGAGTTTCTTGAGAGGTTGGGATAAGAATAGGGCCGGGGAATATAAGAGGCTGAGAGATAAACTTTTGTTGCTTATTAATGAGTTAGACTTGAGGGCGGAGAGTTCCCCTTTGACTGAGGCTGAGCGAGCAGCTCGAGTGGAAGCTGATGCTTTTCTTACTACCTTGCGGCGCGAAGAAGAGTCAAAATGGGCTCAACGTGCAAAGGTGAGACATATCCAGGAGGGGGGTAGTAACACTAGATACTTCCATTTGATTGCAAATGGGAAGTATAGAAAGAAAAGAATTTTCCAGTTAGAACAAGATGAGAGCACTATTATGGGCCAACAGAATTTGAAGGTGTTCATATCTGAATATTACAAAAAATTGTTCGGGCCGCCTGCTTCATCGACTGTTCCTTGGTGGAGACAAGGGTCGATGATATTGTTCAGGTGTCGCCAGAGGAGAATTGGCTGCTCACTCAATCTTTTAATGAAAATGAGATTAGAGAAGCAATCGCCCAAATGGAGCTTAATAAGGCACCGGGACCAGATGGTTTCCCTGCTGAGTTTTATAAGCATTTTTGGGAGGTTATTAAGACCGATTTGATTGCTTTGTTCAATCAGCTACATGAGGGTGATCTTGATTTGTTCAAGTTGAACTTTGGAGTGATCACCCTGCTTCCTAAGAAGGAAGATGCTAGCAGAATTGAGCAATACAGGCCAATTTGTCTGCTGAATGTGAGTTTTAAGATATTCACCATGGTGGGAACTAATAGAGTGACCTCTATTGCACAGAGGGTTATTCGTCCCTCCCAATCAGCGTTCCTTCCAGGAAGGAATATATTGGAGGGGGTGGTTGTTCTCCATGAGACCATTCACGAGCACAAAAAGAAAAAGTTGGATGGGGCCCTACTTAAAATCGATTTTGAGAAAGCGTATGATAAAGTTAACTGGAAGTTCCTACAACAGACCCTACACATGAAAGGATTTGATCCAAAATGGTGTCAATGGGTCGAGAGATTTGTGCAGAGGGGTAGTGTGGGAATTCGAGTGAATGATGACATATGTCATTATTTTCAAACTTTAAAAGGTCTAAGACAGGGAGACCCGTTATCTCCTATTCTCTTTAACCTAGTAGCTGACATGCTGGCTCTCCTAATTGCAAGGGCAAAAGAGGATGGGCAGGTGGGAAGTTTGATTCCTCATCTAGTAGAGGGGGGTTTCAATACTTCAGTACGCTGATGATACTATTTTATTTATGGAACATGATCTGGATAAGGCTGTTAATATGAAGCTAATTTTGTCCATTTTTTAGCAATTTTCTGGTCTCAAAATTAATTTTCATAAGAGCGAGATCTTTTGTTTTGGGAGAGCTACTGATTGTGAGGATCAGTATAGAGGTATTTTTGGGTGTGACATCGGTGTTCTACCTTTTAAGTACCTGGGTATTCCCATTCATCACCGTAAGCTACTCAATAGAGAGTGGAAACCGGTGGAAGATCGGTTTGAGCAGAAGCTGAGTGCATGGATAGGAACATTGTTATCATACGGTGATCGCTTGATTCTTATCAATTCAGTTCTCTCAAGTTCACCGATGTTTCTTCTATCCTTTTTCGTGCTGCCCATTGGGGTTAGAAAGAGAATGGATTATTATAGATCTTGTTTCTTTTGGCAATCCGATCAAACAAAAAAGAAATATAGGTTGACCAAGTGGAACATTGTTTGTCGCCCCAAAGATCAGGGTGGTTTGGGTATTGAGTGTCTAGACATCAAAAATAAATGTATACTAAGCAAATGGATTTTTAAACTTTTAACAGAGGAGGGCATCTGGCACGAATTACTGCATAATAAGTACATTATGGGAAAACCCCTAACACAGGTGGAGGCTAAACCCACTGATTCACCTTTTTGGAAAGGTATTATGAGTGTTAAGCAAGAGTTCTTTAGGAATATTGTTTGAAACTTAGGAGATGGGAAAAGCATTAGATTTTGGGAAGACCCGTGGCTGGCGGGAATACCATTGTCTATGCAGTATCCAGCTCTTTATAATATTATGCGTAATAAACATGTGCTAGTTAGTAATGTTCTGGGTCAGGAAAATCTCAATATTACATTTAGACGCTCCTTGATTGGAGATAATTGGGTTAACTGGCTACATCTGGTGGAGCGACTGATGGCAGTCTCCTTATCAGAAGACCAAGATTCTTTTTCTTGGAAGTTGACAACGTCGGGTTGTTTTTCAGTTAAATCCTTTTATGAGGAGCTAATGAATGGCAATACGAGATTTTTGCATAAGTATCTGTGGAAGCTAAAGGTGCCTTTGAAAATAAAAATCTTTATGTGGTTTGTTTTTCGGAATGAGATTCTTACAAAGGATAATTTGATTAAGAAACGATGGGTTGGCTGTAAAAAGTGTGTGTTTTGTGGTGCTGATGAGACGGTTGAACATCTGTTTGTTAATTGTAATCTAGCTAAAAGAATTTGGAGATTAGTCCATTTTACTTTTAGTATAACTCCATCACTCGATATTAATAATTTATTTGGACCTTGGCTTAATGGGATAGAAAAATCTACAAAAGCTAGTATACGCATTGGTGTATGTGCTTTTATTTGGGCAATTTGGAATTGCCGCAATGATATTATTTTTAACAATTTGGTGGTTGATAATTTTTTGCAGGTGGTTCACCGGGCTACATATTGGATCCAGCAGTGGGCTCTCCTACTACCAGACGATCAGCGTGGACATTTGGTTGCAGGATGTACACGGCTCCTGGCGGTCGTGCGGGCTATTTTCAGCCAGGATGGATGGTTGCATGATAGGAGGATTCGATGGAATCCAGATTAGTCATGTTGATGTCTTTGGTGGCTTGTCTTTGTGGCTACCATATTGGACCGTTGTCAGACCCCGGACCCAGAGATATACAAACTGTCATGTGCTCCTAGCAATGGACCAACAAGGGCTTCAGGGTTACCAGCCCCGGCCGCAACAAACAACGGCAGGCAGACCGGATTCATCGACACGTAGTCCGGATCCCCGGTCTACTACTCCTTGTGTCCATGCTAGTCATAACCAGATATGTATACCCAAGCGTCCATGAGTCGGATGAAACAGAAGGAACGAGACCAAAGTTATACAGAGTTGCTATGTGTCCAGAAAGTGCAACAACAATCGAGGGTTACTGGGGTTACCTCGCCCCGGGCCGAATCACATCGGTAGGCGGGCTCGGAAATGGATCATCGGCTCCACAACCCCTCGACTGCGACAACTATGCAGGCATAGCCAAAACTGTATAACAATAAGCTCGAAACCAACAACCGATCAAAGCAGTACTCTAGACATGGAAGTTGTATTAAACAGGTGTTACTAGAGTAGCTTTACAAACAGAGGTCACATGGCCCAACATTACATCAGACAACGAAAGGCAAATTATGTTGCTAATCAACAAGAACCAAAAAGGCCTAAGAGGCCGCAACATAAGGCGACGTCCCAACCTATAGATTCCAGGCTTCTACCTGGGAACCCCAAACTACTCGTCGATGTTCACGTTGAGACACCACCGAAGTGAGAAACTCCACCTGAACCAAAATTAAGCAAACCTGAGTACGGGAGGTACTCAACAAGACTTGGTTAACCTATTATATATCTGCTATCTTCAGAAAGGGTTTTATGAAGGCTGATTTGCGTAAAGCCATCTTTGTTTTCCAAGTTGAGGAAGAAACAGCACGTCTCATAGAGTATTTTGAAAACAGATGAGAAAGCTACTCAACTACTGATATCATCATCTTTTAATCCACCAAACCATTTCAGCACCTCGTGCTTCAAAGATCACCTCCTCTAGTTGTTCCACACTATCTCATGCTACAAGGTAACCCCTCTCGGCATCTCTGAGGAGGCATCCTTCAATCGTTATCAACAAGTTTTAACCATTCTGTTTAAGTTATCTATGAACACAGAATCCGTCACCAAGTCGTCTTTAACTACAGACACGGCTTTTCGAAAAGATTTAACCCTGCAGGGGTGTACAACTTTACCCACACGTACCAACCGACTCTTAGTGCCACTGGGTTGGCACTAATCCGGGAAGTGCCGGCAGAGGGTGGTCGATTCCCGGCCTTTACCTTGTCGAACCATATCCATGAGTCAACCCAAACAGGGCCACCCCGTCAACAGGGAGTTGGCCACCTCCTGACGGCACCTGTTCTGTGAGTCGGGATCAAGATCCATGTACGTCCATCACTTGTCCCGGTCACGACCTAGTTTTCTCCAAAACATTTTCTGACTCACACGCAGATGGAAAGTTCAAACTACGTGGCTCATGGATAAGGTTAAACAAGTTAGTTAGCCGGGAGGGGTTCGTCGGCCCACGTGTGGCTGTACGCTCAGTCTTGGCTCAAAGGCGAGAACTCGCTCCTAGGGGCATGAACAGGACAAAACGCCACAACCCATTGTGGCCTCACATCCATGCCATTATTAGTCAAGTTATCAAAGGTAAAGCAATTCAAAACAACCTGACATAATAGATTCACGCGTTGACCAGATTCATCAACCGGATGGATCAGATCACAACTAGGCATGGTTAAGCAAGACTCACATGTTTTAGCGGAGCGCGCACAAACAAACCTATAGCTGCTAGGTGAAGTGGATTAGGATATCTAGGTTATGCAGTATATAGGAGAACTCTATCTACTGACATCAAATAGTTTGGAACCGAATGCAAAGTACGAGATTCAAATCACTTTGAAATCATATATGAGCAGATAAGAGGTTATGCTTGCCTTGGTTATAAGAAAACCAGATAAATGATTCAGGAATAAGTTCTTGACTTGTCGGTTAAGATCAAGTATTCACCATTGGACTGCTGGCCTTTTCTTCAG
Organism: Alopecurus myosuroides; assembly: GCA_028641055.1. Lineage (NCBI taxonomy): Eukaryota > Viridiplantae > Streptophyta > Magnoliopsida > Poales > Poaceae > Alopecurus > Alopecurus myosuroides. Next base: position 369,047,016 of record CM054059.1, read on the forward strand.
GGTCACGTTCTACCGAGGGGGGGGGGGGGAACAACACCGAAAAGAAGAATAACAATCAACACATGGCATCGATGCAATGCACAATATGTATGCATGAGCAAGTTAATGCAATGAAATAAAGCCCTAAACATGTTCGATGATTTGCTAGGGTTCGCATGTCAGTTATGCATTTTTACTGAAATTAGTCCGAAATAGGCCCCGGAGGGGTACTTCGGGAGATTCTGGAAGTGAGTACAATTTTAAAAGTTCAAATAGGGTTGAAAACATCATAAACAGATTGCATTTGTCATTTTAAGCACTTTGGTATATAACTTTTAATTTTCTAATTTTAGTGAATAAAAACTTATTTTCTATTTTTAAAAGAATTAATAACATTAAATAAATGCTCATTTTTGAACTTTGTCAAACATATATGAAAATGATATATTTGGGTAGATTACAATTTTTTGATCACTTTCATGCTTCCATTTTATTTTTCTGAATAATATTTTAATAGTTATTTAATTTACAAAATTTACTCATTTTCTGGAAATAATAAAAACAGGGATATGACGTCACTGTGACGCAGTGATGACCTCATACTCCTCTTGACGGGGGGATGCTAACCCGGTATGCCAGGCTCCGGGGAATAACCCGGCCCAAAGGATGGTATACAGGATCCGGCTGTGGTAAAGATGTTCGTGGAGGCCCAGGCTCGTGGGCCTAATGGCCCGGATTATGGGTATTGTAAAGGAAAATTGGGGTTAGCATGCCGTGTATGGGTAGGACCCGGGTGTGCCTTGTAAAGTAAGTTAGGGGGGTACGGGTACTATATAAACCGACCCTCGGGTATAGATTGAGACAGAGATCTAAGAACCCTAGCAATATCGTGTGGTATCGAGTATCCAGTGTAAACCCTAATCGAGTTATTGTATCGAGAATAGAGATCCGGCGACTTCGATTGCCGGCTGTCAGATCAAGTTGTATCATGTCTTCCTTTGAGCTAAACCCTCTCCCGAACGCCTGTGTCGACTTGCCCCAAGATCAGTTACCCCTGGTAACATCTGCCGTGATTATCCCACGACAGTTGGCGCCCACCGTGGGGCCTGCGTCCAAAGGTGTCTACATCACGGGAGAAGCTCGGAAGGGCATGGAGAATCTTGTCATCGGCGAGATCTACATCGACCACGAAGGAGAAAAGGTGGTGGACGATTCCGGCTGGGGGCCGGAGTCGGATCACCTCGAAACCGGATCCGTCATAACAATCGGCCGGATCAACGTCTTCATCGGTATGGTATGTGCTTCCAATTCGGTCCCTGACAACGTTGGATCTGATTCTATGCCAGGAAAAGCCACGTCTATCCGATCAGATGATGAAGAATCAACGGGAACGACATATCCAGCAGAAGAACCCATCGCGGAGTGGGAACAGCCGGAGGAGCCGACATGGACCCCACGCGACCGGGTCCAAGGAGAAGATGACACCGGGTCTATCCTGGATCTACTGGAAAACCGGTATGAGGAGAACGGTGAAGAGGAACAGCCTGAATTTACACCGGATATCGCGCGCCGAGTTGCAGTCTATGCAGCCCCCGCGGCTAACCAAGGAAACACAGCCGCGGCACCAGTCGGGGCGGCTCAGGCAGTGGCCCAGCAACAGGGCGCGGTTAACGGAGACCCGGTCCTGACCCGGGTCGATGGAGAGTCAGCATCGGTCACCAGTCGCGCGGCAGATGAGGAGCAACACGCCAACATGTTCGGGTTTCAAGCCAATCGGACACCAGGGGCGGGTCCCTCGAATCCGCGTCACCCGGCCCTGTTCGATAATAATTTGATTTTGGATCCTACAGTCCTCGCCACTGTTATTACCCCAGAAAACGCGGCAGAGCGTGTTAGAGATCTGGACGTGGCTCGTCGTGCATTGGAACAGCAAAGAAGGCAAGTGGAAGCAGATAGACAGGGGATGGCCACCCGACGGCGCGAGCTAGACGCGTTGGAAACCCGGCTTCGAGAGGAAACGTCCAGGATACATCAAAGGCATCACACCAGGTTGCCAGCAACGGGCGGGGTTATTAATCCGGCTAATTTGTTCATCACGCCTCAGGACCAACCGATACCAGTGGTGAACCAGGGAACCGCACCCCAACAGACAACAGCAGCGACACATCCGGCGAATGAGCGGACCGGGTTACCCCCACCGCGAACTAGAGTCACAACCGGCAACGATCTACTGCCGCCGCCACCATCACGATTCCGCACGCCAGCCGGCCACTACAACAATCCTATGGACAACGTATATGCGGCGACACTCGCATTAAATCAAATACCTGTGGGAGAGTCGCCCCATGCAGAGAAGACTCGGCAAGCCATCGAGCTGTTGCACACTGCGGTGGCGCAGCAAGCCAATTACCGGATCACAGAAGCGGAATGCACGGGACGCCATATGTTAGCCAGCAGCAAGGGAATTTACAAACGAGTTCGGCGCGGCGGAGGGAAGAGCAGCAGCAAATGCCGCCTCCTCCCCGCGCTCAGGCAGTGTCAGCAGCACAGGCCGTCGTGGACAGTTCTAGGGCTCGGAGGGCCGCGGCCGGGTCTGCAGCGCATGGACCTCCCGCAGCACAGCGCCCAGACGCGCCCCCGCGGCATCACACGTTTCCAGGGCAAGGCCGGCTTCAATCATTCTTGCGGGGCCCAAGTGTCTCTCGGACAATATTAGAGCTGAACCTTACCCGGAAAAGTTCAAAGAGCCAGGGAAAGTAGTGAATTATGAGCCAACCATGGATCCCGAAACGTGGCTAAGCAGTTACGAGATGGCAATGTCAATCCGCAACGCGTCCGAGAACCTCCAAGCCAAATTCATGTATCTGATGATGTCTGAAGGAGCAGCAAAATTGTGGTTCACCAATCTACCAGAGGGATCGATCAAGTCTTGGGAGGAATTGAAGACCGCGTTTATCAAGCACTTTCACGGAACCTGCAGGAAATTATTCACCATTGATGATCTAGAGCGATGCGTCCAAAAGAAGGGAGAATCGGCGCGCAGTTGGGTGCGCCGGGTTATGGAGATACTTCACTCATCCACAGACATCCAGCCCAAGGATGCGCTACAAGCCATGGCAAAAACATGCAAGTATATACCTTTAGTGCAAAAGTTAACTCGCATGAAGTCCAGTCGAAATGCGTCAGAAGTCACAATGGGAGAATTGATGGATGCGTGCAACAAACACGCTGCGACAGATACCACAGAAGAAGAAGCTGATGACAAGAAGACAAAAGCAAACACAAGCGGTAATGGAAGAACCGGTAACGGAACAGCGTCAGGAAACAATGGAAATAGTCAGAACAAGCGTCCCTTCGAAGGAGGCTCCGAGTTTGTCGCTAACACCGAAGCCGGGTCTTCAAGGCCAAGAGCAGAAGGAAATTTCAACGGAGGTAACCACCATGGAGGAAACTATCAAGGACCACCAAGGCCGGGTAATAATTGGGACATATTCAGGATGGCATGTCCGAAGCACAGCAGGAATGGCAGGCCAGCTAACCACTCCCTAGAACAATGCGCCGATTTGCAAAGATGGAAAAATGAGGAAGTGCACAGAGCTATGCGGGGTGCAGGGCGGGGAGGAGGACCGGGTGCAGGGGCAAACCCGGGCAACGGCCCACCCCCAGCTGGTAACCCGGCGGCTGGAAATCAAGGTAATAACCAAGGGGGGGCAGGAGGCTTCCAGGCTAACCCCAAACAATTGGGTCAATATCATGTGCATACCACAGGAGGGTCTAACAAGGACAAAAAGATACTGAAGCAAGCAGTCAACTCAGTTTCGTTAGCCGTTCCGAGATACTTGAGATGGTCAGAACAGGAGGTAACATGGAGCAGAAGGGATCACCCAGAAAGAGTGGAACACCCAGGAGTCTTGGCACTAGTAGTCGCACCGCAAGTTAATGGGTACGAACTAAAGAAGGTTTTAATGGATGGTGGAAGCAGCATCAATATACTGTATTGGGAAACCTTCCTACGCATGGGTCTCAAGGAATCTCAACTGCAAAAAAGCTCGACAGTTTTTCATGGAATAGTGCCGGGTCATTCAGCATGCCCCGAGGGAAAAATCGCATTGGAGGTAGCTTTCGGAGAATCAAAGGATAACTATCGAATTGAGTGGCTCACCTTTGAGGTAGTGAAATTACGCAGCCCCTATCACACGCTGTTTGGAAGGCCGGCTTATGCCAAATTCATGGCTAGGCCGTGTTATGTATATCTACAGCTAAAAATCCCGGGTCCCAAGAAGACCATTACCATACATGGAAATCGAGATATAGCAGCTGAATGTGACGAAGGAGACGCAGCAATGGCCGAGCAGGCCTGTAGAAAAGAAGAGCTCAAGCACTACCGATCTCAAGCAGACCCGGAGGATATAGCCACATCAAAAAGGCCGAGTACTGAAGGCGAAAAAGCAAAGTCCAAGGTAACGCAAGATGCTAAATTGGTGGCCCTAATCGAAGTTGACTCTCCCAAGCAGTCTGCTGTAAAGGAAGAAGTTACACGGCCACCCACAACCAGCAAAGTCATGGAGACACCCCACCCGGGTTGGCTGGCAAACCCGGTACTCATCAGGAAAAAGTCCAACTTATGGAGGATGTGCATTGGTCAAGCCGGATCAGGACCAGTGCTTACAAAGAACTGAGTAATGTAACGGGCGGTAGGTTTCAGACGCGCTCTTTTCCTACCCAGGGTACCTAAGGGGACTGGAAGGTTTTTAATGAGGCGGCCTGCTGACCCAAAATTTCTGGTATCAATAAAGAGATGGTTATCAAGTCCTATGTCTTTTCGCCTTTATCACAAGTAAGTAGTATCCATACGACATCGATAATTCAGTATCATCAAAAGCATCGATTGCATGTAGGTCTTGGGGGTTGGTTGCTCAGGTAACCAACCACTAACCCGAATGACCCGGCATAGATAGCTATAAGTTATAAGGGCCGATTCCTCGCAAACGAGCACGGCTGCAATCTTATGACTGGGCAAAGAAGCCAATTTTTCTTGACTTATCTTACTTAAGCTTGATGTGACTCGCACTAAAGTGGCATGATTCGTTCGCTTACGATTACAATCAGCTATGGAGCCCAATGGGACTTGCCTGACACTGTTCTCGTATGGATGTAACAACATGGTATCCACGCGAAAGCCGGCTTATAGTATAAGATAGTCAAAAGGGTCATCTAAACCACAAGTTTATGCAGAGTACAAGGCTGATAAGCCGGAAACTCAGTGATTATCAAGCATAACTTCAGTATTTACATGAGATGGTTTTAGGGTTTTGCCTTGGTAGGGAATGATTTGTCCTCTGAGAAAGGCCACACCCCCATGACTCGTCCTTTGGGTCATGGGGACTGGGGACTTCGTAACAGAAACAAACCACTTTGATACCAAGGTTCAAAACGGCCCTATCATCCGAGTCTTGGGAACTTCAAGAGAATTTCACTTATCAAAGCCCCTGGTCTCGGAAAAAACGAGTCTTATGAAGGGAGCTAAAAAGAGAGATGGGTATCAAGAACAAGTTCAGAAGAACAGCAAAAAGTACGATTATCAAAAGGCTGGGAAAGCCGCGAAAATATGTCACCAAATAGAAGTATATTACAAGCTTTTGCATCGGTATCAGAAGTGCACAGGCGCACCATTAACAGAATAAAATAGCTCAAACAAAAAGGTCCCATGTGACTAAGGTATTATGACATCCTTACTCTACTCGGCCTCCTGAGCGCGATCTTCCGGGTCTTGCTCCTGGACCTGCTTCTTAGCTTTTTTGGCAGAGCCACCCGGACTCACCGCGCCAGGGCGGATAGGAGGAAGGACGAACGGTGTAGAGGCGGACGGCCCTGATTTTAAGTCGGCCTCCCTCTTCGAAGTTGCCTCCTTCTTCTTAGTTGAGTAATCAGCCCACTTCTCCAAGAGGTCAAAGGGCGGGGGTGCTTCCTCTGTGATAATCTTGTCATCAGCGTCATACGCAGCCATTAGTGTATTAAGGTTCAAGCTATCGGCTAGAGTGGTGGCAGAGGGGCGCACTGCCGACTGAATGGCCTTGAAATCCTTAGGCGTAAATTTGGCGCCATCCGCCTTGAACTCAGGAAACCCGGAGATTATCTTCGCCGGGTCAAGCTTCGGAAAGTAGGCTTTGGCCAAGGTCAGAGCCCGCACTATACCAGTACGGCAGGACGAACGCTTCCAGAGTTCAATCCATCCGGGTACAGTGGAGCAGGCTTGGACAAGGTTCTCTTCACCCGGATAGGCTTCCGTGGGCCAATTAATGGCATTCAATATAAATTTGGTGCCGGCAAAGAAAGTCCGGAGCACAGTCTTCAGGGTCCTAACCTTGACAATAGCATCTTCCTCTGGAGCTGCAAGGTTCGCACCTATAGTGGAAACAGAAGCAAGAACGTATCAGTAGCAGCCGGGTATGAAATTAGTCGGCAGGCAAAAATTAGTCGGCAGGCAAAAATTAGTCGGCAGGCAAAAATTAGGCGGCAGGCAAAAACTTAGCCGGCAGGCAAACACTTACTAAGTAAGATCTGATAAGTATCGGAGACTTGATCCGATAACTTCTTCAAATCGGCCTGAGCGGCGAGGCACTTCTCCTTGTATTTGGAGACATCCTTCTTCAAAGTTTTCATATTATCCTCAAGGATTTCTCGGCGTTTTATCTCGGCAAGAAGGAGCTGTTCAGTCTTCAGCAAGGTTTCATCAGACCGAGTTACATGTGCCTGTAAGTGTAAAAGGGTGCAAGAACCAGCTGAGTGTTATGGCAAGAAAAATATGGTGAGAAGTACCAAGCATAACTTTTGCAAGTTATACTCGGAACTTGGGGACTAGATAGGGAATATAAGATAACAAGCGCTCTTACCTGGTGCTCTACAGCCATGCGCTCTAAAGTCTCGCTCTCCGAAGCCTTCATGGTGAGAAGCTTTTCCATCAATTGTTCGAAAGTATCTTTATTCGTGTCAGAAGACCCGGGTCCTTGGAATTTCCTAGAAGAGGTTTTCTTCTTAGAAGGAGGTGGAACCCGGGTCATTTGCACGTTGGAATCCGACACTCCTTCTGCACCTAAGGCGGTGGTCTTTCTCTTGCTGGCATGAGAAGCAATTGGATATTCGGTTTCCTGCTGGTCCGGTTTACTCGGCGATGTTTGTTCTTCATCGCCAGACGCGGTTGCAGTTTTATCAGCTGGGTTCCCCTTACCCGGGCCCTTATCTTCCGAATCCTCTTGATCGCTGACAGCGACCGTGGCCCTGTAGATGTTATCACAAAGCAGCTAAATATGCAGTCAGGAAAAGATGACGAAGTACCGGAAAGTATCTGGAAGGGGATTTTACCCGGCATTCACCGCAAAGTCACAAGGAAATCCATCGTCAGACACGGGGGAGGCTGGAAAATGTCAAGTTAAATATTATGCGAGAATGCTTCGAGGAAACCGTGCTAACCAAGAAAAGATAGAGCAAGTACCAGCTTGCCGAGTGGGGAGCGGTGAAGAACCCGGGTTAAGGGCGTCGTTACCCGGGTGATTGCGAGTCGACCTGCGCTTAGGCGTGGGCGACCCCTTCAAGATTGACCAGCGGAATAACGTCAAGAAAGGTTCAAGAATATCATTACGGTAATATAAAGTGAATGTGTGAAGGGGGATGAAACCTTGGAGGTGGCTCCTTGAGCTTTTCTTTTAGATCCGGCTTTGGTTGCCGGCTCCGGTTCTTCCTCATCACTGGCAGATTCTACCTTGCCGTCCGAATCTTCTTCCTCGTCATCTTCTTGTTCTGAATGTCATCAAGATTACGGTTGGAAATAAAGGGGTTACGGTGAGTTCAAACGAGTCAAGTAAAACTCAGAGAGTACCTTCGTCTGAGTGAACAGCTTCTTGCTCCTCTGGACCTTCGGAGCTAGGGGGGGTATTGGTGTTCCAAAAGTCGTCATCATCCTGAAAGGCGTTAAAGTACGGGTTATCAGTTGCATCAAGTGGAAAGAGCGAAAGTAAAGGCGTCAGAGTCGGGTTTTTACCTGGGGGGCCGGGTTTTCAAGTGTGAAGGGCTCTAACCCGGATATGTTCCGGATTACCTCGAGCTTCTCCGTAAGAAAACCCTTGATGGTCTTGAGAGTGTCGCCGACTGCGAAGATGTTGTCAGAGTATCGTAGTGGATCAGAAGGTTCCCCAGAATACTCGCACATCAGCTTTGTGCGGATGGAGTTGGGTTGAATTCTGAAGTCGACCCAGGTCTTCACTAGGTTGAGCCCAATGAGGCCCTGGGCTCTAAGAGTGGCGAGTTTGGATAGCAGAGGTTGTATTGCCTCCCTATCTGAGTCAGGGGCAAAGGCACTAAATTTATCAGAGATATCAAGAAGACCATCAGAATAACCCGGCAGTTTCTTTTGGCCGGATGGGGAAGTGTCCTGGCAGTAGAAATAAGAAAGCTGCCAGTGTTTGACATGAGAATTAAGGGTGAGGGATGGCATCGGAGAGTTCTTGCGGCGCTGGATCGAAACCCCGCCGCAAGTGAGAAGCGCCCCATCACCGCTTTCGCGGCATGGTTTGCATTGATAAAGCTCGATAAAAAGAGCTAGGTTTGGTGGAGTGCATAAATAGGATTCAGAAAGGACAATAAAGTGGGTAATATTTAGCACGGAATTGGGCCCGATGTCGAAGACGCGAAGGCCATAGTGACTAAGAATGTCACGGAAAAAAGGATGACCGGGTGGGCGAAAACCCCGGGTCACATGTTCCACGAAGCAGATTACCTCGTCTTTTGTAGGGGTGGGCCGGGTCTCCTTACCCGGCACCCTCCATTGGATATTCTCCTGAGGAGGGAGAACTCCCAGCTCCACTAGCTCCTCCAACTTGGCCTTCGTGACCATGGACCGCCCCCAGTTGGCGGAAATGGTGTTGGTGGCTTTAGCCTTGGTTGGGGTTTTCACCTGTTTCTTGGGAGCCATGTGGTTGACCTGCAAGGCACCAAATAAGAAGAAGATTAAGACATGGAAGCTACGAAATGGTCAAGTATCAGCCGGATGGTATTGAGGTATGGCAGGAGATCCGGGTGTTAGCCCGTAGAATCAAGTTCGGAAGTTCCGGGTATCGCGTATTATGGAGAAATTTATGGGGTCTAAATGGTAAAGAAGCTTTTTGAAAACAATGGGCAGTGGCTTAAGCGCCAAACGTGAATAAAGGGGATTAGAAAGAAGCAGTCTAGCCGAGTGATTGATGCATAGGCGGAAATCTTGGGCAGTACGAGCCTAGATTGGAAGTTTTATTTTCAAATTTGTGGCGAGGGTAATGATTGTGGGCAGTAGGCGAGTTGGTTGGAGTATGCACTTTATCCTTTGTGCGAACTAAAAGAGACTATGGGTAGCCTAATCCGGTCTAGCCAAGAAATCTGAGGTGGACGGATCTAGATCTAATCTGAGGAAAAAAATCAGAGGTTGCGAGGGAAAGTTGATGAACGCCAAAGGCTTACCGGAGGAGATCCGAGGGAGGCCTTGCGGAGGCAGATGGCGCAGGCCTGGTGTCCTTTCGCGGTTCTTGGTGGGCCGGATGAGAATTCGCCGGCGGATCTTGGCGGCGGCGCGGAGCGACCGGTGGCGGAGCGTAGCCTTCGGGCAATGGGTTCCGGTGACGTGCGTGGAAGGTCCGTGGTGGCGCTCAGGAAGAAAGAGAGCTCAAGAGGAGAAAGGAATGGAGTGGGGGAAATGAGCCGTTAGGGTTCGAGTCGCTCCTAAGGAGCTTTTTTATAGTGCGACTGGATAAGCCCGGTTCGGTGAGTGGAGGCCGGGAATTGTGGGGGTAAAACGGCTATTAATTTAAAGTTCCTGCGGGATATGCGCCCAGTATTGAGTAAAGCATCCGGATAAAGAAAGAAGGGGATTCGTCCCGCGATGATGGGATTAACTGTCAAGCATAGGATCTTGGCGTTGCTACTATGATTTGGACCTAGAAGTTTGAACCAAGGTGTTTGGAGGGAAAAACCTGAATTATCGCATGGCCACCAAGGAGCAAGGCCTAGCTGAATGTTGAAACATCTTAACCCGGTTTCCATGTACCCGTGTGATTGATATCTTTTCAGGAATAGCAAGCGCTTCAAGGAGATCCGTGAAGCCCAGGCTATTCTGGGGACTACTGACGGGGGGATGCTAACCCGGTATGCCAGGCTCCGGGGAATAACCCGGCCCAAAGGATGGTATACAGGATCCGGCTGTGGTAAAGATGTTCGTGGAGGCCCAGGCTCGTGGGCCTAATGGCCCGGATTATGGGTATTGTAAAGGAAAATTGGGGTTAGCATGCCGTGTATGGGTAGGACCCGGGTGTGCCTTGTAAAGTAAGTTAGGGGGGTACGGGTACTATATAAACCGACCCTCGGGTATAGATTGAGACAGAGATCTAAGAACCCTAGCAATATCGTGTGGTATCGAGTATCCAGTGTAAACCCTAATCGAGTTATTGTATCGAGAATAGAGATCCGGCGACTTCGATTGCCGGCTGTCAGATCAAGTTGTATCATGTCTTCCTTTGAGCTAAACCCTCTCCCGAACGCCTGTGTCGACTTGCCCCAAGATCAGTTACCCCTGGTAACATCTGCCGTGATTATCCCACGACACCTCTGTTCTTCGCGGAGAGATCAAAATTTGAATGAATTCGTGTGCAATTTGAAAATTAAACTACACAGCGAGGGAGAGGAGGTCAAGGGGAGTTGAGGGGTGCCGACGGTTGACCTTTTGGTCGCCGGAAAGCTCGCCGGCGGCGACCTTCTGCGGCGGCGGTGGCACGGTCACGGCGAGGACAAGCTACGGAGGGGGAGGGAGGGGATGGAGGGAACCGGGAGGTCTGGGAGCTCACCGTGGATGTGATGGGATGGACGAGAAGGCGGGGCACGGCCGGAATCGTCGCCGGTGAGGGAAGGACGGCGGCGGCCGTGGCGGAGGTGGGCGGCGCGATTGGAGCTCTGCCGGGGCTCCCTGCTGCTGCTCGAGCTCGAGGAGGACCAGGAGGAGACGGAAGATGCGATGAGGTGCTCCACGGCGCTCGAGAGCGGCCGTGTCGACGGCGCCGAGCGGCGGCTATGGACGGAGCTAGGGTTTGACCCACGCAGAGAAACAGAGAGCGAGAGAGGATAGGGAGGGAGAGGAGAGGAAGGCCACGGCGTCCTGGGAGGTCATCCACGCGAGGGGGGCGCACATACACAAGCAGGACGTGGCAAACAACGCCGGCGGTGTCTCCACGCAGCTACTCCTACTGTCAAAGGTTGAAGACAACATTTTTGCGCAAACCCCCCTCGAGCTTTCGGTAAACACCAAGAGGTCCTTTTCTCTAATAAAACAGGACAGAAAACATTGTTTTGAGGACCTTTTTGTAAACAGAAAATTTGGAAAAAAAAATACTTTTTGGAAACCTTGTAAAATTTCCAAAAAAAACCATGTTTTGCTTTGGTGTGGTTGAAATATTTTTCAGTGCAAAATTTTGAAACCCACATTAAGTAACATTTGTGGAAATTTTCTCAAATCATTTAAATTCACAATTTAAATTATTTCAAAGATGATTAAATTTTTGTTTCATGCATGTATGAGATGAACACAACACCACACACCCTAGTTAAGCAAGATTGGGATGTTACAAATCTACCCCCTTACAAGAATCTCGTCCCGAGATTCCCGAAGGAGAATAAAGAAGGAACACCGGTTTTGAACGATCTTCTCGAACCTTATGGTTCTCTTTTTGAAGAGGTGGATCCGTAGCACTTGTGAAGATATCCAGCGGCTACACCTTAGGTAGAGGAAAAACTCTTAAGAATTGATCTTCACGAAGATCGAGTATATCATGGATAACTCATGACAGGAATGTTCATGAAGAACTTTTGAGTTAACGTGCATGAAACACATCAAGGCGACGGAAGGAACAGGAGAAGGTTTCAAGTTTGTGGATGATAGTTCTTGAAAGGATTTAGAATATGAGCTTTGCACAAGACTTTAAATCCTTTTGGAAAAGAAAGGTTGAACAACTTTTGACATAGAGGTTTCTTCATACAGAATACCAGAATGGGGAGGATGATCTTGAATATCACAATGTAATATCCGTAGACGAGGAAGAACACGAGAAAACACTGTTACCGTGCGTCAGAGAAAATTCGATACATGATCATGTTCACTCTTCGGAGTGGACACGAAAGATGAAGGAACTTTCATTCCGTCAAGTTTTGTCGATATCTTTGTCAAAGATCATGATGTTACTTCACAACAGGAGATAAGTAACCAAAGAATGTTGGAACACCGTAACAAAGAAAGAATTCTTGGTCACACCATAAAGATGAGTAAACAATGAGGATTGGAACACCAGAAGAAAATAGGGAATCTCTTTCCTATTATGGATTTGACGTAGCAATACGTTTACCACATGGTTAAGACCTCATGGCTGAAGTGACTTACAAATTCACACAATGTGTGAGATGAATGGAACTTCAAGTACCAATAACTTGAAAAGGAAACTGATCATTGGCGGTTACGAAACACCAAGAGATGTTCTCATGACGAACTTGTTTCCACTGGAAGGAAAGTTTGGATGATCAACAAAGAGACGTTGAACAGAACAACTTCCAAGTTCTCCTTAATGTCCAAGATATTGACAGAAGGCTCATGACAAGCCTTCTATAGGTCATCAAGTGAATGGAGAACTCCGGTTTGGAAGAACTGGGAGGGAAACTTATTAAGAATAGCCACACAAGAATTTCTCACAGAGAGTGGTTGTTCTTACGGATTCAAGGGAATATGACATTAGGCCTTCCGGCTAATTGTGTCAACCACAACATCAACCATGCCGGATTCTAAAAAGACCTAATTCAATACTCTTGAGGAAACACTAACCATCGTTGCTGCTCGAGATTCAGCTCTAGTTAGTGGGTTTATAGCTCAGGCTCGGTATGTTTGAGCGAAGAGATTTGTACCGGTTACCAACGAGATACATATGCTGGATTCTCAAGATAAGGACTACGATGTCAAGCTCGAAAAGACGAGCGAGATTGCAGGACTCATGTATTAGCAACTTACGAAAGATGGTTGCACCTACATGGACTACTTGCAACAAAACACATCGGAGTCCTTGTTGGGAAGATGATTGCGAAGATAACGAAGTCCTTAAACTTCTTCTCTTTTACGAACAACCAGTCAGTTCTTTAGTGTGGATGAAAACTTCTTCCAGAGGTGGAGGTAACAACCTACCATCTCAAGAATAGTCCACACATGCATGACCGACCATAGATTGTTCCCAAAGGAAACCGGAAAACTCTACTCGGATCCACGGCGACAACTTCACCATAAGCACATGAACCAGAGTAGGTTACTTCGAACATTGAGAGCACAACTTCGTGATGACACAAAGATGGTTCTCAAAAGTTTCCAATATTGTTGCCATTTGTTCAGCATGAACCTCTTGCAACTTGGAGAAATAGGAATGTCATCGATGGGCTCGACAACACGCTTATCAAGACACTCCGAGAGGAGGGTTTCATTTGATATATGAACAAGGCAAGATATTGGTCAGACCAAAGGACGTAAAGGTGTACTCGGGCAAAACACCATGAGTGAAAACACCATAAAGATAGTCCTTGGATCTTTTCTCGATTTGACGATAGCCCAAATCAAATCAAGGTTAAAATGATAGCATGTACACAACGGAGATACTATCATGCTTCAACACAAAGGAAACTAGACATCCCTTAACAATGGAACAAGTTTGGAGGAGTTCTTGTCTTTCAACTCTCTAAATTAGTGGTTAAGCTCAACCAACTAGTCCAGGATGTCCAGCAGGGTTCCTTGGAGAAAGGAGTAGTTAAAATTACCCCTTGCTTAGACATCACGGTCAGGTATCAAACCTGATGATACTTCTAGAAAGACAACCAGAATATCACAATTCACCGGTATGTCTTAGAAATCGAAAGGAGGCATGCTTTTCAAAGCAACCGATATGGTCTGGAGAGCTTTGGCATGAACCTAACTCTCTGACCGAGGATGTGCACCGGGATGAACGGATTTGGTAACACAGTCAACTTCAAACAGAGACCGGGTGACCAATAGCGCTAAGAAGGATACATATGTTTCTTAGATTTTTTTCAAAGCAATACAAATTGCTAGGAATATATGATGCACACATCGGTACTCACTCAACCTTCTCGAGCATTTCAGGCTTGAAGGAAGGGTGAGTGAAAACATGTAGGAGTATCACTTCATCAATATGGCCATGAAACTAAATACATCCTCTGGATATAAAAGAGTGTGATACTCGAAGGTGGAACAGAACAGAAGCTAATGAAACTTCTTTATTCTATGGATTTCAAAACTTTGACCTGGTCCTAGAGATGAACGAGGTACTGGAGTTTGCTTCTCCTAACATTCCGAGGTGGAATGTTTTGATGGAACACAGAAGCAAATGCATTGGAAGAATCCAACACACATCTGTAACTTGGTGTCCGAAACAACGGAGGAAGATCTGAGAGCAACTAGAAGGCAGAAACATGCTCAGGAGAATTCCTAAGATCATGTTGACTGCACAGGGTAATACTCATTTGTATAACTCATGCTAAGAGGAGAAGTATAGCTGAATCAAGAACAAAGATTTGGAATTCATAATGACCACTCTTTGTTGTGATCCCTGTTGGTTCCAAAAGAAAGCCTATGGCTATTGGAATTGAGATTACTTAGCCATCCCGAGGTAGAACAAATTCTTCAGGATCCAAAGAAACAGAACTTGGGTTAAAGGTCAGCATCCTGTACTGATGGAATGAGCATCACCTGGTTATGAAACCACATGACTCAACTCACCGCAATTCAGCACATTCCGGGACCTTCGGTTCAAGTCCAAGTTTGAAAACATCGAGAAAGGAATAACTACTATCTTAGTGCCTTAAGGAACAATATGAATAGCAATCACGAAGTATCTTTCTAAGAGGACAAACTTAGCTCCAGAAGTATTTGAGCAAAAGAGGAAGAATACATTCGAGATGAAAAGCAGATCTCGACGTTCAGGATTTAGAACTTTGAAACATGTAGGAATGTGGAATCCGGACAACTCTGAGAGATTAGGATGGGAAGGAAATCTCCAAGTTTAAGAGATAACGGAACACAGAACACACACGACTCTAGAAACTCATAACTAGGTCAACTTGGGTAAAAGACGTCCTTGCCAGAGAAGGCACCTAGGTTTTGAATGACTAGAAGAGATAGCAAAACCTTTTCAAATCAAAACAGGTAAGGTGACCCAGAGTTAGAGCGATACCAGATAAGGAGTAAAAAGAATCCTAAGAAGGTTTTTCACAACTCATTTGAGGTTTCAAAATAGTTTTCGCAATCACTAGACTCAACATCGACCAAGCAGTAAAGTTTTCCTACAGGAAGTCCTGCTCTGATACCATGACTTGTCAGACCCCGGACCCTGAGATATACAAACTGTCATGTGCTCCTAGCAATGGACCCACAAAGGCTTCAGGGTTACCAGCCCCGGCCGCAACAAACAACGACAGGCAGACCGGATTCATCGGCGTGTAGTCCGAATCCCCGGTCTACTACTCCTTGTGTCCATGCTAGTCATAACCAGATATGTATACCCAAGCGTCCACGAGTCGGATGAAACTGAAGTAACGAGACCAAAGTTATACAGAGCTGCTATGTGTCCAGAAAGTGCAACAACAATCGAGTGTTACTGGGGTTACCTCGCCCCAGGCCGAATCACATCGGCAGGCGGGCTCGGAAATGGATCATCGGCTCCACAACCCCTCGACTGCGACAACTATGCAGGCATAGCCAAAACTGTATAACAGTGAGCTCAAAACCAACAACCGATCAAAGCAGTACTCTAGACATGGAAGTTGTATTAAACAGGTGTTACTAGAGTAGCTTTACAAACAGAGGTCACATGACCCAACATTACATCAGACAACGAAAGGCAAATTATGTTGCTAATCAACAAGAACCAAAAAGGCCTAAGAGGCCGCAACATAAGGCGACGTCCCAACTCATAGATTCCAGGCTGCTACCCGGGAACCCCAAACTACTCGTCGATGTTCACGTTGAGACACCACCGAAGTGAGAAACTCCACCTGAACCAAAATTAAGCAAACCTGAGTACGGGAGGTACTCAACAAGACTTGGTTAACCTATTATATATCTGCTATCTTCAGAAAGGGTTTTATGAAGGCTGATTTGCGTAAAGCCATCTTTGTTTTCCAAGTTGAGGAAGAAACAACACGTCTCATAGAGTATTTTGAAAACAGATGAAAAAGCTACTCAACTACTGATATCATCATCTTTTAATCCACCAAACCATTTCAGCACCTCGTGCTTCAAAGATCACCTCCTCTAGTTGTTCCACACTATCTCATGCTACAAGGTAACCCCTCTCGGCATCTCCGAGGAGGCATCCTTCAATCGTTATCAACAAGTTTTAATCATTCCGTTTAAGTTATCTATGATCACAGAATCCGTCACCAAGTCGTCTTTAACCGCAGACACGGCTTTTCGAAAAGATTTAACCCTGCAGGGGTGTACAACTTTACCCACACGTACCAATCGACTCTTAGTGTCACCGGGTTGGCACTAGTCCGGGAAGTGCCGGCAGAGGGTGGTCGATTCCCGGCCTTTACCTTGTCGAACCATATCCATGAGTCAACCCAAACAGGTCCACCCCGTCAACAGGGAGTTGGCCACCTCCTGACGGCACCTGTTCTGTGAGTCGGGATCAAGATCCGTGTACGTCCATCACTTGTCCCGGTCACGACCTAGTTTTATCAAAAACATTTTCCGACTCACACGCAGATGGAAAGTTCAAACTACGTGGCTCATGGATAACGTTAAACAAGTTAGTTAGCCGGGCGGGGTTCATCGGCCCACGTGTGGCTATACGCTCAGTCTTGGCTCGAAGGCGAGAACTCGCTCCTAGGGGCATGAACAGGACAAAACGCCACAACCCATTGTGGCCTCACATCCATGCCATTATTAGTCAAGTTATCAAAGGTAAAGCAATTCAAAACAACCTGACATAATAGATTCACGCATTGACCAGATTCATCAACCGGATGGATCAGATCACAACTAGGCATGGTTAAGCAAGACTCACATGTTTTAGCGGAGCGCGCACAAATAAACCTATAGCTGCTAGGTGAAGTGGATCAGGATATCTAGGTTATGCATTATATAGGAGAACTCTATCTACTGACATCAAATAGTTTGGAACCGAATGCAAAGTACGAGATTCAAATCACTTTGAAATCATATATGAGCATATAAGAGGTTATGCTTGCCTTGGTTATAAGAAAACCAGATAAAGTCTTCAGGAATAAGTGCTTAACTTGTCGGTTAAGATCAAGTATTCACCATTGGACTGCTGGCCTTCTCTTCGGGGTCACGTTCTACCGAGGGGGGAAACAACACCGAAAAGAAGAATAACAATCAACACATGGCATCGATGCAATGCACAATATGTATGCATGAGCAAGTTAATGCAATGAAATAAAGACCTAAACATGTTCGATGGTTTGCTAGGGTTCGCATGTCAGTTATGCATTTTTACTGAAATTAGTCCGAAATAGACCCCGGAGGGGTACTTCGGGCGATTCTGGAAGTGAGTACAATTTATTAAAAGCTCAAATAGGGTTGAAAACATCATAAACAGATTGCATTTGTCATTTTAAGCACTTTGGTATATAACTTTTAATTTTCTAATTTTAGTGAATGAAAACTTATTTTCTATTTTTAAAAAAATTAATAACATTAAATAAATGCTCATTTTTGAACTTTGTCAAACATATATGAAAATGATATATTTGGGTAGATTACATTTTTCTGATCACTTTCATGCTTCCATTTTATTTTTCTGAATAATATTTTAATAGTTATTTAATTTACAAAATTTACTCATTTTCTGGAAATAATAAAAACAGGGATATGACGTCACTGTGACGCAGTGATGACCTCATCCTCCTCTGTTCTTCACGGAGAGATCAAAATTCGAATGAATTTGTGTGCAATTTGAAAATTAAACTACACATCGAGGGAGAGGAGGTCAAGGGGAGTTGAGGGGTGCCGACGGTTGACCTTTTGGTCGCCGGAAAGCTCGCTGGCGGCGACCTTCCGCGGCGGCGGTGGCACGGTCACGGCGAGGACAAGCTACGGAGGGGAAGGGAGGGGATGGAGAGAACCGGGAGGTCCGGGAGCTCACCGTGGATGTGATGGGATGGACGAGGAGGCTGGGCACGGCCGGAATCGTCGCCGGTGAGGGAAGGACGGCGGCGGCCGTGGCGGAGGTGGGCGGCGCGATTGGAGCTCTACCGGGGCTCCCTGCTGCTGCTCGAGCTCGAGGAGGACCAGGAGGAGACGGCATATGCGATGAGGTGCTCCACGGCGCTCGGGAGCGGCCGTGTCACGGCGCCGAGCGGCGGCTATGGCCGGAGCTAGGGTTTGACCCACGCAGAGAAACAGAGAGCGAGAGAGGATAGGGAGGGAGAGGAGAGGAAGGCCACGACGTCCTGGGAGGTCATCCACGCGAGGGGGGGGGGCGCACATACACAAGCAGGACGTGGCAAACGACGCCGGCGGTGTCTCCACGCAGCTACTCCTACTGTCAAAGGTTGAAGACAACATTTTTGCACAAACCGCCCTGGAGCTTTCGGTAAACACCAAGAGGTCCTTTTCTCTAATAAAACAGGACAGAAACCATTGTTTTGAGGACCTTTTTGTAAACAGAAAATTTGGTAAAAATACTTTTTGGAAACCTTGTAAAATTTCCAACAAAACCATGTTTTGCTTTGGTGTGGTTGAAATATTTTTCAGTGCAAAATTTTGAAAACCACATTAAGTAACATTTGTGGAAATTTTCTCAAACCATTTAAATTCACAATTTAAATTGTTTCAAAGATGATTAAATTTTTGTTTCATGCATGTATGAGATGAACACAACACCACACACCCTAGTTAAGCAAGATTGGGATTTGACAAATGTTGAACTTTTTATTTTTCGCTCTTTGTAATGACTGAGACTATGCTGCTTAATAAATAGCCGTGTGCATCTATTCGATGCAGAGGCTGTGTTTCCATTTCAGAAAAAAATATTTCCAAAGCAGCGGCATGTTGTTAGTTTGATTTAATCCTTATTAAATGAGGAGTTTAATAAGAAAGTAAACGCACAATTTACAACCGGCACTATCCTCCGGCATTATTTCACTCTATCTTTTGACGCCAGCGGTCACCCAAAAGTGAGCCTCTTTCTTGATCTGTCAAAGATAACAAGAGCGGGGCGTGCTTATTTCGGAAAACCTGGGATGTTACGGTCATTCTAATTTTCCCACGAGACTAGCAAGGCCGTGGATGTAAGAGCTTTGCAGTTTTAAGAGGAGCCATCAACATCATAAGCCACCAATTTTGGATAGTGAGGGTTGGCCATTGTTGTAGGTATGTGTGCACGAAGAACCAGCCAATATTTAATGAAGCTCCAAAGATGTATAGTGAAATAATAATTGTCAAGGTGGTTGCCCAATTCCAGAGCTCTCTTACAAAGGCGCACGCACCACAATTTGGTCGCCCTCTTTTCCAAGCAGTCGATCGTCCATAACCTATTTTGGGTAGCAAGTCAAGCAAAAAAAATTATCGAGAGGGGGTGAGGGTAAATCTTCCAAACAATACGACACATGTTGGTCAAAGTGGCCCCCAAACATTCCGCTTTGTAGGCGGAGGCCGTGAAGTATTGCCCATTGGGCGAGAGCGTCCAAATGATTTCATCTTACACATCATCATTGAGGTGAATATCTTGAAGGCGCCTGCAAAGGTCAAGAAGTCTGGTGACATGGTCATTCACTCAAAATAATTTTAGCAATCCACATGCTGTTGCTCATATAACATCTTAAGACGTCTCTAACCAATTATTTATAATTTAGACTAGCAAACGGCATAGTAAACTTAGAGGGGTAAGGGCATCTCCAGTCGTTCGGCCCCCCCAGGTTTCAGATCGGCGCTTTTTAGCGTTAGCGCCGCCCCGCACCAAAACCTGGGGGGGGAGGGGGGGGGGCGATTTCACCAGCCGTTCGGCGGCCCATAAAAGAGAACGGCGATATTGTTTGAAACTTCATCTTCCCGCCCCAAAATATAGAGCCCTAGTTCGGCGATCACGGCAGCCATGGTTTGGGCAATAATATTACAAAAAACGCCACAAGTGGGCGATCAAATAGAGTCTAGATCGAATCACACAGACGGGCGCGCGCGGCGTGGGCAAACGGAGACGATCAGGCAGACGCGTCAGCCGGCGTCGGAGCAGGCGGCGAGCTCGGCGCAGCATCCTCCAGGTCGATGACGTCGTCCGAGCAGGCGACGGGCTCGGCATCCTCCAGGTCGACGACGGGCTCGGCATCCTTGTCGACGACGTTCGCGGCATCCTCCAGGTCGACGTGCGCGCTCGTCGGCGCGGTGGTGTAGCTGGTGCCACCAGACGACGTAGTCGGGGCCGGGGGCGTGCTGATGTCGGTCAGGATGAGGTTGCACTGCGCCAGGAACCAAGCTCTCACCTCGGTGGTCATCGCGGCCGGGTCGCTGCCCGTGAGGAAGGCGAGGTCATTGTTCCTCTTCTTCGCCGCGGTGCCAGTCCTGAGGAGGTCGATCTTGACCTGCGAGTTGGCCATGAGCGCTGCCCATCGCTTTGTGGAGACCTCGTCCCTCTTGACGGCGTGGGCCTGGGCGTCGGCGATGCAGGTCTCGATCGACGCCTGGAGCTTTGCCGCTGCCGGCGCACCGTCCCTCGCCAACTTGGCTTTCTTGTGGCCCATCGGCGGACGCCCTTCGGACGCACCTGCAACCACAGCGTCGGGAACGTACTCCTTGCCCTTGCCGATCGACCGCCGCACCTCCGCCCACTTCTCGCACTTCTTGATGAGGACGAAGACGTGGAGGAACTTGAAGTCGGAGCCGTCGTCGTTCTTGTACGCCTCCAACATCCGGACGATCTCCATCTCGCGGTTGGCGCCGCTCTGCGGCCTCATCGAGATCTCCTCCTGGATGCCGTGCCATTTGTTGCAGGACGCCTGGATGTTCGCCCAGTGGTTCGCCATGGCCTTCTGGCCGCGGTCGGTGATGCAGCACGTGTAGTGGGGGTCGATCATGCGGCGCTCATCGTACGCCGTTTTCACCCGCTTCCAGTAGTTGTCGGCGTGCTGGTTCGCGCCGACGATCGGGTCGTGGCTGACCGTCTTCCACGCCTCGGCGAGGAGTGCGTCCTCCCTGGTCAGCCACTTGATGCGGGGCTCGGCGGGGGGGGGGGGGGGGGCAGTGGCACCTTCGGTTCCTTGCGAGGACGGCCAGGGCCCCGGCGCTTTCGGCCATCGCCGGTCTGTTCTGTCTCCTCCGGAACCACCGGCGTCTCGTCCTCCTCGTCCTCTTCGCCCTGCTCCTCCGTCGCCTGCGTGCCGGAACCTTCGCCGTAGTCGCCACCGCCCTGCGCGAAGAACTCTCCGCTGTGCTCGAGGAAGCCCGGGCTCGCCGCAGCCGCCATCGAGCCGGACGCGATGATCTCCTCCATGTAGCTGTCCTGGGGCTGAAGCTCGGCGAGAATCGCACGGCGGTGGGACGGGGAAGCTGCGTAGCCCGGCGCGGCACCATACATCATCGGCGGGTGGTAGGGGAAGGTGAGGTTGGGGTTGAAACCTCCCAGGGAGTCGCCTTCGACGAACCAGGCAGGCGGCGGGTGCGGTGAAATGCGTGGTGACGGCGACGGCGACTGCTTCCAGCCGGCGAACCTTGGGCCCAGAGGGCTCTTCTTCTTGGCGAGCGACGCCGCGGAGGCGACCGGCGTAGGTGGCTCGTCTGGCGCGGTCTCCTCCTCCTCGTCCTCCAGCTCGTCTTCCTCGGCGGCGGCCTGCTCCTCCGCCTGCAGCTGCGCCATCAGCTGCCTCTGCCGCTGCGCTGCCTCCCTCCCCCGGCGCTTCATGTTGGCCGTTTCCAGGCGCGACCTCTCGGTGATCCACTCCTTGTTCGACATGCCGGGCGGCCGCTCCTTCGGCGCCCTCGGTTTGCGCGGTTTCTTGGCCGGCTCGGATGCCGCGGGAATGGATACGGCGGTGGCGGCGGCGCGGGGACCTGTAAATCGGGCGGGAGCCATAGCGTCTAGATCTCGGGGGCGGGGGGAAATGGCGGGAATGGACCGGGGGAAGAGGTAGTTGTGGAGGGAAAGTGGAGGGAGGCGTCGAAAAAAGGGAGGGAAATCGTCTTCCGTCGCCGACAGGCGTGGCCCACGCGCGCATTTCGCCCCCCAAGCCGAACCCAGCGCGCTGGGTTCGGCCTGGGTTCGGCGGCGCCAAACGGCGCGAAAAACGGCGGAAAGCGGCGCTACATCGGTTTCTGGGGGGGCGACTGGTGCGAAACGGCGCCAAACGGCGCGAAAAACGCCTCTTGGGGGGGGGGGGGGGGCTCGGGGGGACGACTGGAGATGCCCTAAAATTTAACTCCTCAAAATAATGGCCTAACCTAACCGATTTCTCAAATTTAACTCCTCAAACAAAATAAAACCACATGTAAGCCTCTCTACATCTTCTTATTCTTTCTTACTTCCTATTCTTTTGGTGACTAGTCCGGACAATGCCAACTCCAGCCCAAAAATGGAACGGTCTGCGGCGGTGGTACACGCACGGACAGAACCACTGTGACGGCTGAACAACCGGTCGAAGTAGAATGGTCGGCAACGGTACATGCACGCACATACGCAACAGCCGGCGGCATCAGTACACACACAGAAGCATCACGCACGCATCGGCACCACGCATACATGCGCAGTAGCACCACGCACAATAGAAGCACCATGCACACACGCATACGCATCAACGTCACCACGCATGCACACATGATCACGTACACGGAGAAGCAGCACCATCACACATAGAAGCAGCAGCATCACAACAGCGGAGTGGGCATTCTGTGGCGGGGACAAACCACAGCGCGGGGTCGCAATCGGATGAAAGACATGCTTTTTATGAAGTTCCTCGCCACCGGCGAGATTCCAGCGTTGGCGAGTGGAGGACATCCCTACTACGAATGCAAACACAGCCACTACACCACCACGCATACAAGAACCTATGACTAGATGTATTGTACAACAACTTAATCATGGTGTACTTTCCTTTCTGTAAGTTGTTCCAAATATACATGAGAATATGATGATGTCTAAATCAAATGTGTTCACCAAAACCTTCCCCACCTTCAGCATCATCCTCCATGAAAGCCTCATGAGATCAATTTCTGTTGTCTCTTCTATCACCTTCAAGCGGTTGCTAATTTCATTACTTTTAAACTAGGATGGCTCAGGGAGGGCGCCGGCGTTTAACACTTCCACCGAACGGAATATCGTTGTCTGAGGCTTTTGGATCGCCGGAAGGGTTCTCCGGTGGCTCGAGGTTTTCCGGTTTGGAGGAGGAGGTTTCGGATGAGGACTGTTCGTCTGAGGTGCCATTCGAGGCTGCGTTAGAGGTTCTGGATGAAGAGCGCCCGGAATCGCCTGGACTGCCATGGTCGACGGTCCGTTCCAAGAGTTTGGCGTGTGACTCCTCGTCTCATGCTCCGGTCAGTGAGGGAAGAAGCGATGGCGATCAAGCATCACTGCGGGTTTCGTCTTCGTCCCCAAAGAACTTCCAGGTGACCAGGCCGGTGCGCTTGGGTTGGCGTGGGCCCATTCCTCGGCCGAGGATCTCGCCGCCGGCTGTCCTAGGCCAATTCTTCCCCGTTCCGCCGGCCGTCGCTGCGACGGTGGAGTCTGGAGATCTGGATCACGTAATTTCCGGAGAGGTACATGCAGTTCAAACTCCTGATGATCTCGGCCGTGGATCCCCATGGGCTTATCTGGGACGTCGATTTGCGGCCCTGTGGAAGCCCAAGCTGGCGGACCCGGGTAGGGTTGTGGAGCATCGTGCTGTACCGTTCCGTGCAGATTCAGAGTTCACAGCGCCGCCTGCGCACACGTCTGGTTCCGTTCAGTCGACGACTCCATCCGCTCGGTCTACGACTTCTCCCCCGCCTGCGCTCTGGGAGAGAAGTTTTGCTCAGGTTGTGGCCTCCCCGGTTCGGATCATGGCGGGTAATGCGTTGCCGGCCGGTTCTGGAGGGCTGCAGGCTGCAGGTCTTGGCGCGTCTGGTTCGCAGGGGGCGCCTGGTAGTGTGGCCGGGTCTGGTATTCCGAATCCATCGGCGATGCTCTTTGGAAGATCGGCAGGGCCTCTGGCCGTGCAACCAACTCGTTCTGCTGCGCCAACTGTGCAGGCGCCTGGGGCTGTGATCACGGTTCCATTCACGTTGGGAGCTACTGTACCAAAGAATAATAACAACAAGGCCAAGATAAAGAAGAAGAAAGTTGGACCCTCGGGCAATGCGGCGGCTACGGTCATTGCTCAAGCTGGGGTGGCACCTGTGGTAGCGGATGCGCCAGTCCCTGTGGTCGAGACTCCTGAGGTTGTGGCGCCGACTGCTACAGGGGTGTGACCCAAGAAGAAAAGGTGTGCTCATTGCAACGTGGAGACGCACGAAACGAGGGAGTGTTCGGTGGATCGGTATTGCTACATTTGCGACAAAATTGTCCACCCAACAGCACGTTGTCCTATTCTCAGGTTGCCGAAGCCTTATGCGGGTTTGGGAGGTATTGGTTGTGAGGACACTATGTTCAGCCATCTTCCTGATAGTGTGTTCAAGGCGAATCTTGCTCCGAGTGCATCCCCTATAGCCATGGTGACAGCCTCGGGTGGGACAGTGTCAGCTGAGATGGTGCAGACTCTGGTGGCTCGCTTGTGTCCAGGTCAGTCTGCTTGGAATTGGGAGGCCATTCCGCATGACGAGAACTCTTTCCTCGTTAACTTCCCTTCGTTTGCCGATCTGGTGAGTGTGGATGATTTCGAGATTAGGGTGCCTAATAGTCAGACACGTGTGACTTTCAAGGCATGGAGGCAAGAGGAGGTTTTGCCTAATGAGGAGCTTGGCACTACTTGGGTTCATGTTACAGGGGTGCCACATACGGTTAGGCATTTTCTCGGGCTCTGGTCTGTGGGTACTCTCATTGGTAGGACCCTGGATGTGGATCTTCTTGATCTTCGTCGCCGGAATATTGTCAGAATTCGAGTGGCCATGAGGAATGCAAATATTTTTCAGTCAAGATTGGTTAAGGCGGATGTTTTCGTTATCCTTAAGGGCTATACTTTACGCTTTACCAAGGAGACGGAGGATTTTGTGCCCGAGCATGATTTTGTTCCATACTTGTGGAAGCGCAATGACAAGGAAGATGGCGCTAATGGCGCTGAGGAGGGTAACCGGACTGTTATTGGGGAGTTGGCGATGCCTTCTGCAGCTGATGGGGATGTGCCTATGCCTCAGGCATCTGAGCCGAGTTCATCTACAGCGGGAGTGGTGTCGCCTGCGGACATTCTACGGGGTTATGCGGTCACTCCTCTGAATCCAAACCCGCAGACTCCGAGAGGTAAAGAGATAGTGGCTCGTGCTCGTGCTTTGTATTCCCTGGAAAAAGAGAAAAAGGGATCTTCGTCGTCTCCGGAAGCAGCTACTTGTGCTTCCGTGGAAAAGGTGAAGGAGTCCACCTTGCAGTCGTTGGGTTCTAGCAGCAAGGACGCCTTCCAACCAGCTTCAGGTGGTGTTGGGCCGCGTCAATCACTGGGAGCCGGCCTTGCTGGGGAGGCTAGCCCGCGACTGCCAGCGAGCGTCCAGAAGCAGTCTTCACCGGCCAACCTTGCGCCGGTTTGGACTCCATCGACGCTGCATGGGGCGGCAGCGCACTCCCACTCGCCAGTCAGTGGGATGACGGCCCGTGGGCCACTTGCTACTATGGAGAATGTTGGGTTCGACACAGTGGTGGTACCGGCTGTTGGCCATGCGCCGATGGATCTTGGGCTTCAGTGCGGCCAGGTGCAGCAGATGCCTGCACTGCTCTTTGCTGGGCCGGGTAGCGCCCAGGAGGCTGCAATGACCGCTCCGCCTCATCACTTCGGCACGAGTGGCAGTGTGTTGGCATCGGGGGTGGGTTCGACTTCGACCTTACCACTCCCTTCGCCGACTCCGTTGAGGAGGAGCTCTAGGCATGTCGTTGCCGCCGATGGCTCGTCCTGTACGGATGAGCATGCGTTGTCGAGGGCGATGCGACGCAAGGCAGAAAGCTTCAATGACTATGCTGGTATGAAATCTGTCAATAAGTCTTTTCTTACGCTTTCAAATTCTAGTATTTCTGCTAGGTTGCATAGTGTAGGTTTTACTTTGGGTAATAATGTTGATAAAATTGATTTATCGACGAAAGCCTTGAGACATATGGAATATGACCGGTTAACAGTCATCCCAAAAGTCTCGGCTAAGTCGACCACCCCTTACATTGATGACGAAGAGCAACATGACACAATTGATGTCCAGCTTCTTTCTCACCTAGTAGGGGATGTTGCGGAGGGGGGTTTGGATGAGGCGGTGCTTAGTTCAGCTTATGATCTAAAAGCATCCAGCCGTAAGTCTAAATCCGACTCTCTGAAGAAAAAGAAAAACTCGCCTCATAAGAAGGCAAGAAAAACCACAAACCCAATTGTTTCCCAATGAATGGCATCTTTACGAACAGGAGAGGTCTTCGAGACTTGGCTAAACATGTTCGTATTGCGGATTCGATTCGGGATCACAAATTGGACTTTGTTGGGATTTCTGAGACGGGTAAACGAGATTTCTCATCGAGTCTACTTAACCGCCTATCTGGTGGTGTAGATTTCACATGGATGTCTCGTCCACCTCGTGGTAGATCCGGGGGCATTCTTCTCGGTGTTAGGACAGATACCATGCAAGTGTTAGCTACACCGGAAGGAGACTTTTATTTAAAGTTTCACATCCGAAACAAAGCGGACAACTTCGTATGGAGTCTGGTCACCGTGTATGGTGCAGCCCAGGATGAGCATAAACCTGCTTTTCTCCGTGAGCTGGTAAACTTAGCGAAAGATAATCCTTATCCTATAATTATAGGAGGTGATTTTAATTTGCTAAGGTTCCCACATGAGAAGAGTAGAGGTAGATTCGATAACCATTGGCCTCTATTATTCAATGCTGTAATTGACAGTCTTGATTTAAAAGAGGTTTCAATGCCTGGGAGACAGTTCACTTGGGCTAATAACCTCCCAGAGCCAACATACGAAAAGCTGGACCGTGTGCTGATGGATGCTGATTGGGAATCTAAATTTCTAATGGCGTCAGTGCGAGTCCTAGAACGTATCGAGGCATTATCGGATCATGCTCCCATATTATTAACTACAGGGTCTCATAACGTCCATCGTAAACACCAATTCAAGTTTGAATTAGGTTGGTTACATCGGGATGGTTTTGAGGACATGGTTAAAATGGTTTGGGCACGCCCAGTCAATGGTCTCACCCCGTTAGAAAGGTGGAATAATAAAATACGCGCTTTGCGTAAACACCTAAGGGGTTGGGCGAGACATATGGTTGGCCAATTGAAAAAAGATAAGGCTCATTTGTCATCAATTATTGATGAATTGGAGGCTTTTGCGGAATGGAGACCACTTACTATGCAGGAGATTGAATTAAAAAAGCAATCTAATGCGGAGTTGGTTGGTATCCTCCGCGAGGAAGAGCTAAAATGGTATCAACGATCAAAAGCACAATTCATATTAGAAGGAGATTCGAATACGAGATACTTTCATAGTCTAGCTAATAGCAGACATAGAAAGAAACTTGTTCATTCTCTGTCCCAAGATGAAGGTGTGATTGAAGGCCATGATCAATTAAAAAAATACATAACAAATTATTATAAGAATCTGTTCGGTGAACCAGAGGAGACTTTTGTCTCGATGGATGAAACTCGAACAGATGACATTCCTCAAGTTTCCGATGAGGAGAACGCTTATCTTACCGCCCCCTATTCTGAGGAGGAGGTAAAAAAAAGCGGTCTTTCTGATGGAGCACAATAAAGCACCGGGTCCAGATGGATTCCCAGCAGAGTTTTATCAGAACTTCTGGGAATTAATCAAAATGGACTTGCTTGAGTTATTCCAGAATTTGCATGCTGGACAACTGGATCTATTTCGCCTAAATTTTGGTGAGATAATTTTGTTGCCAAAGATCTGAAGCAGAAAGGATTCAGCAATATAGACCTATCTGCCTTCTGAACGTCAGCTTCAAAATTTTCACCAAAACCGCGACCTTAAGGCTTAATACGGTTGCCGACAATGTGGTTCGACCGACTCAGACTGCTTTTATGCAGGGACGCAATATCCTTGATGGGGTTGTCGTTCTACATGAAACCGTTCATGAGTTGCATCGGAAAAAGATGAATGGAGTGATTTTAAAAATAGACTTCGAGAAGGCTTATGATAAAGTCAAGTGGTCTTTTCTCCAACTTGCTCTCAGAATGAAAGGATTTTCTGAGGAGTATCGTTCTTTGATTCGTAATTTTGTTTTCGGAGGAAGTGTGGCTATCAAAGTCAATGATGCCGTTGGTCCATACTTCCAGACGAGGAAAGGGTTACGACAAGGCGACCCATTATCACCTATATTATTTAATATAGTCGCAGATATGTTAGCCATTATTATTGAACGTGCTAAACTTGAGGGTCAGATTGAAGGGGTTGTCTCTCATCTAGTTGATGGGGGATTGTTTATTCTTCAATATGCAGATGACACAATTCTCTTTATGGATCATGACATGGAAAAAGCTCGAAACTTAAAACTGATTCTTTCAGCTTTCGAGCAGCTTTCTGGCCTTAAGATCAATTATCATAAAAGCGAATTGTTTTGTTTCGGCGACGCTCAGGTTGATGCTGACCAATATGCTGAGTTATTTGGCTGCGGCCAGGGTCAATTTCCAATCAGTTATCTAGGCATTCCGATTCATTTCAGAAGGCTTACGATTTCACAGTGGAAACATGTGGAGGAAAGATTGCAACCCAGACTAAATAGTTGGAAAGAAAAACTTTTATCCCTAGGTGGAAGATTGGTTCTCATAAATTCAGTCCTCAGTAACATGATACTGTATATGATATCCTTCTTCCAATTGCCAAAAGGTGTCTTGCATCGATTAGATTATTTTCGATCGAGATTTTTTTGGCAAGGGGATCGTGAAAAGAAAAAATATCGATTGGCTAAATGGAATGTAGTGTGCCGCCCTAAAGATCATGGTGGTCTAGGGATTCATGACCTTGAGGTCAAGAATAGGGCCTTGCTTGGTAAGTGGCTGTTCAAGCTGCTTACCGAACAGGGTGTTTGGCAAACTCTTCTTAGGAGAAAGTATATGGGCTCAAGTGCAGTTTCTCAGGTTTCTTGGAAACCAGGGGATTCACACTTCTGGTCTGGCCTTATGGCAACGAAGAAATTCTTTTTTCCATATGGCTCTTTTTCCATTAAAGATGGTTCACAGATAAGGTTCTGGGAGGACAAGTGGCTAGGTAATACCACTCTCCGGGAACAATATCCAGCTTTATACAGTATAGTTCTTGGACGACACAAAAGTGATACTATTGCTATGGTGTTGGAATCTTTTCCACCACAGGTGCCGTTTAGGAGAGACCTAATTGGTCCCCGTCTCTCAGATTGGAATGAATTACTCCAACGTTTGTAGGTCATTAATCTGACTGAGGGTGTGGATGAGTTCCGATGGAATTTACACTCAAATGGTAAATTTTCGGTACACTCCATGTATGAAGCGTTGTTGCATCCAACGATGCCAATAGATAATAATAAGAAAATCTGGAAGATGAAGATTCCATTAAAAATAAAGTTTTTGCGTGGTATCTTCGTCGAGGTGTTATTCTAACTAAAGATAACCTTGTAAAACGCAATTGGCATGGTAATAAACAGTGTGTCTTCTGTCAGAAAGACGAGACTATTAAACACTTGTTTTTTGATTGCAATATTGCTTCTTCTATTTGGTCAATCATTCAGATAGGTTCTACCTTATTTCCCCCAACAAGCATTGCCAATATTTTTGGTAACTGGATAAATGGTGTGGATAAAAGGTTTAAAAGACTTATTAGAGTGGCAGCGCTAGCCGTGATTTGGTCGCTGTGGCTGTGTAGAAATGACAACGTTTTTAATGGCATAAATTGTTCTCTTATGCAGATTATCTTTAGGACCACATCTATACTTCGTATTTGGGTACCGCTGCAACGTGTGGAGCACCGGGACCTTTTTATGGAGGTGTGTACCAGACTGGAGACTACAGCCAAGGACTTTTTATCCCAGCATGGATGGCAGCATAATTTGCGGATCGCCCCTCCACCATCATAGGCGTTGTTTCTGGCTGATGTACCTCGTCTTTATTTTGTTCGCTTTTTTTCGGCTGTGTGCATCTATGATATGCAGAGGCTGGGTGTAACATTACTATCCGTAATAAAAGCTCCCTTTATCAAAAAAAAATGTGTTTATGTCTGACTGCGCGTGTAGAAAAATAAACCCTAGCCCGACCCCCTCCCCCTCCGCCCCTCCCTCGCCGCCGGCGGTGGTCGGCGCCGGGCTGCGCCCGTGCGGTTGACGGCGGCGACGAGGCCTCCTCCTCGCGCTCTGCTGGTCTGTAGGGGCCGGCTTCCCTTGGGCGTGGTTGCCCTGCGCGGCCATGGCGCCATGGCGGCGGATCTCAACCTGGCGGCGGCGATTCGGCGGGTGCTCCGGCTGGGAAGACTCCGTAGAGGCGGGTTGCGTGGCCGCGGGCGGATCTGGCAGTCCCTCGCCTGTGCGGGATGGGGCAGGGGTCGGCCCCTTGTGCACTCGTACGTTCTCCTACGGATCGGTGCGCGTCGGCAGCCGAGGTGGCTGCTGGTCGTCGTCCTAGCCGTGGCATGCTGGCCGGCCTGCTCTCCTCCCCCAGATTTCGTGCTGGCAGCAGCCATGGGGCTGGTGTTAGCCGATCTTGCGGGTGGGGCCCTTGGGTCCTGCAGGGGGCTGCGGGCTCGGTAACCGGTGAGGCCGTGTGTCGTTTGGTGTGGGCTCGGGTGCCCTTGCCGTGCAGGTGAAGTTTGGCTCTCTTCTTGGTCGACGGAGCGGGGAGTTGGACGCCGGAGCGGCGGCTCTGATGGTGGACGCTCGGGTGGCTCTCCGGCAAGCCCCGTGGCGTAGGTGTTGGTCCTATTCTTTGGCCGTGTGGGCGACAAGAATGTTGACGTTAGGAGTCCCTGGTGCGTGTCGGCGTGGGCGTCGTTCCTCACCCAGACCCTGTTTTGGAGGCGCTTGTGTAGTCATGGTGGCCCCTACCCCTCGCGGTGGAGGTTGAGGATGGTGATCCTCGACAATGGGTGGGTGGGTTGGGCCGAGCGAAACCTCAAGCTATCGGTGTCAGCGACGCCCGTGGGCGTCGTGTTCCCTCCTGGGGGCGACGTTGTGGTTCCACCTCACCCCCCTTGTTTATGCTCCGGGTGAAAACCTTGGTCAGATTGACCGGGCGGTGGCGGCGCTTCTGCGCCGTGTCCTCCTTGGAGGCATCGTCCTGAAGCAGGGGTCTCGTCCCTTCGCCATGATTGTCTAAGTGCAAAGATGGTTCCTTTTCGTAGTTGTCGACCTGAAGTGAAGGTGTTGTGCTCTGGCGCCTGGGTGGAGGATCTTCCGGCGGACACGGTGGTCCGTCCCCGCCTCCTAGTGGCTGGCCGTTTTACGCAAGGGTGTTCGGTGCTATCCGATCCCGCCACTTTGGAGGCTGGCTGTTCTACGCAAGGGCTTGGTTCTCGCTGCTGCCGGTCTCCGTTCGTCGCTGTGATGCTCGGCTCCCTCCCCTTCCTGCTCGACGCTTGCTGGAGGAGCTGGTCTGTCGTCTCCGGCTTTCTACTCTGTTGTCAAGCTCTGTACTTGGAATGGTGCGGTCTTCGCTGGTGGTCCGATCCTGCCTCATGGCTGGCCGTTCTACGCAAGGATCTGGTGCTCGGCGTAGTGTAGCCCCTTTTCTCTTTTAGCTTGTCCTTGTTGTGCTTTGTTAGAGGATCTCCTCAACACTTGGTTTTCTTTTGTAATTGCCGTTGTAAAACGCTGAGCTTTGTTAATTCAAAGCTGGGCATTTGTGCCTTTTATCTAAAAAAAATGTGTTTATGTCTCTCAGGAATGATGACCTAGCATGGATGAGAG
Organism: Alopecurus myosuroides; assembly: GCA_028641055.1. NCBI lineage: Eukaryota > Viridiplantae > Streptophyta > Magnoliopsida > Poales > Poaceae > Alopecurus > Alopecurus myosuroides. Next base: position 369,079,114 of record CM054059.1, read on the forward strand.
GGACAAACTTTGGAGCATATTCGTGAATGGAGATGACAGCACGGGAGCAAGAGATGGAGATGAGCATTCCACAGATGGCGATGGACGCAACCTGAAGACAATGTTATGATGAATGAAGAGTTGGACGAAATATTCAAATTTACACTTTAAAAATTTCGTCCATGACCTTATATGGTGTTGCGTCACCTTTGTTTTTGGGTCAGTTACATGTATTTTCGAGATACCTATTTTTAGCATATTTTTAGACTGTGAATTCATATGGGAAAACGATTTAGGCTGTAATTCATCTCTCCCAAGGGATCATTGATTTTTTCCTCCGTCCCCTTATAAATACAACCCTTAGGGTGTTTGGATTCGGATTTTTTTTTTTAGTTAAAAAGAACTCAACTATTTGCTAGTTTTCGTCATAGGCACGAGTATCGGCTAGACCTCTTCTACTAACCACTTGCAGAATCTTGCCTACCTCTTAATAAATCTCATCTTTCATATGTAGTTCTGATTGCATTACTGGTTCTTACTTGTTTCTCGATTGAAGATAGAACTAGAACTAACAGTCAGACCGATCGTACGTCTACGGTTTGGTATCTCTCGGAGATTGGTTTAGCGATTGCATTGACGTTGCGTACATGTGCGTAGTAGTCGGATCTCCAAGGTCGAACTCCACCAAAATCAACGTACCTCACCTCATCGAAAGATCGGTCTACCTTTCCCCTATCTATGGTATCAGATTTTAGGTTATCGGTGAGATTCATATATTGGATTGCATCTTCTTTACCTATATTTCATAAAAAAAAGCCAACAAAATATTTATGGTTAGATCATCCTGTCCTACAACCGGGCCTGTCATATGTTATTTCAGTGCGTTGCATCGTTGAGTCTTCGTCTGCATCATCATGTCAAGTTGATGGTCTTAGCGTCTAGTTCCTATAGAGTTTTGAGTTTTGTTCATATCTAGTCATTGCCGCCGCACAACCTTGCGCGCTCACAGATTACCACCGCCACCCACCAGCTTTCTGCCACCAACATCCACCACCATCCACACGCCATAGCACCATGCCACCACCACGCCATCGCTGCTACAACCAACCCTTCCACCGCGCCATCACCATCCAGCTTACACCCGCATGCACTGCCACCACCCTCCCTTCTCCTACCGTTTTCCCCTAATTCCCTACCACTGCCTTGCGGCTTAGACTTAGGATTTTGGTTTTGGTATTACTTTCCATTTTCGTCTCACGTGTTGGCAGCGACTGTATTGTTGCGTGCGTAATTCTGGCGATCACATAAGAGTTCGTATCTATTTGGGTTTCCCGGTCAAAACAAAAGTCTATGGACTCATCCAAAAAAAATTGAGCTTATATTGTTTTTAGGTTTTCAGGAGCGTTTTGAAGCACTCGCCAATATAGTGATATTTTCCCCAAATGTGCTTTTCAGAGCATTGTCCGGAGTTTTCCAAGAAAAAAATTGACATTTTTTCGAGGCTATCATTTTTCTAGCCTTAAGGGAGCAGTTTGAGATACTTGTGTTCATAGTAATTTATGTTAGTTTGCACGGTTTTTAGAGAAAAAAATAAAGAGAGAAGAAAAGCTCCCGTGTATAGTTCTGTGTCGTGTTGATTTTCACTTATATACTTATTTTGAGAGCTCATTCTGTGTTGATTCTTGTTGTCGCCCGTGACTTCGTTGGAGTGCTAGGCCAGTGTATCTAATACAGCCTAGTCTAGGACTAGCACTATTACCATCTTTGAGCGTTTATTCGACGTGCATTTATGAATTGATTATTACTAATCCTTACTATTATATTTAACCCTCCCAAACCTACATAGATTTCTACTCCGTGCAGTGCATCTCACCTGGTAATCGCTTTGTACAATATTTGGGGTGATGATCCTTGTGGTTGTTGTGACGCTCTCTTGCTTGGAAAGAAACTTGTTAGATATTTTAATTCTTATTGATGGATTGCATGATTTTCCACCACACTTTAGAAGTTCGTAGGGAAATGTATTGTTTCTTGTTGTGCACTAATGATGGCAGGCGACGCATTGAACAACATGAAGAACAAGGAGCTGTACGAGCACTTCGAGAACTTGGTGTCCACTCATACTCAGGACGTCGAGATGAAGGTTGGAGAGGCCATGGAAAAAATTCGCTAGATTGGAGGGTACCTTCAACACCAAATTCGAGAGCATCAACACCATGTTGACAAATTTGGCTAGCAAGTTTGAACATTTCTTGACGGGGTTGAAGCAATTGAAAGAGCATGGTGCCCCATGTGTGGTTTTGGTAATTAATGACTACAGTGCCTTCGAGTAGACCCACAAGACACCCGGGTCAAGGCCCGTTAAGCGGACGGAGATATGAAGATCAACCTGAAGAAGACTTGCCTTGTAAGCCAAGAATAGATAGAAACCGACTCACATCGAGTCATACTCCTGTACGAACTCTTGAGACCCAACCTCCTATATAAAGGCTAGGAGGGGGTTATAGCAAACCATAGAACATACACCGGAAAAAACCTGTGCCGGATCCAAGATTTGCGCCGCAACCTTTGTAATCCAGGCGAACTCGCTGAATCGATATACAAACATGCAGGACGTAGCGGTTTTACCTTCCCGAAGGACCCTGAACCTGGGTAAATTTTGCCCTCGTATCCTTTCAAGCTGAGTAGTCCGCCACCATTCATCTACCTTACGAAACCCTAGCCCAAGAAGTATGGGATATCACGTGGTAACCCATGACAATTGGCGTATGTCCGTGGCCCCTGAAACTTTTGGGATCAGAGTCACCACGCCAAAATTAAGGCGTGTCGTGACCAATGTTCTAGTATAGAATTTATGAAACATGGGCATGATCACTGCCTGGTTAGACTCCCAAAAATTCTGGAACAAGGAGACTGGAAGGCCATCCCGCTCCGGAGCCAAATTATTCTTCATCTCCATAACTGCCCGCCAAACCTCCTCGGGGGGAATGCGAGGGTAAACTCCCCAGTTTCCTCAGGCGTTACCAAGGCGCTGAGGGACCACAAATTCCCAACCGACGCAATAGAGGGCAGGATTCCTCCGCAAATAACTCCTTGTAGAAGGAGTAAATGTGCGCCTAGCCGTCCGGCCACCCAAATGGAATGGAACATCTCTGACGTCGACCATTTGCAATTGCATGGAAGTAAGCGGTATTAGCATATCCCTTCGATCCATAGATGTTGTTGATTACAATTATTATGGATCTAAAGGAGCGGTATAAGTTTTAGGGTTTAAATAGTTAGAGCATCTCCACTGGCACCCCCCAAAGGATCATTGGGATGCGGGACACAAAATCGCGCCACAGCGGCACCCCCAATCGTGGGACCTACACGATTTTTGGACCGAAACCTCCAATGGGCCTCCAACCTTGGGTGCGGACTAGGCGCTGCTGGATAGGCCATGAAAAACCCCTCTGACAGGCCTACCCCGTGCGTCATAGAGACAGAATGGTGCCAAATAGTTCCCCTCCTTCTATTTTTTGGTCCGGCACCCCCCAATGGGCCTCCAACCTTGGGGCGAACTACGCGCTGCGGACATGCCATGGACAAACCCCACCGATAGACCGACCCCGTGCGTTATAGCGACAGAATGTAGCTAAATAGTTCCCCTCCTTCTAAGTTGCTGCGCACCAACTCAATCTTCTCAAATTTTCCCCTTCCATTTGCACTTCCCTCCCGTCCGCTTCATAGAATTGTCCCTCCCTCGTCGCCGCCGAATCTCGCCCTCTCCTCTGTCCCCGCAAACCTCAAATGGGGCCAGGGCTCAAGAAACATAATAACAAAGCGACGATATCGGTGTTGCGATGATGTTGATGAAGAGTGAGCCAGTGGACATGTCGCAGCAGATGGCTGAGTCGGCCATAAACAAGGAGCTGCGACGCACGCTGGCCTCCACCGGCCGCACTGGACTCCATGCACACGCGAAAGAAAGGATGGGGGCGTTCTAGCTGCCGCTGAAACCCTAGGTCAGATGAGCCATGCGAGCCTGGCGGCGCCCGTGGGCGGCAGATCCTCCCCTTCTACGCCAACCTTCTTCAACCAGCCGCTTGCGCAGCTGTTGGAGAAATCGCGGTAGAAATTTAGGCAGCAATCTTGCCTCTCCAATTCGCCCGAGGAAGCCAACTCCGATGTCGGCACCTTCATCCAAGTCGATCCCTATGCCGTAGGTATCGACCTCAACCTCGACGTCCCCTTCAGCGACTCACTTGCGCTACGTCGATCGGCTTTCCCCAACTCTGGCTCGACTTCCCGACAGCAGATATTCCGCTTAGGCACCGCGAAGGTGAAGGGTTTCATAGAAGAAAACAAAAAAATTTCCTAACAACGATAACCGAAAAACCGATATCGAGTAACGGAGAAGGACGGTGATCACACCCTTGCAGACCGAAATAGGGAATTACCCTCCTGCACAGGTGTTGTGGAAGAAGATAACGAAGCCGACCTCAAGGTCGAGGAGTGGTTCCACGACTAGTGCCCCAAGTGTTGCACCTCGTGGGATTACACACGTCCGGTGAAGACGATGGCTCCTGGTCTCCGGCCAGTGAAGGTTGCGGAAGTAGAGAGATGGACTTAAGACTAATAGCACGGTGGTATTCTTATAGTAGAGAATTCTCAAATCCTAGCACGGCTCAAAAGAGAACCACGTTTGGAGAAGAGAGAAAAGAGAGAGAGATTGTTGGATGGGAAAAAGGGGAGGGGAGTCCAACTATATAAAGGGGGAGGGGGAGGCTTTCCCCATGGCCAATCCACGTGGGACTAAACCCCACATGGCCATGCAGCCAAGGGAGGGCTCTGCATCCCCCACATGGGCCCCAATTGGCCCATGTGGGATCCCCTCCTTTTTCCCTTTTCTTTCTCTCACTTTTCCCCTAATGGGCCTCTTTTGCCCGGAAAGCCCATTAGTGGCATAAATGTCTTTAAAAATAAAATAAAATGATATTTAATTATTAGTTACACTAATTAATAATAAATATACATTTCTTATTTATTTTGAGTCCCAGAACCACTTCCGCTACTCTTAGATTACTATCGGGCATTTCTCTCTTAATTCTGATACCCCTTTGGAACTCTTTGATTCCTGTAAGATAAATACCAGAACGATTCCTACTCTCCTTATTATTCTCTTCGGTACTAAGATCTCTCTTAAAACATCATCTACCCTTAAGTGTGTGTAACATACCACTTTTTCTAAAAATAGGGTGTGTGGTGTTATGCACATCTCATTCATGCATGAAATTTTTGAATGGAATTTGAATATGTATTTATTAAAGAAATTTTCCAAAAATCACTTAATTTGGCAACTTAAAATTTGAATTCAAAAAGTTATCCACTTTGACAAACCAAAGTGAGAGGAGGTTGTAAATCTTCTGAGGTTTCCAAACCTTCTTTTTGCTAATTTTAATTCTTGCAAAAAGACCCCGAAACATCGTTTTATTCTCAGCTGTTATAAACAGAAGGGATTCTTTGTAAAATCTCAAAAGTCTAGGAGGTTTTCCATAAAAGTCTCTTTTACCGTCTTCCTCCAGCTAGAAGGACTGCTGGCCGTCGACGGCGCCTATGCCACCTCCTGTTTCTTCACTCGCGAGGATAAAAAGGACGAAGATGTGCGGATGGCTCCTTCTTCCTCCCTCCTCACTCGCCCCTGCCTTTCCCACTCTCTGGTTACAAAGAAAACCCTAACCCTAGTTCCAGCTAACGCACGGCCACCGCTCACCGACAGCGTTATGGTCGTCCCCGAGCCACGACGTTGAGTCCATGAGCACGCAGGTGCTCCCGCCTTCCTTCCTACCCCTCTGTATCTTTCTATGGCCGTCGACCTCCGTCCGTCGTCGCGCCACTGCTTGCCGGCGGTGATTATGGTGATGTTTTCTGGGCGCCGCCGCCACCCCTGCACTCCTTGTCATCTCCTATTCCCCGTGGCATGGTTTGAGTTTGGAATCGAGCGCGAAATCGATAGATTGAGCAGAGAGAGAGTAGCTCCGGCCACAGGCTGACATCATCCTGACATCACGTGGGGCCCTGATGTCAGCGTTTTAATGTTTTTTAATATATTTATTAAATAGAAAATTCTGACACGTGGGGTCCGCTGTTTAAATTTCAGAAAATGTTTAATAATTGTAAAATCAATAACTTTAATTCTGTTAATCAAAAAAATGTAAATAAGATATCAAATTGTTAAACTAAAATCTAAATGTTTATGAATTTTGCAAATGATTTTGAGTAAGTTCAAATTTGAGTAATATTTGAATTTGAATTTAAATCATTTAAAAATGAAGAAAATAACAATTTATTCAATATATTCAAAAAATTACAAGTTTTATACCAAAATGCTCATAACGATAAATGTAATGCATTTATGATGTTTTCAAACCCATATGAGCACTTTAACTTTAACTTTAATTTATGTTGATCTCAGTTTCATCCGGTAATGACTCAAAGTTACGAATGAATGTAGTATGACAGGATGACATAGTAAGATCAGAGATGTGTGTTTAATATGATAAAAGGTTTGGATGAGTTGTCACATGGAATGTGGTGATTTGCCTCGTTCATGCCCCTAGGAGCGAGCTCTCGCCTTTGAACCAAGACTGAACGTGCAACCACATGGGGCTTGGATTCCTCTCGGTCTCAACTTGTCTAGTTTATTCTGTGAGTGGCCTAGTTCAGACTTTCCATTTGGATTTGCGGGGATATTAAAAACGCTTTCAAAACTAGGACGTGGTGGTGTATCGGCGCTCCGTGGGTAGATAACCGTTGAGCATTGCGTACAACGATAGAGACCCGGCACGTGATGTCCACTCCATATTAGCGGACCATCTCTACTCGGAGCGACTCGTGGAATAGGCGAAGCAAGGGAAAGGTCGTGGTCAACCACACTGTGCCGGTACTTCTCGGACAAGTGCTAATTTAGTGGCACTAGGAGTCAGTTGGCACATGTGGGTAAAGTTGTACACCCCTACAGGGTTAAATCTTTTCAAAAATCCGTGTCGACGTGTCAGGACGATTGATACGTCTCAAACGTATCTATAATTTTTTATGCTCCATACTTGTTTACTATCCAATGCTTTATATTTTCCACATGTTTTCACATATTTTTCTCCGTTTTCCGGATGTTTTCATGAAATAACCTATTGACAAGATGACATAGCGCTAGTTCCTGTTTTCTGCCGTTTTTTATTTCAGAAAATTTGTTCAGGAAATATTCTCAGAATTGGACGAAACAAAAGCCTAGGGTCCTATTTTCCCGACACCTCAACAGAGTCAAGAGGAGATCCGGAGGAGGGCTCCAAGGCAGCCACACCATAGGGTGGCGCGGCCTCCCCCAACCGCGCCACCAGGTGGTGTGGGCCCCTCGGGCGCCCACCGACATCGTCCTTTCGCCTATATATTCCGCCCGACGCAAAAACCCTAAATTGTTCGGCCTAAATCCAAGAAACGTTTTGTAGCTCCGCTGCCATCAAAGACAAGTTTCGGGGGACAGAAATCTCTGTTCTGGAACCCTGCCGGGACGGGGAATTGCCCCTAGAGCCATCTCCACCGACTCCGCCGTGATACATCTGAAACGTATCTATAAATTCTGATGTTCCATGTTGTTTAAATGCCTTATGCTACATGTTTCTTATACACTTTATGTCATTTTTATGGATTTTCTGGGACTAACCTATTGACAAGATGACACAGAGCCAGTTCCTTTTTTCTGTTGTTTTTGGTTTCAGAAAAGTTGTTCTGGAAATATTCTTGGAATTGGACGAAACAAAATCCTAGAGTCTTAGAAAGTTGTCACGTACACGGAGTCCGGAGGAGACACGAAGGGGGACCTAGAGGCCCCACGCCATAGGGAGGCGCCCCCAGGCCGCACCAGCTGGTGGTGTGGGCCCCTGGCCATTCACCGACGTTGCCCTCTCACCTATTTAAGCTCCTCCACGGGTTAACCCTAGACACCTGATGCGCGTGTAACACACTTTCATTGGGAGACCCCAAGAGGAAGGTATGAAGAGCACCGTAGCAAGTTTCCCTCAGAAAGAAACCAATGTTGAATCGACCATTAGGAAAAAGAAAATCACTTCCGAAGGTTGATGCAGCTGATGTGGCAGGGCGCACTACCGGTTCATAAACAACATGAAACCTACACAACACAATCAAATCATTTTTCCCCAATGAAGTAGTAAGGTTGTCGATCTCACCGGTTTTGCTGAAAACAAAGAGGTCAAACGTATGGTGTCGAAAACAGTAGTTGTTTGCAGTAGATGAAAAGAGAACGGTGATGGCAGTAGGAAAATAGTAGGAACAGTATGAAAATAGAGATTGAAGTGGTTGTATTATCAGTATCAAGGAAAATGGATCGGGGTCCATAATTCACTAGAGGCGTCTCTCCAAAACAGATAGATAGCATGTTGGGTGAAAAAAAATAGAGTTGCGCCATTGACAGATATAAAGGCTGAACCATAGTGCATATGCATGACATGATGATTACTATGTGATTCATGCGAGCATTACAACAAGATACATAGACCATTATCCAACTGCATCTATGACTAATAATACACCCTCAGAATGTCATCCGAGCAAACCTTGGGTATTAAGTTCCAAGCAACAGATAATCGCAGTAAGAAAAGTGTGTAATGGGAGCAAACAATGAAATTATCCTTAGGAAAATCATAGTTGTTTTCTCCCTACTGGCAACAACACATTCCCCACACGTTTACGTTTCTATCACTCGAGCGTGAGTGAAAGGGAGGCATGAACCCACTATCGAGCATAAATACTCACTCTTGGAGTTACTAGCATCTACTTGGCTAGAGCATCTACTAACAATGGAGAACATGCAACATCATAAATAACATACACATGTGAAGAACATGATAGATTGATAATCATTGGATATAGCATACAGTATTCATCGGATCCCAACAAACACAACATGTAGCATTACAATAAGATGACCTTGATCATGTAGGACAGCTCACAAGATCTAAACATGAGGCATAAAGAGGAGAGAACAACCAGCTAGATATTTCTATGGACCCGTAGTCCAAAGATGAGCTACTCACGCATCATTTCGGAGGTGGGCATGATGGTGTAGAGCCCTCCGGTGACGATTCCCCCTCCCGACAGGGTGCCGGGGAGAGCTCCGGAACCCTCTCAAACTAGGGTTGTCGATGACGGTGGATCCAGATGTTTTTCATGGAAAAGGCCTCTGTATTTAGAGTTAACCCTTCGAGGTGAATATATAGGCGCGAGGGCAACGTCGGTGGGCAGCCAGGGGGACACACCACCTCTCGGCGTGGCCATGGGGCCGCGCCCACCCATGGTGTGGAGGCCCCAGGGCACCCCTCCGGGTCTCCTCTTGACTTCGTGTGCGCGACAACTTTCTAAGACTTCCGGACTTCGAACCTTCCAATTCCGAGAATATTTCGAGAACAACTTTTCTGAAACTAAAAACAGCAGAAAACAGGAACTAGCTCGTGGCATCTTGTCAATAGGTTAGTACCAGGAAATCGATAAAAATGGCATAAAGTGTAAGATAAACATGTACTATATAGTATGAAAACAACATGGCACATCAAAAATTATGGATATGTTTATGGCATATCAACATCCCCAAGCTTAGTTGCTACTCATCCTCGAGTACGTAAATGATAAAAACAAATAATTTCTGAGGTGACATGCTACGAAGATAAACTTGATCATCTAAATTGTAAAAGCATATGTACGCTGAGATCATAGTACTTTAAACATGCATGATAGATATAATTTTAACAATGAAATTTAGCAATCACTTTGCATCATGAAAAGTAACACAAATAAAAGATCATGAATAATAATGCACTTGAAAGTTATACGTTTGTTTCGAGCATAAAGAAAACATAGCAAAGTGATATTCCGCCTGCCCTTAAGAGTGGGGCAAAACATAAATGCAAGGACACCTTCAAAGTTCTAGTGGATGAGTAGAACAGATAATTTGAGAGCAAGTAACAACACATCATGAATCAATTAATAATAGTTTTTGGGACAAATGCACATTAAACTCAGAATAGAAACTAATTAAGCTCTCTCAACTCTGCATAAAGTTAGAATATGGAGACTCAACACAAAAATAAAAGGAAGGACTTTTGCAGAGGGAAGCAGGGATTAACTCATGTGCTAGAGCTTTTTATTTTATTAAATAGAGGTATTGAAAACATTTTTTTAGAGAGGTGTATGCTTATGTCAACGAATGGTAAACAGAAAATACAGTACGTCACAAGCCAACTAGACTTCACAAGAGAGGCTCCCATTGAAGGACGTGTCTAGGGTCAGAAGGTCATCCCTCTTTCTTTTTTGTTTACACAATTATGCATTGACTGATAGATAAGGGGCAAAAATAGTGAAGAGAACTTTATAGTAACAAATTTTGGGGCTAGGCACCCCGCTGTCAGCTCTTCTGTCATTTGGATAAGCATATGAAGCCACTAGTACAGGTGTGTAAAGTCCAATCAACAAGTGGGATACATATTCTCTATTCACATCCTCATGAGCTAAAATAGGGGCACAAAATAGGAATAATTTTGAATGTTTTAAAGGTAGCATATGAGAAATTTACTTGGAGTGGCGGTTAAATAACACATGTAGGTAGGTATAGTGGACACATTTGGCAAACTTTGGTCTTTTGGGACTTGTATGCACGAGTAGAGATCATACTTAGTACAGGTGGAGGCCAGCAAAATACTGGGAGCGACAAATCAAGAGAGCAATAATGGCCATAATCATACATAGCGACAAAAACATTATTAATCAAAGCATCAAGGGTATTACAAGTCAAAAACTAAATGATCTTAGTGTCTATAAGTGACTGTTTTGTAGTCATAAACATGGTGTAAGCATGCGCCAAGTCAGCCAAATAAAGCATTCGAAGGAGAACACCACAAATTCATGCTTTAATATGACAAAAACAACTCATGATTCTTTCAATGCACATTGAGAACTCTAGTCTATTTGAGACAAGTCAAGCTACAATAACAACCACTAAGCATAGAACTAAAATAACATCTAGAAATACATGAAAAAGTCTAGCCACAATCTATACAAGCTTCTATTTGCACCGTTCTAAGCACGAAAACTGTACTACTGCTTTCCAACACCAATCATTTTATACTAAACAAAAACTCTCCAAGAGATATAGCAATGAAACAAGAGAGCACTAACATAACTCGACTAGAACAAACAACTCTGAATAAGAGATGCATGAAAAACATGAGCTAAAAGGAACTGCGGCAGCTAGAAGAAAAACTAAGAATACGAGCATACCGAGTATTCATATAAAAAAGCGGAGCGTGTCTTTCTCCCACACAAAGAATGCTAGGTTCCAACAATATTATTGAATCAAGGAAAACAAAACAAAACAAACATACGCTGCAAGTAAAATTCATTTGATGTGACCGAATAAAAATATAGTTTCACTAGAAGTGACCTAATAAATTGTTGATGAAGAAGGGGATGCCTTGGGCATCCCCAAGCTTAGACGCTTGAGTCTTTTTAGAATTTTTTTGGATGAACCACGGGGACATCCCAAAGCTTTGTACTTTCACTCTTCTTGATCACATTATATCACCCTCTTCTCTTGACCCTTGCAAACTTCCTTCACACCACACTCAATGTAATTCGCATTAGAGGGTTAGTGCACGATAAAAATTTCACATGTTCTGCATGTACACAAGCATTATTAATACTTTTAAACATTATCTATAGCCACCGATGTTTCGTGAAGCAAAGAAATACACTCGACATAGTAAAAGAATGCCCGTAAAAAAGGCAAAATCTGTCAAAACCAGAACAATCTGTTAAGACAGATTTTTTTGGGGCACTTACGTTTCTCAAATCGAAAAACGTACAAAACAAAAAGGTTTCGGAATTAGCTGAGAAATAAGCACAAAAATGTTCAGTTCATTTTCATCTTCCTGTGAATTATGCGATTTTTTTACACTGGACAGCAGAAATCTGTTTCCTGCGCAGAAATCCAAAACCAACACCAATTTTTGCTATAAACTTTAGTTGGCACAACTATTACATGAAAATAAAGATACAAAGGAGTTGCTACAGAAGTATACAACCCCTTGACTTGAAGAAAAAGGAGAAAAACAAAGCAAAAAATACAACCATTGGTTATCTCCCAAGAAGTGCTTTTCTTTAACGCCTTTTAGCTAGGCCCAGAAAAATAGAATCAAGTATTTTCAAATGGAGAGGCATTCACATCAAGGTAAATAAATTCCTAAATAATGAATTATATTTTATATAAATGAGTTTCAGATGTTTTTCTCTTAGAACTTTTAGGTTTACTACTCTCATCAAATAAATTTTCAGGAACAATCCAATCAAAATTATTTTCTTGGGCTTCATGCAGTGCTACTATGTTAAAGGAGATTGGTTTTTTCTTCTCCTTTTAACTTTTAGGTTCATATTTTTCAAGAGTACCAACAACATTTACACATGAACCTAGCATGTTAAAGCGTTCAAAAACTTTTCTAGCTTCTATAGCAACATCTCCAGATTCTTTAAGCATGGTTTCTAAGATAAATTCCTTTATTCAATATGTTCAATATTATTCAAGTTGAGGAACATTTGCTGTAGTACAGGGTGAAGGTTAAAAAACCTAGCTTCTAGCATGTGAATTAAAGAAGTTGCAGCAGTTTCATAATTTGGAGCAAGCTCTACTATGGATTTTCCTCAAATTTTTCATGCTTACTATCATGATCAAAGAATTCTTTAATGGTATCCTTTCCAAGTATAGAACCACTACCTAATGTTATATCTTTCAGGGTGAACTTAGGGAGCAACATGATGAAGAATAATAATAGGGTAACAAAAATGACGACTAGAATAAGAAGTGAGCTGGTCAGCGTAGGAGCGCGCAAGCTCATGACGCGCCGCCCCCTTATTGTAACCTCGCCGGTGCAAGGCGGTCCCTGCACAAAGTTCCATGACAAGGTACACACAACCAAGGTGCCTGAGAAGAATAGCAACAGCTGCCATATCCTGCGCACTCCTCCGGATGCGCGCCTTCAGATCGAACACTGCCACGAGCGCGAGCGGCGCACCATCCACGACCTCGCCAAGAATGGCCGCGCCAACTGCCCAGCGAACTTCGACACGTGCGCCACGGTCTACGTCGGAGTCGCCCTTGCGTTCACTAGGCAACTTCGCACGGTCTCCTGGCCGCCGAAGTTCAACCCGATGCTGCCATCTCGCTGCGACGACACTACTCCTCCCCTCGACTTCCTTCAGCTCTACTGCCTCAGCGTAGGATCTGCAAAGGGGGACGAAAACTGTAGGGCGAACTGGCTGCCCATGGCCCTCAAAGGCCCCGCCCTCATCTGACTCGTGAACCTGCCAGAAGGCTCCATCGGGTCGTTCGAAGAGTTGTGCCTCCACTTCGTCACCAACTTCAAGGGATCCTACGAGCGCCCTCTCTCCTACAACGACCTCCACGGCATAGGCCAGCAAGCCGGAGAAACTCTTCTCAAGTACCTGCAGCGCTTCAGTCAGACGCGCAACGAGATCGCCCGCATCGCTGATGCAAACGTCATCTCTACCTTCAGGGAAGGGGTCACCAGCGAGCGTATGCTCGAAGGACTCGGCATCAGAGACGACCTCACCTCTGCCGACGGGCTAGTGGATATGGCCAACAGGTGCGCTAAGGCTGAGGAGGTAAGCCTCTTCAAGCACACCACACCTGCTAACGAGCCCAAGACGGTGGCCCCCGAAGAGTAAGAATAAGGAGCGAAGCAATGACGACGACGCCAAACGAAAATCTCTGGCCGTTCTGGCTGCCGAGCCAGAACGCAAGCAAGGCCACAGCGACGCCACATCCGTGGCGGACAACCGCCCCTTTTGTGAGTTCCATAGGATGCACTCACACACCACAAAGGATTGTTTCTAGCTCAAGAAGATACAAGGAGACTGCGTCATGGCGGTAGCTGGCGTAGTCCTGGGCGAGGTGGAGGCCGCGCTGGAGGGAAATGGGAGGTGCGCGGTCCGAACCACTACAACGGGTACGAAAACCACAACTCGGGTGGCTACAACGGCGGCGTCTACTTGCTGCCCAAATAGCAGCCACCTCCGCAGCAGCTGCAGCGTCCCAACCCACCCGTGCCTCAGGTGAACGTTGCCGTGCAGCCACACGCTGAGGGCAACCAGGGTCGGGGCGACGAACACTGCGGGGGCTACCAAGAGCCCACAGGCTACATGTCCTGCATTTTTGGTGGAGCTCAAGCTTCTCTCTCCAACCGCCACTTCAAGAAGATCTCGCGCGAGATCGCTGCTGTCCACCAAGGCACAACAGCGGCAAAGCTACTCAAGTGGTCAAACCACAAGGTCTCCTTCGACATCACCGACCACCCAAGTCCATAAGGGCCGTGGGGACTTTGCCTCTGGTCTGCACCCCCACCATAAACAACATCGCCGTCAAGAAGACCCTGCTTTATGGGGGTGCGGGCCTCAACGTCACTCGGTGCCCACGTTCGAGCGAATGCAGGTGCCCTACGAGCATCTGGACCCCACAAGGCCATTCACCAGCGTCACCAATGGCACCACGGCTCCCCTGGGATAGGTGCGCCTCGCCGCCACGCTCGACACTCGCCAGAACTACCGCACCGAGACCCTCGACTTCGACGAGCGCGCACATCGCCCTCCCCTACAACGCCATCCTCGGGTACACCATTCTCGCGAAGTTCATGGCTGTGACGAACCATGCGTACAACCTATCCAAGCTACCCTGGCATGCTGGCACCATCACCATCCATGGAGAGGTGGAGGAGGCAGCACGCTCAGTCGAGCTGGCCTACACGGAGGTGGCCATCTCCCACCCGGCCGACGGAGACGACGTGGGACACCTCGATGAGGCTCCCAAGAAGATGTTTCTCACTTCGCGCGAAGGAGCGGCCACACTGAAGACCCCCAGAGCACTAGAGGCTCAGGGGCTCCCACCCATAAGACCCTCCTAGAGCGCTAGAGGCTCGGGGGCTTCCACTGCTCTCTGTGTGAGCACGCCTCCTTACTAGGGAGGAGCGCTCACCACATGCTCGCTCCATGGCCCCCACAAGGACATGGTGACGCACCCTCGAGGGGACCCCATGACACGACGGTAAAAACAACGTCAGGACCTCCGTGAAGGTCTCAGGGAGCTCTCACCAGGCGGACCACAAGGCCGCGAGAGCTTCTACCCACACAAGTGGGAGCCTCGCTCCGACGGGGCAATCTTTTGTTACTCGAGGGCGCCAGAGGGCCACTACATCCTCGAGCTTTGCACCTGAACTTGCGCGAGTATCAGCCCCATGACAATGGGAGTCTCGTGTCCGCACGGTGACGTAAAGTGCCTCTTGGGGGGACCACAAGATCGCGACATCCCCAAGCGTTTTGTAAGAGAGAAATGCATCACCCTAGTAGTAAAATCTCGTTGCTTTCACAAAGAAATTTCTCCTTGCATGCCGGCATGCCTGCATTTGCATCCAACAAAACATCATGTGCATTCATCCGAGCATGCATCCTCCCTCTCCAGAGAGGCGCGCGGAGGTCTTTTTCCTCTCAAAAGCATCCCGTGAGTGGGGACTGGAATAGTGTATGTGAGCGGGTCGCTACCGCACACAAACACTTCGCCAAATGGGAGGTGAGATGCTCACGAAGGAACAACCAAGCGCGCACCTCTCCATAGGCAAAAAATACATGTAGAAGCAAGATCCTCACTCCCAAGGAGCAAGCACGCAGCGTGCATCCTCTCGCACGGTGCCCAAAGGGATCCTCCCCAAGGACCAATAGGAGGCCCACCGCGAAGGGCGCAACCAAGGTGTCTCGAAGGACACCACCACAAAAAAGCTAAGTACTCTCACACAAAAAGAACACCTTGAAGAAGAACAAAACATTGGGGTACAATAGGAAACAAAGTGCAAAATATCTTCTCACAAGACATTTGAAAAGGTTCGTAGAAGTCTCACAGATATAGAGGAAGACACTAGGCGGAAGAGCCATCATTCCCAGCGCAAGAGCTCGAAACCTCGTCTGCAGGTGGGTTCGGTTTGAAGGCCTTCACGAAAGTGGAAAAATCATCCTTCACAAGGATGGAGAGAGGGCTAGCGCGATCGGAGGGAACCTTCCTCGCCAGGGTGCTCAGCTTGAAGCCCAGCTGGACCATCAAGAGCTTGGAGAACACGTGCGTCGTGGCCTGCGACAGGAGCTGATGGCACTTCGCGTCAAGGATCGCATCCACGCTCCGGGCATCCTCCTCTAGCGAGTCTAGGAGGCCGGAGAAGAAGTGAAGGGAACGCACGGCTTCATACCTGGTAGGAGGAGGGGCAACACAAGGCCCAGGCGCTCGCCAACCACCTGGGTGGCCTGAATAGCACGCTGGAACACCTCTTCTAGCTAGCGTAGAAGCTCCAGCGCCGGCCCAGCTAACTCCACGCGCTCGGGCACCCCCTCGGCGAGAGGAGCCAGATGCTCTCGCGGGGTGAACAGGTCCGACTATAACCCGCAGACGCAGCGTCGGCGCGCTCCCACGCGCTACGCTCCATGGCAAGTTCCGCGCGGAGCTGACCAAGCTCCGCTGAGAGCCTGTCGACCTCTGACGGAAGCACTCGAAAAGTCGTGGCACTCCCAACCAGGCCTGCCTCGAGCTCCTTGCGGTAAGGCTCGCGCCTTGCATGGACCTCTCGGTCCATTTGCTGCTGCTGTGTCTCTTTCTTCCCTTTCAGGTCATTCCGCAGCTTCTCGAGGCGCTCGCGCTTCTCACTCACTTCCTCCACAAGGCGGGTGGTTTCTGCCTCGCGTTTCCTGATGTCCTCCTCAAGGCGTTGGACATTGTCCTCTCTGAGGGAGACAACAGACTCGCGGGAAGAGACGGTCGCCTCGCGGCGTACGAGGGCCTCCTCGCGGGAGGCAAGGAACTTTTCCTGTTCCTCGCCGTCATGGGCCCATTTCTCCACCGCCAAATGATGCTCCTCCTGCTCTGACCAAAGACATGCCTGTAGATCCCGGGCGACATCCAGTGTGTGCTTGGACTCCTCGCGAAACGCCTCCGGCTCACGGATGCAGGCCTCACACTTGCGCGTGGCCTCGCTGAACTTATGGCGGTGCAATGCTTGCGTCGAGTTCTCTCTCTCGTGGAAAGAGAACAACGCCTGGCGAAACCAAGCGTCCAGGGTCTCCAGGCGCTCGCTCTCCTTGATGAGGAGGTGGGAGTGTGACCTTGCCCTAACCCGGAGCGCCTCCATGACATCCTTGGTGATGTCGAGCAGGGAGCCTTCTGAGTAGAGCTCTTGGGGGCCGCGGAGAGGATGCGGGTTGACGAGCGATCCTCCACCATAAGGTCACGGAAGAAATCGTCCGAGAGGAACGAACCATCGGCCCCCTTGGGAGGGGTGTGCCGGAGCCACTTCTCCATAGCGTCGTTGAAGTACTGTTGCGACGCGCCCTAGAAAGGGATCGAGGAGGAGCTCAGCATTTCTCTCGCTAGTGAGAAGGAAAGCCCAACGCCCGTTCCCTCGGTGGTGGGGACGACCCTTCCTTCTTCGACATCTTCCACAACAGGGGTCGCCTCGGCTACGACGTTCGGGGGATCGGGAGCCAGCCCCGAGAAGGCGGCTCCAGGGGTTGCCGAAGGCGATGCTGGACGAGCCATAGGGCCATCTTCGGCTGGGACATCTGGCTCAGGCCGCGGGGTATCGGTTGAAGAAGGATTCTGATAAGGGGTGGCCCAATCTTCTCAGTGAACTCACAGACAACTCCAGTATGATAACTAGTGCGCCACTAAGAACTCTCCCGGCTGATCCCTGATGCCAATGCAAAAGATAGCAACCCCAAGGATATTCTCAACTCCACACTCTTGCACAAGTAATCCACCGACTACAAGTGGTCCTGTACCGTCTTATTCCCAGTGGAACAGCAGGTAACACGTAAAGTTTGGAGATGAACTTCCAGATGAAATGCTTACAAGCAGTTTCAATCTAGAGGTCTAGGGTTTATGTTTTAACGTAGTCTACCTCTCCTATGCGCCCCAAGGGGGTATATATGAGAGGGGGTGCGGCCACACGGCTCTCCCTTGCGCAAGCACCAACCCTAATAGGACTAGGACTCCTAATTCTACCACAATTGGATACAAACCGACCCCCACACAAGGGGTGCGGCCAAATTAGTATACAAACCAATCCTAATTGAACTAGGTCTTGTATATGGCGCATTGATACACCTTGTGGGCGCCCTCCTCTTGCCTTGTTCATGTATGAGTGTGGAATAACATAATAACATTGTTTTCCACACTTAGTGCATTTGATCTTGTGGAGGAACCATCCCCTTATCATGATAACATTTGTTATTTGTTGTTTTCACCATGCTAGCACTTGTTTTTCATCTCCTCTTGAAGTCCATGTTCATCCTTGTGTAGCTCCTCTCCATGATCTCCATTCATGTTTGTGTTATCAACAAACCTAAGAATACACAAATGCAAAGATTTAGGTAGTATAAAGCTCTCACAATTATAAACATTATATTCAAGTAGGAGTGAATTCACCTGTTGTTGTAATATCTTGCTTCTTGATCTTGTCATTGGACCAATCCTCACTTCATTAGCTTGTATAGGAGCATCCTCATGTGTAACAATAGGTGAAGAACTAGGGATGTCCTCATCATCCTCCCCCTCTTGAAAAGGCATCGACCTCGATGCTAAATCATCTCCATGGTAAGGTGTCAAATCAGCCACATTAAAAGAATTACTAACACCAAACTCATCAATTGGGAGGTCAATCTTGTATGCATTATCATTGATCCTTGAAATAACTTTGTAAGGACCAGCTCCTCTATGCATCACCTTTGATTTTCTCAATGTGGGAAATCTATCTTTTCTAAAGTGCACCCACACCATATCTCCTGGCCGAAAAATCACTTCTTTCCTCTTCTTATTCATCCTCTCGGCCACATATTTTTCCTTTGCTCTCAATTGCTTCTTTTGTTTTCTCATGAATCTTTCTAACAAAATCAGCTCTCTTGGATGCCTCCATATTAATTCTCTCTTGTATAGGAAGTGGTAATAAATCAAGAGGAGTAATAGGCTTGAACCCATACACCACCTCAAAAGGACATAATTGAGTAGTTGAATGCACAGCTCTATTGTATGCAAATTCCACATGTGGCAAACACTCCTCCCACTCCTTCAAATTTTTCTTGATCATACTTCTCAATAATGTGGACAATGTCCTATTGACCACTTCGGTTTGGCCATCAGTTTGAGGGTGGCAAGTAGTGGAGAACAATAATTTAGTGCCAAGCTTACCCCAAAGTGTCTTCCAAAAAGAACTCATGAACTTGACATCTCTATCTGAAACTATAGTCCTTGGAACTCCATGCAATCTCACAATTTCTCTAAAGAACAAATTGGCAATGTGAGAAGCATCATCACTCTTGTGACATGGAATAAAATGAGTCATCTTTGAAAATCTGTCCACAACCACAAAGATGGAGTCATGTCCTCTTTTTGTCCTTGGCAATCCCAACACAAAATCCATACTAATATCCTCCCATGGTGTACTTGGTGATGGCAATGGTATATATAATCCACGGGGCTTCAATTTTGATTTGGATTTGTTGCAAGTAATGCATCTTTGCACCAATCTATACACATCTCTTCTCATATGTGCCCAATAGAAATTTTCAGCCAACATCAACAAAGTCTTCTCTCTTCCAAAGTGTCCCATCAATCCTCCACTATGAGATTCCTGGATCAAAAATAAACGCAAGGAACACTCGGGAATACATAATTTGTTAGCTCTAAACAAGTACCCATCATGTATATGAAATTTTTCCCATGCTTTAGTATTAACACATTTATTAAATGGCATAGAAAATTCTTTATCTTCATCATATAAATCTCTAATACCCTCCAAACCCGAAACCTTAATTTCTAAATTTGAGAGTAACATATTTTTCCTTGACAAAGCATCAGCAACTACATTATCCAATCCCTTTTTATGTTTTATGATGTATGGAAAAGATTCAATAAACTCAACCCACTTAGCATGTCTCTTATTCAAATTATTTTGGCACTTTAAAAATTTCAATGCTTCATGATCACTATGTATAATAAATTCTTTAGGCCACAAATAATGTTTCCATACCTCTAAAACTATCAAAAGTGCATATAATTCCTTATCATAAACAGAATAATTCAATTGTGCACCATTTAATTTTTTAGAAAAATAGGCAATAGGTTTCTTTTCTTGCATGAGCACACCTCCAATACCTATGCCACTAGAATCACACTCAATCTCAAATTGTTTATCAAAATTTGGAAGCATAAGCAATGGGGCCGAAATCAACTTCTCTTTCAGTATCAAAAGCAATATCTTGAGAAACACCCCATTCAAAATTAACACCCTTTTTAGTTAGATCATTTAAAGGGGCAGCAATTGTACTAAAATTAGGCACAAATCTTCTACAGAAACTAGCAAGCCCATTAAAACTTCTAACTTGACTCACATTAGTTGGAATTGGCCAATTTCGAATAGCTTCAATTTTAGATTGATCAACCTCAATTCCATGCTTAGAAACAACATAACCAAGAAATATAACCTTATCTTTGCAAAAAGTGCACTTCTCAAGATTACCATACAATTTATTAATTCTTAGCACTTGCAAAACTTGTCTAATATGAGCCATGTGTTCATGTTCATTGTGGCTATATATGAGAATATCATCAAAATAAACTACCACAAATCTACCAATAAAGTCTCTCAAAATATGGTTCATTAATCTCATGAAAGTACTAGGTGCATTAGTTAAACCAAAAGGCATTACTAACCACTCATATAAACCAAATTTTGTCTTAAAAGCAGTTTTCCTTTCATCTCCCTCTTTCATTCTTATTTGATGGTATCCACTACGCAAATAAATTTTAGAGAAAAGAGTAGCACCACTTAATTCATCTAACATGTCATCTAAATGTGGTATAGGATGACGATAACGAATAGTGATGTTATTAATGGCTCTACAATCTACACACATGCGCCAAGTACCATCTTTCTTAGGAACCAAAATAACGGGAACGGCACAAGGAGAAAGACTAACCCGAATATAACCTTTGTACAATAGTTCTTGTACTTGCCTTTGTATCTCCTTTGTTTCTTGTGGATTGGTTCTATAAGGAGCCCGGTTTGGGAGAGATGCTCCGGGGATCAAATCAATTTGATGTTCAATGCCTCTCAATGGTGGCAATCCCGAGGGCACATCTTGTGGAAAAACATCCTCAAAGTCCTGCAAAACATTAGAAACACCAAGAGGAATAGGGGTCATGTCATTAGAAACCAAAATCTCTCCCTTGTGAATAAGCACAATAGGGACTAATGAAGGCTCATCCCTAAATTCCCTCAAATCCTCTTTGGTGGCTAACATGCATAATAGGTTCTCTCTCTTTTTACCACTCGAATTGGTTGTACTATCACTCCCCATGGCTTGTATTTTTGGTGTTCCCTCATCCCTCTCTCTCTCTTTTTCCACTTTCATAGCAATTTTGGATTGGGACTCATTTAGAATTTGTTGTGGAGTCATAGGCCTCAAAATAATAGTCCTCCCATGATGATGCAACTCATAAGTATTAGCTCTTCCTTCATGCTTCACACTTCTATCAAATTGCCAAGGTCTTCCCAATAATAGGTGACACACTGTCATAGGAACCACATCAAACTCAATAGTATCCTTGTAAGGTCCAATTTGAAACTCCACTCTCACCATATGAGATACCTTCATTTGTCCCGTGCTACTCAACCATTGTATATGATAAGGGCTCGGATGTGGTAAGTATTTTAGGTTCAACTTGGCACATAAACCCTTGCTTGCCAAGTTTCTACAACTCCCTCCATCAATAATGACTTTGCAAGCCATGTTGGGACCAATAACAGCCTTTGTTTGGAATAGATTGCACCTTTGATTTTCAGGACTAGGCACAACACTCAATGAATTTTGTGTGCAAATAATTGATGGCATAGTAGTAGCATAAGCATCCAAAGGAGAATCACTCAAATAGCCATCATCATCATCAAGATCATTGGGATCAACATCATCTCCTGTCTCATATTCATTGTTCTCATTGATCACCATTACTTTTGTATTTGGACAATCCCTCTTGAAGTGGCCCTTGCCTCCACATGTGTGACATGTAATATCTCTATTTCTTGTAGTAGAAGCACTAGAACCCGAGGCACTTGCTGCTGGTTGTGCTGTTTTCCTTGTATTAGACACACTAGGCTCGGTTTTGGATGATGTAGCACCCCGAAAACTTGATGATGGAGGTGGTGGTGGTGGCATACTAGGAGTAGTAGATGATCTCAATGGGAATCTACTCCTTGTTCTAGCTGAATTTTGTGCTTCCTCAACTAGATGTGATTTGGCCTCCCTAGCATGATGGAGTAAATCATGCATATTAGCATATTGATAATGCCTCACAATGCCCTTGATTTTATAATGTAAACCTGAAAGGAATCTTTGCATTGTTTGCTCTCCTTGTTCTACCACACGAGCTCTTTGCATAATTAACTCCATCTCTTGATAATAAGCATCAACTGTCTTGGTACCTTGCCTCAATTGTTGTAATTTGTCAAATTGTTGCCTTATGTAATTGGGTGGTACAAATCTTTCCCTCATGAGCTTCTTCATGGTGTTCCAAGTAGCAATGGGTAACTCACCATCATTATGTCTCTTTCTCACTAGATTATCCCACCATCTAAGAGCATATCCATCAAACTCAGAAGATGCCAACTTGATCTTTCTATCCTCATTGTAATCATGCAATCTCCATAGCTTCTCTATTTTCAACTCCCATAGCAAGAATTCTTCCACATCCATAGTATCAAAGCTGAAAGTTGGAATAGAAAATTTGGGCTTACCCAATATATCTTCTCTATGTTCATTAGCATTAGGTAAAGGCACACGCCTAGCTCGGCCTAGAAAACCTCCTCGGCCTCTTTCTCCTCTAGCTCCACGGCCAAGATTAGGCTCCTCCTCATTATTTGCATCACTATGGACACTAGCATTGTCATCATCAATAGGTGGCAACCGAGCTTGAATTAATCTTTGAAGATCAGTCATGGTATTGTTGATGGCATCAATAGAATCTTGCATTGTTTTCAATTGAGCACTATTGGTCTCGACCACTTTATTGGTTTCCTCCACCTTCTTGTCCATGTTATTAACCATCTCATAGAGAGGATCACATGAACCATCAACATATTTCTTGAAGTGTGTCTCATTGTCATCCAATTTATGTGTCAACACATCCCTTAATGCCTCATACTCCCTCCAATTCACTCCCTCGGATTGGTCCTTCTTTTGCTGCACAAGATCACTACTAGAAGGATCCATTATAAGGTTAGTGAAAATAAAACAAGTATAGGTTGTGGTGCCTCTCACAACTCACTTAAAAATCTAGCAAGACAATAGGATATCTTACCACTCCAAAGTGAATAGAGATACTTACCACAAGTAGAGGCAATTAAAGTGCTTTGGTGTGAAAGAGAGAATACCCAGGTTTTTAACTCTCACAAAGGCAAACAAGGTTATTTAGTGGGGCTTGGTATGGATACCTAACAATCACCAAAGTAACAATCCTATTTGCTGTCTTAGTGAAGATATAAAATACCCAAGGAAACTCACACAATGGAGACAAATGTGGCAAAGCAATATGTGGATGAAATTTGCAATGCACTAGAAAGTCACTAGCTAGGCTCTTAATTGACAGACACAAGATTGCTCAATGAAAAACCAAGTGTCACAATGGCAAGCTCAACTAGTAAACAATAGTAATATTATGGCCTCTTTGCACTTTTTTTTTCTCTTTTCTCTTTTTTTTATACTTTTTGCTTTTTCTATTTTTTTTTGTATTTTTCCAATGGCCTTACACTAAGCTAGGAGCAACAATTAACCAAACACAAGTGAACACAATGGTGGTGATGAAAATGAGCAGCCTGTCAGAGCACAAAATAGCTATACTTGTGGGCAAGTTCCTATTAAAATGCTGTAGAAAGGCTGTGGCTATGGTTCACAAGGTATGGAAAGATTAGTCCTAGTGATAAAAACAAAGAAAAACAAAGAAAACTAAGTGACAAACTAGCTCCAAAACAGCTCACGGCAGGGTATAGCACTCACGGCAGAGAAACAGGTGGTTTTTGTACCACGGCAGAGCGCACGGCAGAGAAAACGAAGATTTTTCGTACCGCGGCAGAGAACCAGCAACTTAAGGCAGCAACAACACCTCACGGCAGAGAACAGCAGCAAAATCGCACCACGGCAGGCTGACGGCAGCGAAAACAAGCACTTTTTGTGCCGTGGCAGCGCGCGCGCTCGCGAAACGGCGTTTGGTAAGGGCGCTGCGGTGGAAATTGCGGGCTGCGGTGTAACGTGGGCGCGGCAGCAGCGGCAGAGAAATTGGGCCGTGGGGTGGGAGGTGCGCGGGTGGGAATTTGGTAAGGGGTGTTGCGGGCGCGCGGGTGGTTTTGTAAGGGTGGTGACGCTCGGAATCCGAGTGTGTCTAGGAGTGGCAGCGGTGATTGCTTTGCGGCGGGTGGGGGTGAATCTGAATCCAACTAGGGGAGTGGTGCGGCAGCGATTTGGTAGTTTTTGGTGCCACGGCAGGAATTCTAGAAGGAATCGGATTGGAGGTGTTTAGGGTGATATGGAGCAGATTTTTTTGTTGTTTTTTGATAGGGTGTCGGATAGATGAACAAGAACCCTAAACCTAGCCGAAAATATGAAATCTAAAAACAGAAAAAGGCAACACAAAATCTAACACAATGACAGCAATAGTAATGAAACTAAGGTGATATCTAGGCTATGGCAAAGACTAACACTATTTTTGTGGGGCAATTTTCTGGATAGGAAATAAAAACACTCAAATCTAAAGGGAAATTTGATAGCTCACCGAGGCAACCTGTAAATCTGATACCAAGATGATAAGGGGTGGCCCAATCTTCTCATTGAACTCACAGACAACTCCAGTATGATAACTAGTGCGCCACTAAGAACTCTCCCGGCTGATCCCTGATGCCAATGCAAAAGATAGCAACCCCAAGGATATTCTCAACTCCACACTCTTGCACAAGTAATCCACCGACTACAAGTGGTCCTGTACCGTCTTATTCCCGGTGGAACAGCAGGTAACACGTAAAGTTTGCAGATGAACTTCCAGATGAAAGGCTTACAAGCAGTTTCAATCTAGAGGTCTAGGGTTTATGTTTTAATGTAGTCTACCTCTCCTATGCGCCCCAAGGGGGTATATATGAGAGGGGGTGCGGCCACAAGGCTCTCCTTTGCGCAAGCACCAACCCTAATAGGACTAGGACTCCTAATTCTACCACAATTGGATACAAACCGACCCCCACACAAGGGGTACGGCCAAATTGGTATACAAACCAATCCTAATTGAACTAGGTCTTGTATATGGCGCATTGATACACCTTGTGGGCGTCCTCCTCTTGCCTTGTTCATGTATGAGTGTGGAATAACATAATAACATTGTTTTCCACACTTAGTGCATTTGATCTTGTGGAGGCACCATCCCCTTATCATGATAACATTTGTTATTTGTTGTTTTCACCATGCTAGCACTTGTTTTCCATCTCCTCTTGAAGTCCATGTTCATCCTTGTGTAGCTCCTCTCCATGATCTCCATTCATGTTTGTGTTATCAACAAACCTAAGAATACACAAATGCAAAGATTTAGGTAGTATAAAGCTCTCACAATTATAAACATTATATTCAAGTAGGAGTGAATTCACCTGTTGTTGTAATAGCTTGGTTCTTGATCTTGTCATTGGACCAATCCTCACTTCATTAGCTTGTATAGGAGCATCCTCATGTGTAACAATAGGTGAAGAACTAGGGATGTCCTCATCAGATTCTAGAGCGGCGCCTCTCCGTCAATCTTGTCACTTGCTGGAGGGGTAATGGGTCTGCAAGCCCCTCAGCCACCAGAGAGCGCGGAGGGACCCACCTTTCCTCAGGAGCAACGGGGCGGGCCGTCCCCATCGAAGACTGGGGACTAGGCACCTCGGGCGTCTTTGCCCGCTCCGGGGACCTGCAACATGAACAAGATTAGAGATCGAGAATTCCTAGAGGAATAAGGCACCATCCCTGCGAGGGACTTACTCATCATTATACCCCCAAGCTCGGGGAACGCTTCTTACGCTGCGGGGGCGCTTCACAGCGGTCCCTGCCGCCGAAAAAAACCCTCCCCCCCGCACCGGCAGCAACACTGGAAGTGGCCAGACGTTTGGGAGGTGGAGAAGGAGTACTTGAGTCCTTCGACGACTCGTTGTCCGCCCCTCGCGCAAGCACTGACGTGATCCCCTCAAGCGGGCACTTCTTCGACATTCTCCCAGAGGGCGGCTCGGCCGGGGAGGAATCTTTCGTCTCAGCCGGCTCCGCCTCGCTCTCTTCAAAAGGACCCATGAGGAAGGGACTCTCATGGCCCCGATAACGGTGTCATGCTCGGCTTCCCTAAGGCTGTAGAGGGGGTGAAAGACGGAGGAAGAGGTGGCAGATCTCTTCCAAGAAGAGTCTGCATCATCCCCTCGAGCTCCCTGCCCTCGAGGAGGGTGCCGATGAGCCTCATGTTGTCCTCTGTATCACCACAATAACACATAAGGCGCTCGTGCTCTTGGAGGGGAGCCAACCTCTAGCGAACAAACTCGCGGACAAGCATGGCCGCCTCAAGGCCGCCCTCGTGCTGCTCCACCATCCGCTGCACAAGGGAGGCCATGTCCGGGCCTCCTGGGCCCAGCCGTCATGCTTCGTAGGCCTCTCGGTGGGCACATCAAGGAGGCTCGTAGAGTTGAGAGTGTCCATGAACACCCACCGGCTAACAATGTCATTCACTTTCTTCTTGTGGTCTAGGTGGGGAAATAGAGTTCCCCTCCCTAGGCCGATGCGGAAAGAGGTGCACCCAGCGCAGCGGCCCCGACCTGTCACACGAAGGCTGAAGAAAGAGCGGAAGAAGGCAACAAAAGGTCTCATGCCAAGGAAGGCCTCGCACTATAAGGAGAAGATGGCCAGAGTCAGAACGGAGTTGCAGTGAAGATGAAGAGCATGGATCTGGTACCAGTCCAGGATGGCAGGGAAAAAGGTGGAGAAAGGGGGATTAGCACGGCGAAGAGGGTGTGGAAGAAGAAGGCGTATGCAGTCTTCGGGATGGAGTTGTGCCGCTCTGAGCCGGCTAAGATGGAGGTGGGACCGTCCTTGTTGGTATTGGAGGCCACCATAGGGCGCGCCTTCTCAAGCGAAGACCCCGCATGGATGCGGGATGGATCTAGGATCGAGCGCGACCTCGGCGATGAGGGCTTCGTCGCAACCGTGTGCTTGTCCTTCGCCACAGGGGCGGACTGCTTGCCGGCCATGAAAGAGAAGGGATCGCGAAGGAAAGGGGAAATCTTGATGATGAACGGTCGTTAGGAGGCGGCTAGTGGGGAGAAAGAAGGGAGCCTCGAGTGCTCCAGAGTCTTTTTATGAGGGGGGCCCATGTCACAGGGAGTCGTTACCTCGGGGAGATCGTGGGGCGTGGCCACGTGACAATGGCCTGGCCCGCAACAGATGGCCCCGCATCTCTCCATATCCTCCGTACACGTGTTCCCCGTGGGCCTGGGGGCTCCTGTGGGGCCTCTGGATATCAGGTTACCTTGAGGCGACAACTGCGGCCCAGCCCAGTATACCGTCCCAACGCCATTTCCCCAGGCTCACCCGCCAGGTGGGCCTAGCCCGCAGGAGCTCACACCCCAGAGAGAGGCTCTACCTCGCTTTAGCCCCCTCTCCCTGGGTATCGCCTTTCAAGCGGAGACCACCTATGTGCCGCTTCCGAATGCTCCTCTGAGGAGTGGCGGAGGGGCCGCAGAGCCTCTTTGTTCACCGTTTCCGTTCTCGTGTATAAAGCGATGGCAGGCCCTGCGAGCATCAAAGGGGTTCTCTAGGATTACCATTTCGGTGCAAGAAGACCAAGTCCGCGCTAAAATACGGAGGTGGTGTCACCGCCCCCCCCCACCGTGACGCCATGGCCGGTGGAGCTGTCCCCCGATGACCAAGACCGCGCAGAAGGCGCAGGGGTACGGGACACTCCTCCCTTTGGCACCTTGTGGGAACCCTTTCCCACCAAATAAGCGAGAAGGAGGTCCAAACGCCAGTATAAGGAGGGCATCACCGACCCTTGGAAGGAGGAGGAGCTCGATACATCGTAGAGCCCAAGTAGTATTTTCCGAGCACAAGCTCGCATCTTGTACTGTAACCATCACAGTGCAATCCATCTGACAAGCATGAGTAGAGTTTTACACCACACCGGTGGCCTTAACTTGGGTAAACTCTCTGTGTTGACATTGTTGTTGTGCTCAAGCTTCCCTCTCGAAGTGAAGGAAGTATGTTTAGCCCCCAGTGTTCGAACCTCTCAGAGCTACCTTGTTTAGGAAAGACGAGCTCTCTCCGACACAAGTCGTAACAACAACATTGAACTACGCAGATCGTAGTCGAATAGTATGCTGCCACGAAGCCCGGCTGAAAAAAACCTGAGCGGCCATCAGGAGCCGTGAACATTCGGTAACCATAAGATCTCGCTGGTCCATCTGGAGAAGTAGAGCCCACTTCTGCATCCAGTGCACCTCCATAGAGATAACCTGCATAACATGGATATTTGTCGACCGTTTAAAAACAATATTTTTTCGACAGTTCCAGATTGACCAACACAACGCTGAAACACCAATCCGGATTTTCGCTTTTTTCTTGTTTTCAACACCATTCAACCAATTGCCAAACATACTAGTGACTATTGCGTGTGGACACATGTTTGTTGGGAGACCCCAAGAGGAAGGTATGAAGAGTGCAACAGCAAGTTTTCCCTCAATAAGAAACCAAGGTTAAATCGACCAGTAGAGAAAGAAATCACTTATGAAGTTTGTTGACATCTTATGTTGTCAGGGTGCACTACCAGGCTCAGCAGCAACGTGGAATTTGCACGCAACACAACCAAGATGCTTTGCCCCCAAAGAAACAGTGAGGTTCTCAATCTCACATGTTTTTATGAAAGCAAAAGATAGACGTATAGTGTGGAAAACGGTGCTTGTTTGTAGTGAATGAAAAGAGAACAATGATTGAAGTAAAAACAATAGTGCTTGCAGAAGGTTGTATTATGAGTGTAAAAGAATGGACTGGGATCCACAGCTCACTAGTGGTGTGTCCCTCCATAAAAGATAGATAACATGTTGGGTAAACAAATTACAGGTGGCAATTAAAAGAAATAAAGCATGCACTGTAGTGCATATGTAAGACATGATGATTACTATGAGACTCATGCAGGCACTACAACATAATACATAGACTGTAATCCAACTGCATCTATGACTACTAGTCCACCCTCAAAACGTAATCGAAGCAGACTTTGGGTATTAAGTTTCAAGCAACAGATTATTGCATTAAGTAAAGTGCGTAGTGTAAACAATAAAATTATCCTTAGACAAAGCATTGTTGTTTTCTCCCTAATGGCAACAACACATCCCTCGTCCGTCACGGTTCTGTCACTGGAGCACAGATTAAAGGGAGGCATGAACCCACTATCGAGCATAATTACTCCCTCTTGGAGTTACAGGCATCAACTTGGCTAGAGCATCTACTAGTAACAGAGAGCATGCAAGATCATAAATAACATAAACATGATAGATTGATAATCAACTGGATATAACATTCAGTATTCATCGGATCCCACCAAACACAACATGTAGCATTACAAATATATGATCTTGATCATGTTAGACAACTCACAAGATCTAAACATGGTGGCATAAAGAGGATAAGACAACCATCTAGCTACTGCTATGGACCCGTAGTCCAAGGATGAACTACTCACGCATCACTCCGGAGGCATGCATGGTGATGTTAAGCTCTCTAGTGATGATTTTCCCTCCCGACAGGGTGCTGGGGAGAGCTTTAGAACCCTCCCGGACTAGGGTTGACGATGGCGGCGGCTACAGAACTTTTCGTGGATGGAGGATCGGGTATTTAGGGTTTTCCCGAGAAGGAGCTTAAATAGGAGGAAGGGCGATGTCGGTGGGTGGCTAGGGATTAACTCATGTACTATGGTGTGGCCACCCTGTGGCCCCCTCCGGATCTTCGCCGCACTTTGTGTATGGGACCGAAAAATAGGACCCTGGATTTTTGTTTCGTCCAATTCCGAGAATATTTCCAGAACAACTGTTCTGAAATAAAAAACAACAGAAACATGAACAGGCGATGTGGCATCTTGTTAATAGGTTAATCTCAGAAAATCCATAAAAATTATATAAAGTGGATAGAAAACATGTAGCAATTGGCATGAAAAAAATATGGAGCATCAGAAAATAATAAGTTTGTGACGTATCAAGCATCCCCAAGCTTAGTTCTACTCGTCCTCGAGTAGGTAAAACGATAAAAGAAAAATAATTTCTGAGGTGACATGCTACCAACATAATCTTGATCATGATATTTGTAAAAGCAATTGTGAGCTGAGATCAAAGTACTCTAAACATAGGCATGATAGATATAATTTCAACAATGTAAACTTAGCAACCATGTTGCAACATGAAAATTAACACAAACAAAGGATCGTGAACAATGACTTACCGAAAGATATGTGTTCGCTTTGAGCATAAATAAAATATAGCAAAGTGGTATTCCGTTTGTCCTTAAAAAGGAAAAAAAAACCATAAATGCCAAGACATCTTCAAAGTTCAAGTGTTGAATAGAAACAAGTAATTTGAGAACAAGTAATAACATATCATGAATCAATCAATAATAAATCTTGGGTCTAATGCACATTATACTCAGAATGACAACTATGCTCTCTTAATTGTGCATAAAGTTAGAAGATTAAGACTCCGCATAAAACTAAAATAAAGGCCTTGATAGAGCAAAGCAGGGATTAACTCATGTGTTAGAGCTTTTTATTTTATAAACAGAGGTATTGCAAACAATTTTTTAGAAAGGTGTATGTTTATGTCAACGAATGGCAAACACACAGTACAGTACGTCACAAGTTAACTAGACTTTACAAGAGTGGCTCCCATTTAAGGACGTTCTTTCTACTAGGGTCTATAGATCATCCCTCTTCTCTTTTGTTTACACAATTATGCTTTAACTGATAAATCAGGGGCAAAAAGAGTGAAGAGAAATTATAGTAACCAAGTTTGGGGCTGGGCTCCCCGTTGCCAGCTCTTATATCAATTTGGATAAGGGGATGTGCCACTAGTCCAGGTGTGTAAAGTCCAATGAACAAGTGAGATAAAGATCGTCTACCTATGTGGTGACCCAGCACACCACTGCATGTGTAGTGCGCAAGTCAGTGACATAATACTCACAGAAGGACTTATCCGTGAATATTACATCTCTCAGAGTGGTACAACAGAAACACAGCGGGACCACGCAAAGATATAGGATACAAACCTCATTACAAAATCTTGAGAATCTCCTTATTGAATCAAGAAGATCTCCTGCAAAAGAAACATCAGAAGAAGCAATTCGAAGCTCCGAGCCGGAGAAGAACTCTAGCTCAGAACTAATCCACTACGGCTGATGTCAGCCCTAAAATATGGCTTGTAATTGCTAAGTCCAAGAATGGACTCTACCTACACCTTGATAGCTTCTCCTCCATCAGCGTTGTTGGTGATGATGCTTTACTGGCTAAGTAGTATAAGACTCCACCTAGCTTCATAAGGTAAAGATGGCTTCACGATGACGACTTCCATAGGCTTCAACTCTAAGCAAGGAGTCAAACGGGATAGAAGGAGTAACGAGCGTTACTCAGCAAGTTCATGATATATAGTGGGTGGTTGATGCACTAACTACAGCTTTAGACCTGAAAAGA
The DNA here is from genome assembly GCA_028641055.1 of Alopecurus myosuroides. Classification (NCBI taxonomy): domain Eukaryota; kingdom Viridiplantae; phylum Streptophyta; class Magnoliopsida; order Poales; family Poaceae; genus Alopecurus; species Alopecurus myosuroides. The sequence goes on from CM054059.1 coordinate 369,111,011, forward strand.
GTCATAAGCTAATGCAAGGTTTTGTAAAACTTTCTTCAAGAGGTTGCTTTTAATTCTGAAAACTATGCCCGCCATTCTTCACAGGATTAGAACTTTCATGGAGTTGCCTTTCCTGCGGCGTTCGCAGCTCCTTCCCGGAACAAGGGGTAACATGCCACATCCTTTTACACTCTGCAGAGGTGCGTTACTTTACCCATGGACGACCAAGACCATGTTGCACAACCAGGCGATCGTTCCTGTCCACACCCACTTAGGTATGGGGCCCGGTTGTTGGTCCAAGCCAAACCGTGCTTCTCCGCACAACGCATGCCCACCCATTTCTGCCAGCAGGTTGAACGCCTGATTCCACCCCTCACGATGGAGATCTACGCGCCCCTGGCAGACACTCATAGACCCCAGAGTCCGTGGGACGTAAGGGCTCCCACCCATGTGCATGTAGTCTCGCAAGACCTACAGCGTACGTCTCTGGCGCATCCGTTGACATGCGAACGAGAAAAGTATCACGGTTGACTTACTCCCCCCATAGAAGATCCATGGTCAACGCGAATTTACGGCGCAAGAATCCTGACGGCAGTTGTTGTTAATTCCTAGGTAATACGTTCCCGTGCAGATGGAACCTTCCTTTGACCTATTCATCTTACCATGGTTCCATCCGCCCACCAAACAGAACACTACCACTCGGGTAGTCATTCAAGTAGTCATATTATTATAAAAATAGGATCATGCATTCTTTTGAGAATAGGTGATAATTCTGTAGGGTTTTTGCAACTAGTTTGTTATGAGATACTGCAAAGGATATGAACAAGTGATGAACTTGCCTGAGATTGAAATGACCAGAATATTCCATGTCTTCGGGGTCAAGGGTCACGTATAACATCCTGACATCTGAAAGATACCAAAGTAGTCCCGGTAAAGACTACAGAAACACTGGCAGCATGATACATGCATAATAATGAGATGCATCGTGAAATACCCTGGAAAACACCCCAGCTTACAAGTGTAAGCCACGTTTAAAACGATAACGTATTCACACAATGGTTAGGTGACTTAGAGTTGTTTCATTACTTGTGGTGATGTGGTTATTACGGGTTTTAAACTTACATGGGTTTCACTTTTACTTACCACACCATTGTTATTATATTTAGGTTATAAATAGTTATCACATGATTAAACTTGAGAACACTATTATATGGAAAACAACTACTGAAAACACAATAAACACATTTGATTTTATGTTATAAAGTGTAGAGCTAATGACATCAAGTTTATTTGAAAAATGTGGAACTAGCACATCTAACTCTATCATCATAATACTTTGCTAATGACTTGTGATGGTAGGTTTTATAGGTATGAAAATGTGTGGGTTTTACTAATAAGGAAAATAATGGTGTGATATCCATCTCTGGTTCTTAGTAAACATTTATAGACTTTCAATATACTTATAAAAGCAAGTTTAGAAATTAAGTAAAATGGAATTTCTTGCAGTACCCATTTAAATCACATGCTAGGTTTTAAGTGTAACCAGTGATCATCTTCTATTAAGTAAGAATTGCATTTATGAATTAAACTCTTTTGAAACTATTAATTGCAATCCTCAAATAATAAAATGAAGTTATATTCATTTCTCTAGATAAGGTTTTAATCATCGAAAAAGTATAATTAAATGATGTGCAATAAGGCACTTTGAATGATTAAGATTTAATTATTAAGTACTAAATTGATTTTAATAATTTTGGATTTAAAGTCTTAAATAATATATTATTTTCCATTCCTATATTAACTTGTTTTATGTTGTTTTTCTTATTTTTCTAGAATAATCAGGAAACAGGGAATTAGCAAATTTATAAAAGAATAAGGTATTAAAGCTTTATAAGTTGGTATTTATAACAAAGATTTGAGGATAACATTATTCTTCAATTATTTAGTAGTGTTATTTATATTATCATAATTTATTTTAAATTTATAAGTTTCAGGTAAAATAGGTATTATATCATTTAATTTAAACTATTAGGGTATTAGAGGATTCATATTGGTGAATCTATTTAAGATTTTGTTTAATTCTCATTTCTCTAGTTTTTTGATGATTTTTATTTCATTGATATTATTTTATTTCAATTTTTCTTTAAAAAAAATGGTCAAAAGACCAACTAACCCTTAGGCTGACTGGTGGGCCAACCCACCAGTGGGTTGGGTCAAACCCACTCGGTAACCCGAGCAGGCGGCCACCCCACAAGCCCCACTCCCTCACCTATGTCTCACCTTTTCCCCTCGCAGGCGACGTGGAGGCGATCTCCATTGCCCCCCTCCGGCGATTTCTCCGGCCAGCACACTTGGTCCCCGCCGTCGTGACCTAGCGCCACCTCTCCTCCTCTCTGTCCGCTACCAGGCCCCCCTCCTCGATCTGCTTTTCTCCCCTTGGTGATCCCCGTGGACAACCCCTGCCCTAACCCTAGGGTTCGGGTACCCGGGGTGCTCCACCATCTCTCCGGTGGCCGTGGCTCCTCGGCATGACTTCTGGAGGCTCCTGGAGTTGATGCGCTGTTGCTGCTGCTCCGATGGCTTCGCTTCCGGGGACGTCGCCGCCGGGACGGTCTACGGGCAACCGCGGCTCGCCGCCGTGCTCCTCTCTCCATCCGGATGTGGTCACCACGATGGTGACCACCTGTAAGTTGTTCTCCCCTCTCTCTGCCCTCCAATCTCCCTCTCTCTCACAAATTCCTCCACTCTCCCTTGCTCTGGAGTCTAGCCCTCGAGCTAGCTCGTGCTGTGCCACCCTGTGATGCTTTCTGTGCCCTAGTATTTGATTGGTAGCATTGGGTGGTTTCCAAATGTTTTACTTGATGCGTGATGCATGATCTCCATGCTAATATCTGTAAGGAATGTGAAATTTTATTGTGCCCTCTGTTGCTATGTGCTGTGAGATGGAAATGGTGGTGAATATGTTGCTGTTAGTGGGAAATCATTTTGAGATTACTCCCAATATGGCTTCTAGGTACTGATACCTTTAGGGTTTAATTCCCTGTGATGGATTCTTGTTAATGGTTATTGGATAATAATTCCTATTACTAAGTATGTAATTCCTGGTGCTCAAGGGTGTGCTAAATGACTAAGAGGTGTTACTCTGAATTTTATTCAGAGAATATGCCCTTAATAATTGTTTCCCACTTATTGTTTTTATGTCAACTGAAGGATGCCCTGTTCCTATACTTCAGTTATTTTCTAAATCTTTATACAACCAGATGGATAGTTGTTGTGTTGAGGTGCTCATCCGGTTGGTTAGTTCCCAGCAACAACCTGTTGGATGTCCTTGTGGCTAGCTAATTTTATTGGTCCATTTGCTTGTGAATTGTGGTACTGGTAGCCTTTTACCCAGATAAGAACAATTGTATACTTGATCTTGTTGCTCCTGGAATTATTATCTGATCAAAACAGATATCTATATCTTTAAGTATGTCCCTGGCCTGTGATGCAATAGTCTGAGGCCCTAACTTTATTTAAGAACAGATACTGTGCTTGAGCTAAATGCTTCTCTGTGCTGTTGGTTAATTCTTGGGCATCTCTATATGCCTACTGGTCGGTGCTACTATGAACCTTAGGGTTCAGAGGATGTGCCACCATGTCCCTCTCATGTTTCTAAGGAACATTTAACTTGGTGAGTTGTGTTTGAGGTACCAACCTGGATGGTTCTTGGTGCCCAGCAACTATACTATGAATTGTTTGGTTATTATATTTGATAAGAACAGATTAAAACTTATGGAATTGCCCTTAGGCCTATGATGTTGTTCTGAGGCACTTATCTTCAGATAAGAACATGTATTATACTTGTGTTTAAATCCCTGTGATGATATTAGCATAGCAATTCTATGCTAGACTGAGGGAAACAAATCCCAGCCCCCTATCTGTGCATAACCTAGCAAGATCCCTTGTTAGGATGTGTGTAGATATCACCTTTTGGGTGTTACTGTTGTGGCTGTGATTTCCTGATGGACCTTGGCTTCCTGTTCTACTTCTCCTTGAGCTATATCCCTTGCTCAGCTTGTGATCTTGTTGCTGTTGTGATCCAGGCCTGCTCCTCCAGCTCCAAGCTTGGACTTGTTGTGATCTTGCTGGATGTATTACCTGTTGATCAATTCCCAGTAGGGATTTGGGTGGTTTGGTTTGTGGTTCTATCTGTGTTGCTGGAGCTGTGTAGCTCGAGCAGTGAACAGGGGAAAATGATCTTGGTCTCCCCTCTCTTGCGGCTGATGTGGTATTTATACCACATCAGAGGTCTTGACAGCACCAAGATGTGCTGGTGAGTGTGCTGTGTGCTTGTGTGCTGGATGAAGAGATATTTTCTGGGAATGGTGCTCGGTTTGCACTTGGTCTTATCCTGATGCTATACTTATTTTTGGCTTGCCACTTGTATTACCTGATACTTGCCCATGAAGTTACACTGAGATATTTTTCTGATCTGAACAGATGTTTAACTTGTCTAAGCCTAGACTCGATGATGCGATTAGCAGTGCATCTCACTGCCAAGCTGAGAGTACTAATCCCACCCTCTAACACTTTGTGTTTCTGTTTATCGTTTTTGTTTTGCAGGTCTGAAGAATTTGGTGGCAATGGATTAGTTAGGCTTAGTTCTAGGTTTAGTTTCTGGTATTAGCTTAATTGCAAAGCCATTGTAATTTTATCCTTACTTTTAATCCTTTGTAACAAACTTTGTATTATTTATATTATTATCAATAAAGTATAGGTGTTTTTCTTTTATTATTCTTGTTGATATTTTAGGAGTATTTCCTATTTGCTATAGTAATTGAGATCAATTGATTTAAACTTAGGATATAAACTCATCCATTTAATTTGATTTAATATTTAATTAAAATTCAAACTCAAATTCAAATTGTCCTAAATTCAAATAATTCAAATCATTCAAACACTAATGTTTCAAATTCAAATAATACCCAGAGGTCATGTCAAAATTCCACCTCCTTCTAATCTCGATCTCTCTCTCTCTTTACTAAAACATCGACGAAACCTCGATCAGATTCATCCTTCAGGTCTGATGAGATCATCCAGTTATACATGACTAACTTGCAGAAGTGAGATCATCAATCCTGTGCTTTGGATACTCACCCCTCTTCGAGTTCGAGATACCTAGTTGATTTCTCTCAAATCACTTACAGACTTGAGGTTAGACTTGTTGGGAGTTAGTGTTGTCACAACCAATTATGGTTTGAGTAACCAGATGATTTGTTTTCATAAGATACTTCTTATAAAGATCACTCCAATTGTACTCTTGACCAGATGATCTAGTCCTATTTCATCATGTCAAGTGAAACATTGGTCACTTTAGTTTGTTTAAACTTTCGCGCCAAAATTTCCCGTACTTTTAGATGCATGCTTTGCAAATGCACATATTATATTTAGATCCTTATAACTTCCCAAACACTGGGACGTTACAGTATCTCCCCCTTAACAAGAACTTCGTCCCGAAGTTCAGCCTCTCTCACGTAAAGGTAGGTAGAGAGAACTTCTGTAGACCGTTGAATCTTCACATCTGTTTCTTGTGTTGACCTTGACATGCATATCCTCTTGTCTTCATTGTTCACCTTCCACGGTCTTGTATGACATTCTGATAGTATGACAGTTGTTAGGACAACTCTGTCTTGTTGTTAGGCCTTCCTAATGGTCTCACGAAGAACACGTGGTATTTCCACCATATAGTGGATACCAAGTTTCATTCTCCGATGAATAGGTATGGTTTCCTACCTCTCACAACTTTCTGAAGAACATTTGGTCTATCCACCAAGTGATGAATAACCAATTAACTTCTTCCGGTATACAGGATATTGACTATGTTTAGGACTCCATTTGGTTCAGTCTAATGGTCTCAAGATAACTATTTTTCAAAGAATCTTGTACACAGTAGTGTACATTGACTAAGACTCAATTATTAGTGAAAATATCTTCGAGTTTCCTCGAGTTTTAACTCTTTCCTGTAGGTGATTATAACCTATTCCACTGGTTACTTCCTATGGTCCTTTTATATCTTTGGGTTTTGACTTCTACAGGGTGACTCTATAAGTTAACTTATCGAACTTCTAGGATATAACTACCCATGTTATTTTCCTGGCATGATTTGTGGTAGCTCACCATGTGTTGATGAAGTATCTCACCAAATCCAAACAAGATGTGGAATGTGGTCCATTCCCATCAGTGGCTTCATTAACTTCTGCCTTCTTGACTTTCTAGTCTTCCAGAGCGTTGGTGGTTGCTTCAATCAGCTGAGATTTCAGACCGGTCTCATACTAATCCTATACACTCTAGACCGGTAACATCAAGATAGAACTTAATGTTTGCACATGCATTTGCACATCAAGTTCAATCTTCATGTACAGATCTAGTCAATCAAAGATCCAGATAAGAAGCAATAAATCCCAAATGCAGTTATCACACATGCATCAAAAGCCTGTGAAATAACAGTACATTGAGTAAAACATCTCAAGTACCAAGGCTCTTAAATGCTATACACTACAAGTAGGTAAATATTACCCTGTAATCCTATTCTACACAACCACACTTTGCCCAGGTAATTACTCCAATTGCATGCCTTACTGCAATGGAATAAACCAAGACAAAATGATCCTATAGTAGTTGTTGTCTAACTTGGTTCCATACAGAACTAAGTATTATGTATTTGAATTACTTCATCTTGATTATGATAATCTTCTCATGGTATCTGTTGATCCTTCATGGTGTTGATCACATCGTGGTAGTAGTAATGTAGCTTCCATCAATTCCTATGCCTTCTCCTAGTTCTATATTATACTATAATAATTCACCTCTTGACTTGATAACTAAAGATATTGTATATACCCTGTAGTTACCATGGTCTAATGACTCTTCATGATTCTCAAATATCCCTTCTTAATGCCTCCTATACTTACTCTACACCATGTTCTACTCCATCCTATTAATTCATAGAATGGGGTAATCATATGTGTGACTTGATCATCTCTGACTATGTCAGAATTCTTTTTCTTAATGGAACTAGTACTTACTAAACTTCTAACTATGGATACCTAGGTATTAAGAAAATAGATAAGTATCTTTGCTCAAGTTGAGTAAGAAGATTCCATACAAGTATGATTGCATCATTCTCAAGTGGATGATCATCATAATGTAGGAAATATGGTTTAGATAAGATGGCTTCCTAAAGTCTTTACCAACCTACAGATCTCCTAAAAGGTTTTAAACCTAAGGTCGCTTCGCTCTGATACCACCTGTGGTGACCCAGCACACCACTGCATGTGTAGTGCGCAAGTCAGTGACATAATAATCACAGAAGGACTTATCCGTGAATATTACATCTCTCAGAGTGGTACAACAGAAACACAGCGGGACCACGCAAAGATATAGGATACAAACCTCATTACAAAATCTTGAGAATCTCCTTATTGAATCAAGAAGATCTCCTGCAAAAGAAACATCAGAAGAAGCAATTCGAAGCTCCGAGCCGGAGAAGAACTCTAGCTCAGAACTAATCCACTATGGCTGATGTCAGCCCTAAAATATGGCTTGTAATTGCTAAGTCCAAGAATGGACTCTACCTACACCTTGATAGCTTCTCCTCCATCAGCGTTGTTGGTGATGATGCTTTACTGGCTAAGTAGTATAAGACTCCACCTAGCTTCATAAGGTAAAGATGGCTTCACGATGACGACTTCCATAGGCTTCAACTCTAAGCAAGGAGTCAAACGGGATAGAATGAGTAACGAGCGTTACTCAGCAAGTTCATGATATATAGTGGGTGGTTGATGCACTAACTACAGCTTTAGACCTGAAAAGAGTCATAAGCTAATGCAAGGTTTTGTAAAACTTTCTTCAAGAGGTTGCTTTTAATTCTGAAAACTATGCCCGCCATTCTTCACAGGATTAGAACTTTCATGGAGTTGCCTTTCCTGCGGCGTTCGCAGCTCCTTCCCGGAACAAGGGGTAACATGCCACATCCTTTTACACTCTGCAGAGGTGCGTTACTTTACCCATGGACGACCAAGACCATGTTGCACAACCAGGCGATCGTTCCTGTCCACACCCACTTAGGTATGGGGCCCGGTTGTTGGTCCAAGCCAAACCGTGCTTCTCCGCACAACGCATGCCCACCCATTTCTGCCAGCAGGTTGAACGCCTGATTCCACCCCTCACGATGGAGATCTACGCGCCCCTGGCAGACACTCATAGACCCCAGAGTCCGTGGGACGTAAGGGCTCCCACCCATGTGCATGTAGTCTCGCAAGACCTACAGCGTACGTCTCTGGCGCATCCGTTGACATGCGAACGAGAAAAGTATCACGGTTGACTTACTCCCCCCATAGAAGATCCATGGTCAACGCGAATTTACGGCGCAAGAATCCTGACGGCAGTTGTTGTTAATTCCTAGGTAATACGTTCCCGTGCAGATGGAACCTTCCTTTGACCTATTCATCTTACCATGGTTCCATCCGCCCACCAAACAGAACACTACCACTCGGGTAGTCATTCAAGTAGTCATATTATTATAAAAATAGGATCATGCATTCTTTTGAGAATAGGTGATAATTCTGTAGGGTTTTTGCAACTAGTTTGTTATGAGATACTGCAAAGGATATGAACAAGTGATGAACTTGCCTGAGATTGAAATGACCAGAATATTCCATGTCTTCGGGGTCAAGGGTCACGTATAACATCCTGACATCTGAAAGATACCAAAGTAGTCCCGGTAAAGACTACAGAAACACTGGCAGCATGATACATGCATAATAATGAGATGCATCGTGAAATACCCTGGAAAACACCCCAGCTTACAAGTGTAAGCCACGTTTAAAACGATAACGTATTCACACAATGGTTAGGTGACTTAGAGTTGTTTCATTACTTGTGGTGATGTGGTTATTACGGGTTTTAAACTTACATGGGTTTCACTTTTACTTACCACACCATTGTTATTATATTTAGGTTATAAATAGTTATCACATGATTAAACTTGAGAACACTATTATATGGAAAACAACTACTGAAAACACAATAAACACATTTGATTTTATGTTATAAAGTGTAGAGCTAATGACATCAAGTTTATTTGAAAAATGTGGAACTAGCACATCTAACTCTATCATCATAATACTTTGCTAATGACTTGTGATGGTAGGTTTTATAGGTATGAAAATGTGTGGGTTTTACTAATAAGGAAAATAATGGTGTGATATCCATCTCTGGTTCTTAGTAAACATTTATAGACTTTCAATATACTTATAAAAGCAAGTTTAGAAATTAAGTAAAATGGAATTTCTTGCAGTACCCATTTAAATCACATGCTAGGTTTTAAGTGTAACCAGTGATCATCTTCTATTAAGTAAGAATTGCATTTATGAATTAAACTCTTTTGAAACTATTAATTGCAACCCTCAAATAATAAAATGAAGTTATATTCATTTCTCTAGATAAGGTTTTAATCATCGAAAAAGTATAATTAAATGATGTGCAATAAGGCACTTTGAATGATTAAGATTTAATTATTAAGTACTAAATTGATTTTAATAATTTTGGATTTAAAGTCTTAAATAATATATTATTTTCCATTCCTATATTAACTTGTTTTATGTTGTTTTTCTTATTTTTCTAGAATAATCAGGAAACAGGGAATTAGCAAATTTATAAAAGAATAAGGTATTAAAGCTTTATAAGTTGGTATTTATAACAAAGATTTGAGGATAACATTATTCTTCAATTATTTAGTAGTGTTATTTATATTATCATAATTTATTTTAAATTTATAAGTTTCAGGTAAAATAGGTATTATATCATTTAATTTAAACTATTAGGGTATTAGAGGATTCATATTGGTGAATCTATTTAAGATTTTGTTTAATTCTCATTTCTCTAGTTTTTTGATGATTTTTATTTCATTGATATTATTTTATTTCAATTTTTCTTTAAAAAAATGGTCAAAAGACCAACTAACCCTTAGGCTGACTGGTGGGCCAACCCACCAGTGGGTTGGGTCAAACCCACTCGGTAACCCGAGCAGGCGGCCACCCCACAAGCCCCACTCCCTCACCTCTGTCTCACCTTTTCCCCTCGCAGGCGACGTGGAGGCGATCTCCATTGCCCCCCTCCGGCGATTTCTCCGGCCAGCACACTTGGTCCCCGCCGCCGTGACCTAGCGCCACCTCTCCTCCTCTCTGTCCGCTACCAGGCCCCCCTCCTCGATCTGCTTTTCTCCCCTTGGTGATCCCCGTGGACAACCCCTGCCCTAACCCTAGGGTTCGGGTACCCGGGGTGCTCCACCATCTCTCCGGTGGCCGTGGCTCCTCGGCATGACTTCTGGAGGCTCCTAGAGTTGATGCGCTGTTGCTGCTGCTCTGATGGCTTCGCTTCCGGGGACGTCGCCGCCGGGACGGTCTACGGGCAACTGCGGCTCACCGCCGTGCTCCTCTCTCCATCCGGATGTGGTCACCACGATGGTGACCACCTGTAAGTTGTTCTCCCCTCTCTCTGCCCTCCAATCTCCCTCTCTCTCACGGATTCCTCCACTCTCCCTTGCTCTGGAGTCTAGCCCTCGAGCTAGCTCGTGCTGTGCCACCCTGTGATGCTTTCTGTGCCCTAGTATTTGATTGGTAGCATTGGGTGGTTTCCAAATGTTTTACTTGATGCGTGATGCATGATCTCCATGCTAATATCTGTAAGGAATGGGAAATTTTATTGTGCCCTCTGTTGCTATGTGCTGTGAGATGGAAATGGTGGTGAATATGTTGCTGTTAGTGGGAAATCATTTTGAGATTACTCCCAATATGGCTTCTAGGTACTGATACCTTTAGGGTTTAATTCCCTGTGATGGATTCTTGTTAATGGTTATTGGATAATAATTCCTATTACTAAGTATGTAATTCCTGGTGCTCAAGGGTGTGCTAAATGACTAAGAGGTGTTACTCTGAATTTTATTCAGAGAATATGCCCTTAATAATTGTTTCCCACTTATTGTTTTTATGTCAACTGAAGGATGCCCTGTTCCTATACTTCAGTTATTTTCTAAATCTTTATACAACCAGATGGATAGTTGTTGTGTTGAGGTGCTCATCCGGTTGGTTAGTGCCCAGCAACAACCTGTTGGATGTCCTTGTGGCTAGCTAATTTTATTGGTCCATTTGCTTGTGAATTGTGGTACTGGTAGCCTTTTACCCAGATAAGAACAGTTGTATACTTGATCTTGTTGCTCCTGGATTTATTATCTGATCAAAACAGATATCTATATCTTTAAGTATGTCCCTGGCCTGTGATGCAATAGTCTGAGGCCCTAACTTTATTTAAGAACAGATACTGTGCTTGAGCTAAATGCTTCTCTGTGCTGTTGGTTAATTCTTGGGAATCTCTATATGCCTACTGGTGGGTGCTACTCTGAACCTTAGGGTTCAGAGGATGTGCCACCATGTCCCTCTCATGTTTCTAAGGAACATTTAACTTGGTGAGTTGTGTTTGAGGTACCAACCTGGATGGTTCTTGGTGCCCAGCAACTATACTATGAATTGTTTGGTTATTATATTTGATAAGAACAGATTAAAACTTATGGAATTGCCCTTAGGCCTATGATGTTGTTCTGAGGCACTTATCTTAAGATAAGAACATGTATTATACTTGTGTTTAAATCCCTGTGATGATATTAGCATAGCAATTCTATGCTAGACTGAGGGAAACAAATCCCAGCCCCCTATCTGTGCATAACCTAGCAAGATCCCTTGTTAGGATGTGTGTAGATATCACCTTTTGGGTGTTACTGTTGTGGCTGTGATTTCCTGATGGACCTTGGCTTCCTGTTCTACTTCTCCTTGAGCTATATCCCTTGCTCAGCTTGTGATCTTGTTGCTGTTGTGATCCAGGCCTGCTCCTCCAGCTCCAAGCTTGGACTTGTTGTGATCTTGCTGGATGTATTACCTGTTGATCAATTCCCAGTAGGGATTTGGGTGGTTTGGTTTGTGGTTCTATCTGTGTTGCTGGAGCTGTGTAGCTCGAGCAGTGAACAGGGGAAAATGATCTTGGTCTCCCCTCTCTTGCGACTGATGTGGTATTTATACCACATCAGAGGTCTTGACAGCACCAAGATGTGCTGGTGAGTGTGCTGTGTGCTTGTGTGCTGGATGAAGAGATATTTTCTGGGAATGGTGCTCGGTTTGCACTTGGTCTTATCCTGATGCTATACTTATTTTTGGCTTGCCACTTGTATTACCTGATACTTGCCCATGAAGTTACACTGAGATATTTTTCTGATCTGAACAGATGTTTAACTTGTCTAAGCCTAGACTCGATGATGCGATTAGCAGTGCATCTCACTGCCAAGCTGAGAGTACTAATCCCACCCTCTAACACTTTGTGTTTCTGTTTATCGTTTTTGTTTTGCAGGTCTGAAGAATTTGGTGGCAATGGATTAGTTAGGCTTAGTTCTAGGTTTAGTTTCTGGTATTAGCTTAATTGCAAAGCCATTGTAATTTTATCCTTACTTTTAATCCTTTGTAACAAACTTTGTATTATTTATATTATTATCAATAAAGTATAGGTGTTTTTCTTTTATTATTCTTGTTGATATTTTAGGAGTATTTCCTATTTGCTATAGTAATTGAGATCAATTGATTTAAACTTAGGATATAAACTCATCCATTTAATTTGATTTAATATTTAATTAAAATTCAAACTCAAATTCAAATTGTCCTAAATTCAAATAATTCAAATCATTCAAATAATTCAAACACTAATGTTTCAAATTCAAATAATACCCAGAGGTCATGTCAAAATTCCACCTCCTTCTAATCTCGATCTCTCTCTCTCTTTACTAAAACATCGACGAAACCTCGATCAGATTCATCCTTCAGGTCTGATGAGATCATCCAGTTATACATGACTAACTTGCAGAAGTGAGATCATCAATCCTGTGCTTTGGATACTCACCCCTCTTCGAGTTCGAGATACCTAGTTGATTTCTCTCAAATCACTTACAGACTTGAGGTTAGACTTGTTGGGAGTTAGTGTTGTCACAACCAATTATGGTTTGAGTAACCAGATGATTTGTTTTCATAAGATACTTCTTATAAAGATCACTCCAATTGTACTCTTGACCAGATGATCTAGTCCTATTTCATCATGTCAAGTGAAACATTGGTCACTTTAGTTTGTTTAAACTTTCGCGCCAAAATTTCCCGTACTTTTAGATGCATGCTTTGCAAATGCACATATTATATTTAGATCCTTATAACTTCCCAAACACTGGGACGTTACAACCTACGTCCTCATGAGCTAAAATAGGGGCACAAAAGAGGTATAATTTTGAAGGTTTTAAAGGTAGCACATACAAAATTTACTTTGGAGTGGCGGTTAAATAGCACTACATGTAGGTATGGTGGACACATTTGGCAAACTTTTGGTTTTGGGGAGTTGGATGCACGAGTAGAGCTCATACTGAATACAGGTGAAGGCTATCAAAAGACCGGGAGCGACAAATTAAGAGAGCAATAATGACCATAATCATGCATAGTGACAAAACCTTATTGATAAAAGCATAAATGGTATTACAAGTCAAAAACTAAATGGTCATAGAGGCTAAAGGTGACTAGTTTGTAGTCATAACATGGTGTAAACATGCGCCAAGTCAACGAAATAAAGAATTCGAAGGAGAATACCAAAATATTATGCTTTGATATGATAAAAATAACTCAAGATTTCTTTCAATGGCACATTAAGCACTCTTAGATGTTTGATACAAATCATGCTACATCAATAACTACTAAGCATTAAAATAACATCTAGCATGATATGATAAAGTCTAAGCCACAACCTAAACAAGATTCTTTTTGCACCGTTATAAGGATGCAATATTTTATTTGTTTCCAACACTAGCACTTTATTTCAACAAAAACTTTCCAAATAATATATCAATGAAATAAGAGAGTACTACTACTCTACAACTAACAGCTCTGAATAAGAGATCCATGAGAAAATGAGCTAAAAGTAAAGATACAAAGAAGTTCTACAAAACTAAACAACACCTTGGGCATCCTTGGGCATCAACTTTACTTGGCTCTACAACTAACAGCCCTTCACTAGAGACTTTACTTGGCACATGAATTCAAAAAATAAAGATACAAAGAAGTTTCTACAGAAGTAAACAACACCTTGACTAAAATAAAATAGAAGAAAACGTTGCAAAAATAAAAAAATGGGTTATCTCCGAGGAAGTGCTTTTCTTTAACGCCTTTCAGCTAGGCACAGAAAGAAATAATCAAGTGTTTTCAAGTGAAAGCATCCAAATCATAACTTGTTCTAATTATGGAATCAAAAGGCAACTTAATTCTATTTCTAGGAATGTGTTCCATACCTTTCTTAAGTGGGAATTGATAGTTAATATTCTCTTTTGTCATATCAATAACAACACCAACTAAACTAGGAAAATGTCTTCCCAAAACAATAGGACAAGAAGCATTGCATTCAATATTCATGACAACAAAATCAACTGGGACAAGGTTATTGTTAACCATAATAAGATCATTATCAGCTCTCCCCAAAGGTCTATTTTAGAATTATCAGCAAGATGAACATCCAAATAACAATGTTCTAAAGGTGGTAAATCAAGCATATCATAGAGTTTCTTAGGCATAACAGAGATACTAGCATTAAAATAACATAAAGAATTACAATCAAAATCATTCGCCTTCATTTTAATGATGGGATCCCAACCATCTCCTAACTTCCTAGGAATAGAGGCTTCACATTTTAACTTTTCTTTTCTAACTTTCATTAGAGCATTAATAATATGTTTTGTAAAAGCCATATTCATAGCACTAGCATTAGGACTTCTAGCTAGCTTTTGTAGGAACATAATTACTTTAGAAATATTGCAATCATCAAAAATCAAATCATTATTATCAAAAGTAATAGGACCATTGTCTCCTATATCTAGAAAAAGTTCTGCACTTTTATCAGGAACAATTTCAGTGGTTTTAGGCAATTTTAAATGTTTAGCAGAAGGAGTGGAGACACTGCCAACACCAGTTACTTTACCATTGATAGTAGGAGTTTTACTAGCATTAGAAACTTCAGCATTACTAGTAGTGGAAATAGTACAAATTCTATCTATATTATTGTTTCTAGCAATTTCATATTCTCTTGCCCACCTAGCATGCGATTCAGCTAACATCCTAACATTGTTATCAATTCTAAATTGAATAACATTAGTAGCAGCAAACTGATTTTTCATAGTTTCAGGTTTAGCAGCCATTTTATTAATCAAAGAAGATTTTGCTTCAGACATGGATGAAATAAAGGTTTCAACACTTAAAATTTCAACTTGCAAACCAGAAATTTTCCTAATTAAATTATCAAGTTGAAGACTAATATTTTTCAACATAAAAGATTGTTCCTCCATGGTCTTAGTAAATAATTTGTTCTGCTCACATTTATTTTGCATAAAGTATTTAGTGGCTCTTTCAATTTCTGAAATTCTTTCACTAGGCATTCCAGATCTATCATAAGAATAATTATTACCACTATTAGCAGGATATGGCCTATAGTTGTTGCTACAAAAATTATTCCTATAAGCATTGTTGTTGAAATTATTGTTTTTAATGAAGTTCACATCAACACTGTAACATCCCAAATTTGCTAACAAAAGTGTGTGGTGTTGTGTTCATATCATACATGCATGAAACCACAAATTTAAATCATGTTTTAACCAATTTAATTTGGAATTTAAATGGTTTGAGAAAATCCCACAAATAGTACCTATTTTGGTTTCCAAAATTTTGTTCTGAAAAGTATTTCAATTTCACCAAAGCAATACATGGTGAGGTTGGAAATTTCATAAGCTTTCCAAAATGTATTTTTGCTAATTTTTCTGTTTGCAAAAAGGTCCCCAAAACTCTGTTTTCTGTTTTGTTTTTAAAGAGAAAAGGGCTTCTTTGTAAAATTCAAAAACTCTAGGGGGTTTTTGCTTTTCTCTTTTTCTTTTAACCTTTCTTCAAGCTCTTGACAGAAGGCAGCACAGCTGCGTGGCCACCATGGCCACCTCATGCCTACGGATGTGCGCCCCGCGCATGGATTGCCTCGCCAGGACGTCGTGCCCTCCTTATTCTCTTCCTCCCTATCCCCTCTGCTCCCTTCCTCTATTCCTGTCTCCCTGCGGAAACCGAACCCTAGCTTCTGCTTCCGTTGGCCGCCGGCGCACGTCGCCGCTCTTCTCCTCGCCGAGCTCCTGCGAGAAACCAGGGAGCTCAGCCATGACCTCCTCCATCTCCTGGCTAGAGGAATCGAGCCGGGACGCCCTACGTCACCGCCACCGCACCCATCTTCCCCGCGGCCGGCGAGCTTCCTCGCCGCCGATTCGCCGCCGTCCTGCCGCCCCGGCCTTCCCCGACCACACCACGAGCTTCCCCGCGCCGTGGTTCGCCTCCCCATCTCCTCAGTTCGCCTCCCCGCGTTCCCCAGCTCCTTGCCGCCGTTATCCGTGCTCCGCCGCCACGGACGCCGCCGCCGGCGAGCATTCCGGCAACCTTATGGTCACCGGTTGGTACCCCTCAAACCCCCTTGATCTCCTCTCTGTCATGGTATGATTCTTTTCATCCAATTTGAACCCAATTCAACGAATTTGAATTGATCTGTGAGGAACAGAGAAGAGTGAGGTCATCCCTGCGTCATGATGACGTCATAAACCCTCTGTTTAATATTCCAGGAAAATTTCAGAAAATTATTTAAAATTGTAAAATCAATATCTCCCAAAATATAATTCAGAAAAATACAATAAAAATATGGGAGAGATCAGGAAAATGTACTCTTTCCAAAAATGTCACTTTCACACATGTTTGAGAAAGTCCAAAAATAAGCAGTTATTTAATATTGTTTAATCATTTAATATAGAAAAATAAGTTTTTATTCACTAAAATTAGAAAATTAAAAGTTATATATCAAATTGCTCAAAATGACAAGTACAATCTAGTTAAGATGTTTTCAAACCCATTTGAGCACTTTAAATTGCACTCACTTCCATAATCGTCCGAAACCCCCTCCAGGGTCCATTTCGGGCAAACTTCGGTAAAAGTGGCTATCTTCCATATGAACCCTAGCAACCCATTGAACCTGTTTAGGGCTTTATTTCAGTGCATTAACCTGCTCATTCATACATATTGCGCATTGCATCGATGCCATGTGTTGATTGTTATTTCTCTTTCGGTGTTGTTTCCCCCCTCGGTAGACCGTGACTCCAAAGAGAAGGCCATCAACTCCAATGGTGAATACTTGATCTTAACCGACAAGTCAAGCAATTATCCCAGAAGACATTTCAACTGGTTTTCTTATAACCAAGGCAAGCATAACCTCTTATCTGCTCATATATGTTTTCGAACAACATTTGATTCTCGTACTTTGCATTCGATTCCAAAGTATTTGATGCTAGTAGACATAGTTCACCTATATGCTGCATTGCCTCAATATCCTGATCCACTGCTCCTAGCCGCCATAGAATTGCTTGTGCGCATCGCTAGAGCCTCATATCTGCTTCGCTTAGTCATACATGTATGTTTACCTCTGCTCCATCTGGTTGATGAATCAGAGCTGCGATAACCTAGTATGATATGATGACGTGGTGAGATGAGCATTATGTGGTTAACCTGACTAAGGCGAGGACGGGAGGCCAGTTGGGAAGTGGTTCTTTGTCCTGTACTTGCCAACCCTAGGAGTAAGGTCTCGCCGCGGAAACCAAGACTGAGCGTGCAACCACACGCGCGAGCCAATGAACCTCGCTCGACTAACTAACTTGTTTGGCCACATCCATGAGTCACGTAGTTTGCTATTTCCATCTGCGTGTGAGTCAGAAAACGATTTGGAGAAAACCTAGGGCGTGACCGGGACAAGTGATGGACATACACGGATCTTGATCCCGACTCACAGAATAGGTGCCGTCAGGAGGTGGCCAACTCCTTGTTGACGGGGTGCCCTGTTTGGGTTGACTCATGGATAGGGTCGAGCAAGGTAAAGGTCGGAGCCATCCACCCTCTGCCGCGCTCCATGGAAGAGCGTACATGGGGCGGTAAGAGTCGGAGGGTACGTGTGGGTAAAGTGTACCACCCTGCAGGGATAAATCTTTCGGAAAGCCGTGTCCACGGTTATGGACGACTTGGTGAAAAGTCATAGATAACTTGAAAGTGGCGTAAAAGGTGTTGACAATGAATGAAGGGTGCCTCCTCGGAGATGCCGAGAGGGGTGATCCTTGTAGCAAGTGGGATGCTGGGAAATGAAGTTGGTGGTTTCAAAAGATGATGATCTACAAGAGTTGATTCCTTTCTCATCTGCTTTGAAAACCCTCTACAAGGCGTGTTGTTCTTCCTCGATTTGGAAAACAAACATTGCTTTACGCAAATCAGCCTTCATAAAACCCTTTATGAAACTAGCAGATATATAATAGGTTAATTAAGTCTTGTTGAGTACCTCCCGTACTCAGGTTTGCTTAATTCTGGTTCAGGTGAAGATCTCAGATCGGTGGTGATACAACGTGGACATCGACGGGTAGTTTGGGGTTCCCAGGTAGCAGCCTGGATTCTATGGGCTGGGACGTCGCCTTATGTTGCGGCCTCTTAGGCCTTTTTGGTTCTTGTTGATTAGCAACATAATTTGCCTTCCTTTGTATGATGTAATGTTGGGTCGTGTGACCTCTATTTGTAAGCTATACTCTAGTAACACCTGTTTAGTACAGCTTCATGTTTAGAGTACTGCTTTGATCGGTTGTTGGTTTCGAGCTCATTGTTATACAGTTTTGGCTATGCCTGCATAGTTGTCGCAGTCGAGGGGTTGTGGAGCCGATGATCCATGTCCGAGCCCGCATGTCGATGTGATCGGCCTGGGGCAAGGTAACCCCAGTAACCCTCGATTGTTGTTGCACTTTCTGGACACATAGCATCTCTGTATAGCTTTGGTCCCGTTTCCTTCAGTTTCATTCGATTCGTGGACGCTTTGATATGCATAGTTGGTTATGACTAGCATGGATACAAGGAGTAGTAGACTGGGGATCCGGACTACGTGCCGATGAATCCAGTCTGCCTGCCGTTGTTTGTTGCGGCCGGGGCTGGTAACCCTGAAGCCCTTGTGAGTCCATGGCTAGGAGCACATAACAGTATGTATATCTCTGGGTCCGGGGTCGCGACAGGTCATGGTATCAGAGCAGGACTGCCTGTAGGAAAACCTTGCTGCTTGGTCGATGTTGAGTCTAGTGTTTGTGAAAACTACTTTAAAACTCCAAAATGGATTGTGAAAAAACCTTCTTAGGATTCTTTTTACTCCTTATCTGGTATCGCTCTAACTCTGGGTCTCCTTATCTGTTTTGGATTTGAAAAGGTTTTGCTATCTCTTCTAGTCATTCAAAACCTAGGTGCCTTCTCTGGCAAGGACGTCTTTTACCCAAGTTGACCTAGTGTTATAGTTTCTGGAGTCGTGTCGCACCCGGACTTCTAAAGGATACTCGCCGTTCCGTTGAACAATAGTAGATTGGATTACGGGGCTTACCGGCACCCGCGTCCTCTTACGAGTAGGCCAACACACGTATGTGTGACAACCAACCCCTATCTGTTCATTGTCGACGTAAACTATCCCATAGAAATCAGGATACTACCATTGACGTACTTCATACCATACACACATGATACGTCAACGGCTTGTAACAGAATGATAGCACAACATATCTCTAAGACACAAAAGATTGAAATAAGTTGTAACTGGCCCTCACTAGGGCAGAGATAGCAAATACAATCATCCAGAGGACACATGTCCCAACATAACATCATTACATCTCAGCGGAAGCATTCAAAGGGTCTGAGTACAGTCAAATCCAAATAGGCTTAAGAAGCCGGAAACTGAAATAAAGACGGAGCCCATCCACGTAGTCTCGGATCCTGCCCGGGTCCGCTACCTACTCGTCAGCAGCCTCGTCAAACTCCACGTAGTAGCCGTCACCCGGATCCTCGTAAGCGTAGTCTGCGGAAACCACAGCCCCAAAGGGGTTAGTACAACAACGTACTGGCAAGCAAGACTCACAGTTCACCAAAGTGTAGCCCGTCAACACCAAGCACATATGCCTTGGGTTCAACGGAAGAAAGGGGATATACAAGATGCTGCAACTGGCTGCGCTAACCAACTACAGAGATTCTACCACTTCCGGCTAACAGAAAGAAGATAAGATCGAGTATTGTAACCAACTGAAAGATAACTTCAAACAAACCCATCCTGGATCTCGCCCCTTATCCAAAGAAGCAATCCGAGGATAACTCACACAGTTGAAATAAAGATGAATCAAGTTATTGTGTCGATAAGCCTATTACTAGTCAAGTTGTTAATCATTGGGTGTGAGGTTGTGAATCATTAGGTTTAAGTTGTCCTGAGTACTTGTTAGCCAGTACTTTCACCAAGTTAACCATAACCGCGGAAAACACGGCTTCTCGAGAAGATTTATCCCTGCAGGGTTGCACCAATTTGGCCGTACACGTAAGAATAACCCGCCAGATGCGATGCCTCCCACCAAGCGGGGTACTCAACACAACCCAACTCTTCTTCGCATCAAGCCCAAAGCACCTTGGGCGCACGGCTAATCGAGCCCCGAAGAAAGGGGACCCTCATAGCACTCTAAGAACGTGTCCCCCTATATGCCGACTACAAAAGTTCCACCCTGCGCTGGGCTCGCAAAAACATGCATGCGGCAAATGGAAAACACGAACTAAATGAGACGATTTGGACGAGATGCGAATCGAATCAAGTTGAGGGGGGCGCCCATACACGCTTCCCACATGCGGATAGTGCACTCATCATGGATCAGTAGACAAGACCCTTTTCCTATTAGGGTCGACACTAGCAGGCCTCAAAACCACAAAGGGCCTCCTGCCGGTGCCTTATCAGCATATTATTATTAACAGGTTGATTGATTAACATCGAGCCCCCAGAACATGATAGAAGTATAGCAACTGACAGTAACGGGTAACACACTCGAGCAAAACAACCTAAGCATGCTAGTAAGACACTGGCTCAAACAATGGGGTTGTAGGAGTGGAGGTGAGGCAATATCAGGGTTAAGGGATTCATGTGATAGGTTCGTATCAGAAACAACTATACATAGGGCTAGCAATATAGACAACAGAAAGTATCGGTAACCAATGTTGAAAGGAACACAGTGGTTCATGTGAGTGATAACTTGCCTCCAAACTCAGCAGCCTGGTACTGAGCTAGATCCTCAGAAGGGGTGCTGTAAAGATCGTCTGTCTCAACGTCGTCGTCTATTCGAGAAGAAGCAAACAAGCAAGATAGAAAGATAAACAATCAATATCATGGCATAGTGCACAATCATGGGATGATGCATGTCAGGTTAATGGTTGCATCAAAATAAACTAGTTAACATGGTAACACAATTTTAAGGGCCACATATGCAATTGGATTGCATATGGAAAAGGTCCATTGATTAAGTGGAAACAAATGATCTATAATTGATTACCATGTGAAAGTTTGCTTAGCATGATGCATGCATGAGGAAAACAACAAAATAACAACAGTAGAACCAATTGGAAATAATGTTTACCAATTTAGAAATTTATTTATTAAATTAGGGAATTTTTGGTTCCTTAAAGGGACTACACAAATAGTTGTTGTTTTCACCAATTTAAATTGTGCAAAATAAATAACAAAATTCCTATTTGAAAAGAATACAAAATTTTAGTTGGATTACATGTTTCAAATATTGAAAAAGGAATTACAATGATTTAATTATGAATTAAACGAGATTAAACAAGTTTTAAATGAGTTTAAAACAAGTTTAAATATTATTTGAATTTTATTTGTTCAAAACATAAATTCAAACTCACATTTTAAAATTTCATACTTTTCTAGTTTGAAAACATATTTTGCATGTTTAAAAATAATTTAATTTGAGCAAGTTATGATTTTATCAAATTTAAATGATTTAAACAAGGTTTAAATTATTTAGGCAATTTAAATTATTCAAACCATGAAACAAAATTTATATTTGAAAAGGTTATTTGAAATAGCATGGAAAACATATTTTATTTGCATTATTTGGATTAAGAATGAATTAGTTATGGATTTTAGCAAATTGCAATTGAATTATTTGAATTCAAATTTGAATTGCATTTTGAAAATTCAAAACAGGAAACAAATGTTACCATTAGATAGAGAATTAAATTTGGGGCAGTGCACATATTTTATTTTTGTTATTTGGAATTATAAAACTAAACCTATTTGCATTTTATGTCCAGGGACCAAACTGTAAATTAAATGGACCTTGATTTAAAACAGAAAGGTTTAAAAACATTTTTATACCGCACAGAACCCTACCCTAGGCACTGCCAGGGGGGCCCAGGGTCACTGTGTGCTTGCGTGGCCACAAGGGTGGCTGACAGGTGGGCCACGGGTGCGGGGGAAAAATCCCCAAAAAGATTTGCGCTGCGGGGGCTCGAACCCACGACCAGGCGCTCGAGCGCTAGTGCTGTAACCAGTGTGCTATTCTGCGTTTGTTGTCAGTAGACACCACGCGTACAGGTAATAGTTCAGTTAGTTCTCTGAACTTTTAACTGACGAACAAAACCAAGTCTGAACCTGACAGAAACAAAACGCCGGCGGACGGCGGCGTGCCGTGGCTGTGCTCGTGGATGGGTGCGATGCGTGCACGGATGGATTGCGCGGGCGTGGACGCGAGCGCAACAGAGATAGAGGAGGAGGAGGACACGGTGGCTCACCGGGAGGTTGCCGTGGTGGAGCTCGACGGGGAGGCGACAGCGGCGTGCTCGGCGGCGTGGATCCAAGCCTGCTCGAGCTCAACGGAGGGGTCGTGGTCGTAGAGGGAGGTACGGGGATCCAGCTTCCGGGGTCAGATCACGCCGAGGGGTGCTGCAGCGACGACGGCGAGCAGGGGTTCAGAGGAAGTTCCCGCGGTGGCGAACGACGTGGACGTGTACGGCGTCGTCGATCCAGAGGTTCACCGAGCTCGTGGAGGTGTCCAGGAGGTAGAGGGATAGGTGGGGGGCTGGTTCCAGTAGCTAGGATGGGTGGTGGAGGTCCATGGCGGCGGTGGTCGATGGAGATTCAGAAGCGGCGTCTCCGGCGAGGTTCAGAAGGTGGAGGAGGTGGCCGCGAGAGGGAAAAATGGCGGCGGCCTCGAGGGGATAGGGGGTAGCTAGGGTTAGGGCGGCGCCAGGGGGGTCTAGGGGTAGATATAGGGGCCTGGGGAAGCTCCTGGCCGTCGGCGCGGGGCCGCTGCCGCCGTGGCGCCCTCGGATGCGCGCCGTACAGAAAGAAGACGACGGGGGCGTTTGCGAAACGGTACGCGGGCCAGCTGCGGTGAGTGGGCTGGGCTGGGTAGGCTAGCTGCTGCGCGCGCGTGTGTTTCCTTTTTTTTTTTGCTGTTTTTTTGTAGCAAAAAGAAAATGGAAGAAAATGATAGGTTTTTGAGTTGATAAAAATTTGGAAAAATTCATGTGAGTTTGTTAGTTCAACATCTACCATTTGACAACTTAAGTTTTTGAAAATTCAAATTTATTTGCTGTTTTGTAAATTGGTTTGAATTTGAGTAATTTGATAATTAAATGATTAATAATGAAAACAATGTTTTTATTAGGGTGAACCCTAATGATTAAAAGAACAAATGGTTTGGGTTATAATGCTGATTTTTATAAGTTGTATTTGGGTGCTGTTTGAATGGTTTTTGATTTGAATTTGAATGCAAATTGGAATTATTTAATTGAAATAGAACCACCATTTTATTAGTTGATCAAACATGGAAATAATTGGAAACAAAAGTTTGTTTGAATTGAACTTTTATTTGAAAACAAGATTGTAACATGACAAGTATGAATTAAATGTTTGAATATTGTTTGGATTTCTAATATGAAAACAGAATAAAAACAGATGCAAAACAAATGCAAACAAGGAAATAAATATGATGACATGATGCAATACCTTAATTAAACAAGAAACAAAACATTCTAGGGGTATTTTCATACTTGGGATGTTACAAAACGCCCCCCCTTGAAGGAATCGCGCCCCGAGATTCCTTACGGAGAAGAGAAAAGGTCCGGATACTTCTTGCGAAGATCCTCTTCGGTCTCCCACGTTGCCTCTTTATCAGAATGATGCGACCACTGCACTTTCAAGAACTTGGTGCTCTTGTTGCGAGTCTTATGCTCGGTCTCATCGAGAATACGAACAAGGTGCTCCTCATAAGATAGATCATCTTGCAGTTCAATGGAATCATGGTCAACTGCACGATCTGGATCTTTGAAACACTTCTTGAGCTGGGACACGTGGAACACATCGTGCACCTTGGATAGTTTTTCTGGAAGTTCAAGACGATAGGCATTTTCTGCCCGCCTTGAGAGAATGTTGAAAGGACCAATGTATCTTGGTGCAAGCTTTCCTTTCACACCAAAACGATGAGTTCCTCTGAGGGGAGTTACACGGAGATATGCCTTGTCACCAGGTGCATAGATCATATCCCTGTGCTTGCTGTCATAGTAGCTCTTCTGACGAGACTGAGCAATCTTGAGATTGTCACGAATGATACGAACTTTCTCTTCGGCTTCCTTAACAATGTCAGGGCCTAAGAGTGAACGTTCACCAGCTCCAGACCAATTGATTGGACTCCTGCATCTGCGGCCATAGAGTGCTTCAAATGGTGCCATGCCTAGGCTTGCCTGGTAGCTGTTGTTGTAGGAGAATTCAGCATATGGAAGGCAATCCTCCCATTTCATGCCAAAGGAAAGACCACATGCTCTGAGCATATCCTCGAGAATTTGATTGACTCTTTCGACTTGCCCCTGAGACTGAGGGTGATAAGCTGTGCTGAACAGAAGTTTGGTGCCCAATGCTTCTTGGAAGCTTTTCCAGAAATGAGAAGTGAATATGCTTCCACGGTCTGAGCTTATTTCCAATGGAACACCATGAAGAGGAACAATCTTTGCTGTGTAGAGCTCTGCTAACTGGCTAGCTGAGATAGTTTCCTTGACAGCAAAGAAGTGAGCTACTTTAGTGAGACGATCAATAACAACGAAGATTGCATCGTTGCCCTTCTTGGACTTTGGAAAACCAGTAACGAAGTCCATTTCAATCATGTCCCACTTCCACTCAGGAATTTTCAGAGGTTGGAGTAGACCGGCTGTTTTCTGATGGACTGCCTTAACACGTTGACAAACGTCGCATTCAGAAACGTATTGACCAATTTCACGTTTCATGCCAGGCCACCAATACAGAGTCTTGAGATCCTGGTACATCTTTGTACTTCCAGGGTGGATGGAAAGAGGAGTTTCATGAGCCTCCTTGAGAATGACATCTTTGAGACTTTGAATTTGAGGAACTGCAATGCGTCCTTCGAAGAACACAGTTCCCTTGTCATCAACTGAGAAAGACTTGAATTTATCATTGGCTTCTTTGATGTGCTCTACAATCTTCTTGATTTCAGCATCACGAAGTTGTTCAGAACGAATCTTGTCCTCGAGAGTTGGACTGGCTGTCAAGCTAGCAAGGTAACCTTGAGGGACAAGACCAAGATTCAGCTTCTGGAATTCTTCATGAAGTGGAGGTTGGCTTTCCATGATCATGAGATTATTGCAATAGGACTTGCGACTGAGAGCATCGGCCATAACATTAGCCGTGCCTGGAGTGTAAGAAATGGTGAGATCAAAGTCTTTAATCTTTTCAATCCATCTCCTTTGCCTGAGGTTTAGATCTGGTTGAGTGAAGATGTATTTCAGACTCTTATGATCGGAAAAGATTTCAGTGCGGTTACCCAACAAGTATTGTCTCCATTTCTTGAGGGCAAACACAACTGCTGCAAGTTCAAGATGATGTGTGGGATAGTTTTGCTCATGTGGGTTCAACTGACGTGAAGCATAAGCCACAACTTGACGTTCTTGCATAAGAACTGCACCTAGACCTTGGAGAGATGCATCGCAGAATATCTGGAAAGGTTTGGTAGTATCTGGGCCAACCAGAACAGGTGTAGAAGTGAGTTTAGTCTTCAGGAGATTGAAACTTTCATCACACTGTGGATTCCAAACGAACTTCTTGTCCTTCTTTGTGAGATCAGTGAGAGGTTTGGCAATCTTGGAAAAGTTTTGGACGAAACGACGGCAATAGCTAGCCAAGCCAAGAAAACTTCTTACTTGCTTTACCGTCTTAGGAGGTTTCCAATCAACAATTGCCTTAACCTTTTCTGGGTCAATGGCTATGCCTTTGGCAGAGATGATATGACCAAGGTAAGCAACTTCTGGAATCCAGAACTCACATTTGGAGAACTTGGCATATAGACGATGCTCGCGAAGTTTCATGAGAGTGAGACGAAGATGTTCTCCATGCTCTTCCTCGGATTTTGAGTAGACCAGAATGTCATCGAGATATACCACAACGAACTTGTCGAGGTATTCATGGAAGACAGAATTCATAAGTCTAGAGAATGTCGCCGGTGCATTTGTGAGACCAAAGGACATGACGGTGTATTCATATAGACCGTACCGAGTGGTGAAAGCTGTTTTTGGAATATCTTCCTTTCTGATCTTTATTTGATGGTAACCCATCCTCAAGTCCAACTTTGAGAATATTGAGGCTCCAGCAAGTTGATCAAAAAGATCATCGATACGAGGAATTGGATACTTGTTTTTGATGGTTTTCTCGTTGAGAGGAGAATAGTCAACCACGAGTCTCTTTGTTTGATCCTTCTTGGCAACAAACAGATTTGGGCAACCCCAAGCGGAGGAACTAGGCTGAATGTAACCTTTCTCCATGTACATATCGATTTGCTCCTTCAACAATTTCAGTTCAGGAGGAGCTATCTTGTATGGATGCTTAGAGATTGGAGCAGTACCTGGCTCAAGCTCGATCACGAACTCAACTGCTCTGTCCGGAGGCATCCCTGGCAACTCTTCTGGAAAGACGTCAGGGAATTCACAAACCACCGGAACATTTTCAATTGCAGGAAGAGGTTTTGCCTCGAGGTTGAACAGCTGAACAGAACTTGATCCATATGGAGAATAGACTATCTGGCCAGAAGGGTGAGAGAGAGTTATTGACTTTTGAGCACAGTCTATTTTTGCTTCGTTGGCCTTCAACCAATCCATGCCCAGAATGACATCAATGTCAGAATTTCCCAGCAACATAAGTGAAGCAAGGAATATGCGACCTCCAATTAGGATTTGATTGTCCACACTTATCTTGGAAGTCAACATTTGAGATCCCGGAGAGTGAACAGTGATTTGATTGCTTAGTGGAACCAGAACTAGGTTGTATGCTGTTGCAAAGATCTTTGACACAAAAGAATGCGATGCTCCGGTATCAAACAACACTTTAGCTGGAAAAGAGTTTACGGGTAATATACCGAGAACGACGTCAGCAGCTTCCTCAGCTTTGTCGGCCTTGATATGATTCACCCTTGCGGTCCTCTCGACAGGCCTGTTGTTGGAGTTGAAGGCTTTAGCCGGGGGAGCACGAACCATTGCCTGGTTGGTGTTGGGGCGAGGAGGTGGAGGTAGCTGCCTCTGAGTGCACTTATCAGCGTAGTGTCCCGTCTCCTTGCATTTGTAGCAAGTGACGACACGAGGAGGACCTGGCCTTGGCTGCCCCATTGAAACCCTCTGACTCTGCATCTGAGATGGGTTGGGTGGGCGGGGAGCAAAGCCTGGAGAAGCTTGGGCATATGGAGCCCGAGTGACAGCAGCATTTGGCACCCAGATGCGGCGCTTCTACTGAGGGGTGGTCATGTTGTAGGAGGAACCACCCTCACGCGAGTGCTTGCGAGAATCCTCGAACGCCTTGCGCCCATTTTCCTCATTGAGCGCGGTGTTCACGAGCTCCTCGAAGTCTTTGCACTTGATGTTGGTGAGTGCGTACTTCAGTTCCGGGTTAAAACCTCGGCGGAACCTTGCCATCTTCTTAGCCTCAGTGGACATCTCATCACCAGCGTATCGAGCGAGACGATTGAACTCATTCTGATAGCCAATGACGTCCAGCTTGCCCTGCTTGAGAGAGCAAAACTCCTCACGCATCCTTTCCACGAGACCATCTGGGATGTGGTGCTTCAGGAAGGCATCCTTGAAACATCCCCAGGTGATATGATAGCCCGCTCTCATGGTCTGGTAGTTCTCCCACCAAGTGGCTGCCTGACCCTTCAGTAGGTAGGTGGCATACTTGACTTTGTCTTCCTCAGCAACGTGAGCAATGTCTAGAGCCCTGGCCATCTCCCGGATCCAGTCATCAGCATCCAGAGGCTCACGTGTTGCCACGAAAGCTCTCGGACCCATACTGAGGAACTCCTTGATGCTGACCCGTGGAGCATTCTGGTTGTTGTGCTGGTTAGCCTGGAACTGGGCCATCTGCGCCACGACCTGAGTCATCTGAGTCAAGAGCTCCGTGATCGGAGGTGGCTCAGGCGGGTTGCTCCTTGTTGGCGGCATCCTGAATAGACATGCATTTTAGCACAACAACAGAAAAGGATAGACTTGGTAACCGAAAGAGAGATTATTCCGACGCATGAATAGATAACCAACAGGTACATCATCACATGTTCAAATACATCAGAATATCCAACACACCAATACATGGTTCGAAAGCCAAAGGATAACTAAACATAGCTAGGAATGGATACATCGGTACTCCCATGCTCATCACGCAGGATGGCGGTGAGTAGTACGGCGAGAAGTACGGTGAGGAGGAATCCCACGAAAGTAGGTAGAACGACGATCCACGTAGATCTGACGTGGTCTGAGAGCGACTCTAGGTGTGGTGAAGTACATAGCGTCGACTCCCTGTGCTCCAAAGCGTGGAATCTCAGTGTAACCAGCACCGAGGTTGAGGAGTGGACCTCTGATCGGCTCGTAACCTCCAGCATCTGGCAGACGACGACCAACTGGCTGATCGAAACGTGCAAAGCGCTCATCTCCAACAAACTCTGTGGTGTACGTCGCCAGACGAGTCAAAGCAAGGTAGAGCTGCTCTCTGACTGAGGCCAACTCCTGAGAAAGTGTGGTGGCAACTGCGTCACTGTGCCTCACAAACTGAGCGGTGGTGTGCAGCCTGGTGTTATCATGCTCGTAGACATCCAAGTTGTCGTAGAGAGTGAAGTGATATCCCTCTGAAGTGATGTAACCACGGGGGATGTGGCGATAGATAGAATCGTCAAATCCCCAGTAGTCAGCACGAAGGACGGTGAGACTCACATAAGCTGCCTGCTGCACAGCCATATCCACTGTGGAACCTACTGCCTCGTAGCGGTGGACAACGCTCATGCCATCATCTGACAGAATGTAGACGATAGCCTGGTAGTAGGTCTGGTCAAACTCTCGCTGCTGCTCGTAGACCTGGTACTCTGGTGCCCAACGGAACCCCAGATAAGTGACCATGTCTCTCAGCATCTCCGGATAACCGGCGGTGCTCTCACAACGAGTCATCCGAACCACCTGCGGGAAGAACCTGAGATCCATCTGCAGATGATCGGGGAAGTTTTGATTAGACGCCGGTAGAGAACTGAAGTGGAAAGCAACAACAAGGTTCAACGGACGAAAAGGCTGTTTGAAAAGAACAGGATATTGAAGCAACATCGGGAAACACGAGACCAAAACCTGAGGTACTACGGAGAACCCAAAACACGTGAAATCCTAACTTGAAAGTTTAGATGAGAAGAGAAAACAACGTTGCACTTCCTTACCAGAAAAGGGTGGGTGGGTGGGGAAAGAAGAAAAATGGCAGAATTCCTACTCTCACGTTTCATTTTTCCTATATAGCTACAAAAATAGTTTCTAGACTCAACTGCGACCAGTAAAAGGGATCCTACCGGCAGACAGGCTATGATACCATTTGTCGCACCCGGACTTCTAAAGGATACTCGCCGTTCCGTTGAACAGTAGTAGATTGGATTACGGGGCTTACCGGCACCCGCGTCCTCTTACGAGTAGGCCAACACACGTGTGTGTGACAACCAACCCCTATCTGTTCATCGTCGACGTAAACTATCCCATAGAAATCAGGATACTACCATTGACGTACTTCATACCATACACACATGGTACGTCAACGGCTTGTAACAGAATGATAGCACAACATATCTCTAAGACACAAAAGATTGAAATAAGTTGCAACTGGCCCTCACTAGGGCAGAGATAGCAAATACAATCATCCAGAGGACACATGTCCCAACATAACATCATTACATCTCAGCGGAAGCATCCAAAGGGTCTGAGTACAGACAAATCCAAATAGGCTTAAGAAGCCGGAAACTGAAATAAAGACGGAGCCCATCCACGTAGTCTCGGATCCTGCCCGGGTCCGCTACCTACTCGTCAGCAGCCTCGTCAAACTCCACGTAGTAGCCGTCACCCGGATCCTCGTAAGCGTAGTCTGCGGAAACCACAGCCCCAAAGGGGTCAGTACAACAACGTACTGGCAAGCAAGACTCACAGTTCACCAAAGTGTAGCCCGTCAACACCAAGCACAGATGCCTTGGGTTCAACGGAAGAAAGGGGATATACAAGATGCTGCAACTGGCTGCGCTAACCAACTACAGAGATTCTACCACTTCCGGCTAACAGAAAGAAGATAAGATCGAGTATTGTAACCAACTGAAAGATAACTTCAAACAAACCCATCCTGGATCTCGCCCCTTATCCAAAGAAGCAATCCGAGGATAACTCACACAGTTGAAATAAAGATGAATCAAGTTATTGTGTCGATAAGCCTATTACTAGTCAAGTTGTTAATCATTGGGTGTGAGGTTGTGAATCATTAGGTTTAAGTTGTCCTGAGTACTTCTTAGCCAGTACTTTCACCAAGTTAACCATAACCGCGGAAAACACGGTTTCTCGAGAAGATTTATCCCTGCAGGGTTGCACCAATTTGGTCGTACACGTAAGAATAACCCGCCAGATGGGATGCCTCCCACCAAGCGGGGTACTCAACACAACCCAACTCTTCTTCGCATCAAGCCCAAAGCACCTTGGGCGCACGGCTAATCGAGCCCCGAAGAAAGGGGACCCTCATAGCACTCTAAGAACGTGTCCCCCTATATGCCGACTACAAAAGTTCCACCCTGCGCTGGGCTCGCAAAAACATGCATGCGGCAAATGGAAAACACGAACTAAATGAGACGATTTGGACGAGATGCGAATCGAATCAAGTTGAGGGGGCGCCCATACACGCTTCCCACATGCGGATAGTGCGCTCATCATGGATCAGTAGACAAGACCCTTTTCCTATTAGGGTCGACACTAGCAGGCCTCAAAACCACAAAGGGCCTCCTGCCGGTGCCTTATCAGCATATTATTAACAAGTTGATTGATTAACATAGAGCCCCCAGAACATGATAGAAGTATAGCAACTGACAGTAACGGGTAACAGACTCGAGCAAAACAACCTAAGCATGCTAGTAAGACACTGGCTCAAACAATGGGGTTGTAGGAGTGGAGGTGAGGTAATATCAGGGTTAAGGGATTCATGTGATAGGTTCGTATCAGAAACAACTATACATAGGGCTAGCAATATAGACAACGGAAAGTATCGGTAACCAATGTTGAAAGGAACACAGTGGTTCATGTGAGTGATAACTTGCCTCCAAACTCAGCAGCCTGGTACTGAGCTAGATCCTCAGAAGGGGTGCTGTAAAGATCGTCTGTCTCAACGTCGTCGTCTATTCGAGAAGAAGCAAACAAGCAAGAGAGAAAGATAAACAATCAATATCATGACATAGTGCACAATCATGGGATGATGCATGTCAGGTTAATGGTTGCATCAAAATAAACTAGTTAACATGGTAACACAATTTTAAGGGCCACATATGCAATTGGATTGCATATGGAAAAGGTCCATTGATTAAGTGGAAACAAATGATCTATAATTGATTACCATGTGAAAGTTTGCTTAGCATGATGCATGCATGAGTAAAACAACAAAATAACAACAGTAGAACCAATTGGAAATAAGGTTTACCAATTTAGAAATTTATTTATTAAATTAGGGAATTTTTGGTTCCTTAAAGGGACTACACAAATAGTTGTTTTTTTCACCAATTTAAATTGTGCAAAATAAATAACAAAATTCCTATTTGAAAAGAATAGAAAATTTTAGTTGGATTACATGTTTCAAATATTGAAAAAGGAATTACAATGATTTAATTATGAATTAAACAAGATTAAACAAGTTTTAAATGAGTTTAAAACAAGTTTGACTATTATTTGAATTTTATTTGTTCAAAACATAAATTCAAACTCACATTTGAAAAGTTCATACTTTTCTAGTTTGAAAACATATTTTGCATGTTTAAAAATAATTTAATTTGAGCAAGTTATGATTTTATCAAATTTAAATGATTTAAACAAGGTTTAAATTATTTAGGCAATTTAAATTATTCAAACCATGAAACAAAATTGATATTTGAAAAGGTTATTTGAAATAGCATGGAAAACATATTTTATTTGCATTATTTGGATTAAGAATGAATTAGTTATGGATTTTAGCAAATTGCAATTGAATTATTTGAATTCAAATTTGAATTGCATTTTGAAAATTCAAAACAGGAAACAAATGTTACCATTAGATAGAGAATTAAATTTGGGGCAGTGCACATATTTTATTTTTGTTATTTGGAATTATAAAACTAAAGTTATTTGCATTTTATGTCCAGGGACCAAACTGTAAATTAAATGGACCTTGATTTAAAACAGAAAGGTTTAAAAACATTTTTATACCGCACAGAACCCTACCCTAGGCACTGCCAGGGGGGCCCAGGGTCACTGTGTGCTTGCGTGGCCACAAGGGTGGCTGACAGGTGGGCCACGGGTGCGGGGAAAAAATCCCCAAAAAGATTTGCGCTGCGGGGGCTCGAACCCACGACCAGGCGCTCGAGCGCTAGTGCTGTAACCAGTGTGCTGTTCTGCGTTTGTTGTCAGTAGACACCACGCGTACAGGTAATAGTTCAGTTAGTTCTCTGAACTTTTAACTGACGAACAAAACCAAGTCTGAACCTGACAGAAACAAAACGCCGGCGGACGGCGGCGTGCCGTGGCTGTGCTGCCGTGGTTGTGCTCGTGGATGGGTGCGATGCGTGCACGGATGGATTGCGCGGGCGTGGACGCGAGCGCAACAGAGATAGAGGAGGAGGAGGACACGGTGGCTCACCGGGAGGTTGCCGTGGTGGAGCTCGACGGCGAGGCGACAGCGGCGTGCTCGGCGGCGTGGATCCAAGCCTGCTCGATCTCAACGGAGGGGTCGTGGTCGTAGAGGGAGGTACGGGGATCCAGCTTCCGGGGTCAGATCACGCCGAGGGGTGCTGCAGCGACGACGGTGAGCAGGGGTTCAGAGGAAGTTCCCGCGGCGGCGAACGGCGTGGACGTGGACGGCGTCGTCGATCCAGAGGTTCACCGAGCTCGTGGAGGTGTCCAGGAGGTAGAGGGATAGGTGGGGGGCTGGTTCCAGTAGCTAGGATGGGTGGTGGAGGTCCATGGCGGCGGTGGTCGATGGAGATTCAGAAGCGGCGTCTCCGGCGAGGTTCAGAAGGTGGAGGAGGTGGCCGCGAGAGGGAAAAATGGCGGCGGCCTCGAGGGGATAGGGGGTAGCTAGGGTTAGGGCGGCGCCAGGGGGTCTAGGGGTAGATATAGGGGCCTGGGGAAGCTCCTGGCCGTCGGCGCGGCGCCGCTGCCGCCGTGGCGCCCTCGGATGCGCGCCGTACAGAAAGAAGACGACGGGGGCGTCTGCGAAACGGTACGCGGGCCAGCTGCGGTGAGTGGGCTGGGCTGGGTAGGCTAGCTGCTGCGCGCGCGCGTGTTTCCTTTTTTTTCTGTTTTTTTTTGTAGCAAAAAGAAAATGGAAGAAAATGATAGGTTTTTGAGTTGATAAAAATTTGGAAAAATTCATGTGAGTTTGTTAGTTCAACATCTACCATTTGACAACTTAAGTTTTTGAAAATTCAAATTTATTTGCTGTTTTGTAAATTGGTTTGAATTTGAGTAATTTGATAATTAAATGATTAATAATGAAAACAATGTTTTTATTAGGGTGAACCCTAATGATTAAAAGAACAAATGGTTTGGGTTATAATGCTGATTTTTATAAGTTGTATTTGGGTGCTGTTTGAATGGTTTTTGATTTGAATTTGAATGCAAATTGGAATTATTTAATTGAAATAGAACCACCATTTTATTAGTTGATCAAACATGGAAATAATTGGAAACAAAAGTTTGTTTGAATTGAACTTTTATTTGAAAACAAGATTGTAACATGACAAGTATGAATTGAATGTTTGAATATTGTTTGGATTTCTAATATGAAAACAGAATAAAAACAGATGCAAAACAAATGCAAACAAGGAAATAAATATGATGACATGATGCAATACCTTAATTAAACAAGAAACAAAACATTCTAGGGGTATTTTCATACTTGGGATGTTACAAGTCGTGTGTGTTACACCGTCCGTTTTCTCTTGATCAAATTGGGAGATTTCCTTTCCATTCTAATCTCTCAGAGTTGTGTGGATTCCACATTCCTACATGTTTCAAAGTTCTAAATCCTGACCCTCGAGATTTCCTTTTCATCTCGAATGTATCCGTTATCCTCTGTTCAAGTTCTTCTGGAGCTATCATTGTTCTTTGAAAGACATTCTGTGATTGTTATTCGTAGTGTCCTTCAAGGCACTCAGATAGTACTTACTCCCTTTCTTTTGGTTTTTAACCTTGGACTTGAACCGAAGGTCCCGGAATGTGCTGAATTGTGGTGGGTTGAACCATGTGGTTTCATAACCATGTGATGCTCACTCTATCAGTACAGGATGCTGACCTTTAACCCAAGTTCTGTTTCTTTGGATCCTGAGGAATATCTTCTACCTCAGGATGGCTAGGTAGTTTCAACTCCAATAGCCGTAGGCTTTCTCTTTGAATCAAAAGGGATCACCACAAGAGTGGTCATCTTGAAATCCGCATCTTCGTTCCTAATTCAGCTATATCGATCTTTTAGCATGGGTTTTACAAACGAGTATCACCCTGTGCATTCCCCATGATCTCTGGATTCCCCGGAGCATGTTCCTACTCTCAAGTTGCTCTCAAATCTCCATCTGTTGTTTTGAAACCAAGTGGCATGTGTGTGTTGGATTCTTCCAATGCATCTGCCCTTTTGTTCCGTTAAAACATTCCTCCTTGGAATGTCAGGAGAAATAAACTCCAGTACCTCGTTCATATTTAGGACTAGTTCAAAGTTTTGTAATCCACAGAATAAAGAAGTTTCATAAGCTTCTGTTCTGTTCCACCTTCGAGTATCACACTCTTTTATGTCAAGAGGTCGTGTTAAGTTTCATGACCTTAATGATGAAGTGATGCTCTCACACATCTTCACCCACTTCCTCCAAGCTTGAATGCTTGAGAATGATGGGTCTGTTCATCGACATGTGTATCAGCTATTCCTAGCAATTCTTATTGCTTCGAAAAATCTAAGAAAACATCTGTATTCTTCTTA
Source organism: Alopecurus myosuroides (assembly GCA_028641055.1). Lineage (NCBI taxonomy): Eukaryota > Viridiplantae > Streptophyta > Magnoliopsida > Poales > Poaceae > Alopecurus > Alopecurus myosuroides. The sequence goes on from CM054059.1 coordinate 369,146,537, forward strand.
GCACTATTGGTCACCCGGTCTCTGTTTGAAGTAGACCGTGTTATCAAATCCGTTCATTCCGGTGCACATTCCTGGTCAAAGAGTTAGGTTCATGCCGAAGCTCTAAAGATCATACCGGTTGCTTTGAAAAGCATGCCTCCTTCCGATTTCTAAGACATGACGGTGGATTGTGATATTCTGGTTGTCTTTCTAGAAGTATCACCAGGTTGTCATCTGACCGTGATGTCTAAACAAAGAGTAATTTGAACTACTCCTTTCTCCAAGAAACTACGCTAGACACCTTGGACTAGTGGTTGAGCTTAAACAACAACTTGGAGAGTTGAAAGGCAAAAGCTCATCCTAACTTGTTCCTTTGTTAAGGGATATCTAGTTTTCCTCGTGTTGAAGCAGGATAGTATCTCCTTTGCGGAAATGCTGTCATTCTACCTTGATTTGATTTGGGCTATCGTCAGATCAAGTTCAGATTCAAGGACTACTTTAATGGTGTGTCTACTCATGCTGTTTTACCTGAGTACACCTTCATGTCCTTTAGTCTAACCAATATTTTGCCTTGATCATAGATCATATGAACCCTTCTCCTTGGAGTGTTTGATAAGGGTGTTGTTGAACCCAACGATGACATCCTTGTTTTCTCCATGCTTAAAGAGGTCCATGTTGAACAATTGGCATTTAAGTTGGAAACTTTTGAGAGCCACCTTGGTGTCATCACGAAGTTGTGTTCTGGATGTTCGAAGTAACTTACCCCAGTTCATGTGCTTATGGTGAAAGTTGTCGCTGTGGATTCGAGTATAGTTTTCTTGATCCTTCGGGAATAATCCCAAGTCAGTCATGCATGTGTGGTCTATTCTTGAGATGGTTGGTTTTTACCTCCATTCACTTAAAGATGTTTGCATCCAAGCTAAGCCACTGACTGATTATCCGTGAAAGAGAAGAAGTCCAAGAACTTCGTTATCTTTGTTATCATCTCCCCAACAGGAACTCCGATGTGTTTCATTGCAAGTAGTCCATGTAGGTGCAACCGTCTTTCGTAAGTTGCTAATACATGAGTCCTGCAATCTCGCTTGTCTTTTCGAGCTTGACATCGTATTCCTTATCTTGAGAGTCCAGCATATGTATTTCGTTGGTAAACGCTGCAAATCTCTTCTCTCAAACATACCGAGCCTGAGCTATAAATCCACTAACCAAAGCTGAATCTCAAGCAGCCAAGACGGTTGGTGTTTCCTCAAGGGTATTGAATTAGGTACATTCGAAAATCCGGCATGGTTGATGTTGTGGTTGACACAATTAGCCGGAAGGCCTAATGTCATATCCCCTTGAATCCGTAAGAACAACCACCCTCCGTGAGAATTCTTGTGTGGCTTGTTCTCAACAAGTTTTCCTCACCGTTTTTCCAAACCGGAGTTCTGCTTTCACTTGAAGATCTACTCACGGCTTACCGTAAGCCTGATCTTGGTATCTAGAACGTCCAAGATAAGTTGGAAGTTGATCTTTCCAATATATTTCCGTTGAACCTTCAAAACCTTCGTTTCAGTGCAAAACAAGTTCATCAGGAGAACATCTCTTGGTGTTTCGTAATCGTCGTTGATCAGTTCCCTTTTTCAAGTTGTTGTACTTGAAGTTCTGTTCATCTCACACATTGTGTGAATTTGTCAGTTACTTCAGCCATGGGATCTCAACCAGGTGGTGGATGTATGGTTACGTCCAAACCACGATAGGAAAGAGATTCCTTATTACTTACGGTGTTCCAACATTTCCGGGGTTATTCATCTTCTGTCGTGAAGTAACATCCCGATCTTTGACAAAGTTTTCGACAAACTTTAACGGAATGAAAGTTCCGTTATCTTCCGTGTCCACTCCGAAGAGTGAACATGATCATGTATCAAAAATTTCTCAGCGCACGATTACAATGTTTTCTCGTGATTTCCCTCGTCTACGGATATTACTTTGTGGTATCCAAGACCATCCTCTCCATCTTGGTATTCTGTTTGAAGAAACCTGGACGTCATAAGTTGTCCAACCTTTCTTTTCCAAAAGGATTTAAAGTCTTGTGCAAAGCTCATATTCTAAATCCTTTCAAGAACCATCGTACATAAACTTGAATTCTTCTGTTATTCCCTCCGTTACCTTGATGTGTTTCATGCCTGATAACTCAAAAGTTCTTTATGAACATTCCTATCATGAGTTAGCTATGAGATACTCGATCTTCGTGAAGATCAATTCCTACGAGTTTTCCCTCTTACCTAAGGTGTATCCGTTCAATACTTCAAGATGCTACGGATCAACCTCTTCGAGAAAAGAACCGTAAGGTTCGAGAAGATCGTTCAAAACCGGTGTTCCTTCTTTCTTCTCCTTCGGGAATCTCGGGACGAGATTCTTGTAAGGGGGGTAGATTTGTAACATCCCAAATTTGCTAACAAAAGTGTGTGGTGTTGTGTTCATATCATACATGCATGAAACCAAAAATTTAAATCATGTTTTAACCAATTTAATTTGGAATTTAAATGGTTTGAGAAAATCCCACAAATAGTACCTATTTTGGTTTCCAAAATTTTGTTCTGAAAAGTATTTCAATTTCACCAAAGCAATACATGGTGAGGTTGGAAATTTCATAAGCCTTCCAAAATGTATTTTTGCTAATTTTTCTGTTTGCAAAAAGGTCCCCAAAACTCTGTTTTCTGTTCTGTTTTTAAAGAGAAAAGGGCTTCTTTGTAAAATTCAAAAACTCTAGGGGGTTTTTGATTTTCTCTTTTTCTTTTAACCTTTCTTCAAGCTCTTGACAGAAGGCAGCACAGCTGCGTGGCCACCATGGCCACCTCATGCCTACGGATGTGCACCCCGCGCATGGATTGCCTCGCCAGGACGTCGTGCCCTCCTTATTCTCTTCCTCCCTATCCCCTCTGCTCCCTTCCTCTATTCCTGTCTCCCTGCGGAAACCGAACCCTAGCTTCTGCTTCCGTTGGCCGCCGGCGCACGTCGCCGCTCTTCTCCTCGCCGAGCTCCTGCGAGAAACCAGGGAGCTCAGCCATGACCTCCTCCATCTCCTGGCTAGAGGAATCGAGCCGGGACGCCCTACGTCACCGCCACCGCACCCATCTTCCCCGCGGCCGGCGAGCTTCCTCGCCGCCGATTCGCCGCCGTCCTGCCGCCCCGGCCTTCCCCGACCACACCACGAGCTTCCCCGCGCCGTGGTTCGCCTCCCCATCTCCTCAGTTCGCCTCCCCGCGTTCCCCAGCTCCTTGCCGCCGTTATCCGTGCTCCGCCGCCACGGACGCCGCCGCCGGCGAGCATTCCGGCAACCTTATGGTCACCGGTTGGTACCCCTCAAACCCCCTTGATCTCCTCTCTGTCATGGTATGATTCTTTTCATCCAATTTGAACCCAATTCAACGAATTTGAATTGATCTGTGAGGAACAGAGAAGAGTGAGGTCATCCCTGCGTCATGATGACGTCATAAACCCTCTGTTTAATATTCCAGGAAAATTTCAGAAAATTATTTAAAATTGTAAAATCAATATCTCCCAAAATATAATTCAGAAAAATACAATAAAAATATGGGAGAGATCAGGAAAATGTACTCTTTCCAAAAATGTCACTTTCACACATGTTTGAGAAAGTCCAAAAATAAGCAGTTATTTAATATTGTTTAATCATTTAATATAGAAAAATAAGTTTTTATTCACTAAAATTAGAAAATTAAAAGTTATATATCAAATTGCTCAAAATGACAAGTACAATATAGTTAAGATGTTTTCAACCCCATTTGAGCACTTTAAATTGCACTCACTTCCATAATCGTCCGAAACCCCCTCCAGGGTCCATTTCGGGCAAACTTCGGTAAAAGTGGCTATCTTCCATATGAACCCTAGCAACCCATTGAACCTGTTTAGGGCTTTATTTCAGTGCATTAACCTGCTCATTCATACATATTGCGCATTGCATCGATGCCATGTGTTGATTGTTATTTCTCTTTCGGTGTTGTTTCCCCCCTCGGTAGACCGTGACTCCGAAGAGAAGGCCATCAACTCCAATGGCGAATACTTGATCTTAACCGACAAGTCAAGCAATTATCCCAGAAGACATTTCAACTGGTTTTCTTATAACCAAGGCAAGCATAACCTCTTATCTGCTCATATATGTTTTCGAACAACATTTGATTCTCGTACTTTGCATTCGATTCCAAAGTATTTGATGCTAGTAGACATAGTTCACCTATATGCTGCATTGCCTCAATATCCTGATCCACTGCTCCTAGCCGCCATAGAATTGCTTGTGCGCATCGCCAGAGCCTCATATCTGCTTCGCTTAGTCATACATGTATGTTTACCTCTGCTCCATCTGGTTGATGAATCAGAGCTGCGATAACCTAGTATGATATGATGACGTGGTGAGATGAGCATTATGTGGTTAACCTAACTAAGGCGAGGACGGGAGGCCACTTGGGAAGTGGTTCTTTGTCCTGTACTTGCCAACCCTAGGAGTAAGGTCTCGCCGCGGAAACCAAGACTGAGCGTGCAACCACACGCGCGAGCCAATAAATCTCGCTCGACTAACTAACTTGTTTGGGCACATCCATGAGTCACGTAGTTTGCTATTTCCATCTGCGTGTGAGTCGGAAAACGATTTGGAGAAAACCTAGGGCGTGACCGGGACAAGTGATGGACGTACACGGATCTTGATCCCGACTCACAGAATAGGTGCCGTCAGGAGGTGACCAACTCCCTATTGACGGGGTGGCCCTGTTTGGGTTGACTCATGGATAGGGTCGAGCAAGGTAAAGGTCGGAGCCATCCACCCTCTGCCGCGCTCCATGGAAGAGCGTACATGTGGCGCTAAGAGTCGGAGGGTACGTGTGGGTAAAGTGTACCACCCTGCAGGGATAAATATTTCGGAAAGCCGTGTCCACGGTTATGGACGACTTGGTGAAAGTCACGAGGTCATAGATAACTTGAAAGTGGCGTAAAATGTGTTGACAATGAATGAAGGGTGCCTCCTAGGAGATGCCGAGAGGGGTGATCCTTGTAGCAAGTGGGATGCTGGGAAATGAAGTTGGTGGTTTCAAAAGATGATGATCTACAAGAGTTGAGGCCTTTCTCATCTGCTTTGAAAACCCTCTACAAGGCGTGCTGTTCTTCCTCGATTTGGAAAACAAACATTGCTTTACGCAAATCAGCCTTCATAAAACCCTTTATGAAACTAGGAGATATATAATAGGTTAATTAAGTCTTGTTGAGTACCTCCCATACTCAGGTTTGCTTAATTCTGGTTCAGGTGAAGATCTCACATCGGTGGTGATACAACGTGGACATCGACGGGTAGTTTGGGGTTCCCAGGTAGCAGCCTGGAATCTATGGGCTGGGACGTCGCCTTATGTTGCGGCCTCTTAGGCCTTTTTGGTTCTTGTTGATTAGCAACATAATTTGCCTTCCGTTGTCTGATGTAATGTTGGGTCGTGTGACCTCTGTTTGTAAGCTATACTCTAGTAACACCTGTTTAGTACAGCTTCATGTTTAGAGTACTGCTTTGATCGGTTGTTGGTTTCGAGCTCATTGTTATACAGTTTTGGCTATGCCTGCATAGTTGTCGCAGTCGAGGGGTTGTGGAGCCGATGATCCATGTCCGAGCCCGCCTGTCAATGTGATCGGCCTGGGGCAAGGTAACCCCAGTAACCCTCGATTGTTGTTGCACTTTCTGGACACATAGCATCTCTGTATAGCTTTGGTCCCGTTTCCTTCAGTTTCATTCGATTCGTGGACGCTTTGATATTCATAGTTGGTTATGACTAGCATGGATATAAGGAGTAGTAGACTGGGGATCCGGACTACGTGCCGATGAATCCAGTCTGCCTGCCGTTGTTTGTTGCGGCCGGGGCTGGTAACCCTGAAGCCCTTGTGAGTCCATGGCTAGGAGCACATAACAGTATGTATATCTCTGGGTCCGGGGTCGCGACAAACATGCTCTTCTTGAGCAACCAAAGAGGCTAAAGGAACATTATTTGGATCAATATGAGTTTTACCATTCACAAGCGTAGACATAACAACATCAAGTCTATCACACAAGGAAGAGGTTTCTTCAACAAAATTTACCTTCTTACCATATGGAGTTCTCTCAGTGTGCCATTCAGAATAATTTATCATCATATCATCAAGAAGCTTTGTTGCGGCACTCAAAGTGATGGACATGAAGGTTCCTCCAGCAGCTGAATCTAGAAGGTTTCTTGAAGAAAAGTCCAGACCTGCATAGAAGTTTTGGATGATCCTCCAAGTAGTCTGTCCATGAGGTGGAAAATTCTTTACCAAAGGTTTCATTCTTTCCCAAGCTTGAGCAACATGCTCATTACCAAATTGTTTAAAATTCATAATGCTACTGCTTAGAGATATAATCTTAGCAGGAGGATAATATTTTCCAATGAAGCATCTTACATTTAGTCCAAGAATCAATACTATTTTTCGGCAAAGATAGCAACCATTCTTTAGCTATTCCTCTCAAAGAGAAAGGGAACCATTTTAGTTTAAGAATATCCCCATCTATATCCTTATATTTTTGCATCTCACACTGTTCACAAAAATTATTAAGGTGGGCAGCAGCATCATCAGTACTAACACCAGAAAATTGTTCTCTGATAACAAGATTTAACAGGGCAGGCTTAATTTCATAAAAATCATCATTAGGAGCAGGGGAGCAATAGGTGTGCAAATAGAATAATTGTTGTTTGTGCTAGTAAGGTCACACAACTTAGTGTTCTCGGGATTACTCATTTTAGCAAGATTAAAAACAGGATAAAAATAACAACTAGAATAAGAATAAAAACCAGCATTAGAGCAGGGAGCAATAGGTGATATAAAGAAGCAAACAAGACAAAATAAAATAAAATAAGCAAAACAAAAACAAAGTAAAGGGATTGGAGGTGAGAGAACCCCCTTCAACAAATCCTCTTCCTCCCCGGTAACGGTGCCAGAAAAAGTTTGTTGACGGGAGGCTTCTTTCTTGTGATGACTTTGAATCCCCGGCAACGACGCCAGAAAAAGCTTGATTGTTGCGTGTGGACACACGTTAATTGGGAGACCCCAAGAGGAAGGTCTGAAGAGTGCAGCAGCAAGTTTTCCCTCAATAAGAAACCAAGTTTTAATCGACCAGTAGGTGAAAGAAATCACTTCTGAAGGTTGTTGACAGCTGATGTTGGCAAGGCGCACTAACTGGTTCCATAGGAATATGAAATATGCACACAAAACAACCAAGATACTTTGCCCCAATGAAACAGTGAGGTTGTCAATCTCATCGTTTTTGTTGAAAACAAAGGATTATACGTATAGTGTGAAAAATGGTGCTTGTTTGTAGTGAATGAAAAGATAAAAATGATTGTAGTAAAACGAATAGTGCTTGCAGTAGGTTGTATTATCAGTGTAAAATAATGGACCGGGGTCCACAACTCACTAGTGGTGTCTCTCCATAAAAGATAGATAACATGCTGGGTAAACAAATTACGGTTGGAAAATTGACAGAAATAAAGGTTGCACCGTAGTGCATATGCAAGACATGTTGATTATTATGAGATTCATGCGGGCATTGTAACATAATACATAGACCGTAATCCAACTGCATCTATGACTAATAATTCACTCTCAGAACATAATCCAATCAGACTTTGGGTATTAAGTTGAAAGCAACAGAATATTGCATTAATTGAAGTGCGTACTGTAAACAATAAAATTATCATTAGACAAAGCATTGTTGTTTTCTCCCTAGTGGCAACAGCACATCCCCCATCCGTCATGTTTCTGTCACTCGAGCATAGATGAAAGGGAGGCATGAACCCACTATCGAGCATAAATACTCCCACTTCGAGTTACAAGCATCAACTTGGCTAGAGCATCTAATAGTAACGGAGAGCATGCAAGATCATAAATAACATAAACATGATAGATTGATAATCAACTTGACGTAGCATTTAATATTCATCGGATCCCAGCAAACACAACATGTAGCATTACAAATAGATGGTCTTGATCATGTTAGGCAGCTCACAAGACGTAAACATGGTGCCATAAAGAGGAGAAGACAACTATCTAGCTACTGCTATGGGCCTGTGGTCCAAGGATGAACTACTCATGCATCACTCCGGAGGCAGGCATGGTGATGTACAACCCTCCGGTGACGATTTCCCCTCCCGGCAAGGTGCCGGGGAGAGTTTCAGAACCCTCCCGAACTAGGTTTGACGATGATGGCGGCTACAGAACTTTTCGTGGATGGAGGCTCAGGTAATTAGGGTTTTCCTGAGAAGGATCTTAAATAGGCCAAAGGGCAATGTCGGTGGGTGTACAGGGGGCCCACACCACGTGGCCGCGCGACCACCCTATGTTGTGTCCACCCTGTGGCCCCCCTCTTGGTCTCCTCCGGACTCCGTGTACGTGACAGAAAAATAGGACCCTGGGTTTTTTTTTCGTCCAATTCTGAGAATATTTCTAGAACAACTTTTCTGAAACCAAAAACAATATAAAATAAGAACTGGCGCTATGGCATCTTGTTAATAGATTAGTCCTAGAAAATCCATAAAAATTCTATAAAGTGTATCGAAAACATGTAGCAATTGGCATGAAAACAACATGGAACATCAGAAATTATAGATACATTTGAGACGTATCAATTAGCTATATTAGCTGGTGGTGTGAAATTGTTAGAATAAAAAAGAACTCTCTAGACAAGTTTAGAAAAAGGGCAAGAAATAAACAAATGCTCTATAGTCTACTCAGAGTCACAAAAAGAACATTCAGTACATCCTTGCCATTGTCTCTTAATAAGATTATCCTTAGTGAGCAAGACCTTGTTATTTAAGAACCACATGAACATATTAATTTTTAGTGGTATTTTCAGCTTTCATAGATATTTGCGTAGATATCTAGTATGACCGTCCACTAAATCTTCATACATAGATTTAACCGTGAAGACCCCATTATTTGTTAATTTCCAAACAAAAGAACGCGCATATTTTGATAATTTACTTCCATCAATTTTTGGCACAATTGGGACCACGAGTCCCACAAGTTACATGTCAGATGCCTCCTAAAACTCATATTAATAGGAGGTGCATGTGACATAACATCATGAAACGAAGAATTCTTCCTTCTAAAGATGTTATATAATGATGGATATTGATCTTTGAGAGATGTATAACCTAACCAAATATCATCCCAGAAGCTAATATCTGTCCTACCACCAAGCTTAAGGAAACCTCTTGTTAAAAACTCATCTTTAACTCTCATCAACCCTTTCCAAAAATAAGAATCAGTTGGTTTAGCCACAACCCGAGATAAAATCGAACTTTTAAGGTACTTATTAAGAAGAAGTTCATGCCACACACCTTCTTTGTTTAACAATTTAAACAACCACTTGCTAAGAAGGCGTTTGTTTTTCAACTCTAGAACATTGATGCGCGTGTAAGACACGTTCGTAGGGAGATCCCAAGAGGAAGGTACGAACAGCACAATAGCAAGTTTCCCTTAGAAAGAAACCAAGGTTGAATCGACCAGTAGTAGAAATAAACAACTTTCGAAGGTTGAGGCAGCTGAGATGGCAGGGCACACTGCCGGTTCAGCAGCAATGTGGAACCTACACAACACAATCAAATCACTTTGCTCCAACGAAAAAGTGAGGTTGTCAATCTCACCGGTTTTCCTGAACACAAAGAGATTAAACGTATGGTGTGGAAAACAGTATGAGAACAATATGAAATTAGCAGCAGTAGTGTGAAAATAGTAATTGAAGTGGTTGTATTATAGGTATGAGAAGATGGACCGGGGTCCACAGTATACTAGTGGTTTCTCTCCATAGAAGATAAATAACATGTGTGGTGAACAAATTACAACTGGCATTGATACAAATGAAGGTTGCAGCGTCGTGCATATGCAAGACATGACAACCAGATACATAGACCGTTATCCAACTGCGTATATGACTAATAATCCACCCTCCGTATATCATCCGAACGAACGTTGTGTATTAAGTTGCAAGCAACAGATAATCTCAGTAAGCAAAGGGTGTAATGTAAATGAGATCCCCCTTGTACATATTGTAAATAACTTTGTATTTTGTTTCCTTTTATTAATAAATGGGGGTTGTGAGGGTTTCCCCCACATTATTGGTGTCAAAAAAATGGCAACTACACATCCTCCGTCTGTCATGTTTCTGTCACTCGAGCACAGATGCAAAGGAGGCATGAACCCACTATCGAGCATAAATACTCTGTAACATCCCAAGTATGAAAATCTCCTTTAGAATGTTTGTTTCTTGTTTTATTAATGTTTTGCATCATGGCATCTTAATCATTGCATTTGTTTTCATCTGTTGTCCTTTGTTTTCCCTTGTTTTCTATTTGAATTTTTTAAACCAAATTCAAATATTTGTTTCATACTTGCTCTGTTACAATTTTCCAAATAAAAGGTTCAAATCAAAACAACCATTTGTTTCCTTTAAACTATAAAGTTCAAACTATCAAATGGGTTATTTTTAATAACTCACTTAACTCAAATTTCATTCAAAATTCAATTACATTTTCCAAACAACAACCATGTTGAAACTTATGAAAATTATAAAACAATTCCAATCAATTTGTTTCAAATAAACTTGAGGGTTCAAACTATTTAAATGGTTCTTTTAAATAATTCACTTAATCTCAATTTCCATCAAATTTCAAACAAATTTAAAACAGCAACATATTTGAAATATTTTGAAAACCAAAGCTTGCACAATGGTGTTGTTACAATAAATAAGCAATACAATTTTTCCTAAAATTTTCTAGCACCAAAACCTATTCTTTTCCTTCCTTTCTCTTTTCAGCAAAAAAAAACACATAACAGAAAAAGGAAAAACAAAAAAAAAGCGCAGAGAGGGAGTAGGCAGTCCAGTGGGCAGCAGGCCCAGCCCACTAGCCCACCGGCCACTTACCCCTTCGCTCCTTTCTTCTACCTATACGGCTGCACATCCAGCGTGCCCACGTCGACGCTGTCGCGGATGTGACGGCCGTGGTGAGCTCGACCCCCTCCTTATAGCTCTTCCCCCGAGCCCCTTGCTGCCCTAACCCTAGTCTCCACCTATCTCCCTCGACGCCGCCGATTTTTCCTCCATCCACCCACCACCATCCTCTCTCTGTATCTCACCGCAACCGAGCCCCCACCTCTGAATCCATGATGATCGCCGTCGAGCTGGCCTCCCACCGAGCAGGGTAGGCACGGGAATCAAACCCCCGTACCTCCCTCTCCCTCTTCGACACCTCCACGACGCCAAGGAGCAACTACGTCGACGCCGCCGTCCGTGCTCCCGCCGCCGTCGTCTGATCACCTCGCCACCGAGCCTCTGCTACGTCGCCACCGGAGGTGAGCATCACCTCCACCTCCCCTCTTCCTTCTCTGCACGAGTGCACGGTCACCACCACGCAGCACACGCACGCATCCACGGCAGCGCAGCAGCAGCTCGCCGCCGGCCACCGTTCCTCTCTGTCGATTTCAGATGACTGAAATTCAGTTTCAGTTAAACATCGCGAACCTGAACCTTAACCTCACCGCGCGCTGCTTACCTGACAACGAAGCAGCAGTACCGCAGTGGCAACGCACCACTGCACGCGCACGCCGCGGCCAGGGTTCGAGCCCCGCGCGCATCTTTTTGGGGATTATTTTCCCCACGTCCGTGGCCCACCTGCTAGTGGCCTGGGTTGCCACGCGTGCTGCCACGCAGGCCACCGTGGCCAGGGCCCCCCTGTCAGTGGCTTGGGCTAGCCACTGCGCAGTGTAACTAGTTTTCTGCCCATTTATTCTTTTAAACTAAGTCCCTGCAAATTACAGTTTAGTCCTGATTCAAAAATGCAAATAACCTTTGAATTACAACTTCAAATAAAATAAATAAAATATGTGTACTGAACCAAATTTAATTCTCTACCTATTTAAATCATTTGTTTTCTGTTTTGAACTTTGCAAATGTATTCAAATTTCAAATTCAAACAAATCATTTTAAATTTGGTTAAGTTCATAACTAATTCAAACTTAATTCAAATAACACAAATAAAATATGTTTTCCATGCTAATTTGAACCACCTTTTAAAATATAAACTTTGTTTCATGTTTTGAATAATTATAATTGGTTAAATAATTTAAACCTTGTTTAAATCATTTAAATTTGCTAAATTCATAACTTGCTCAAATTAAATTATTTTTGAACTTATAAAATATGTTTTCAAACCAGAAAAGTATAAACTTTTCAAATATGAATTTTGTTTAATGTTTTGACCAAATAAAAATTCAAATAAATTCATTCTTGAATTAAATTCATTTAAATCTTGTTTAAACTTGTTTAATTCATAAGTAATTTATTTTAAATCCTTTTTCAACAAGTGAAACATGTAATCCACCTAAAATTTTGTGTACTTTCCAAATATGAACTTTGTAATCTGTTTTGGACAATTTAAATTGGTGAAAACAACAAATACTTGGGTAACACCTTTAAGAAACCAAAATTTCATAACTTAATAAATAAAATTCCAAACTTGGTAAACCTTGTTTCAAAATTGTTTCTATTGTTGTTATTTTTCTGTTTTCCTCATCCATGCATCATACTAATCCACTTTCACCTGTTGATTAGTTGTAAAACAATTATTCCAACCTTAATTCATGGGCTTTCCATATGCAATCCCAAATTGCATGTGGGTCAATTTAATTATGTTATGTTACCATGTCAACTATCTTATCTTTGATGCATCAATTAAATTGACATGCATCATCCCATGATTGTGCATTATGCCATGTTATTGATTGTTTGTCTCTCTATGTTGTTTGTTTGCTTCTTCTCGAATAGACGACGACGTTGAGACAGACGAGACTTACGACACCCCTTCTGAGGATCTAGCTCAGTACCAGGCTGCTGAGTTTGCAGGCAAGTATTCACTCACATGAACCATTGTGTTCCTTTCCACATTGGATACCGATACTTTCCGTGTTCTATTCTGCGAGCCTTATGAATCGTTGCTTGTGTTCGATCCTATCACATGTTATCCTTTAACCCTGATATAGCCTCACCTCCACACCTATAACCCCGTTGCTTGTTGCCCGTGTCTTACTAGCATGCTTAGGGTTGTTTCTGCTCGAGTCTGTTGCCCGTTACTTTGTGTTATCATATTCTTTTATGTTCTGGGGCTCGATGTTTAAACAACAACCTGTTAATTTTGAGGTAATGCTAAATTGATGATAAGGCACCGGCAGGAGGCCCGGCGTGGTTTTGAGGCCTGCTAGTGTCGACCCTAATTAGGGAAAGGGTCTTGTCTACTGATCCATGATGAGCGCACTATCCGCATGTGGGAAGCGTGTATGGGCGCCCCCCTCAATTTGATTCGATTCGCATCTCGTCCAAATCGCCTCATTTAGTTCGGGTTTTCCATTTGCCGCATGCATATGTATTTTGCGAACCCAGGCCAGGGTGGAACTTTTGTAGTCGGCATTTAGGGAGACACGTTCTTAGAGTGCTATGAGGGTCCCCTTTTCTTCGTGGGGCTTGATTAGCCGTGCGCTCACTTGCAAGGGGTTCTTTGGGCTTGATGCGAAGAAGAGTTGAGTTGTGTTGAGTGCCCCGCTTGGTGGAAGGCATTCCATCTGGCGGGTTATTCTTACGTGTACGGCCAAATTGGTGCACCCCTGCAGGGATAAATCTTCTCGAGAAGCCGTGTTTTCCGCGGTTATGGATGACTTGGTGAAAGTACTGGCTAACAAGTACTCAGAACAACTTACACCTAACTAATGATAACTTGACTAGTAATAGTCTTATTGACACAATAACTTGAACCATCATTAATCCAAATGTGTGAGTTATCCTCGGATTGCTTCTTTGGATAAGGGGCGAGATCCAGGATGGGTTTGTTTGGAGTTAGTTGGTAGTTGGTTACGATACGCTATCTTATCTCCATTCTGTTAGCCGGAAGTTGTAGTATGTTCTGTAGTTGGTTAGTGCAGCCAGCTGCCGCATCTTTTGTATCACCCTTTCTTCCGTTGAACCCAAAGCATCTGTGCTTGATGTTGTGGGGTACACTTTGGTGAACTGTGAGTCTTGCTTGCCAGTACGTTTATGTACTGACCCCTTTGGGGCTGTGTTTTCCGCAGACTACGCTTACGAGGATCCCCGTGATGGCTACTACGTGGAGTTTGACGAGGCTGCTGACGAGTAGATAGCGGACCCGGGCAGGATCCGAGACATCGTGGATGGGCTCCGTCTTTTCGTTTCCGGCCTCTTAGGCCTATTTGGATCTTGTCTGTACTCAGACATTTTGGATGCTTCCGCTGTGATGTAATGATGAATTGTTGGGACATGTGTCCTCTGGATGATTGTATTTGCTATCTCTGCTCTAGTGAGAGCTAGTTGCAACTTATTTCTATTTATTTGTGTCTTAGAGATCTGTTGTGCTATCATCTTGTTAAACGCCGTTGACGTACCATGTGTGTATGGTATGAAGTACGTCAATGGTAGTACCCTGATTTCTATACGATGAACAGTAGGGGTTGGTTGTCACACATACGTGTGTTGGCCTACTCGTAAGAGATGCGGGTGCCGGTAAGCCCCGTAATCCAATCATCTACTGTTCAACGGAACTGCGATTATCCTCTAGAAGTCCGGGTGCGACATACTCCCTCTTGGAGTCACTAGCATCTACTTGGCCAGAGCATCTACTAACTACGGAGAGCATGCAAGATCATAAATAACATATGCATGAAGATAACATGATAAATTGATAATCAAGAGACATAGCATTCAACATTCATCGGATCCTACAAACATAACATGTAGCATTACAAATACTCTATATCGATCATGTGAGGCAGCTCACGAGATCTAAACATGAGGCATAAAGTGGAGAAGACAACCATCTAGCTACTGCTATGGACTCGTAGACCAGGGATGAACTACTCACGCATCACTCGAGAGGCGGGCATGGTGGTGTAGAGCCCTTCGGTGATGATTTTCCCTGCCGTCAGGGTGCTGGGGAGAACTCCAGAACCCTCCCAATCTCGGGTTGACAATGACGGCAGCCTCGGGTGTTTTTCAGGAAGAAGTGGTATATTTCTAGGGTTCATGCATCATGTGGAATAAAAATAGGCGAAAGGTCAATGGCGGTGGACGCCCAAGGGGCCCACACCACCCCCAGGCGCGGCCAGGGGCGCGCCACTCTATGGTGTGGCCCCTCTCCGGGCCTCTTCGGGACTCCGTGGAACCTTTGAGAATTATAAGACTTCCGAGCTTCGAATTTTCCAATTCTGAGAATATTTCCTGAACAACTTTTCTGAAACTAAAATAGCAGAAAACAGGGAAGTGGCTCTGTGGCATCTTGTCAATAGGTTAGTCCCGAAAATCGATAAAAATACATAAAGTGTATAGCAAACATGTAGGAAATAACATAAAACCAACATGGAATATCAGAAATTAAGGATACGTTAATGACATATCAACATCCCCAAGATTCGTTCCTAGTCGTCCTCGAGTAGGTAAATGATAAAAACACATAATTTCTGAGGTGATATGCTACCAACATAAATTTGATCATCTAAATTGTAAAACCATAAGCATAGCTGAGATCATAGTACTTTAACACAAGCATGATAGATATAATTCTAGCAATAAAACATAGCAACCACTTTGCATCATGAAAAGTAACACAAATAAAAAGATCATGAATAATAATGCACTCGAAAAATATACGTTTGTTTCAAGCATGGAGATAACATAGCAAAGTTATATTTCGCTTGTCCTTAAGAGTGGGGTAAAACATAAATTCCAGGACACCTTCAAAGTTTAAGAGGAATACTAGAACAAATAATTTGAGAATAAATAATAACACATGATGAATCAATTAATAATGTTTCTGGGACAAATTCATATCAAACTCAGAATTGCAATTATGCTCTCTCAACTGTGCATAAAGTTAGAAGATGGATACTCAACATAAAACTAAAATAAAGGCCCTTCATAGAGGGAAGCAGGGATTAACTCATGTGCTAGAGCTTTTTATTTTATTAAACAGAGGTATAAAAAACATTTTTTAGAGAGGTGTATGCTTATGTCATCGAATGGTAAACAGAAAATACAGTACGTCACAAGCCAACTAGAGTTCACAAGAGAAGCTCCCATAGAAGGACGCATCTCGGTAGAAGGTCATCCATCTCTATCTTTTGTTTGCACAATTATGCTTTGACTAATAAATCAGGGGCTAAAATAGTGAAGATAATTTTTTGTATTAATTTGGGGCTGGGCACCCCGCTGCCAACTCTTCTATCAATCTGATAAGAGGATGAAGCCACTAGTCCAGGGTGTGAAATTCCAATCAACAAGTGAGATAAATATTCTCTATTTACACCCTCATGAGCTAAAACAGGAGCACAAAACATGAGTAATATTGAAAGTTTTAAAGGTAACACATGAGCAATTTACTTTGGAGTGGAAGTTAAATACCACATGTAGGTAGGTATGGTGGACACATTTGGAAAACTTTGGTTTTAGTGAGTTGGATGCACGAGTAGATCTCATACTCGGTACAGGTGGAGGCTAGCAGAAGACTGGGAGCGAAAAATCAAGAGAGCAAGAATGGCCATAATCATGCATAGCGACAAAAACATCATTAATCAAAGCATAAGTGGTACCACAAGTTCGAAAACTAAATGATCATAGAGGCTATAGGTGACTGGTTTTTAGTCATAAGCATGGTGCAAGCATGCACCAAGTCAACCAAATAAAACATTCAAAGGAGAACACCACAAATTTATGCTTCAATATGATAAGAATAACTCATGATTCTTTCAATGGAATATTGAACACTCTCAGATATGTGAGAAAAATCATGCTACAAAATAACCACTAGGCTTTAAAATTAAAATAACATCTAGCATTTTTTTTTTGATAAAGGGCTTTATTACTTAAAAGTTTAAGCATTACACTCGGCCTCTGCATCATAAAATGCACACAGCCAAAATCCGAAACTGAAAAAAGACATGACGACAACACTACAATACAACCGATGTAGACTGTCGATGCTATGGAGCCGCTATCCGTAGATCAAGTGGCCATCCATGTGGGATAAAAATATCCCTCGTCACCTGCTCCAGTCGTGCACATGCCTCCATAAAAAGGCCTCGTAACTCCCCCCGCTGTAATGTGGACCACGAACAGAGAATACCTGTGTTCCTGAATAGAACCTACATACGAGAAAAGTTTTATCATTGAAAATCTTGTCATTTCTACATAGCCAGAGCAACCAAATAACGGCAAGCACTCCTACCCTAATAATAGTCTTAAATCGTTTATCAACCCCATTTAACCAGTTGCCGAATATGTTCGCAACGGAAGTAGGTTGATAAAGATTCGAAGCCATTTGGATAGCGGACCATATAGAACGCGCAAATGTGAAATCAAAGAATAAGTGTTTAATTGTCTCATCATGAGTACTAGAAACACACCTAGATCTCCCATGCCAATTACGTTTGACAAGATTATCCTTTGTAAGTATGACCCCCTTACAGAGATACAACGCAAAGATCTTAATCTTCAGCGGTACCTTCATACGCCATACATTTTTCAAAATATCGACTGGCATGTCCGATTGGATCATAGCCCTGTACACGGAGTCCACCGAGAATAGACCGTTCTTAGTGATCTTCCAACGAAACTCATCAGCGCCTGGTGTAAGAGTAACCATAGTTAATCTAGCAACCAAGGTCTGCCAAGACGTAAGTCGAGGACCGATTAAATCTCGTCTGAACGTGACATTAGGAGGCGATGTCTGCATGAATAACATCTAGCATGATATGAAAAAGTCTAGCCATAGTCTATACCAGCTTCTAATTGCATCGTTACAAATTCTACTACATGCAGCAGTTTCTTTTCCCAACATGAACCATACAAAATATGTTTTAAAAAAAATTTCTAAATGATACAACAAGAAAGCATGATAGTACTCACACAAATCTACTAAAACTAACATCTCTAAATAAATGATGCAATGAAAACGGGGGCTAAACAAGAATTTACAGCAGCTAGAAGAAAAACTAAGAGTACGAGCATAACTAGTATTCAAATGAAAAAGTGGAGCGTGGCTATCTCCCAAACAAGGATGCTAGGTTCCAGTGATATTTATTGCAGCAAGGAAAACAAAATAAAACAAAGGAAAACAAAATAAAAATAACAGACGCTCCAAGTAAATTTCATATGATGTGACCGAATAAAAATATAGTTTCACTAGAAGTGACCTAATAAGTTGTTGATGAAGAAGGGGATGCCTTGGGAATCCCCAAGATTAGATGCATGATTATTCCTAGAATTTGCTGGGATGAACCACGGGGGCATCCCCAAGCTTTGACCTTGTACTCTGCGTGATCACATTATATCAGCCTTTTCTCTTGACCCTTGAAAACTTCCTTCACACCACACTCAAAGAGTAATTCACATTAGATCAGGGTTAGTGCAACAATCAAAAAATCCATGCGTTATGTATGGGATGAAGTGATATTGATACTTTTAAACATTAGGTACAACCACTGATGTTTCATGAAGTAAATAAATCCACTTGACATCGTAAAAGAGCAAATGCAAGAAAAATGGCAGAATCTGCCAAAACCAGAACAGTATGTAAAGACGAATTTTTTCGGGGCACTTATGTTACTCAAATCGAAAAACTTAAAGAATGAAAAAGTTTCTGAATTAGCTGAGGAATAAGTGCAAAACATTTCAGGTCATTCTAACCTTTATGGTTTTTTCACGAGTTTTTACGGCGGACAACAAAAATATGTTTCCTCCACAAAAATCCAAAACCAACTCCAACTTTCGTTACAAACTTTACTTGGCACAACTAAAAAATGAAAATAAAGATACAAAAAAGTTGTTGCAGAAGTATAAATCCACTTGACTCAAAGAAAACAGAGAAAAACAAAGAAAAAAATAAAACCATGGGTTATCTCCCAAGAAGTGCTTTTCTTTAACGCCTTTTAGCTAGGCCCATAAAAGTGAAATCAAGTGTTTTCAAGTGAAGAAGCATCCAAATTGTAATTCGTTCGAATAATAGAATCAAAAGGAAACTTAATTCTCTTTCTAGGAAAGTGTTCCATACCTTTATTGAGTAGGAATTGAAATTTAATATTCCCCTCTTTCCTATCAAGAACAACACCAAGAATTCTAAGAAAAGGTCTTCCCTAAACAATTGGACAAGAAGCATTGAATTCAATATTCAAGACAACAAAATCAACGGGGACAAGATTGTTATTAACCATGATAAGAACATCATCAACTCTCCCCAAATGTTTCTTTATAACATTATCAACAAGACCGACGTCCAAATAACAGTGCTCCAAAGGTGGCAAATCAAGAATATCATAAAGTTTCTTAGGCATAACAGAGATACTAGCACCAAGATCACAGAGAGAATTGAAAACAAAATCATTCAATTTCATTTTAATGATGGGTTCTCATCCATCATCTAACTTCCTAGGGATAGAGGCTTCACATCTTAATTCATCCTCTCTAATTTGCATGAGAGCATTTGTAATATGTGTTGTGAAAGCCATAATCATAGTACTAGGATTAGGAAAACTAGAAAGTTTTTGTAAGAACTTAATCACTTCAGTTATGTTGCAATCATCAAAGTCAAGATAATTTTTATCAAAGTAATGAGGTTAAACGTATGGTGTGGAAAACAGTATGAGAACAATATGAAAGCAGCAGCAATAGTGTGAAAACAGTAATTGCAGTGGTTGTAATATCAGTATGAGAAAATGGACCGGGGTCCACAGTTCACTAGTTGTGTCTCTCCATACAAGATAAATACCATGTGTGGTGAACAAATTACAGCTGGGCAATTGATAGAATTGAAGGTTGCACCGTAGTACATATGCAAGACATGATGATTACTATGAGATTCATGCTCGCATTACAACAAGATACATAGACCATTATTCAACTGCGTCTATGACTAATAATTCACCCTACGAATATCAACTAAACAAACATTGGGTATTAAGTTGCAAGCAACAGATAATCGCAGTAAGAAAAGTGTGTAATGTAAACAATGTAAAAGAAGCACTAGTAGGAAACTACCTTTCTATGGAAGGCATTCTGTGGCGCACCAGAGAGTGGTGCGCCATAGAAATTAAATTTTGTAGCTCATGCCAAAATATGCGCCACAGAAATGTTGGATTCTTTGGCGCACAGGAGAAGGGTGCGCCACAGAAACTGGGTGGGCCCCGCCTCAATCATTATAGGCGAACATTTCTGTGGTGCACGTAATCTGGTGTGCCACAGAAATGTTGTACTCTGTTGCGCATGTGTACTGGTGCTTTCTGTGGCGCACCAACCACACATGCAGCACAATTTTTTTCTCTCTCCCCACCCCCCCCCCCCCCCGGGGAATGCCTTTCTAGTTTTTCACAGGAGAGTTGTAGGTCTAAAAAGCATCAAAAAACAAATCCCTTATAAATGCACGGAGAGTTTAAGGTCTACTTTTTTAATCAAATTTTGAAATATGAATTTCTACTTTTGAGCAAAAGTTCGTTAAAAAAAGTAAAACGGGCATAACTTTTGCATAAGATGTCGGAAAAAATGATCAATATATAAAAAAACTAGAGAAAAAAAGGAATTCAACCTCACTAGCCTTCGACCTGTGTGGTTTTTTAGATTCTCCAAATTCCTAAAGGAAAAAAGTTATTTGAGACAGACGATTTTTCCTACAAAATCAATAAAATTGGGAAAAAATTCTATGGCGCACGTGCGCCATAGAAATGTTGGATTTCTGTGGCGCACGGGGGGTTGGTGCGCTATAGAAATGTTGGATTGCATTTCTATGGCGCACGGGGGTTTGGTGCACCATAGAATTTTTGGGCGGGATTCGAAATTTGAATCCCGCCCAACAGCCCTTCTCTTTCCCTCTTCTTTCTCCTTCTCTCATTTCTCTCATTTGACTTCTCCACTTCTCCTCCACTTCTCCAGTTCTCCTCTCCTATTCTCTCCTCTACTTCGACTCTACACCTTCTCCCCCTCCTCCTCCTCCTCCACAACCACCTCCGGCGAGCTCCTCCTCCTCCTCCACCACCACCTCCGGCGAGCTTCTTCTCCTCCTCCACCAACTCCGGCAAGCTCCTCCACCACCACCTTCTCCGGCAAGCTTCTCCTCCTCCACCAACTCCGGTGAGCTCCTCCACCACCACCTTCTCAGGCGAGCTCCTCCTCCACCACCTTTACCACCTCCGGTGACCCCCATCTTCCACCCATCACCTTCTCCTCCACCTACCTAAGGACATGGAGAAATTCTGGCGAATTTCCGGCGGCTAGATCGCTTTTTTATATTCAAAAAAAATTAATGTGCCGCACTCCAGCCCATGCGCCACAGAAATGCAAATTTTGTGGCGCACAAATAGGGTGCGCGACAGAATTTGCATTTCTGTGGCGCACGGACTTGGCGAACGGACTTCGCAAAAGAATTTTATTTCTGATCATTGAGTAATGTTTTCTTATCCATTATTTTTTACCCTTTCTTTTGTTTTAGATAAAGAAAAACCCACACAAGCACACATGTCCACCTGGAGGGGGAGGGGGGAAGAAAAAAATCCAAACTAGCAAAAACTCGATGGGTGGCAGATGCAATATTGGATTGGCTGAGAGAAAAACCTGGTCTTGGTCCAACAACACTCGAAGGGTAGCTTTTTGAGAAGTATAAGATTGTAATTCCTTACATCAGGATTTTCAAAGCTAAAGAAATGGCTCTTGACAGGATTAATGTTTAGTGGAATGAAAGTTTTCAGTTGCTTTACACCTTCATGGCTGAAGTGGAGATGGCTAGTACATGTAGTGTTGTAGAAATTGACAAGCATACAGTTCCATTCAAAATAAAAGGGAAGACATTTGAGAAGGAGTGCTTCAGAAGGGCTTTTGTATGTTTCAAGGCTTGTTGGCAGGTGTTTCTTGATGGATGCAGGCCTTATTAGGCTGTAGATGTTACCCATTTGACTGGAAGATGGAGAGGACAACCAATAGCATCTTCTGCAGTTGATGGACACCACTGACTATTCCCAGTTGCATTTGGTGTTTTGGAGGCAGAGTCCGAGGAAAGTTGGGTCTGGTTTCTGCAGAAGTTGCGCAACATTATAGGCACACCCCCAGGTTTAGCTGTGCATACACATGCTTGCAAAGATCTAGAGAGTGCAGTAGAAATTGTATTCCCTGGAGTGGAGCATAGGGAATGTATGCGACACCTAGCGCAAAATTTTAAAAAGAAGTTCAATGGAAAAGTTTTTGATGAGAATTTATGGCCAGCATCATACACATGCAGCGAAAGGAAGTATGAGGACCATTTGAGAGTGTTGTATGCTCAGAAACATCCAGAGGTGAAGGAGTATATGGATGCACATCATGGAAAGGTGTGGTCAAGAAGCAAATTCAACACCATATGCAAATTGGACTATGTGACCAGTAATCTTGCAGAATGCTTCAATGCAAAGTTTAAGTCAATGAAGGGTTATTTGGTTTGACAAGCATTTGACAAGATGAGGCAGATGATCATGATAAAGATGGCTCTTCGCAAAAGAATTGTTGAAACACAATATGTTGGTCATGTTATACTCCCATCACTGATTAAGGCATTGCATCACAAGGCAAGAGGACTGAAGATGAGATGCATTCAATCGTCGACATACGAGGCTGAGGTAGCGTACACTGACAGTAAAAATAGGGAATGGAGGTATCCAGTGAACCTAGCCACTAGGGAATGCAGTTGTAGGCAATGGCAGATTCGTGGGAAACCATGCATACATGCTCTACATCTGATAACTCTGATTAGGGGTGAAGATGGTGAAGTTGATCAGTATTGCTCGGAGTATTTCTATGTTGCTAAATTTAAGACTGCTTATGCTCACAATGTGCCTACCCTCGTGGGAAAATACCAATGGAACAAAGTAGATCCAGGGTTCAAACTCCACTCTCCTTTACTGACTATACCACCAGGAAGACCAAGAAAAAATAGGTACAGAGCAGGTGAAGAGGGCCGTGTACCAAAAAAGAGGGCGTGCAAAAAATGTGGAATTCTGGGGCACATTGCTAGGCTTTGTTCCAATCCAGTGGATGCATAGTTTGGAGAAGAGGACCGATGGACAACAACAAATGTAGAGGAGAATGCATCAGCAATAAAGATTGAAGATGGAGGGGACCACGCAACATCAATTGAGTCTGAAGATGCACCCCTCGTTGAAGCAGCACCTTGGTATGTGTGTGCGTTTCCTTTTTTATGCATTTTCTTCTCTTGTCTCCATATGTCTTATAATTTTATTTCTCAGCACTAGGATAAATGGAGGCAGAGGGAAGAAAAAGTGTGGAGAGGAAGTTATAAGAGAAGAAGAAGATAGAGCCCAAGAAAAAGAAGTTCAGTCATCATTGGATGGCTTAGAATTTGAATCCATGGCTCTTGATGGTTTTGAAGCTATAAGAGAAGAAGAGGACAGAGTAATTGTACCAATTGTTCCTTTAAGGATTACTGAACACGTAGATGACCGTCAACTTGTCGTCAAGTGCTCACCGAGTGGAATTACTCCGCACCACCTCCACGACCACAACCCCAAGGGAAGATCAGAAGGAACAAGATGATTCCAAAGAGTAATCCCGCTAGGGAAACCCGGAGCAAGACGGTGAAGCCATCTGCTCACAAAAGGAATAGGTCGAAGATTTGAATTTGAACTATGAATTTGAATTTGATGGATTTATAGTTAGGTGTTTGTGTTGTCAACTTTAGATCTTGTGATAACTTATAAGTCTTAATAATATTGTTTGCGCTTTGGTATCATATGTGAGGCAGAATGCATATTTGAAACAAAGGTTGAATTTGAGGCAATATTTTAATTTGGAACAAAATTATAATTTGAGCCAAAGTTGAAGTTGTAAAAAAAAATTCAAGTATGTTGCTCTTTAGTACTTGTTTGAGCTAAAGTTGAACTTTCACCAAGATTTGAACCCCAATATTTGAAGGTGATCAATCTGAAGGAGAAACGTGCTACAAATGAACTCTGAATCTATGGTAAACAACCCCATTTGTAATCAAGTTTTTTTCGACCTTCTCTAAATGAGCCAATATTTTTTAGGTGACACTTATTCCAGCTAAATAGTGTCGATTCGAAGTCTCACTATTTATTGAATTGTTTTCCATATTATTTATTTATTTTTTGAAAAAATTCTTTTAATTGAAAACCACCAAAACACACGTTTGAGATATGAAAATGTAAAAGTAAGTTCAGAATCGTCTTATTCACTCCAAGAGGAAGCATTGGTGATTTTTTCGATTTATTTGAATTTTTTCAAAACCAAAACCCTCCTTCACTCTCCATCGAACTCTGAACAGGTCTATACACGGTTGCTCATTTGTGAGAAGCCTTTTTCATGAAAATGTCTTGACACCGTGTTTATATTTTTTTCTCATACCCATGTCACATATGACGGCTATGTGAGCTTGCCGTGCATTATTTTGATTTTTTTTTGAATTAGTTATGGTCATTTGAACCTGATTTTGATGGCTCGCTTGTGAAAATGATTTTTCTTAAAAATGATCCTGTAGCATGTTTATATTTTTTTTCTAGTAACTATATCTTATATGCCGTCCAACTCTGCTTCGTTTCCATTTTTTGATTTTTCTGAATTAGTTATGTTCATTTGAAGTTCTGTTATACCCTAATAACCCCTAAACCCCGATAACCTTGTAACCCCAAAACCCTAGCACCAAACGTCAGCCATTCGATCATACCCTACAGCCAATGTCAGCCATAAGATCTGACCTTCTAGAAGGAATCCTGGGGACAGGCCCGCGCGTCGTCTCCGCACTGTTGGATGGAGTCGACGGTTGAGATTAGAGTTTAGTCTTCTAGAAGGGCGGGCGATCCACAGGAGGCTGGTTCTAAATCCTAATTGGCCGCACCGTTGTATTCCACTGACACATCAACATAGTCACACAGCAGCCCGTGCCCTCCTCCACCCATCGACACAGTTACATAGCAGCGCGTGCTGGCATCCCCTTTGGATCTCGGCGACAGAGTAGTTCTTCTTCCTCTCCGGCGAAACGTTGACCTCCACTTCATCCTCCCGCCCCTCGTGGACTATGTATGGTCCAGTACCGAAGCAGCGGTGTCCGGACTGCCCATGCACCGTGCCACTGAAGCGGTGGACTTCGAAGGAGGACAAAAATGGCAACTTTGGGCGCGAGTTCGTTAGATGCGAGAGCAGGACGATGGGGAATGTAGATCTTGGTTCCTCTCGCATCCTTTTGCTCTGAATTTTTTGTTTCCAGATCTGGGTTCTCTTCTTGCATCCACGGAGTTGGGATTTATGCTTCATTATTTCGTTTTCAGATCTTGAAAAAATAAAATCATTTCGAGTGGATGGATGAGTATGTGGAGAGGCTTCAAAGGGAGGGCTTGATTGATTAAAGGGGGCTCCAACCCACAAGCTCAATCTGCCTCCATCCCTGAAGAACATGGCGAATGCAGAGTTGAAGGGTGCTTCGACAGTGGGGGATGCAGATCTGAAGGGTGAATTGAAGAAGATGAACAAGAACTTGAAGCAGATGATTCAAGTGACGCAGAAAGCAAATATGATAGCTTTAGGCTTTTACTTTTGCGTTGTTGCTAGAGGATTTTTTTACATGCTAGTCAACCCTCGTTAGAGATGTTGTGTACTGTTAACTGTATATTAAGTCCATATCATGAAACATTAATGCGATGGATTTCAATGTGCATCTATCGAGATCATCTAAGTTTGTTTGTTATTGTACCTAGTTTTTTAGTTGACCAGATGACAGTTAGCACTACTTGCACAGCATAAATACCTCTAGATCATCTCTTATTCAGAGGAACACTCTTTTCAGTGCAGTTTAGCTTCAGTTTGGTTACACCGATTTCTAGGAAAAATCCACAAGCACGCGATGCTCTGATTTTTTTTTTCTTTCAACGATTCAAAGAGATTTCATTTATTTGAGGTTTGATTGTCCACCCTCTTCTATTTTCTGGAGGTGATAGTAAAATACAAAGTGTTCACAAAATGCAAAGGGTTTTAAGAATGCCAAAAAAAAAAGAAGGGAAATAATATTATTTTTCTTTTTTTCCATAAGTTAGTTGTCATGCACGCGCAAAAAAATGAGTTGTTTTTTTTGACTAGTTTGATATCTAACCTTATTTAGTTCACAAATATGTTTTTATTTTTGTCCTTATCTCAGCATACACAAAACTACAGTACTTCATAAATTTATCTTACTTACTTTTTAGCTTGGGTTCTTTTCTTTTTCACAAACTAGTGTAACTACTAGTTCAAATATAGGAAAGAAAGGATAAAAAAGGCTGCGTCTACTCTAATAGGATGCGTTGTATGTGCTCTTAGTCGTGCCTTAATTAACTTGGGGCAAACCACATGGAAATAATATGAATACAAATAAAAAAGAACACGTCACGCACGACCAACGATAAAATAACTTAGATATGGGATTCTTAGACCCCTGCATAGTACGGTACATAGTACGGGGAACACATGATATATGGTAGATAGCACGGTACACTACCTAGGGCCGGCAACACTACGTGCGCGCAACACCAACACTGTCTAGACTTCACCGTCGTCATCTTCACTTCTCGTTGCCGCCGTACTCGTCGTCGTCACTGCTCCGCGACGCCGTCATTGCCGAGATAGTAGGGGAGGGTGTGCATGTGGTTTTCCTTGGGGAAGATTCTCTCGAAGTAGGTGTACATGTTGTAGGTTGTGAATGTGATGAATTCGCATCCACACGAGAACACGCGGCCGAGCAGGTAGTACGCATCAAACCTGTTTGTGAAGTAGGTGACGAGGCCTACCACTAGAGCAGTGGAGTGGGCGCGCTGTTCCTCCAGACGGAACATGACTGGCGACCCCGCCGGGAGGTGGTTAAAGCCTGCACGGAGGAAGAGACAAGCCAACTCTGTATTGTTCCTCCAGCGTGAGAACGCCCAGATGTGCAATGCGGGCTCAACGACCCTGCCGGGGGGTAGCGGAAGGTGGGTGCGTTGAACTGCATCTTCACGTACGTCGGGTCGTCGGTTGTGCTTTGGCTCTGCTTGGAGAGAAGACAATTGGGAGGAGGCAGAGATTGAAGATGTGGAGGAGGAGGTTACGAGACGCGGTTTAAGTAGCCAAGGGAGAGAAGGGGGTGTATGGAACCGCCGTTTTTTCACAATGCATCAAGGCGTCGAGGTTGTACTTTTTTCACACTTCATCGAGGCGTCGCGGTTGTACTGTGGATAGGATGGTGGAGGAACCGCCGTTTTTTCATCACTCAGTCCGGCCGTGCCCCGATGCGTGGCTCGACGCGTGAAACAATGCGAAAAATTAATCGAGCATGTGAATGAATCAAGCTGCGTGCATTGCTAGGTGGATAGGTGGCTATCGAATCACACCCGCGTGCGTGGCTAGGTGGCTGCGTGCATGGAAGCGTTGCCACTAAATCGCAGCCATGCATTGCTAGGTGGCGGCTAAATCGCAGCCTTTTAATCACGTAAACTAGTCAACGCTGCGCTCATCAATGCCAACACCGGGCGCATGCATAGCAGGCTGAAACGATGGCATGCATAAAAGACTAACCGCGCGCGTGGGTATGCTAGCAGGCTGAATTTAACTATCAACAAACTCGGCCCTTTCTACGATGTACGAAGCATACAACGGCCCAACGGGAAATGCCACGGAAACGCAGCCCCACTTGTCCCACTTGTCAGGTCCAACGAGTGACATAGTCCCACACGACCCCACTAGTCAGAGTTAACGGGAGACACAGTAGCGTCAGCTGTGAGCAATCGGGCGTGTTTCACCTAAGGAGATGGGGAAAAGTGAGTAAAAGTTTCCAGCGTGGGGAACAGTGAGCAGAACTAACGAATCGGAGGCACATGAGTAATAATCCCTATTTTTAAACCCGACAATTGCTCAAATAAACATAGGATAAGATTCATATTAACTGCTTTGGCACAATCATGTTCCATTAAAAACATAGTGTCATCCACATATTGTAATATAGAGACCCTTACCTCGAATAGATGAGTAATTAGTCCACCTACCTGCCCATCTTATTTTGCCCGAGCAATAAGAATGGCAAGCATATCAGCTACTATGTTAAATAAGATGGGTGACAAAGGATCTCCCTGTTGGAGTCCTTTTTTGGTCTGGAAATAATGACCTATATCATCATTTACACGAACCCCCACGCTACCTCCCTGTACAAATTGCATAATCCAATGACACCATGATAGATCAAAACCTTTCCGTAGGGCTTGTAACAGGAACGTTCAATTAACCTTATCATATGCCTTTTCGAAGTCTATCTTGAATAAGACTCCATCCATTTTACTTCGTTTGATTTCATGGATAGCCTCATGGAGAATAACCACACCTTATAAGATGTCTCTCCCAGGCATAAAAGTCATTTGCATTAGTCTTATAATTTTACTAGCAATTATCAAAATTCTATTTGTTGCCACTTTAGTAAAGATTTTAAAACAGACATTAAGGAGGCAAATGGGCCTATATTGTTGTATTTGAGTCGTATTCTCTTTCTTGGGTAACAATGTAATAACCCCAAAGTTTAATTTAAACAGAGGAAACAAAGCCATGAGATCGTTTTCTAATAACCTCCCAAAAGTTTTGGTAGAATTCCGCTAGGAACCCGTATGGTCCTCGAGCTTTATTCTTTTCCATTGAAAAATAGCATCATACACCTCAATTATCAAAAAAAATCAGTTGTAAGAATACTATTCTCATGCACAAACAACTGAGGAATCTCATGCAGAACGGTCTCATCCACTGGAAAATTACTTGGTGCCGGTGCGCCAAATAATTTCTTATAATGCTTAGTAATATAGGTTCTTAGATTATCATGCCCCACAATGATTCCTTCTTTCTCAAGATGAAAAATTAATTTTTTTCCGGTGTCTTCCATTAGCCATAAGGTGAAATAATTTAGTATTATTTCCCCCTTCTTGTACATGTTTAACCTTAGCTCGCTGAACCCACTTAGCCTCCTCGACTCTGCGCAAATTGTAAAGATTCTCGTTGGCCTCCCTCAAAGTGTCTCGCTCAGACACACGGAGTTGCCTAGTTTCAGCCTTTATATCAATATCCTTAGAGATTTTATCTATCCTTTCCTTTCCTTTCTATATTTTTCACTTTGGTTCTTCGCCCACCCCTTCAGATAAAGACAAACATGTCTTATCTTATTTAGACAAACCTCCATAGGAGATTGTCCCTTGTCAAAAGCCATCCATTCAGTTGCTACCATATCATAGAAACCCTCAAGGTTCAACCATGATAACTCCAAAAAAACCTATCCGAATTGCCAACATGCGCACCACCTCCTGTGTCCAACAACAAAGGAGTATGATCGGACCCTGATCTTGGGAGAGTTCTCGCCGTAGCTAGTGGGTATTTTTTTCTCCCACTCTACGTTGTAAGAATTCTATCCATTTTCTCAAAAGTTTGTTTTTGCCTTCTATTACCCCAAGTGTACTGTCGCCCAGAAAACTCTATTTCTTTCAGACTTAGACTCTGAATTATGGCATTACAAATGAAAGGCCATCTTGGACAGAAATTGCCATTATTTTTTCTCCTCCATCTTTCTAATAAGATTGAAATCACCTCCCATCAACATAGGCAGTGTCTCATTTTCACATATTCTAACAAACTATGCAAAAAAATCATGCTTATGAGCCTCTTGAGCAGAACAATATACCACACCTAAAGCCCATTGAAATCCATCCAGTTTAGATTTCACATGAAACTTTACACAATAGTCCCCAATATCCCCGTTTTGGATGTTGAGAGTTGCGGCATTTAAACCAATAAGCATCCCACCAGACCTTCCATGACGTGGTAGGAAAAACCAGTAGAAGTCGAGCCCTCCTACCAAATGGTTTAAAAAATGGGAAGAAAAATTAGCTCTTCATGTCTCTAACAAGGCAATGAAGTCTAATTTTTTCTCCCTTATTACACCCTGCACAAATAAATGTTTCCTATGGTCCCTAAAACCTTCACTATTCCGGAAACAACCTATAAATCCTTGTGATATTTCAAAGTTAACAATTTTGTTTACGAATCCTAGCAATCCTTCTGTTTTTTGAATTGGATACCACCTTCTTCTTTCGTGGTTTTTTATTTTATTTTGTTCAAGAGAACAGGAGAATCCGTTTGATTCTCCATATCCTCTTCATCGTCTAAATCCTCAGAAAAGCTAGAAGTCTCTGCTAAAACTAGACTCCTATGACCATCATCACATTGTCTAGAATTAATAGTGTTTTCTAAAATCTTTGCATCCCTAAGAGACTCATTGTCAATAATTTCCTTAGCATCATCTAATTGTTGAGTTACGGAGTCTCCCATCGAGATACCCAAACTAAAAGCTCTATCAACTATATGCTTCTTAGACAAATAAAGTAATGACAAAGATGGGTTCGGAGTTGTACCTGAAAGAGGGTCCCGGTTATAGGGAAGCGCCATCGCCCTCTCCATGGAGTGATCATGAGCATTTGGTTGCGCTCGTATCCTTTCGCTAGACCATATGCCCCTCATAGGATCATCAACGCCGCCAAACTCGACTACTCTATGTCTCATATCTGCGTTAGCCAGCTCCGCCGTCTGCGTAGCCACCCCCGAGTCAAGCACACACACTTTAGTGCGCACGGTAGTTGTCGAGCCCATAACTCCTGTTGGAGTGTGCAGCAAGCCCGACATCACACCCCCTAGGACTGTCCCTCAAGAAGTGCCTCTTGGGCTGCGCTGAGACGAAAAGATGGGCACCACCGGGGCCAGAACTCCAAGCTTTGACGTGGCCAAGTATGTCCCCTCATCATCCGAAGACAGCTCCCCATGAACCGTGTCATTAGAGACAACAACAGCAGCTCATATATCATGTGCCATCATTCCATAAGTATTCCACACTTCTATTCAAATTAACATTCAGTAACTAAAGTTTATCTATGGAAACATCTAATGAATAAAAACAAGTTATAACCTCTATTAGAGGAATTGAATTGAAAGCTAAGTAAAACTAAACATGTACGAGACAAGTACATATCTTATGAGGAACACAACAAGAAATGTATGGAAGGATAATAAAATCATGAACTAACTCTTAATCTAGATCTTGTTATTTTGGCTAGAACATTATATCTTGTTTCCCAATCTTCTTGAAGTCATTTTGCAAGAGAACCAACCCACAAGAAAGGAGGAACTTGGACAAGAAGAACTGCAGAAGGATTCTTCAGATTGTTCTAGAAGTGCTACTCTAATCTACTAAGAGTATTTGGAAACTCTTATACCTTGATCTGATCTTATAAAGTACTCAAGAAATAGTGTGATATTCCAATGTTAGTGTTATATGGAAGTAGTTTGGTAACAAGTTTCTAGACCTTGTTAATAGATCACTTTTGTATACTAAAACAATTAAGTGTCATACACAAACAAACAGAAGGTTGAATAACCTAGTACATCTATGCCATTTTGATATGAAAAGTAATTTGGGGCAAGCCTTGCAAACTTGTTCACAGATTCTTCTTATATGTATCTGGCAAATTGATGTCTTAAAATACACCTATATTTCTTTATAATCATCTAAGAGAAATCTTGCTTGGTGTAATTGGTTGTCTTCACCACAAGGGTGAGACAATAAAGATGGAAATTCAAGAGCTAATCTTACTTGCAAGTGACAAAGGCAGTATCTCAAGACAAGTGGCAACCAGGACAAGAACATCAAGCAACAGAAGTCAAAAGGAAGCAACATTGCATCAGTAGGGGAGCATAAGAAGTTATTCAGTGAAGCATTAAGTAATACTAGAGAATCCATAACCTCTATGACTTGTCAAACTCATCAGAGATGAGGAACATATATTAAATCTCTTAAATGGAAACAAGTATCGAGTAAGAAATAATAACAAGACATTGCATCCAAATGTCTTGTGATATGTTGAGGTGGGTGGAAACAAGCTAACTACCTTGTTTTCCAGATCCTTTTCATACATAAGACTAAAACATAACAACATAAATACATCTACACATAACCATGCAAATGATCACATGTTTCCAAAACAAACATGTGATAGAATCCATAGTGGAACCTATGTGGAAAACAAAAAAATGAGATTCCAAAGCCACACTTGTTTTCATCTAATCAAGTACTAAAAATAGCAGGCATGGCTTGCACACACTTAATGTAAATGTCAATCAAACTTGCTAAGAGTTCAAATTAGAAAAATAACAAAGCCCATAAAAGAACAAAAATCCATCTATTACTCGACACCATTTGGTATGTCTTGGAATAAATTCCATGTTGGGTGACTTCATTACAATGCATAGAAATACTACTAAGTAGTTTTACTAATTGTTTCCTATAAGACTTGTATCTAAGATTTTCCAATGAAAAACACACCATTCTGCAATTAACATGTTTGTTGTGTGTATTCATGTTATAGCATGGATTGAAGAAATTTTAAATCCAATTGTTATGTGAATTGGAGAAATAACAAAATCCACCTAAAATTGAGCACCCTAAGTAAATATTTAAATCTTGCTCAAAACTAAAAAAAACATGTTGAGCCGGGAAATTCAATAAGGATTTCAAAACTGTTTTTATTAATTTTAATGTTCACAAATAGGCCCTGAAAACAAAGGTTTTCTTCTCATTTTTAAGCCCAGAAGGACCTCTTTGTAAATTCCGAAACTTGTAGGGGGTTATAGAAATTTCACGGGTTCTTTTCCTTTCTTCTTCCTTTGCCAGAAGGCATAGGAGAAGATCGTGCTGTCATCCCTGCCGCTTCCACCTCCTGTACGCCTCCTTGTCAAGGATAAGAAGGAGGATAAGCCCTCCAACTTGCTCTCTCCTCTCTCTCTCTCTCTCTCACTCGCCCGCACTCTGTGCTCCTCTCTCCGTCTCTCAAGCTGTAGAGGAACCCGAAACCCTAACCTCACTGCCGCCGGCCACCGTCGTCGTCTCCGGCTACGCCCCGAGGAACCGAAGCCACCAATAGCTCTACCGTCATCTCCTCTAGCACCACGGCGTGGCTCGCTTGCTGGGAAGACCAGAGCAGCCCGAATCTAGCCATTCCATCATCTCCGGCCGCCAGACGGCGCGGCCAATTCAGGATGATTCCGGCCACCTCTTTCCTCCCAGACAGCATCATCAAGCTGTTGGTGACCATCTACACCTTTAGGTGCCCTTCATTTGGTTAATACGGGCCGTTTGTGTGGATTTCATCGAGGAACTCCACCATCCGCCGCACTGGAGCTCGCCGCCGGCCACCCAAAGACCATATGGTCCAATAGCCACCAACCCTAAGTTCCTCTAGCCAAGCTCTACATTCTCATACCAAGAAATTGAACCAAATCATAGCAAATTGGCCAATTTCAACCTCATAGTAGCAATCCCCTCCGGTGATGACTCCATTCCGACGTCAGCAGGACGTCATAAATTGTTTTTCCATTTAATTCAATTAAATCTTCCACGTGGACCCCATCTGTCAATTTAAATAGGGCAGAAAATAATTAGAATTTATTAATTCAATAACTTAAATTTATAACTCAGAAAAATATAAATAATATACCAGATTAATCAGAAAAGTATAATCTAAATGTTTATGAAATTTTCAAAAATGTTTGATAAAAATTTAAAATTAAATATTTTTTGAATTAACTTAAATCTTAAAAAATAGAGAAAATCTAAATAATATAAGTTATATACCAAAATGATCCAAATGATAAATACAACTCATCTTTGATGTTTTCATAGTCATTTGAACAAGTTTTCATGTGTGCAATATTTTGCCTAGTCATTTAATTTATTTAAAATTAATAAATTAATGACTTATTCAAATCTTTATTTAGAAAACTTCAAATGATATACCAAATTAAAGAAAAAAACTTTTTCAAACCAAATATGTCAAACAAAAAACATTTTTTTAACTAATAAACTTGTTTCTAAAGGTATAATGGAATTGTATAATATTCCATTATGACCAGAAATACGTACCACAACTTTATTTTCCTTATTAATAAAACCCTAGTGTTTTCACACCTACTAAGACTATCATCATAAGTCATTAACAAGTTATGTGATGATAGAGTTAGCTGTATTAATTCATCATTTTCAATTAAACTCTTTGTCCTTAGCTCTACATTTTTGGAATATAAAATAAAATGTGTCTGTTATCTTTTCCATTGTTGTTTTCCACGTGGTATTGTCTTATTACCTAACCAAGTAATAAACACTTCTACCTAAACATGATAAAAATTGTTTGTTAAGTAAAAGTGAAACACATGTAAGTAGGAAAGAAGTACTAACCACGCCACCACAAGTAATAAAACAATCATAAGTCACCTAAAACCAATGTGTTCACGATATCGTTTCAAACGTAGCTTACACTTGTAATATAGGGTATTTTCTAGGGTAATTCACGATGCATCTCATTACCATGCATGTATCATCTTCCAGTGATTTCTGTAGTCCTTACTGGGACTACGTTGCTATCTTTCAGATGTAGGGAATTCTCTACGCGACCCTCGAACCCCAAAGACATGGATTATTATTGTTACTTCAATCCCAGGAAAGTTCATCACTTGCTCATATACGTGTAGTATTTCCTAATGAACTATTTGCAAAAACCATATCGTATTACCACCTATTCACAAAACAATGCATGATCCTATTTTTATAATAATATGACTACTTGAATGACTACCCGAGTGGTAGTGTTCTGTTTGGTGGGCGGATGGGACCATGGTAAGATGAATAGGTCAAAGGAAAGTTCCATCTGCATGGAAAATATTACCTAGAAATTAACAAAAAATGTTGTCAGGATTCTTGCGCCGTAAATACCGTGTTAACCATGTGTATTGTATGGGGCGAGTAAGTCAGATGTAATCTTCTCTCATTCGCATGTCAACGGACTGCCAGAGACGTACGCTATAGGTCTTTTGGGACTACATGCACATGGGTGGGAGCCCTTACATCCCACGGACTTTGGGGTGTATGAGTGTCTGCCAGGAGCGCCTAGATCTCCATCGTGAGGGGTGGAATCAGGGGTTCAACCTGTTCGCGGAAAAGGGTGGGCATGCGTTGTGCGGAGAAGAATGGTTTAACTTGGATCAACAACCGGGCCCCACACCTATGTGGGTGTGGACAGGATCTCGAGCCTGGTTGTGCAACATGATCTTGATCGCCTATGGGTAAAGTAACGCACCTATGAAAAGTGTAAAAGGATGTGGCATGTTACCCCTGTTCCGGGAAGGAGCTGCGAACACCGCAGGAAAGGAAACTCCATGAAGTTCTAATCTTGTGAAGATCTGGTGGGCATAGTCTTCCAAATTAAAAGAAACCTCTTGAAGAAATATTTTCAAAAACCTTGCATTAGCTTATGAGTCTTTCTAGTCTAAAGGTGTAGTTAGTGCATCAAACTACCCACTATATATATCATGAACTTGTTGAGTAACGCTCGTTACTGATTCGTTCCTGTTTGACCCCCTTCTTAGAGTTGAATCCTTATGGAAGTCGTCATCGTGAAGCCATCGCTACCTCATGAAGCTAGGTGGCGTGATATATTACTTAGTCGGTAAAGCATCATCATCAACAACGCTGGTGGAGGAGAAGCTATCAAGGTGTAGGTGGAGACCATTCTTGGACTTAGCTGTTACAAGCCATAGATTAGGGCTGACATCAGCTGTAGTGGATTAGTTTTGAGCTAGAGTTCTTCTCCATCTTGGAGCTTCAAATTGCTTCTTCTGATGTTTCGTTTGCATGAGATCTTCTTTGATTCTTCAAGGAGATTCTCAAGATTTTGTAGTGAAAGTTTGTAACCTATATCTTTGCTTGGACCTACTGAAAGTGCAATATGGTCAACTAGAGGGGGGGTGAATAGGTGACCTACAAATTTTACTTCATTTTCACTTTTAGTGGGGGCTTTGGGAAAGTAAAAGCTCGGTTATCTAGATGTGCAACTAAGTGAACACCCTAGGTGAAAAGTAACGAGTAGCAACGGAAATAAAGGAATGGCATAAGATAACAACAAGTGAAAAACACGGAGACAAGGATATGTTTCCCGTAGTTCCTTCTTGAAAGAAGTACGTCTATGTTGGAGAGGTGGGGAGCCACCTAGGCGCTCCTCAATAGCACGGATGTGCACACCTTGTTCTCCTTGAGATTCTCCGGTGAGGGAGATTCTCGTTTCCACTATGAGGTCGACTTGAAGGCGTTGACCAAACCTTTACAAGGGGTTGAGGCTACTCCACAAGTGAGATGGAGACTCTCAACAATCGAAGCTTCTTGCTACAAGGTGGAAGCTACAAGCACTAGGGTTTCCCTTGGATGACAAGGCAACCAAGAGATTACAAGATCCCAAGAGTTGTGGTGTGGGAACACACGTTTTGGCTTGGTGGAAAGGTAGATCCTTGAAGGCCATCGAGTTTGGTTGGAGGAGGAGGGAGATCGGGGCGTTTTGAGCTCTACAACAATGGAGGAGAGAGAGGAATGGACGAGCTACCTATCTAGAGGAAGAAGACAACTATTTATAGGCTCCTCCAATTTCTGACCGTTGCAGTCTGCCAGGGCCGGAATATTCCGGTGTTAGCACCGGAAATTTCCGGTCTACCAGGCCGGAAATTTGAATAGTCCGGGGGGCGGAAATTTCCGCCCCCATCTCTACGCGCGGGCACCAGCCCAAGATGAAAAACTGCTAAGGACCAGAGGCCGGAATATTGAATAATCCGGGGGGCGGATAATTGAAATATCCTGGCCCGGAAATGTCCGGACAATATTTCCGCCGCCATCTCTGTGCGTGGGCATCTGAGGAGACTCCATTTTCTGCTAAGTACCAGAGGGCCAGATATTTGCACCGGAAATTTCCGGGGCAAATTTCCGCCCCAGCATCTGTGCGCGGGTAGGGAGAAATACTTAGTCGTTTTGAAGATGCCAGAGAGGGGCCGGAATATTCCGGTGCCAGGGCCGGATATTCCGCCCTATAAGCACCGGAAATTCCGGTGTGATCACTAAAAAAATCCGGTGGCAATCTTTCAAGTATGTAGAACTCCTCTTTGATCTTTTTACAACGGTATATCAATAATCATCTGAAAGATAAGATGCATAGACTAAAACAACATTGTTAGATAGTTGATACCCGCGTTGTTATCATCACCAAAATTATTAGATGGATCATGAGCTTTCAATCTCCCCCTTTTTGGTGAGTGATGACAACACGGGTATTTGCAAGGGAATAAACTAACAATGCATGATAAGAAAAGTAAAACACCACATATAGCATATATAGGAGACATGCCTCCTAATAATAATAGTTCACACAGGCAAACCAACGAATAACGAGTACGATAAGACGAAGTTCGAAAAGACGCACGAAACGATAAAAGGGGCAACAAAGAACGAAACCCACCCTAGCAAATCCCCGCGATCATCTAGATCTTCTCCCCCTTTGGCATCAGGATACCAAAAAGAGAAAAGAGAGTGCTATGACCCATGGAACAAACTCTAGGCTTGGGTGTCTTCTTCTTCTTCTTCTTCCTCCTCGCTAACATCCTCCATGTCCTCATCATCATCCACTCCGAGATCCCAGTCAACGTCGCGGTTATTCCAATTCTTGTATGGAATCCTGGCAGGAGGAGGAGGTGGCACATTGGGAACCTGGAGAGCTGTCATGATGTGGTGCTGGTTCTCTAGGATGTTGCGGCGCTCAACATAGGCACTGTAGTTCTCCTTGTGGATGCACACGTTCACGCACATCACCTTCTCAATAGCGCGTGCAAGCCATAAGCGCTTCTTCTTGCCAGGGGGAGGAGGACGCATGCGAGGATCACGGTGGCAATGACCAGTGGCGCCAACATCATGCGCAGCCTGCTGAGTGTGGGAGGCCTTCTTGTACAGAGTGACATCCTTGTGGTCTTCACAGTCTAGCTCTAGGTCCGCACGGAGTGCCTCGGGATAGCGAGCCTTGATGAGCTTCATGATGTATGGATCATACGGGGGCACTTTGCGGTGGAAGAGAGCAAAGTGGATCTCATTGAAGATGAAATCCATCACATCAACCTTGTGGGACCCCGTGTTAGTCATGTCACCCTCAGTGAAAGTCAGGTAGGCGTGGTACATGAGATTGACCAAGCCGCCACGAATAGCATCATTATTGCCCGCACTCGGGGCAATAGTCTCCCTGAACATACGCAGCAGGATGTCATAGATGGCAAATAGTCCTTTGGCCGAGCCAATCACACCTGAGGAACCATACAGCTCAGCCAGTCTATTCTTCTCATACTCCACCCCGTGAACATGCATGCCGTGACCCTGAGGAGTGTTAAGACCAGCAAACGGATACCCGAGCTCAGTATCAAAGTCATGAAAGTTGGCGGTGAGGAGGTGAGGGCCAGACATCCAAGACATCCCAATATCCTCAGAATCATCAATGACAAGTGTGGCGAAGAACTGATGGATGAAAGTGGCATTGTAGGAGCATCTAGTCTCCATGAGAGGACACAGACCAAGGAGTTCAGCCAACTGGACGGAGTTGTTGAAGTAGCCAGGATTGGCAGCCAAATGAGCGAAGTTGATAACCTTCATGGGACACACTGGCTTGCTCATCACAGTGTACACCTGCTTGAATAGGGTCTCCTGCTCCACGTGCCAGAAGCAAGAATCAATAGTGGGGTCTTGAGGACCCTCGGTGTACCAGGCCTTGGCCCTCCATGCCTTGAACTCAAGGATGGACATGGTGGCCAAGTTCAGAGCTGACTTCCCTTGCTGCCTGCCAGCTTTGCGAGCAGCCCTGGAAGCGTCACGTGTACGCTCATATTCTTTCTAAGCATCCCTCGCACGCCGGCGAGTCTCATTCTCATCAACAAGAGTCCCCTCAGCATCTTCCCTCAGGTGACGGAGTCGCTTGCGTGAGCTAAGCAACTTGGCGGGCCTAGAGCTTGAACCATCTGCGAGGAAAGCAAGGAAAAATGCAAAGAAAAACAAACAGAAGACGTCAAAATGGGGGCTCACGACTCGTGGAAATGGAAGAAATAGATCTCTGTTCGAGATTCAGTGCAGGCCGGAAATTCCGGTCATGGGTGCAGAAATTCCGGAGGGCGGAAATTCTGGCCTCAGGGAAATTTCCGGGGTGGCGGAAATTTCCGGCCTTCGGAATTTTCGAATCCAGATCTAAATCTGGGCCTTCAGTGAATCTAGAACGATGAATATGTGCAATGAGACTGATCCTAGAGGATAGATGTCGCTAGTATGTGGATAAAATTCCCAAAAACACCGTGAATACCAAAGGACATGAGATCGAATCAACTAAAAACCCTAGATTGCGGAGAAAACAAAGCACATACCGGGATCCATGAGGTAGGAAAGAATGTGCGGTCTCTTGATCCGCAAAAGGCAATTAGAGGACGAGGAGGGGAGGCAAAGGGGCCTCCCGGGGGTCTCGGAGGCGGCGGCTGCGTCTGGAGGCGGAGTGGAGGCGAAGGGAGGGGGACCAATCTGGAACTGCCCCCTCCCGTCGCCTTTATATAGCCCCAGCCAAGCACACCGGAAATTTCCGGTATTAAGGCCGGAATATTCCGGTGCCCGGAGATTTAGACCGGAATTTTCCGCCCCAAATATCCGGTGTGCCTTCTCCGAGTGGGCACGCTGGATATTTGGGTGAAAATTCGAGTCAATCTCGGACCCCGGAAATTTCCGGGGCTTACGGAGCGGAATATTCTGGGCCCCCGGATATTTGCCCCGGAAATTTCCGCTCAAATTTCCGGGGTGCCTTCTGCGAGCGGGCACTTTGGAAATGAGCAAAATTTCTGGGGAAAATGTCTGAGGGCCGGAATTTCCGGGGTTCCCAATCCTTCCGAGAATGTGTGGACGATGGAACAAGATGTGAGCCTCCAAAATAAGAACCAAAAACAACAAACACACAAGCACGAATGAAACATCAAGCAACACAAATACAAAAGGGAAAAAGTTGGTGGCCGAGGCCACCGTGTTTGAGTGATACCAAGGAGTCGCGAAGATGTATCTTGGACTCAAGAGTATGACTCACGTATTAAGCACAATAAGTCACTAAATGACTAGATATGCATGACGCTTTGGTTGTTTTGCGCATGATAGGTGGATTGTTGGTTCATGAGTTGAACTACGCTCCCCCTATGTCCATGCCTACATCTAAACTAGATAGCACATATAGTGAAGGTACTTATGAAAGGGTTCAAGAGAAGTTGGACGCATCGATAACATTTAGTTCATTCCTCAAACCCCGAAATCTTGGTTCATCAAGGGCCTTCGTGAAGATATCCGCGAGTTGATCCTTGGTTGGCACATAGGAGAGGTCAATATCACCCTTCTCAACATGATCCCGAATAAAGTGATGACGTATCTCAATGTGCTTCGTCTTGGAGTGAAGAACGGGATTGTAGGCGATCTTGATGGCACTCTCATTGTCGCACAAGAGAGGGACTTTGTCGAAGTTGATGCCATAATCTCTCAATGTTTGCCGCATCCAAATTAATTGAGCACAACAACTCGCTGCGGAGATGTATTCGGCCTCGGTGGTGGAGAGAGCAATGCAGTTTTGCTTCTTGGAAGACCAACATACCAATGAGCGGCCAAGAAATTGACAACCTCCGGATGTAGATTTCCTATCCGTCTTCTCTCCCGCATAGTCCGCATCCGAATATCCAATGAGCTGAAAGCTTGAACCCTTGGGATACCAAAGACCGAAGTTTGGGGTATGAACTAAATATCGAAAGATGCGCTTAACCGCTTCAAAATGAC
Organism: Alopecurus myosuroides; assembly: GCA_028641055.1. Taxonomy (NCBI): domain Eukaryota; kingdom Viridiplantae; phylum Streptophyta; class Magnoliopsida; order Poales; family Poaceae; genus Alopecurus; species Alopecurus myosuroides. The sequence goes on from CM054059.1 coordinate 369,187,372, forward strand.
TTTGTCTCGGAGAGGCTTGAAACCTTGCACATTTACCTACGCTATACATAATATCGGGTCTATATGCGCATAGGTAGAGCAAAGAGCCAATCATGGAGCGGTATACCTTTTGATCTACCTCTTTACCATTAGGGTCGGGTTTCAAGTCAATAGTCGTGGACATGGGGGTCTTCATAGGTTTGGCATCATGCATGTTGAATCGCTTGAGCATGTCTTGAGTATACTTGGCTTGCTTGATGAATGTGCCTTCGGGATATTGCTTGATCTCAAAGCCAAGGAAATACTCCAACTCTCCCATCATAGACATCTCGAACTTATCCGTCATAAGCTTGCAAAACTCATCATTGAAGGCAATGTTAGTAGAACCAAAGATGATATCATCCACATAGAGTTGGCATATGAACAAGTCACCTCCAACCTTTTTGGTAAAAAGGGTGGGATCGATTAAACCAACATTGAACCCACGATCTACTAAAAACTCTTTAAGGTGCTCGTACCACGCACGTGGAGCTTGTTTAAGTCCATAGAGTGCCTTATCGAGTTTTTAGACATGATCGGGGTGGTTGGGATCCTCGAAACCCGGAGGTTGCTTGACATAAACCAACTCGTGGATGGGACCATTCAAAAATGCACTTTTGACATCCCTTTGTTGCAATTTAAAGTTATGATGAGAAGCATATGCAAGTAAAATGCGAATAGATTCAAGACGAGCTACGGGAGCGAATGTTTCACCGAAATCGGCACCTTCAACTTGAGAGAAGCCTTGGGCTACCAATCTAGCCTTGTTGCGGATGACGATGTCGTCCTTGTCTTGTTTATTCTTGAAGATCCACTTAGTGCCGATGACGTTCTTGCAATCTTTGGGTCTTGGCACCAACTTCCACACCTTGTTGCGCTCGAAGTTGTTGAGTTCATCGTGCATTGCTTCAAGCCAATCTTGATCTTCAAGAGCTTCATAGACCTTCTTTGGCTCAAAGTGAGATAAAAAAGCATGAGCTTTGCTAAAATCCGCTAGTTGCCTCCTTGTGACAACCCTTCCACGAACTTGTCCAAGAATCATGTCCTCCGTGTGACCGGCATGAGCAAGATTGTCTAGCCTTCTCTTTGCCCTACGAGCTAGCATCTCCTCCAAAGTTTCCTTGGATAGCACTTGATCATTACATTCATCATCGGAGACTTGTCCACCTTGATCTTGATCACCAACAGGAGGTGGATCTCTTATGTGACGAGTTGTATCATCACCATGTGTATCTTGTTCTTCATTGTGAGCTTGGCCTTCATTGTTAGCTTGGCCTTGATTGATTGAGTGATCTTGATCGTTAGCTTGGCCTTGTGGTGAAGCATGAGGGCTTGGTGCATCTTGTTGGGTAGCTCGGTTATCAATGGATGTAGTCAATGGCTCCACTTGAGTGGAGCATAGTCCTTCTTTCTCCGTCATCCGGTGTCCCTCAATGGGGATTATTTCACCAATCCCCATTCTTCTTATGACGATGGGAGGAATTGCATCTCCTACAATACCATGATCTATACGTCCCCCTTGTGACCCATTATCCTCATCAAACACCACGTCTATAGCTTCTTCAACTTGTCCGGTGGACTTGTTGTAGACTCTATAAGCGTGAGCGTTTGTGGCATAACCAACAAAGATACCCTCATAAGATTTAGTCTCGAACTTTGACAAGCGTTTACCTCTCTTGCGGATGAAGCACTTGCATCCAAAGACCTTGAAGTATGAAATATCCGTCTTCTTGCCCGTGAGAATCTCATAGGGGGTCTTGTTCAAGATCTTGCGGAGATACAATCGGTTGCTAGCATGGAAAGCGGTGGAGACGGCCTCAACCCAAAAATTATAAGGAGAAGAGAACTCCGCAATCATGGTTCGAGCCGCATCCATAAGAGTCCGATTCTTCCTCTCCTCCACACCATTTTGTTGAGGGGTGTAGGGAGTAGAGTATTGATGAGCAATTCCTTCCTCGCTAAGAAAACCCTCAACGGTGTAGTTCTTGAACTCGGAGCCATTATCACTTCGAATAGCCATGATACTTGTATTATGTTGGCGCTCCACCAAAGTGATGAACTCGATGACCCGCTTTTGAGTCTCACTTTTCCTCTTGAAGAAATACACCCAACAATATCGTGAATAGTCATCCACAATCACCAAGCAATACTTTTTGCCTCCAAGACTATCATATGATAGGGGACCAAATAGGTCCAAGTGAATGAGCTCGAGGATCCTTGAGGTGGTGATGTTCATCTTGGTGGGGTGTGCTTCTCCATGTTGCTTTCCTAGAATGCAAGAGCTACACACACGATCTTTGGCAAACTTAGCATTTGTTAGTCCTAGAACGTGATTGCCACTTTGAAGGTCATGCAACATCCTCATATTGGTGTGGGCTAACCGGCGATGCCATAGCCAACCCACATCAACTTTAGCCATTAGGCATGTCGCGGCACACGTGTCTCCTTTAGAGAAGTCCACTACATACATGCCGTTCTCGACATGTCCAACAAAGGCTACTTTAAGAGTCGTTTCCCAAGTGACAATCACATTCTCCTTATTAAAGAAAGAGGTAAAACCACTTTTAGCAAGTTGAAGAACCGAGATGAGATTATAGCCAAGGGACTCAACAAGAAGAACATTCTCAATTGACAAGTCATTTGAGATTGCTACCTTGCCTCGTCCCAATACCTTTAGTTCGGAGTTATCACCAATAGTAACGCCACTGAGATGAGGTAATGGAGGATGAAGATCACTCATTGCGTCATTGCTTCCGGTCATATGTTGGGATGCACCACTATCCACCGTCCATTTGCTCGAACCGGAAGCACTTCCCTACAATAGATTAGTTTCTTGATTTAGGTACCCATTTTTGAATGGGTCCTCTCATGTTAGCGACAAGGGTCTTAGGAACCCAAATACTCCAATGATAATCATCACCATAAGAAGTACCAACATATTTAGCATATGCATGACCATCTCTAGATTTCATAAGAACATAAGATGGGTTGTATTTCCCGGCAAAGTCATTATGAGTGCTGCTCCCCCTAGAGGTCTCACCACCCACAACGGTGTTGGTATCCTTCCCTTTGGTCACCTCTCCCTCTTTCACAAATCTTACTTCTTGTGAGGGGGAGGTGACTTTCTTCTTGTTCTTCTTCTTGGATTTCTTCTTTGACTTGGCTACATAGCCAAGTCCCTCCTTTCCATTGTTGACTCGTTGAGAAGCAATCTCATGGGGATTCTTCTCACTTCCTACAAGATTAGTCGCACTACAAGCATTGCTAGGCAAGACGTTTAAGCTAGGAGATCAAGTGGACAAAACTTGCTTGTTTGATAGTTGAGCTAGAAGATTGTCACGAGATTTGGTTTGCTTGTCATGAATTTCCTTAAGAGACATGAACTCCTTTTTGAGTTTTTCATGACGAGTGCCAAGTTCCTCGTGAGCAATTCCTAGATTCAACTCTTCATGTTCAAGAGTTTTAATTATAGCAAGAGATTGCGCATTTTCCTTCCTAAGCTTAGAGACACTTATGGCAAAGTTTTCTTCAAGGAAAGATAATTTCTCCTCAAGTGAGGCACGAAGAGAGCGCTCATTATCAAGTGCTTTTTCAAGCTCTTGTTCATTGCAAGTATGACCTTCATGGCCTTCCAAGGTCATGATGATTTCCTCCTTTTCATCTATAAGAGAGTTAGCTTCATCAAGTTGCCTCAAAAGAGCATTAACATTTTCCTTAGTCTCACCTTTAAGGCTAGATAGCCAAATGCCTAACTCATTAGACTCATCATCCTCCTTGCAAACATTCTCAACACAATCCAATAATGAAGGAGGGTTAGTGATAATGGTCTTGGAGTTAGGAGAGCATACCGATGTGGCTTTTGCCATAAGACATGTAGGTCGGGTAGCCACATTCTCATTGGGGGATTCAAATAGAGAGATCGAAGGTGATGATGCGGTAGCCATGGCGATGTGAGAAACTCCTACTACTTCATCTTCTCCTTCATCTCCGGAGATGTAGCTCTCTAGGACCGCCCCTTCTTGAACATAGAGGGCCCTTGGCACACGCCTAGCGAAGTTCTTGTTTTGAGGAGGCTTGGCCTTGTTTTTGAGAACAAGCTTGCCTTCGTTTTCTTCTCTTGGCTCAAAAGGGCACTCCTTCACGAAATGGTTTGCGCTACCACAGTTGTAGCATGTCCTTGGTCGCTCCCCCTTCTTCTTGTAGTTCTTGTTTCGTGGAGGTCTTGGAGAGCCGGCCTTGTGAGATTCCCATCTTTTCCAATATCCATGCATAGCGAGAGCAATGCACTTGTGAGATCCAGTGTAAGTGTCCTCATAGTCTTCCTCATCATCATCATCCTCTTCACTTTCATCGATTCGATCCATTGCCTTTGACTTCAATGCTAGGTTGGGCGACCTTCCTATTCCCCGAGAGCGAGCTAGACCGTCATCCGCGCTCTTGTCTGAGAGAGAGATAGCAATGAACTCACTAAGAACACCAATAGAATTGAGAGTATTGTAGTCCGCTCTTGTCCGGATGCTAGTGGAGAGATTCTTCTCAAAGGGTGTAATGGCTTTGAGAAATTTCCTCTTGATCCACTCATCGGAGATTTCTTCTTTTCCAAAGTCTCTCAATTGGTTGGCAAGAGTGACAACTCTTCTATATAGCTGTCGTGGGATAATCACGGCAGACGTTACCAGGGGTAACTTATCTTGGGGTAAATCGACTCTGGTGTTTGGGAGAGGGTTTTGCTCAGGGGAAATCATGGTGATGAAACGATCTGGTAGCCGGCAATCAAGTCGACGAGTCTCCGATCTAGGTTTTATTATCTCCACTCTGATGTTACAAGGGATACTCGAATAACTAGTGAATCTCGTGTGTCTCTAATCTAACCCTAGGAGCCGGCTTATATAATATCCGGATCCCCTGGCTTCCTATCCAAGGTACACTCGGAGTCCTACCTGGGCACCGCTTACAAACACTAAGTTTCCTTATCGAAACCCACAATCCGGGTTACGAGGCCTACACTCATGGGCCTTCTAGAAACTCCTTTTCCCTAAGCCGGGTCTTGCGCAGCTCCCTTTGGGCCGAGTTACTCCTTGGCGTTAGCCTACCGGGTTATCATCCCTCCATCAGTAGTCCCCAGAATAGCTTGGACTTCACGAGATCCTCCTTGAAGCGCATGCTATTCCCTGCAAAAATAACAAACATACAAATTCATAAAAGGCCGGGTTAGGTTGCTTTGATATACAGCTTGGCCTAACTCCTCAGGTGGTCCATATAATAACCCGGCTTTTTCCGGATCCCCCTTCATTTTCCCGGGTCAATATTCCGAGGAAAACACAATAGACCCGGCTCACTTTGCTCACTAATTAGTCCGAATATCGCGGAAGTGATTTGCTTCTAATCCTTTCCGGATATCGCGCACGGGCACTTTAATTCTTAGCCCAAAAAATCCGGACGGGTATCCTGCTCCGAAATTTTTGGCTCCCGCTCGCCAGCCTAGGTTTCCCCACCCACACCTATAAATAAGGGCCTTGGGGGATAACCTAAACCTAACGTCTCATTTCCCCCATCTCACTCGCCCCTTTCGCCTTCAACCTTCATTGGCACTCCCTTGCTCGAGCTCGCCGTTGCGCCGCCACGGAGCCTACCGGAGAGCAGCCGGAAGCGAGCCGCCGCCGCCTGCGCTCCGCTTCCGCTCGTGCCGCGCCGCCGTCAAGCACCGCCACCGCGCCCGCGAGCTGCCCGCCGGAAGACCCCGCGGGTCACTGCGGCTGTGCCATTTTCCGCCGCCGCAATCTCCTCCAGACCTCGCCGGTAAGCCTTCTTCCTCCATGAATTTTATCCTCAAGCTTTCTGCTCGAATCAGATTAGATCTAGATCCTCCTGTAGGTAATCTTCTTGCTCCGCATCGATTTGGATCTCTCATGCCTTACTCTTTCTTATTCAATCACTTAAGCTAGGCTTAGTAGCCACTACTAGAGATTTGCTTATAGAAGCATATCCTACCACAGGCGAACAAGAAAAACCGTGCGCCTGGGCTAATTAGCGCAGGCGAACAGGTAAACGGTACGCCTGGGGTAAGCCTGTTACCCCAGGCGAACAAAACTCAGCCGCGCCTGGGGTAAAGTGTGGCAGGGCCACCATCGCAGACCCCCGGGCACTCTTCCTTTACCCCAGGCGAACAGAATACCGGTTCGCCTGCGGTATAACAAATACCCCAGGCGAATCCGGGAAGAAGCGCCTGGGGTAAAAAGTGGACTGGGGTAGCTCCCGTTAGCGCAGGCGTACGACGTCCCTGTTCGCCTGGGATAAGGAAACGCCTGGGGTAGCACCCCTTAGCGCAGGCGCATCCCATGCCATATTCGCCTGGGGTAATATTTGTCCTCAATATAAGTGCGGCCAGCCACCCACCACCACCCCTATCCACCCCACTCACTCACTCACTAGTCCAAACTCGAGCCATTAGTGCTCCTAGCTCAATCCCCCACACCCCTCCACCATTTTTAGCTAATTTAACCAATCATGTTTGTTATATTTTAGCTAGTATGCTACCCCACTTTCCCTCTTCCAAATCTCTCCACTAGATCTACTAACCGGACACTAGATCTCACCACAAATGCACCACTAGCTACTTCTAGATCTATCACTCTCTTATCGGTCGTTTCTCCGGTGATCTTCGACGTCGTCATCGCGTCTATATATTTTGCATTGTGTGTCATCTTAATAGGTGCGTGGGATTGGTCGGTGGATGAGAATTCGTTCTCTTTTTCATTTTATTGTGTTGCCATGAGGATGAGTTGCCAATGTTTTGCCGAAATGTTGATTCATTTCCTTTTCGGCAAATTTTTGGCGCTCCGCATTACACCTTTTGTAGGAAGGTCATGCCGAAATTTTCCGTGAAAACCGGATCTAGTTAATGAAACCTCTCTCTCTTGCATTTTGTAGCAATGGTCATTGCGATGAGGACAAGCGTGGTGCATAGGTACGTGCGACGCGCGACGGCCGAGATGCATCGAAACAACCGCACCGAGATAGAGTGTCCGTGTCGGAAATGCAAGCTGGGGTCTTTGTTCAAACCAGATTCTGGTAATGTGGAGAAGCACCTGCTCAGGTATAGTTTCATGGAGGGCCACACTAAGTGGATGGATGATGATGAAGACGATGATCACGTCGAGACCAATTGGGCGGCGACATGTGAAGATGATCAGGAGGAGTCTGAACATGGCAATGGAGAGGACGAAGAGGCTGTCGACGGAGACGACTATAATGAAGAAGAAGGTAGTCATGGTGATCAACAACATGAAGACGAGGACATGAACACTCCGCTAACTTCAGTCGTGCGGGACCCTCATGTTCAAGATCTTCTTCTCACTAATACGTCGACCGACGCCAGACGTAAATCTAAGATCACGCAACTAGAGATAGACTCTGCAACTCCGTTATATGACGCAAGTCGCGAGACGGAGGAGTCACGCTTGAGAGTAGCTCTTGATCTTCTTGAGATGAAGGCAAAACACGGATGGACCGACACAAGCATGGACGATCTTCTGCGATACCTGAAGACGCACTTACCTGAAGGGAACACATGTTCTAGTAGTCTACAGGAGGCCAAGAAAATCGTGTGCCCCCTCGATTTACCGCACACAAAATACCACGCTTGCGTCCGTGACTGCATAATTTACCGTAACGAGCACGCGGACCAGATAAAATGTCCGGTGTGCGGTGTTGATCGTTACAAGAGGGGGACGAAGAAAGCTCCTAGGGAAGTTGTGTGGTACTTTCCACTCATTCCCCGTCTGCAGCGGTACTTCGTGGACCCCAAGGAAGCAAAGCTCATGCGCTGGCACGATGACAGAAAGAAGGCAGTGCTGTGTGATCCAGAACGTGTTGAAAAACCAGTGCTAACACACCCTTCGGATGCACGTCAGTGGAAAGCATTAGACGCATTCGATGAATAATTCGGGAACGACCCAAGGAACATCAGGCTTGGTGCGAGCACCGACGGTCTCAATCCGTTTGGCAATCAGAGCAGCAAACATAGCACCTGGCCCGTGTTTGTATGGATGTACAACCTCCCCCCGTGGATGTGTCTGAAGAGGAAGAACATACACATGAGTATGCTGATTCAAGGGCCGACCCAGCCAGGGAGCGATATCAACCTGTATCTCGAGCTATTGAAGGAGGAGCTAGACACGTTGTGGGAGGAAGGGGTGGAAACATGGGACGCCTTCAAAGAAGAAACTTTTCGTATGAGAGCCGCACTGATCACGACGGTGCAGGACTATCTCGGATACGGATATATTGCATGTCAGGTGTGCCATGAACACAAGGCTTGTGTCAGGTGCATGGAATTTACCCCGTTTCTACAGCTACACAAGGATCCCGGATCTTCTAAAACCGTATACATGAGGCATCGAATGTGGCTACCACTGAACGACCCGTGGAGAAAGCGCGGAGACCTGTTCAACGGTAAAGATGAGCTCGATCTACCTCCACGCAAGAGAAGAGGAGAAGAGATCGATACTCTACTGAAGAATTGGAAAACGTGTCCTCCGTCGGGAAAGGTACAAAAGCGGAAGCGAGGAGAGAAAAAGTGTCCTCCGCCAGAAGGACCGCTCTTGGGGGTATGGAAAAGGAGGTCCGTGTTTTGGGACTTGCGGTACTGGCCAATCCTCGGAGTGCCTCACTGCCTTGATGTCATGCATATCACGAAGAATGTGTGTGAGAGCTTGCTTGGCACCCTGTTCAACATGCCAGATAGGACCAAAGACGGGCCAAAATCAAGATACGACCTGATGGTCCTGAATATCAGGAGCGAGCTTCACTTACCGCCTTCTACGCGTGAACAGACGGAGGAGGACGAGGATGAGGTGGAGGAGATGGACGACCGCAAGCGGAAAAGGGCTAAGAAACACCAAACTCACCGCCTGAAACCCTCTTGCTTCACTCTAAGCCCCGACGAGCTCGCGCAAATATTCACATGCCTCCTCGGAGTGAAATTTCCCTTAGGTTACGCGGGGCTGATAAGCAGATACCTAGACGCGGAGAAAAAAATCTTCAGCGGGATGAAGTCTCATGACTGTCACGTGATGATGACGCAAATACTTCCGGTTGCAATCAGAGGGATAATGGAACCGCACGTCCGTCAAACGCTCACTGGCCTCTGAAACTTTTTTGATGTCATCACTCGGAAGTCGATAAGCGTGAAGAAACTCGGAAGGCTGCAGGAAGAGATCGTCACCATCCTATGCGAGCTTGAGATGTACTTCCCACCTGCCTTCTTTGATATTATGGTACATCTCTTGGTCCATATCGTGGACGATATCACCAATCTTGGGCCGGCATTCTTGCACAACATGATGGCGTTAGAAAGAATGAACGGGATCATCAAATCATTCGTTCGTAACAGGGCACACCCGGATGGAAGCATCGTCCAGGGATTTCTCACCGAAGAATGCATCTCTTTCTGCAAGAATTTTCTAGGCGATGAGAAGCCAGCTGTTGGTTTGCCCGCAAACAAGCACCTTGACAGGTTCATGGGGGTAGGCCACAACACTGGCAAAAGGGTAATGGACGTGGACTCGTGTGGTCGGAGAGCCGACTTTGAAAGGGCCCACCTAGTAGTGTTACAACACATCGACGATGTCGACCCTTGGATAGAAGAGCACAAAACCGCGATAAAAAACAGTGCTCGCATGCCGATGACGGAAGATGAGATATTTAGAGCACACAACTCCTCTTTCGCGACATGGTTCAAGAAGCAGATTGATGCCGATCCCCCGCCAATGACATGTCAGAAAGATAAAATTGTATTGGCCTTGTCATATGGCCCCGCGCCCAATCTGATGACTTATCAAGCATACGACATCAATGGGTACACATTCTACACGGAGGAAAGAGACAAAAGTAGCGACTATCAAAACTCGTCTATAACGATGGAATCTTACACGGGCGAAGAGATTAGAAGATACTACGGAAAGATCGAGGAAATCTGGGAGCTTGACTACGTTGGGGTAAAGCTGCCGATGTTCCATGTCAGATGGGCTACAAACGTCACGAAAGAAGACGAATATTTCACCACTATGTCGATGTCTGAAGCCAACAAACCCAAGTCCAAGAACCCCACCGCGCAAAATGAGCCCTGGGTATTGGCTAAGCACGTGGAGCAATGCTTCTTCAAAACCGACCCGGCAAAGCCTAGTCGTGTTGTCGTAAGAAGAGGAAAAAGGGACCTCATCGGAATGGATGGAGTCGCCGATGAGAAGGACTTCGACGGCTTAGTCGGAGACCCGATGATGGAAGAACCCGGTGAAGACGATGCACCTTACACCACAAGAAGAAGCAGGACCACACTACCTAGGACAGGTCTTCCATTCACAAGAAGAAGTCACAATATGGCGGTCACGTATTCAACATCGACCAAGAAAGGCAAGAGTAAGATTGTGACGAAAGGTTGAGAGAGGGAAATACTCGCGATATAACATGCTAATAGCTACTATGTACAATGTGTTTTCAGAGAGAAACACTTGCGGTATCTCGCTAAATCAATCTATTTACGCTCGATGCGACATATTAAATATTTTTGCACATGTTAACTTTCATATATGTATGTAATTTTTAAGTGAAAACCAGCGTGGGGGAGCCCCATATAATTAATAGCATTCGTATTGCTCGATGTGTCTCGAGCCGGGGTGGGGCCGCGTAATGTTAGCACAGGCGCATTTTCTAGGTCATGCGCCTGGGGTATGGATCTGTGGGCGCGCGCATAACAGGGCCTCCAGCCAAACACATTAGAACCGGTTTGTATCACAAACCGGTTCTAAAGGGTGTGTCCCCTAGGCCCCACCTAACAAACCGGTTCTAAAGGCCTGCGGCCATTTGCTGCAGGTAGGTGGGGCCCAGGGGACACACCCTTTAGAACCGGTTTGTGATACAAACCGGTTCTAATGTTTAGCGCAGGCGCATTTCTTACGTTACGCGCCTGGGGTATGGCTCTGTGGGCCCGCGCATAACGAATAGCTACGAACATTAGCGCAGGCGCATTCCGGCCTGTTCGCCTGGGGTAAAGTATAGCGCAGGCGCATTTCACTCGTTGTGCGCCTGTAAGTCCTCGCTCTGCTAACGCCCAACCCGCATATCACTCTCGTTTCATATCGATCCCAAACCGCACGCCGCCGTCGTCTCTAGCTCTCATCGCACGCCGTCGTCGTCTCTAGCTCTCATCGCACGCCGCCGTCGTCGTTGTCGAGCAGGAGGAGGAGGAGCGGGAGCAGCAGCAGGAGGAGGAGCAGGAGCAGCAGCGGAGGAGGAGCGGGAGCAGCAGGGGAGGAGGAGCGGGAGCACGCCGCGCGCCGTCCCTCTCATCGTCGTCGTCCACGCCGGCCGTCGTCACCCACGCCGCCGTCGCCCACGCCCACGACGAACCCAAGTCAGCCCCCCCCCCCCTCTTCCAACGCCCTCATACTACTGCTGCTACTCCATCATACATGCTTTATCTAGAACTGGATCTGATCGATCATGTACCATTATTTCTGGATTCTGGTAGTTCAGCTCATAGTGGAAATCGATCTGCTAGAATTACACTAGCTGAATCACCTAATGCTATATTTCTTACACTAGCTGAATCAACTACTAATTACATGTGAATAGAACACTGAAGCTTTGGACACTGCTAGAATTCTCTGTGATTTGTTATTAATTAAGTGCAGTATTTTACTTTGATCAATATATATGGAGGTTTTTTTGGCATGATATATGAATTTCCTGGGAGTTTTTGTGCCATGTGATGACAGCAATGCAAGGAACTGTTTTTGTGGCCATGCATGTGTGCATTCAATTTATGTTGCAGGTACATTGAGTGCCAATGTTTTGTCGGAACGTTGATTCATTTCCGTTCCGGCGAATTTCTGGCACTCCGGCATGACCATTTATAGCCGAGGTCACGCCGAATTTTTCCGGTGACTAACAGTATATGTTTTGTCTACTGCTAGCTAGGGCATGTCTTCTTCTACTACGGATCCGGCTTTATTGGACCACTACATCCTTATGGCTCGAGAGTCGCAAGAGGAAGATCGGACACAAACTGACCATGATGTCGAGCCCCACAATGATGACGGGCTCACCGGTGGCGAGGAGGAAACCACTGATAGTGGCGCCGGGGGTCCCTCAGGGAGCAGCACGACGGGAAACAAGCGTCGGAAGCGAGCTCCGAACAAGGTCCGCACCGTTCGAGAGAAATTCACGGAGGTGGACCCTTCCAGTGGCACGCCTCTGATGCCATTGGACCTTGTGAAGGGGTACTTCCTCCAACTTGGCGCGATACTTCGAGACGTCGTCAATGTCAACGAGCCGACTCTCAAGAAGAAGCCAACTCTGCGCGCCCAACTCATCTCGAGTCTGCACGCGCGGTACGAGTTCCCTGCCCCCTACAACAACGAGAATCTGAAGGGCAACCTCGTGAACAAACTCGCCCTCACTAGATTCACCAAAGCCCTGAGCAATTACAAGACTATGGTGAGGGCGATGATTAGGGAATCGAAACCATTCGAAGAGATCCATCGCCACTTCCCGCGGATTACGCCCGATGACTTCAAGACTTTCCTAAATAACGAGTCGCTTGATTTCACTAAGAATCAAACGGAATGGGGGAAGGATCTAGCGTCGAAGAACATCGGTCACCACAATCTCGGCTGTCGTGGCTACGACGGGAAGGAGCCAGTTTGGGCGAAAGAGGACCATGCCTACATTGAAAAAGGGATTGAGAACCCTTACGCCAAGTATGCCCATGACCCGCAATTCCAGAAATTCATGAGGTCGAGGTACAGAAAAGTAACTCCGACCGGGGAACTTGTCTCGGACCCGAAGATGGTGGAGGGTGTTATTTTGGTCACGGACGATAGCGTGAAGAATGTTGAGAAGCTAGTGGTAAGAAATTTACCATTTCATGCAACTCATCATCATCAAGTCCATGATTTCATTCTAGTACGAAACCAATTCTAAACCGTTTATATGTTGCTTCTGCAGCTAGAAGAACAACAACTAGAATCTTCCTCGTCGCAGACGTCGACGGCCAAAGTCGCGTGGGATAAGCCTTTCATCAGGGGGTACAACAAGGCAAAGAGCCAGGACCCTCTGAAAAGGCCGCACTTAGGCCGTATCACCGGCGGCGGACTTAATAAGAAGCACGCCAACTATGGCTTGGCTGAGCCCAGCACTAAGGAGTCGCGGGCGGCGAAGAAGAGCGAGGAGACGGAGGAGCTGCAGAAGAAGGTCCATGACTTGGAAACAAACATGGAGAAGAAGATTGAGAAAACGGTGGGGGAAAAGATGAATGCACTCATCCCCGCCGTATTTGAAAAAAATATGTGGCTACATCGCCGGGGGCTCACAGGGGCCGTTACCAACGTTCAACATACCGTCGATGTTGGTCGTGCCCGCCGCGGCCGCCGCCTGTGGTCCGTCGACGTCGGCCGTGCCTGTCGCCCCCGCCGTGCCCGACGCGCCTGCCCCCGATGGACCGTCGGCCGTGCCCGATGCGCCTGCCCCCGATGGACCGTCGGCCGTGCCCGACGCGCCTGCCCCCGATGGACCGTCGGCCGTGTCCGGCGCGGCCACCACCCCGTTGCTCGACGAGCCCACCATCACCTGTGGTCCGTCGATGTTAGCCGAGCTCAATGCCCTCACGGTAAATTATTGACCGTCTCAAAAGCTGTAGCCAGTTCAATATAACCCTACTCTCTGACCTATCCATGCATGTTATCGCAGGCTGACGCGACGGGATGCACCTTCCTGCTAAAAGTGGGCAGCGAGTTGAAGGATGTTGCAAAGGGGAGCATCTTGCAGCCACTATCCCGCAAGTACCATTGCAGAGATATACCGGACAACGAGCTTCGGGTTCGCGTCGATCTGGTGCTACCGGGATTCGAGAACTTGTATCCTCCTAATCAACCCGCCGATGCCGACAGCGAGCTGAATCTCGGCCAACTGGACAATCAAATCTTGCTATGGCCGAAAGCCCTTATTCGGCTGAACACGATGTCAGGGTCGGCGCCAAGCCAAGCCATGACCGTCACCACTACACCGGTTGCGCCCGCGGCAAGCCAACAAGACAAGGTCCAACATGGCAATGTCCTCTCTCCACCTCCGGTGGATCCTCCTCCTCCCGAGCACGAGACGTCCAATGACGAGCAACATCACGAGCATGAGACCCATGACGACTACATGGATATTGAACTTGCTCCCATTGACGATTTCATAAATCAGTTGGATGGCGAGAAGCCGGTTCCTCCGAAGTTACCCGCCAGAACTCTTGATATCCAGAAGAAGGTAGATGGCGGAGAGGGCGGTTCTTCTGAGTTACCCACCAGAAAACCGGATATCCAGAAGAAGCTAACCTATTCCCAAGAAACTCCCGAGGAGCAGACGGCCTTTACGGCTCCACAGCCTACGCTGGTTACCCCGAATACACTCCGTGCTACGGCCGCGGAGGCGGTAAAACAAAGCGGCACTCCCATCTGCTTGAGGCCGAAGAAGAATCGGAAGAGGACGGTAGCCAAGAAGAAGAAAGGTGGTGCCTCCTCTAGTAGCCAGCCAGCGGCCGCCCGAGTCCTGGACCGTTTGCCGCCCGCCGTCCCGTGGAGGAAGGTGCATGAGATAGGTGAGCCGATGCTGCCGCCAGAGGTTGTCGCTGTCATGGGTGGTGACATGAGGACCATCCACGACGGGATTTTGTTCAAAGAGAATGAACTTCTACGTGAGAAACATCCCTCCTACCCGCTATACGTGGTCAAGGTGCCCCGATCCGTGGGCTTTGTGGATTCAAATCCCGCAGAGGTGTTCTTCATCAGATACGAAGACATATTCAGGGTCTTCCACTTGGGTAAGCTCGACCGAAGCATTGTCCGCCTGGTATCGCTCAGCATGGCGCACGATATGGTCATGGAGAATACCCCGCACATCGCGATTATGGACCCCTACTACATGAATGAGGACTACTTGCGGTCACATGCGGACCGAGTTCTTATCACGACTTACATAACGGGTTTTTTGATAGATAACAAGGATAAGAACGCCATTCTCATGCCATACTTTCCCAAGTAAGTAGTCCTCTCCGCTTCACGTCGTTACATTCTTTCTAGAATCTCCTTAGTATTCCGATTGATGATATTGATGGCTAGTTCGAAATGTTCTGCACAGAAACGGAGGATGCGTACTCATCGTCATGGAACCGCATTGGTCACAATGCACTTATCTCGATGCGGGTAGGGCGGTGCAGAAGGACTACACCGACATAAGAGTTGTTCTTAATAGTGCCCTCAACGGCTTCGCCGCCGATTTAGGCAAGCCCCTAAAATAGGAGAAAATAGTCCGAGGCGCCTACGTGTGCACCCACGTAACAAACTTCCCCTGCCTCAAGCAATCGGAGCAAGAATCTGAGTTGGAAGCTTGGTATGTCATCTTTCAGATGAGGGAGTACTTAAAGGATGCCCAACAGGCCCATCTACCAAGTGATCTCTGAGACCTGACCACAAAGATGGCCAACACCCCCGACGAATATGTGCGGGCTGAGTTCCGTCGCATCCAGCGGAGGATCTGCACGATACTCTCGTCGGATGTCATCACTCGGGGTGGCTTGTTCTTCCACGGCCACGCACCACCGAGCAACCGTGACATAGAAGCACACCTACGAGAGCAACGTGACACCCGGACATTCAACACGCTACAAGGCGTTCGTCCGTTCCCGCCGATTCTATAGGATTGACAAAATGTTAGTATACACTTGCATCATATAACTTTTAGACCTTTATTTGTCGTGTTTTATTCGTAAACCTTGATGCTTCTATTTTTTGATAGTTATTTGCGGTCTATTATCACTTTCGATGCTAAACTTGTATTTTTGTCCTATGCACAGATGACATGGTATGTTGTGTATGTCGGTAGGGTTCCCGGAGTCTACGACGACTGGGACCAGTGCCGGAGACAGGTGCACGGTTTCAGCGGCAACAACTACAAGGGGTACAAGACCATGGTGGAGGCGGAAGCTCGATACGCCACTTACCTAGCGAGAGAGCAGACGGAGAAGACGAGGGCCCGGATGACCACCTTCGCCATCGCCGTGCTTATACTCCTTGTACTCCTAGTGTTGATGCTACTTGTTGTTTTACTTGTCTAGATAACTAAACTATTTATTTGTTTGGACTATGTACTCCTAGTGTTTGAACTATGCTTGTAACTAAACTATTCGCTTCGAGACTATTTGGTGATGATCGAGACTATTTGGTGATGACCGAGAATATTTCTGTTATTTTGCTGTCATTTTCATATTTATTACTGTCAATTTGCTGTAATTCTGTTATTTTCGTTTCTTTTATTTTTTACACAGCAAAACCATACCCCAGGCGAATAAGAAATCGTACCCCAGGCGAATATGTACCCCAGGCGCACATTGCCTGTTTGCCTCAGGTAAAAGGATTACCCCAGGCGCACAGGGCCTGTTCGCCTGGGGTATGTCAAGCTACCCCAGGCGCATTTTGCTGTTCGCCTGCGGTAAGTCATTACCGCTGGCGATGTGGTCCCAGGCGAACACTTATTCGCCTGCGGTAGTCTTTTCCCTAGTAGTGAGCACTCTTCTATTACTCATAGTCATAAGTTTCCCCTTAGATTCTTTCATAGATTTCTCCGCCTAGATGCAACCTGTCAAAAAAATTCCCGCAACTGCCTTTTGATACCCGGATAACCTGTAACTTCCGGGTCTTTCAGTCGCTCTTTCGTTAATCGGATAATCAACCCCTTTCCGGGTCTTAATTACTCATATTCTGCACTCTTTATCTCCCATTTTGTAGACTGTACACATGGCACCCAAGAATAAGGGAAAACAACCGGCAAAGGGAAGGCCGACTCAATCCATATCGGCCAACTGGGCAAGGTCCACTGTGACCAAGGCAAAGCTAGATGAGCTTGCCGAGTCCGGCGTCCTCCCTTCCCAGGAGGAAATTCACTGGCGGGTCCCGGGTGATGAGACCCGGCCCACACCCGGCTCTAATGAGGTAATCTGTTTTGTTGAACACGTGATCCGGGGATTTCGTCCCCCGGGTCACTCTTTTTTCGGCGAAGTTCTTAGCCACTATGGCCTCCGAGTCTTCGACATAGGGCCCAACTCTATGTTAAACATCACCCATTTCATTGTTCTTTGCGAATCTTATCTATGCATCCCCCAAACCTCGCTCTATTCCTGGAATTGTTCCAATGCAAACCGTGCCGCGAAAGCGGTGACGGGGCCCTTTTGGCTTGCGGCGGTGTATCAATCCAGAGGCGGAAAAATTCGCCGATGCCGACTCTTAGCCTTAACTCCCATGTTAAGCACTGGCAGAAATCCTTTTTCTATTGCCGGGACACCTCCCCACCCGGCGAAAAGAAGTTGCCGGGTTTCTCCGAGGGCCTCCTAGATTTATCCGACACTTTCAATGCATTCGCTTCTGAGTCGGATAGGGAATCCATCCAGCCCTACCTAACCAAACTCGCTGTCCTCTCCGCCCAAGGTCTCCTTGGGCTTAATTTAGTCAAGACTTGGGTGAATTTCTGAATCCAGCCCAACTCCATCCGGCCTAAGCTGATGTCCGAGTATTCCGGACACGTCACGGATGCGCTCCGCTACTCCTCAAGGAACTATCCGGCTGGTGATACGAACAAGATTATCAAGAGCTTCTTGACTGAAAAGGCGGAAGTGATCCGGACGATAGCCGGCTTAGAGCCGTACACTCGCGACCATCCGGCTCCCACGGTAAGATCCGGCACTTACTCTTCTATTCTTGTGCTTTTACTTGATACAATCACTAACCCTTTCTATCACATCTTTATTTCAGGCAGGCAGCGCCTTCTGGAACATCGAGACTCCCCCCACCTCCGAAAACCCGGAAGAGGAAGAAGAGCCGGCTGACACCGATGAAGGTATCATCCGGGCGTCAATCATCTTAACTCCTGTTACTTTACTCTCCCATATTTTCTCTTTTTCTGACTATGCATTTGTGCCTTTCAGGGATGGAGGATAAGGAGGACAAGGATGACCCGGAGGAGACCGAGAGTGACGAGGACGAGGCAGAACCGGAAACTGTGGTTGGGGCCAAGAGGAAACCCCGAGGGGTTGTATTCAAGGTTCCATATTCCTCCATGTCCTCAAAACCGTATTCTTTTGCTAATATGTGTGAGCTTACTCAACAATTATCCAATTCACCACACTTGAAGGACCCGCCTCCAGCCAAGCGCAGGGTAACCCGGAACTCCCCAGGTGAGGATCCCCTCAACCCGGGTATCTCCACGTCCCCAGTTCGCCGTGCCGGTACTTCCCAATCTTATCCTTTCGATTCACCTCAAAGATATCCTTCTCCCAATCACCCCTTGCGCGGAAAACTCCGAGTCTCACTTTCTCAATCTTTATCGGCCTCGTCCGGGTCTAGCAACGAGCTTCCGCCAGACTTCGTGGTGAATACTGGGTAAGCCATATTTCTTGCTATTCGATACACTGGTACTTTCGATAACCTTTGCTCATTAATACTAACCATTTCTTCTTTTACTTTCCTTAGCGCCCAGGTCACAATCAGTGACCCGGACGACATGGACATGGATAACCCGGCAACGGAGAAGCCGGTTGATGATATGAACACCACTACTGGCGGAGCTGAGGAGGAAGAAGACCAAGGGAAGGACCCGCTGACAGACCCGGCCAGACAGGAGGCCGAGTCTCCCAACCCCCCAGATGGACCCGGGGATGACGATGTCGAGGTCCTGGGCGCAAGGGTGGGTACCCCCAATCCTGACACCCAGGCAACCCGGGTTTCCCGCCCAAAGCCGGAAAAGACTCCTCCTCCAAATGACCCGGCCGCCGGCTCTTCCGGTACCAAACCTGAGGACATGAGTTTTGCCGAGATGATTGATGCTCTGCACACCCTGAGAGCTGATGAAGAAAACATTCTGGAAGCCTTAATAGCCAAGCACGAGGTAAACTCAACTAACACTGCCCATATATTTGTCTAGTCCCCAAGTTCCGAGTGAACTTATTCATAATTTACTTAGAAATTTCATAGCATATCCGAGTGATATTCCTTTTTTGTCTGAGTAACACTTCCTTATGTCTCTACGCAGGCATACGTAACCCACTCTGAGGAAGTGTTGGCTAAAACCAACAAACTCCTCGAGGTGGAGACGAAGCTGCGTGAATCGGTGGAAGCTGACGCCAAGAAGCTGGGCAAGCTGGCGAGAAAGTATAGAAAGAGAGCCCACGCTGCAGAGGATGAACTGAACAAGCTATCTGCCCGGATTGCCGACACTTACCGTGCCTTGATTGGTAATGATTCCTGACTCACTAAATGTAACCAGGATTTTCATTTCTGATCAACACTCGGAATTTCTTATTTGCACTGTTCTGTTTTTCTGTAGGGCCGGATGATGAGATGCCGGATGAAGATGACATAGCAAAGCTGAAGACCATAAAGAGCACCATCCGGCAACTCTGTGCCAGCACCAAATGGGTTCTTCAAGCCTTGAAGTGGCCGGGTACTGGACGTGGTGGTTTGAGCACGCTGCTTGATGCGTGCTCCACCATCCCCGAGTGGATCGAGCATTGGAAACGCTCGTCATGCCGGGTTGGAGTAACCCGGGGGCTTGCTCTGGCTAAGGCGTATTTTCCCAAGCTTGAGCCGGCAAAGCTCGTTGGCGGGTTTCCAGAGTTCAACACTGATGGCTCCAGGTTTTCAGCCAAGAACTTCAAGGCCATCCAAACAGAGGTTCTACACTCAGCTAGCCTGATTGCCGACAGTCTGGATGTCAGTCGGATTGTTACCCCCTACGACGCTGAAGATAAGCCCATTCAGTCGGATCCTCCCAAGCCGTATGACATGCTGGCACGGTGGAAGGCGGAAGCTGCTCAGGCGAGGGAAGAGGCCGCGAAGAAGAAGGCTGAGGCCGATACTGCGCCCACTACCTCCACACCGGTTGTTCTGCCTCCTGCGCGCGCTGGTACTGCTGCTGGATGCTGCTGCCGCAAAGACCGTTGAAGAACAAGTCAAGGACCAAGACCCGGCTGCCAAGGGCAAGGGCAAGATGGACGACTCGACCCAGGAGGCCGAGTGAACTTTTATCTGCTACCGTCTCAAACACTTCATTCGGCCAATGGGCCTTTTAAAACAATTATTTGTTTGATAGTGCGCCTGTGCACTTTATGATACTACTATCCTGGTTTGTAATACGTTTAAAACCTTAATATCTTTCATGGCCTTTCTGGCCTTTGCGTGAATTTGATATTTCTTAGCTTTGATCTTTTTCATTACTGGTTTTTCGATTTTTGCTATGGTTCCTTTGCGAGACTCGGTTTCCGGGTCTCATGGGTTTTGACAAGTGGACTTTTTTCTAAGTCCCCAAGACTCGGATTTTTGGATTTTTGAGCTGAATAGCTAGATAATTTGTTTCTTTTTTCAAATTCTCAAGTCCCCAAGGCCCGAATTTCCGAGTCTGGGGTTTTGGAGTTTTCTAAAAGAACAAATTGTTTATGCTAAGGCCCAAAACCTAGAGTCATTCACATAGGTTTGAAGCTATGCTTAATATACTTTGAGTTTCCGGCTGTTAACATTGTACTCTGCATAACTTGTGGTTTAGATGACCCTTTTGACCTTCTTTTACTATAAGCCGGCTTTCGCGTGGATGATCAATGCTGCTATAGCTGTATAAAGACAGGGTCAGGCAAGTCCCATTGGGCATCATGGCTGATTGTAATTATACGATAGCAAAGCATGCCACTTTTGTGCGAGTCACATCGAGCTTAAGCAAGAAAAGTCAAGAAAATTTGGCTCTATTGTACGGTTATAAGCTTGTAGCCGTACTTATTACAAGTAATCGGCCCTTATAACTCAATGGCATCACGGCCGGGTCTTTGAGTTTGCAACTGTGCTATTCAAGCAATCAGCCCCCAAGACCTAGATATATGCAATTTACTAGAAAAACTAACATACTAAGAACAATGAATAACACTTACCTGGGAAAGAAATAGAAAAACAATAGGAATATAAAAACTTGACAAAGATCATACAAAAAGGAACAAAATATTGTTTAACCATCTCTTTATTGATATGAGAAAAGTTAGGTCAGCAAGCCTCCTCATTAAAAACCTTCCAGTCCCCTTAGGTACCGTGGATAGGAAAAGAGTGCGTCTGAAACCTGCTGCCTGTTACATCGTGCAATTCCACTTGTGAATCT
The DNA here is from genome assembly GCA_028641055.1 of Alopecurus myosuroides. Lineage (NCBI taxonomy): Eukaryota > Viridiplantae > Streptophyta > Magnoliopsida > Poales > Poaceae > Alopecurus > Alopecurus myosuroides. The sequence goes on from CM054059.1 coordinate 369,208,618, forward strand.
ATTCTATTCTAAGTGTAGTAGGGACGCAGCTGAGCCACGTTCCATGGTCTTTCTCTTTCTTGCATAGATGAAGTTGTATGAGCGGTGTCATTGACAATAGCCGACTCTTCCCTTGCATCTACCAAGTAATATGATCCATTGTGCAGATTCCGGCTTATGATGAACGGTCCTTCCCATGGTGGGGATAGCTTGTGTTTTCCTTCCTTTGACTGTACCAGGCGAAGAACCAGGTCTCCTTCCTGGAAGACCCGAGTTTTGACTCTCCGGCTATGATATCTCCTCAGATCCTGCTGGTATATGGCTGATCTCTCCAAAGCTTGTTTCCTGTGTTCTTCTAACATATCCATGGCGTCCTGCCGGGTCTTCTCGTTCTCCACCTCGACGTAAGCCGACACTCGAGGGGAATCATGAATGATATCACTCGGCAATACTGCCTCTGCACCATAAACCATAAAAAACGGTGTCATCTGAGTAGATCTATTAGGTGTGGTGTTGATACCCCAAACCACTGATGATAACTCCTCAACCCATGCGCCAGCAGCTCTGATGCATGGGACTCGCAGCCGTGGTTTTAACCCACGAAGTAACTCCTGATTTGCCCTTTCCACTTGTCCATTAGCTTGTGGATGGGCTACTGAGGCTATGTCAAGCCGGATTCCATTGTTCCCACAGAATTTCTCCATCTCACCAAGGGACATGTTGGTTACATTGTCTGTTATTATGCTATGAGGATACCCAAACCGATAGATAATCCTTTTCAGGAACTTGACTGCCGTAATTGCTTCACAATTGGTAACTGGCATAACTTCAACCCACTTGGTAAACTTATCGATAGCCACCAAGAGATGTGTCTTTTTGCAAGGTGACATGTGAAAGGGGCCAACCATGTCCATACCCCAAACGGCAAACGGCCAGGTTAAAGGGATTGTTTGCAGCTCCATAGCCGGCACATGGATTTGGCGGGCGTACCTTTGACATCCATCACACCTTGCCACCAAGCGTTCCGCGTCTGCTAGGGCTGTGAGCCATAAGAAACCGTTCCTATATGCTTTGGCCACAAGGGATCTTGTGGATGCGTGGTGCCCACAGTCGCCTTCGTGGATCTCTTTCAGGATCTGCCGGCCTTCTTCTGGTGCTACACAGCGCAAAAATACTCCTGCAGCACTCCTTTTGTATAACTCCCCATTGATGATGGAGTAGCCTTTTGCTCGCCTCAGCATTTTCCTTGCTAATACTTCCTGTTGTGGTAACTCGTCCCGTGATAGGTAAGCCAGAAACGGCTCTGTCCACTCGGGAACAGCTCGTACTGTGGCCACGAGCTCCAAATCCGGGTCTTTGTTAGCCACCTCTTCCCCAGACTCAGTTTTAACTGATGGCTGCCATAGCTCGTCCAGGAAAACATTGGGTGGAACCGGCTCTCTGCGTGAGCCGAGTCTTGCGAGTGCATCTGCTGCCTCGTTCTTTCGCCTATCGATATGCTCCACCTCATACCCGGAAAAACACCCGGCAACCCTGTCCACCTCCCTGCGATATGCTGCCATAGTTGCATCCTTCCTATCCCAGGTTCCTGAGACCTGCTGTACCACAAGATCTGAATCTCCATAGCATCGTATCCGCCTGATGTTCATCTCCTTGGCTATTCTCAATCCGTGTAATAATGCTTCATACTCGGCCACATTGTTGGAGCAATCAAAGTGGATTTGCAACATGTAGCTCAGCTTATCTCCTTTAGGTGATGTAAGTACCACTCCAGCTCCTGATCCCTCGTATTGCTTGGAACCATCAAAGTGCATTACCCAAGACTCGGAACTTGGTGTCATTGTGGGCATGCTAGTGTGAGTCCAATCATTAATGAAATCAACTAAAGCTTGAGACTTGATTGGTGACCTGGGCTCGTAGTTGATATGATAATCTCCCATCTCGATGGCCCACTTGGCTATTCTACCTGTTGCGTCCGAGTTTCTGATGATATCCGACATTGGTATAGAGCTGACCACTGTTATTGGGTGTTCCTGAAAATGAGGTTTCAATTTCCGGCTGGCCATGAAGACCCCGAAAACCACCTTCTGCCAATGTGGGTAGCGCTGCTTTGCCTCCGATAATACCTCGCTGACGTAATAAACCGGCCTCTGGACCGGGTGATCTTTTCCATCCTCTTTGCGCTCAACGACAACCACTGCGCTAACCGCCCGGGGCCCGGCCGCAATGTATAGTAGCATGGGCTCTTTGGGACCCGGGGCTGCCAAAACTGGTGCCTCAGACAACTGCTTCTTTAGTGCCTCGAACGCCTCATCCGCCTCTTGGTCCCAAACGAATTTATCAGATTTCCTCAAGAGCCGGTAAAGGGGTATTGCCTTCTCTCCGAGTCTGGATATGAACCGGCTCAACGCTGCCACGCACCCTGTGAGCTTCTGGACATGCTTCAGGTTTTCCGGCTTTTTCAGACTCTGGATAGCTTTGATTTTGTCCGGGTTTGCCTCGATTCCTCTCTCGGAAACAATGAACCCGAGTAATTTTCCTGCTGGAACTACGAACACGCATTTTGTAGGGTTAAGTTTCATCTGATACCTTCTCAAATTCTTGAATGTTTCCTTTAGATCATCAATGAACGTTTCCGCTTTCCTGGTCTTGATCACCACGTCATCCACATAGGCGTGAACGTTGCGCCCAATCTGGTCCTCAAAGCACTTCTGTATACATCTCTGGTATGTTGCGCCAGCATTCTTTAGCCCAAAAGTCATGGTTTTGTATTAGAAGGCCCCAAAGGGGGTTATGAACGATGTTTTCTCCCAGTCTTCCTTCTTAAGCTTGATCTGATGATACCCGGAGTATGCATCCAGGAAACATAATAGGTCACTTCCAGCCACTACATCTATGATCTGGTCTATCCTTGGAAGGGCAAACGGATCCTTTGGGCAATGCTTGTTGAGACTCGTATAATCTATGCACATCCTCCACTCATTACTCTTTTTCATCACGAGAACCGGATTTGCCAACCAATCCGGATGAAATACCTCCATGATAAAGCCGGTTGTTAATAGCCGAGCAATTTCTTCCCCTATAGCCCTTCTTCTTTCCTCATTCATTTTTCTCAGGCCCTGCTTCACGGGCCTAGACTTGGGATCAACGTGCAAGCTATGTTCCGCTAACTCTGTAGGGATACCCGGCATATCGCTGGGCGTCCAAGCAAAAACATCTTGATTTGAACAAATAAACTCCACGAGTGTTTTTTCCTGCTCATTGTCCAGGTTAGATCCTATAGCAAATTGCTTGGAGGGATCACCTTCGACAAAGGCCACCATCTTGGTATCCTGTGCTGCCTTGAATTTTGCTCTCTCATCCTCCGTATTTGGCCTTTTTAACGCTGTCCTCTCATCCGGGTCTACTTGAGACCGGTAGTATTTGAGCTCCTCCTTTCTACAAGCTTGTTCCGACATTGCCGCATCTCCTTCGTCACACTCAGCCGCTATGTCCCGGCTCCCATGTATGGTGATGGTCTGCTTGGGACCCGGGATTTTTAGCTGTAGGTATACGTAACACGGCCTGGCCATGAATTTGGCGTAAGCCGGCCTTCCAAATAGCGCGTGATAAGGGTTGCGCAACTTTACCACCTCGAACATGAGCCACTCTACCCGGAAATTATCCTTTGATTCTCCAAAAGCGACCTCCAAGGTAATCTTTCCCTCAGGGCACGCCGAGTGACCCGGCACAATCCCGTGAAAAACTGTTGAACTTTTCTGTAGCTGAGACTCCTTAAGACCCATACGTAAGAAAGTTTCCCAATATAAGATGTTGATGCTGCTTCCACCGTCCATTAAGACCTTTTTCAGCTCATAACCATTAACCTGTGGCGCAACTACCAATGCTAAGACTCTCGGGTGTTCTATCCTTTCCGGGTGATCTCTTCTGCTCCATGTTACATCTTGCTCCGACCACCTCAGGTACCTCGGGACGGCCGAGGAAACTGAGTTTACCGCCTTTTTCAATATCTTTCTATCTTTGTTTGAAGTTCCTGTGGTGTGAACATGGTACTGGCCCAATTGCTTGGGGTTGGCTTGGAAACCTCCAGCTCCTCCCTGATTGTTACCCGGATTACCGCCTCCCGGGTTGCCTGCTGGGGGTGGGCCGTTGCCCGGGTTACCACCCGGACCCGGTCCTGCTCCCCGGCCTGCGCCTCGCATTTCTTTCTGTATTTCCTCATTTTTCCATCTCTGTAAATCCACGCATTGCTCCAGCGAATGATTGGCCGGCCTGCCGTTCCTGCTATGACGAGGACAGGGCATCCTGAAGGCCTCTATGTGATTAGCCGGCCTTGGCGGCCCTTGGTAATTTCCTCCATTAAAGTTTCCTCCATTGAAATTTCCTTCTGCCCTGGGTCTTGCAAACCCGGCTTCTGTGTTTCCGACAAACTCGGAATTTCCCTCGTACGAGCGCTTATTCTGGTTGTTTCCATTGTTTCCTTCGTTATTACCCAGCGCAGACCCATTGCCGGTTCTTCCATTATTGCCTGTGTTTGCTTTTGCTTTCTTATCATCAACGTCCTCTTCTATGGTATCTGTAGCAGCGTGCTTGTTGCATGAGTCCATCAACTCTCCCATAGTAACCTCTGAAGCATTCCGACTAGATTTCATGCGTGTTAGCTTTTGCACTAGGGGTGTGTATTTGCATGTCTTTGCCATAGCTTGTAACGCATCCTTTGGTTGAATATCCGTGGACGAGTGAAGTATCTCCATAACCCGGCGCACCCAGCTGCGCGCCGATTCTCCCTTCTTTTGGACACATCTTTCTAGATCATCGATCGTGAATAATTTTCGGCACGTCCCATGGAAGTGCTTGATAAATGCAACCTTCAATTCGCTCCATGACTTGATAGATCCTTCGGGTAGATTATTGAACCACAGCTTTGCTGCTCCTTCTGACATCATTAAGTACATGAACTTGGCTTGAAGATTTTCAGATGCGTTGCGAATCGACATAGTCATCTCATAGCTGCTCAACCAGGTTTCTGGATCCATAGTCGGCTCGTAATTCACCACTTTACCCGGTTCTTTGAACTTATCCGGGTAAGGCTCGGCTCTGATGGCGTCCGATAAACACTTAGGCCCGGCTAAAATTGCCGGTGCTGGCCTCACCCGGGAAGCGTGCGATCCGGCGACGGGTGCGGCGGGGGGTGCAACTGCTACCGGCCCTCGTACCGCAGACCCGGCTGCTACACGCCTGGCTCGAGAACTGTCCACGATAGCTTGAGCGGCTGATACCGCAGGTGTCGCTGATCTACGGGGAGGAGGCGGCATTTGCTGCTGCTCTGCCCTCCGTCGCGCTGAGCTTGTCTGAATATTACCGGTGTTCCCGTTATGCCGGCTTATATATGGCGTTCCATGCATTCCACTCCTATTATCCGGGTAGTTGACCTGCTGAGCCACTGCCGTGCGCAATAAATCTATCGCCCGCCGGGTCTCCTCCGCGTGGGGTGACTCTCTTACGGGGATTCGATCCAATGCCAATGTTGCCGCATATACATTATCCATGGGGTTGTTGAAGTGACCTGGTGGCGTACGAAATCGTGATGGTGGTGGTGGTGGTGGCGCTGTATTGCCAACAGCAACCCCTGTCTGCAACATGGGTAACCCGGTTTGTACATTTGCCGGCTGTCCCCCACCAGTCGCGGGCTGGTGTACAGTTTCCTGATTCACAGCCGGAATTGGTTGATCTTGGGGTGTGATGAACAGCGTGGCCGGGTTTAAGACTCCACCCGTTGCCGGTAACCTCGTCTGGTATCTTTGATGCGCCCTAGATGTCTCAACCCGGAGCCGGTTCTCCAATGCATCCAGCTCACGTTGGCGTGTGGCTATACCTTGCTTTTCTGCTTCCACATCTCTCCTTTGCTGCTCCAATGCACGGCGCGCCACATCCAGATCCCTGGCACGCGCCGCGGCGTTTTCCGGGGTTATCACAGTAGCTAGCACCGTGGGATCCAGGATCAGATTGTTACTGAACAGGGCCGGGTGTTGTGGGTTTGAAGGACCCACCCCCGGCGTCCTATTCGCCATGAATCCAAACATATTCGCTTGCAACTCGCTTTCCGCTGCTCGGCTAGTGACCGAGGCCGATTCTCCGTCGACCCGGGTCAGAACCGGATTTCCGTCAACCGGATTTTGCTGCTGGGCCAGCGCTCGCGCCGCTCCAACCGCGGCCGTAGTCACGTCCCCCTGATTGAGATTGGTTGCAGGGGCCGTGTAGACCGCGACCTGGCGCGCGATGTCTGGTGAAGACTCGTATTCCTCCTCATCACAGCTATCCTCCTCGTACCGGTCCTCCAGCAAGTGCAGGATAGACTCGGTATCATCTTCTCTCATGACCCGGCCACGCGGGGTCCATGCCGGCTCCTCCGGCTGTTCCCTCTTCGTGGTGGGCTCTTCAATCGGATCTACCGTTCCGACCGATTCTTCTCCATCTGACTGTACGCAGGTTGCTTCTCCTGACACAGAATCATAATCGAAATCATCACGGATTGAACCGGACGTACGTACCATGCCGATGAAGACGTTGACCCGGCCGATTGTGACGACAGATCCGGATTCGAGCAGATCCGACTCTGGCCCCCAGCCAAAATCGTCCACCATCTTTTCTCCTTCGGGGTTGGTGTAGATCTCGCTGATGACGAGGTTCTTCATGTTCTCCCGAGCTTCTCCCGTGATGTAAACTCCCTTGGACGTAGGCCCCACGGTGGGCGCCAACTGTCGTGGGATAATCACGGCAGACGTTACCAGGGGTAACTTATCTTGGGGTAAATCGACTCTGGTGTTTGGGAGAGGGTTTTGCTCAGGGGAAATCATGGTGATGAAACGATCTGGTAGCCGACAATCAAGTCGCCGAGTCTCCGATCTAGGTTTTATTATCTCCACTCTGATGTTACAAGGCATACTCGAATAACTAGTGAATCTCGTGTGTCTCTAATCTAACCCTAGGAGCCGGCTTATATAATATCCGGATCCCCTGGCTTCCTATCCAAGGTACACTCGGAGTCCTACCTGGGCACCGCTTACAAACCCTAAGTTTCCTTATCGAAACCCACAATCCGGGTTACGAGGCCTACACTCATGGGCCTTCTAGAAACTCCTTTTCCCTAAGCCGGGTCTTGCGCAGCTCCCTTTGGGCCGAGTTACTCCTTGGCGTTAGCCTACCGGGTTATCATCCCTCCATCAATAGCTCTTCGGGGGTCTCATCCTCATGCATGACGAAGTTCTCGGAGTTGTCAATGGCCACGTCGTACTTGGAAGATTGGATGCTAGCATTTCCTTGAAATAAGGTGTCAAGTTTGTCCCAAGCTTCTTTGGCGGTCTTGCAACTACGAATATGAGTGAAGTACTCCCTTGGAAGAGCCTTTTGTATGATGAAAAGTGCGGTCTTGTTGAGTTGAGATTCCACATCCTCCCTTGGAGTCAAGTTGCTTGGGTCATGAGGATGAAATCCGTGAATCACGCTTCTCCACAATGCGGTACACGATCCTGAAATGTGAGATTCCATTTCAAACTTCCAAGAGGAGAATTCGTTAGTGTTAAGGATGGGTGGAACTCCAACATTAAGGATGTGTGGCATGGAAATGATTGGATGGATAGAATCATAGTTTTGCGGTGGTGGAACTTTTGAATTGGACCCCGAACCATTCGCCGTTTGAGACTTGGAGCCACCGTCACTCTCCTTTGCTTTGGCTTTAGCCTTTTGTGCGGCTTTAGCCTTAGCTTTGGCAATTTTCTCTTTGAGTTCGGAATTGTCCGGAGTCGTTTCCTCATCCGAACTATCCTCATCGGAGATGTGGGGAGAGTGCGAAGGCCCCTTGGTTTTACCCATCATGTTCTCCAACATCTTCTTGATGGAGGAAACCTCCGATCCCACACTAGATCTAACCTTGGACAATTGGGTTTGAATGGTACAAACTGTTGTCTCTAGGTTGGCTATAGTGTCGGCCATTTTGGAGAGTTTCTCCTTAGAAGATTCAGGATCATCTATGTTGACCATGATTACTCTTAGGCGGTTAAGCCCGATAAAAGAGCCGAGGCTCTGATACCAATTGAAAGTGCAATATGGTCAACTAGAGGGGGGTGAATAGGTGACCTAAAAATTTTACTTCATTTTCACTTTTAGTGGGGGCTTTGGGAAAGTAAAAGCTCGGTTATCTAGATGTGCAACTAAGTGAACACCCTAGGTGAAAAGTAACGAGTAGCAACGGAAATAAAGGAACGGCACAAGATAACAACAAGTGAAAAACACGGAGACAAGGATATGTTTCCCGTAGTTCCTTCTTGAAAGAAGTACGTCTACGTTGGAGAGGTGGGGAGCCACCTAGGCGCTCCTCAATAGCACGGATGTGCACACCTTGTTCTCCTTGAGATTCTCCGGTGAGGGAGATTCTCGTTTCCACTATGAGGTCGACTTGAAGGCGTTGACCAAACCTTTACAAGGGGTTGAGGCTACTCCACAAGTGAGATGGAGGCTCTCAACAATCGAAGCTTCTTGCTACAAGGTGGAAGCTACAAGCACTAGGGTTTCCCTTGGATGACAAGGCAACCAAGAGATTACAAGATCCCAAGAGTTGTGGTGTGGGAACACACGTTTTGGCTTGGTGGAAAGGTAGATCTAGTCCTCTCCATGAGATCCTTGAAGGCCATCGAGTTTGGTTGGAGGAGGAGGGAGATCGGGGCGTTTTGAGCTCTACAACAATGGAGGAGAGAGAGGAATGGATGAGCTACCTATCTAGAGGAAGAAGACAGCTATTTATAGGCTCCTCCAATTTCTGACCGTTGCAGTCTGCCAGGGCCGGAATATTCCGGTGTTAGAACCGGAAATTTCCGGTCTACCAGGCCGGAAATTTGAATAGTCCGGGGGCGGATAATTGAAATATCCGGGGGCGGAAATTTCCGCCCCCATCTCTACGTGCGGGCACCAGCCCAAGATGAAAAACTGCTAAGGACCAGAGGCCGGAATATTGAATAATCCGGGGGGCGGATAATTGAAATATCTGGGCCCAGAAATGTCTGGACAATATTTCCGCCCCATCTCTGTGTGCGGGCATCTGAGGAGACTCCATTTTCTGCTAAGTACCAGAGGGCCGGATATTTGCACCCGAAATTTCCGGGGCAAATTTCCGCCCCAGCATCTGTGCGCGGGCAGGGAGAAATACTTAGTCGTTTTGAAGATGCCAGAGAGGGGCCGGAATATTCCGGTGCCAGGGCCGGATATTCCGCCCTATAAGCACCGGAAATTCCGGTGTGATCACTAAAAAATCCGGTGGCAATCTTTCAAGTATGTAGAACTCCTCTTTGATCTTTTTACAATGGTATATCAATAATCATCTGAAAGATAAGCTGCATAGACTAAAACAACATTGTTAGATAGTTGATACCCGCGTTGTTATCATCACCAAAATTATTAGAGGGATCATGAGCTTTCACCTACTATGTTTCTGTTGTAACACTCTGAGGGATGTGATATTCACGGATAAGTCCTTCTGCGAGTATTATGTCAACGACTTGCGCACTACACATGTAGTGTTGTGCTGGGTCACCACGGCAGCTATGTGCTTCATCTCTGTCTCTCTCCCATGGTGTGATTTTTATGTGATAATGAGATTTGTTATCTAGTTGAATAAGTAGATGTTACTATTCATCACTCATGCTACTCAAGTGGTTTTGTTATGAGATCTTAGTAGACACTTTGATCAGGGGTGTAATGGTGATAGTGTGTGCACCATGTGGCTTAAGCATGATATTTATATTTTGTGTTGGATGACCCTATGAAATTGTGGTATTTGTTTGGAACCATATAGGTCTCATGGTCATAGCGTGGGGGTTACCTAGATGGGGAAATGTGAACTCTAAGGAGTTCTTTTATAACCCTACGCAATGATTGGTTTTTGTTATCCGACCGGAGAGTGATTCGGAGTAGCGTAGTAAAGAGATGATATTTATGCATTCAATTATGTTATTATTGTTGAGAGTGTCCACTAGTGAAAGTATGATCCCCGGGCCTTGTTTATAAGCATTGAAACACCGTTTACAACCAGTTCTTCTACATGTTTGCTTGCTGCCATTTTTATTTAAGATTTCTATTGTCATTTATAATCATTTCACTATCATTTCGCTGAACTAGTGCACCTATACAACTAACAATTGTATTAGGTGTGTTGGGGGACACAAGAGACTTCTCGTATCGTAATTGCAGGGTTTCTTGAGAGGGGTATCTTTGACCTCTACCTCCCTGAGATTGATAAACCTTGGGTGATCCACTTAAGGGAAACATGTTGCTGTTCTACAACCTCCACATTTGGAGGCCCAACACTGTCTACAAGAATAGAAGCGTGCGTAGACATCAGGAGGCTCGGGTATTTAGGGGTTTTCCGAGAAGGAGCTTAAATAGGCGAAAGGGCGATGTCGGTGGGTGGCCAGGGGGCCCACATCACGTGGCCGCGTGGCCAAGGGGGCGCGCGCTGATACGTCTCCAACATATCTATAATTTATAATGATCCATGATGATATTATGCCAATTTCTACATGTTTTCTCCCTTATTTATAGCATTTTTACACGTATTCCGGGACTAACCTATTAACAAGATGCCAAGTTCCAGTTCCCTTTTTTCTGTTGTTTTCTATTTCAGAAAAGTTGTTCTGGAAATATTCTCGGAATTGGAAAATTCGAAGCCCGGAAGTCTTAGAATTCCCGAACGTTCCAGGAAGTCCAAAGGAGACCCGGAGGGGGGCCCTAGAGCCCCCACACCATAGGCTCGGGCGAGCTCCCCCTGGCCGCGCCGGCTAGTGGTGTGGGCCCCTCAGGAGTCCACTGATGTTTCCCTATCGCCTATATATTCCCCCCGAGGCATAAACCCTAGACAGATCAACCTTTTCCACAAAATACATCCATAGCTCCGCCGCCTCCACCAACAATTTTCAGGGGACAGATCTCTGTTATGGCACCCTGTCCGGACGGGGAAGTACCCCCGGAAGCCATATCCATCGGCTCCACCGCCATCTCCATTGTCGTTGTTGTCTCTTATGATGAGGAGACAGTAGCTCCCCCGAGGCTGAGGGCTCTACCGGTATCTATGTGGTTCACCTCTCTCTCCCATGGTGTGCTCTTTATGTGATCATTGTTGAGAGTGTCCACTAGTGAAAATATGATCCCTAGGCCTTATTTCCAAGCATTGAAACACCGTTTTCCGACTGTTCTACTTCTACTACATGTTTGCTTGCTGCCATATTTATTTCATATTTCTATTATTACTTATAACCATCCATATTACTCGCATTTCACTATCTCTTCGCCGAACTAGTGCACATATATACCTGACAAGTATATTGGGTGTGTTGGAGACACAAGAGACTTCTTGTATCTTAATTGCAGGGTTGCTTGAGAGGGATATCTTTGACCTCTATCTCCCTAAGTTCGATAAACCTTGGGTGATACACTTAAGGGAAACTTGTTGCTGTTCTACAAACCTCTGCACTTGGAGGCCCAACACTGTCTACAAGAATAGAATCGTGCGTAGACATCAAGCTCTTTTCTGGCGCCGTTGCCAAGAAGGTAAGGTAAAAGGTACTCACATCCTCGGGTGTGAGTGCTCGAAGTTATTTCCTTTAGATTCTGCAATTAAATCTTTTTGTTTCTTGTTTTCACTAGTTAGGCTTAATGGAAAACAACAAAATATGAGAGAGAGCCTTATAATATTTATCTTGAGTTAGGACATGAAGTGTTTGAAGAGAAAATTAAAAAACCTATGGAACTTTATTTGCATGCTAGTAGCAATGTTATTAGCATTAATTTTTTTGAATACCCTTATTGCTGATGCTAAGGAAAAGTCTAAGCTTGGGGAAGCTAGTTTTGATGAATATGATATTTTTAGTCCCCCATGTTTTGAGGAGGAAATTTTCTTTGATGATACTTTGCCTCCAATATATGATGATTATAATGATTGTGGTATTCTAATTCCACCGGTTTCACAATGATAAATATGATATTTTCAGTCCACCTACTATTGAGGATAAAATTAATTATGATTGCAAAATTCCTCCTATATTTAATGATTATGGTGATGAGAATAATAATGATAGTTATTTTGTTGAACTTTCTCCCACTACTATTAATAAGAATGACTATGCTTATGTGGAGAATAATAATTATTTTATGCATGTGGCTCATGATAAGAATGTTTCTTTTGATAGTTATAATGTTAATTTTATCCATGATGCTACTGAAAGTTATTATGTAGAGGGAAACATAATTTTATGCATCTCAAAAGTATTAAGTTTGCCCTCTTTATGATTAAAATTTTGAAGTTGCACTTATTTTGCTTTCCTATGCTTGTTGCTTTGTGTTTTCATGACTTGTTTTTCTACAAGATTATTTTTCATAGGAAGTGGTTTAGACTTAAATGTGTTTTACATTTGCTTATTGATGATCTCTTTTGCTTCAATTCATATTTCTCATGTGAGCATCTTCTCAAATTATAATTCCTAGCTAAAAGGCTTTAAGGAAAAGCACTTCTTGGGAGATAACCCATGTTTTTATTTTTGCATTGTTTTTCTCTGTATTCTTTGAGTCAAGGGGTTGTATAGTTCTGTAGCAAATAATTTATATCTGTCTTTTCATGTTTTAGTAGTGCCAAGTAAAGTTTTTGACGAAAGTTGGTTTTTGGATTTCTATGCAGAAAACAGATTTCTCCTGTCCACCGTAAAACAACGTATAAAATCTTGGAGGATCAGAATAATATGAAATTGTTTGTACTTATTCCTCAGCTAATTCCGCAATTTTTTTTAGTTTGCCACTTTTTGATTTGACAAACAAAAGATTTTCGAAAAAAAATCATCTTTACCTGATGTCCTGTTTTGACACATTTCTGCCAATAATTGCATTTGCATCTTAATCTCTTTCTTTTCGTGTTCTTTTGAGAAAAAGAGTTCTAAAAGAAGTTGTGACAGTATATATGTGTTTTTTAGTGTTAGGCTTGTGTTGAAACTGAACCATGTGAATTTATTATTTCAATTGCACTAATGTTGCTAATGAAGATTGTGAGAAGTTTGGTGTGAAGGAAGTTTTCAAGGGTCAAGAGAAGAGGATGATATGATGTGACAAAGAAGAGTGAAAATCATAGGCTTGGGGATTCCCCGGAGGTACATCCCAGCAAATTCCAAGAAGACTCAAGCGTCTAAGCTTGGGGATGCCCAAGGCATCCCCTTCTTCATCGAAAAATTATCAGGTCACTTCTAGTGAAACTATATTTTTATTCGGTCACATCTTATGTGCTTTACTTGGAGCGTCTTTTATTTTTATTTTCAGTTTGTTTGGTTTTCTTTGCTGCAATATATTTTTGGATCTTATCATACCTGTGCGGGAGAGAGACACGCTCTGTTTTCATTGCTTAGAACACTCTAGTTTTCATTCTTATTGTTCTGTGAGTGTTCACTTTTTTTGCTAGTACCGCGTTTAGCCTTTGTTTTCATGCGTCTCTTTTCCAGAGCTGTTAGTTTTAGTAGTGTTATGCGAGTACTCTCATGTTTGCTTGCTGTAGCATTTGGAGTATTTTTGTTAAAGCATGTTTTTTATGGTGCTTGTTGGGAAAAGAAACTGCTGCTTGAGGTAGATTTTATAACTGTGCACGTAGAAGGTTGTATAGACTGTGGCTAGAACTTTTTCATGCCATGCTAGATGTTATTTTAGTTTTAAAGCCTTCTGGTTATTGAGTAGCATGAATAGCCTCAAAAAGCTGAGAGTGTTTAATATACCATTGAAAGAATGATGAGGTGTTCTTGTCATAGTAAAGCATTAATTTATGGTATTCTCTTTCGAATGTTTTATTTGGTTGAATTGGCGCATGCTCACACCATATTTGTGACTATGAACCAGTCACGAATAGCCTCCACGACCATTTATTTTTTGAACTTGTGATACCACTTATGTTTTGATTAATGATGTTTATGTCGCTATGCATGATTATGGCTCTTATGCTCTCTTGATTTGTCGCTCACAGTCTTTTGCTAGCCTCCACCTGTACTGAGTATGAGCTCTACTCGTGCATCCAACTCCCTGAATCCAAAGTTTTTCCATTGTTTACACCATACCTACTTACATGTGGTATTTCACTCCCACTCCAAGTAAATTGCTCATGTTCTACCTTTAAAGCTTTCAAAATTACTCATGTTTTGTGTTCTCGCTTTTGCTCATGAGGACGTCAATAGAGAATATTTATCTCACTTGTTGATTGGATTTCACACCCTAGACTAGTGGCTTCATCCTCTTATCCAATTGATAGAAGAGCAGGCTGCGGGGTGCGCAGCCCCAAATTAATGCAAATAAATTCTTTTCACTATTTTGCCCCTGATTTATCAGTCAAAGCATAATTGTGCAAACAAAAGAGAAAGAGGGATGACCTTCTACCCAGATGCGTCCTTCACATGGGAGCCTCTCTTGTGAAACCTAGTTGGCTTGTGACGTACTGTATTTTCTGTTTACCATTCGTTGACATTAGCATACATCTCTCTTAAAATAGAGACACTCCTCCATGGTATGTGATTGTTGGCAGGCACCCAAGGATTCGGTTAGCCATGGTTTGTGAAAGATGGATGGGAGGAGTGTCAAAATTTTAATACCTCTGTTTAAGAAAAAAAGCTCTACCACATGAGTGATCCCTGCTTCCGTCCGCGAAGGGCCTTTCTTTTACTTTTATGTTGAGTCTCTATCTTCTAACTTTATGCACAGTTGAGAGAGCATATTCTGAGTTTTATGTGCATTTGTCCCATAAACATCAATAATTGATTCATGATGTGCTATTGCTCGTTCTCAAATTATTTGCTCCAGCCTTCCTCATGAACTTTGAAGGTGTCCTGGCATTTATGTTTTGTCCCACTCTTAAGGACTAGCGAAATACCACGTTGCCATGCTTTCTCTATACTTGGAACAAACATATATCTTTATTTGCATTATTATTCATGATCCTTTATTTGACATACTCTTCATGATGCAAAGTGATTGCTATGCTTTATTATTAAAGTTCTATTTATCATGTTTGTGTTTAAAGTTCTCTGATCCCAGCTTACATATGCTTTTACATTATAATGATCAAGTTTATATTAGTAGCATGTCACCTTAGAAATTATTGTGTTTTATCGTTTACCTACTTGAGGACGAGTAGGAACTAAGCTTGGGGATGCTTGATACGTCTCCAACGTATCTATAATTTCTGATGCTCCATGATGATATTATGCCAATTGGTACATGTTTTCTCCCTTATTTATAGCATTTTTACACGTTTTCCGGGACTAACCTATTAACAAGATGCCAAGTGTCAGTTCACTGTTTTCTACTATTTTATATTTCAAAAAAGTTGTTCTGGAAATATTCTCGTGATTGGAAAATTTGAAGCCCGGAAGTCATAGGATTCCCGAAGGTTCCATGAAGTCCAAAGGAGGCCCGGAGGGGGGCCCTAGATCCCCCACACCATAGGCTCGCGCGGTCTAGCTCCCCCTGGCCACGCCGGCTAGTAGTGTGGGCCCCTCGGCGGTCCACCGACGTTGCCCTTTCGCCTATATATTCCCCCCAAGTCATAAACCCTAGACAGATCGAACTTTTCCACAAAATACATCCGTAGCTCCGCCGCCGCCATCGACAAGTTTTGGGGGACATATCTCTGTTCTCGCACCCTGCCGGACGGGGAAGTGCCCTCGGAAGCCATCTCCATTGACTCCACCGCCATCTCCATTGTCGTTGTTGTCTCCTATGATGAGGAGGGAGTAGTTCTCCCCCAAGGCTGAGGGCTCTACCGGTAGCTATGTGGTTCATCTCTCTCTCCCATGGTGTGATCTTTATGTGATCATTGTTGAGAGTGTCCACTAGTGAAAGTAGGATCCCTAGGCCTTGTTTCCAAGCATTGAAACACCGTTTTCCACCTGTTCTGCTACATGTTTGCTTGCTGCCATATTTACTTCAGATTGCTATTATTACTTATAACCATCCATATTACTCGCATTTCACTATCTCTTTGCCGAACTAGTGCACCTATATACCTGACAAGTATATTGGTTGTGTTGGGGACACAAGAGACGTCTTGTATCTTAATTGCATGGTTGCTTGAGAGGGATATCTTTGACCTCTACCTCCCTGAGTTCGATAAACTTTGGGTGATCCACTTAAGGGAAACTTGCTGCTGTTCTACAAACCTATGCACTTGTGTTGGGGAAACATTGTCTACAAGAATAGAAGCGTGCGTAGACATCACGCGCCGCCCTATGGTGTGGCCACCCTGTGGCCCCCCTCTGGGTCTCCTCCGAACTCCGTGTACGTGACAGAAAAATAGGACCCTGGGTTTTTGTTTTGTCCAATTCCGAGAATATTTCCAGAACAACATTTCTAAAACAAAAAACAGCAGAAACAAGAACTGGCGTTGTGGCATCTTGTTAATACGTTAATCCCAGAAAATCCATAAAAATGATATAAAGTGTATATAAAAGATGTAGCAATCGGCATGAAAACAACATGGACCATCAGAAATTATAGATACGTTTGTGACGTATCAAGCATCCCCAAGTTTAGTTCTACTCGTCCTCGAGTAGGTAAAACGATAAAAACAAAATAATTTCTGAGATGACATGCTACCAACATAATCTTGATCATCATATTTGTAAAAGAAATTGTGAGCTGAGATCAAAGTACTCTAAACATAGGCATGATAGATATAATTTAAATAATGTAAACTTAGCAATCATGTTGCAACATGAAAATTAACACAAACAAAGGATCATGAACAATGATTTACTGAAAGATATATGTTTGTTTCGAGCATAAAAAAACATAGCAAAGTGTTATTCCACTTGTCCTTAAAAATGGAGCAAAACATAAATGCCAGGACACCTTCAAAGTTCAAGTGGTGACTAGAAACAAGTAATTTGGGAACAAGTAATAACATATCATGAATAAATCAATAATAAATCTTGGGAATGATGCACATTATACTCAGAATGAAAACTATGCTCTCTTAATTGTGCATAAAGTTAGAAGATGAATACTCAACATAAAAGTAACAGAAAGGCCTTCGCAGAGGGAAGCAAGGATCAACACATGTGCACATGATTTTTATTTTATAAACAAAGGTATTGAAAACGATTTTAGAGATGTGTATGTTTATGTCAACGAATGGCAAACAGACAATACAGTACGTCACAAGTTAACTAGACTTTAAAAGAGTGGCTCCCATTGAAGCACGTTCTCTCTACTAGGGTCAGTAGATCGTCCCTCTTCTCTTTTGTTTACACAATTATGCTTTAACTGATAAATCAGGGGCAAAAAGAGTGAAGAGAATTTATAGTAATCAAGTTTGGGGCTTGGCACCTCGTAGCCAGCTCTTCTATCAATTAGGATAAGCGGATGTTCCACTAGTCCATGTGTGTAAAGTCCAATCAACAAGTGAGAAAAAGATCGTCTACCTACGTTCTCATGAGATAAAAAAGGGGCACAACACAGGTATAATTTTGAAGGTTTTATAGGTAGCACATGAGAAATTTACTTTGGAGCGGAAGTTAAATACCACATACAGGTAGGTATGGTGGACACATTTGGCAAACTTTTGGTTTTGGGTAGTTGGATGCACGAGTAGAGCCCATACTTAGTACATGTGAAGGCTAGAAAAAGACTGTGAGCGACAAATTAAGAGAGCAATAATGGCCAAAGTCATGCATAGTGACAAGACCTTATTGATCAAACCATAAGTGGTATTACAAGTTAAATGATCATAGAGGCTAAAGGTGACTTGTTTGTAGTCATAACATGGTGTAAGAATGCGGCCAGGCAACCAAATAAAGCATCCGAAGGAGAATACCAAAATATTATGCTTTGATATGATAAAAACAACTCATGATTTCTTTCAATAGCACATTAAGCACTCTCAGATGTTTGATACAAATCATGCTACATCAATAACTACTAAGCATTAAAATAACATCTAGCATGATATGATAAAGTCTAAGCCACAACCTAAACAAGCTTCTTTTTGCACCATCACTAACAGATCTTAATAAGAGATGCATGAAAAATAGGAGCTAAAAGGTTTCTGTAGCTAGACAAAAATTAAGAATACGAGTATTCATATGAAAAATTGGAGCGTGTCTTTCTCCCACACAAGAATGCTAGGATCCAACCAAGTTGATTGCAGCAAGGAAAACAAAATGAATGAAAACAAACAAATGCTCCAAGTAAAGTGCATATGATCTGACCGAATACAAATATAGTTTCACTAGAAGTGACCTGATAAGTTGCCGATGAAGAAGGGGATGCCTAAGGCATGCCCAAGCTTAGACGCTTGAGTATTCTTGGAATTTCCTCGGATGAACCATGGGGGCATCCCCAAGATTTAGCTTTTCACTCTTCTTAATCGCATTATATCATCCTCTTCTCTTGACCCTTGAAAAGTTCCTTCACACCAAACTCGAAGTAATTCTCATTAGAGGGTTAGTGCATAATCAAAAACTCACATGTTCTGCATAAACACGAGGATTATCAATATTTTCTAAACATTAGCTACAGACACTAATGTTTTATGGAGAAAATAAATCCACTCAACATAGTAAAAGAGAGAATGCAAAGTAAAAAGGCAGAATCTGTCAAAAACAGAATAGTCTGTAAAGACAAATTTATTTGAGGCACTTATGTTGCTCAAATCATAAAACTCAGAACTAGAAAAGGTTTCGTAAATAGCTGAGAATCATGCACAAAAATTTTCAGGTCATTTTGATTTTTCTGGAAATTTATACGAACTAAACAATGGACATGAAAAATTTGTTCCTGCGCAGAAATCCAAATCTAACACCAACTTTTCACTAGATACTTCACTTGGCACAACAATTTGAAAAAGTAAAGATACAAAGGAGTTTCTACAGATGTAAACAACACCTTGACTCAAAGAAAACAAAACAAAACATTGCAAAAATAAAAACATGGGTTATTTCCCGAGAAGTGATTTTTTTAACGCCTTTCGGCTAGGCACATATAGTAAGAATCAAGTGTTTTCAAGTGAAGAAGCATCCAAATCAATAATTTCCTCTAAAACACAGTTTTTAGCACTTGGTATTTTAGGAAACCCTGAAGATGATTCAACATGTAAATTATTTTAATTTCACTAAACAATTATCAATTTTAAGCACATTATGCGGTTTTTGTTTAGGCACCTTGGGTACATATATGATTTTTCGCTCTTTTCTAGCAAAAGCTTTCTCTCTCTTAAATTTAAAAGAAGAAAATGTTGAACTTAAAGTTTCCATAGCCTCCTCTAGTTTACCCGAGTTTTTGATTATCATGGGTATTGCTAGCCTCTAAAACAGTGATTCTTTTATTGATTCATTAACTTTGCTTGCATTATCTAGGAAATTTGGCAATTTTTTCTCCATAGAGTTCAACTTTTTTATAACATCTTCTAAAGTGACCTTAGTTTTAACAACTTTAGTAGGTGGTGTTCCTACTAGACTTTCAATTAAATTACAGGCTTCCAAAGCAGGAGTTCCCAGAAAATTACCACATGTAAGAGTATTTAGGACATATCTATACCACCTAGTAATACCAACATAAAAATTCCTAAGAAGGATCATGGTAGAATATTTTTTTAGTAAATCTATGATGAGCATCACTTATTCTATACCAAGCATCTTTCAAAGTTTTCCCCCTTGTTGCCAAAAAGAACGAACCTCAACTTCAAGAATACTCATTTTAGCAAGATTAAAACATGATAACAAAATTACAACTATAATAAGAACAATTTTTGTGTGTGTTTTTTATATAAAGAAGCAAATAAGAAAAAATAAAGTAAACTAAGAAAAACAATAACAAAGTAAAGAGATTGAAGGTGAGAGACTCCCCTTGCAGAAAACCTCGTCCTCCCCGGCACAGACACTAGAAAAAGCTTGATTGTTGCGTGTGGACACACGTTCGTTGGGAGACCCCAAGAGGAAGGTATGAAGAGTGCAGCAGCAAGTTTTTCCTCAGTAAGAAATCAAGATTGAATCGACCAGTAGGAGAAAGAAATCAATTCTAAAGGTTGTTGACAGCTGATGTTGGCGGGGCGCACTGCCAGGCTCAGCAACAACGTGGAATCTGCACACAACACAACCAAGATACTTTGCCCCCAACGAAACAGTGAGGTTGTCAGTCTCACTGGTTTTGCTGAAAACAAAGTATTAGACGTATAATGTGGAAACCTATGCTTGTTTGTAGTGAATGAAAAGAGAACAATGATTGCAGTAAAAAGAACAGTGCTTGCAGTAGGTTGTATTATCAGTGTAAAAGAATGGACCGGGGTCCATAGTTCACTAGTGGTGTATCTCCATAAAAGATAGATAACATGCTGGTTAAACAAATTACAGCTCGACAATTGACAGAAATAAAGGCTGCACCGTAGTGCATATGCAAGACATGATGATTACTATGAGATTCATGCGGGCATTACAACATAATACATAGACCGTAATCCAACTGCATCTATGACTAATTATCCACCCTCAGAACGTAATCCAAGCATACTTTGGGTATTAAGTTGCTAGCAACGGATTATTGCATTAAGTAAAGTGCATATTGTAAACAATAAAATTATCCTTAGACAAAGCATTGTTGTTTTCTCCCTAATGGCAGCAGCACATCCCTCATCCATCATGTTTTTGTCACTCGAGCACAAATGAAAGGGGGGCATGGACCCACTATCGAGCATAAATACTCCCTCTTGGAGTTAAAAGTATCAACTTGGCCAGAGCTTCTACTAGTAAGAGAGAGCATGCAAGTCATAAATAACATAAACATGATAAATTGATAATCAACTTGACATAGCATTCAATATTCATCGGATCCCGGCAAACACAACATGTAGCATTATAAATAGATGATCTTGATCATATTAGGCAGCTCACAAGATCTAAACATGGTGGCATAAAGAGGAGAAGATAACCATCTAGCTACTGCCATGGACCCGTAGTCCATGGGTGAACTACTCACACATCACTCCGGAGGCACGCATGATGATGTAGAGCCTTCGAGTGATGATTTCCCCTCCCTACAGTGTGCCGGGGAGAGCTTCAAAACCCTCCCAAACTAGCGTTGACGATCATAGTGGCTACATAACTTTTCGTGGATGGAGGCTCGGGTATTTAGGGTTTTTCCGAGTAGGAGCTTAAATAGGCGACAAGGCAATGTCGGTGGGTGGCCAGGGGGCCCATGTAACATCCCAGTGTTTGGGAAGTTATAAGGATCTAAATTTAATATGTGCATTTGCAAAGCATGCATCTAAAAGTACGGGAAATTTTGGCGTGAAAGTTTAAACAAATCAAAGTGACCAAAGTTTCACTTGACATGATGAAATAGGTTTAGATCATCTGGTCAGGAGTACATTTGGAGTGATCTTTGTAACAAGTATCTTAAGAAACCAAATCATCTGGTTACACAAACCATAATTGGTTATGATCAAACACAAACTATCAACAACCCTAACCACAAGTCTATAAGTGACTTGGGATAATTCATTAGGTAACTAATCCAAAGAGGGGTGAGTACCCAAATCACACAACTGATAATCATACTTCCACCAATGGTAATACACAATTGAACCATCTCATCAATAGAAGTGTTATGTCCTCTCAAACAATAACTCTTTAAGTTATAAACCATTCACACCATATCTTTCTAAATTATCTCATAACTACTAGGTGCACCTTCCCAATCAAATAACAAAGGATTAATAGAACACAAATGATACACATAAGTCTTAACTCAGAACCCACCAGAGGGAAATGATATAATAATTGTATTAACATATTTATCGAATATGTACATATCTCATCAATCATAAAAGAAGTATCTACAAGAAGAAATAAATCTTCTTCAACCACTGATAAACCCTGATCATTACATATGATATTCCCAAATCTACTATATTTGCATTATGAATGACAAAGCCTCATAAGAGAAAACAACTAACAACTATGACCTAAGTCATTAACCCCAATAACCTTCATATCCTCATTTTCTCAATCATCTTATAAAAGTGAGCAAATGAAATCTCAACACACCAATGAACCTTTGGATCATCTTACTATTAAGTTATCATTCCATAAGCATTCCCCACTTTTATTCAAATCAACCTTCAAAAAATAAAGTATCTATGGATACTAGTACTGAGTAACAACTTGTAATAACCTCGATTAAAGAAATTGAATTGAGAGCAAAGTAAAACAAATCATGTATGAAACAAGTATCTATCTTTTGGGAAATAAAATAAGAAGTACATGGAAGGATAATAAAAGCATGAAATAACTCTTAATCTAGATCTTGTTAGGTTGCCTAGACCAATCTATCTTGTTTTCCAATCTTCTCTAAGACATTCTGCAAGAGGAGCAACCCACAAGACAGGAGGAACTACCCAGGAAGATCTTAAAGAAGGTTATTCAGAGTGTGCTAGAAGTGCTACTCTAATTTACTATAAGAGTACTTGGAAACTCTTATATCTTGATCTGATTTTATTAACCCTCTTGAAATAGTGTGATATTCCAATGTTAGTGTTATATAGAAGTAGTGTGGTAACAAGTTTCTAGACCTTGTTAACAGATCACTTTTGTATACTCAAAAAATTGAGTGTCATACACAAATAAATAGAAGGTTGAATAACCTAGTACATCTCAGTCTCTTGTATATGAAAAGTAATTTGGGGACAAGCCTTGCAAACTTGTCAACAGATTCTTCTTATATGCTTAAGGCTAACTGATGTCATAAACTACATCTACACTCCTTTTATCATCAACCAATAGAAAGAATAACACTAAGGAAAACAAGAAACCATAATATAATCATCTAAGTAAAATCTTTGCTTGGAATAGTTGTTTGTTCTCACCACAAGGGTGAGATAGTTGAAGATTGAATCCAAGAGATGATAATACTTTCAATTGACACAAGGTGAAAACAGATGGCTAGTGGCAACTAGAGAGAAGAACATCAAGCAACAGAAGACCAGAGGAAACAACACTACCTCAGTAAGGGAGCATAAGAATTTATCCAGTGAATCGTTAGGATATAATAGAGAATCAATAACCTCTGTCAAGCTCATCAGAGATGAGGAACTCATAATAATATATTTAATGGAAACAACTATCAAGTATGGGATAATAACAAGCCATTACATCCACATGTCTTGATATGTGAAGGTAGATGAAAACAAGCTTAAAACCTTGTTTTCCAAATCCTTTTCACATGTAAGACTAACAGATGATAACAAAAACTCATCTATATATAACCATGTAGATGATTACATGTTCTGAAACAACATAAGATATTATCCACAATTGGAACCTATGTGGAAAACAAGCAAATAAGATTCCAAAACCACACATGTTTTCCATTTGATTAAGTACTGGAAACAGGAAACATAGAATACACATACCTCAATAAAATGTCAACCAAACTTGCTAGGAGCTTCAGTTAGGAAATAACAAAGTCCATAAAAGAAAACAAATCCATTTCTTACTCAAAAACATTTGGTATGTCATGGAATAAAATACCCTAATTGGGTGCATTTCATCACCTTATATAGAAACACTACTCACTAGTGTTACCAAACTATTTTCCATAAGGTATTATACCTAAAAGTGTCCAACTATGATACACCACCCTGGTATCCACATGATTGGAGTGTATACTTTTATTAAACATGCCTAAGCATAATTTCAAAGCCATTAAATAAATAAGATGAAGAAAAAAACAACAAAATCACTTAATCTAGCACCCTAAATAAAAAATACAAATATTCTTCAAATTCACCAAAATAAAACATGGTGAGATGTAAAATTTAATGAGGAATTCAAATATATTTTTTATTAAATTTTTTGTTTACAAGAAGACCCTGAAAACATGGTTTTATTCTAAGTTTTAAAGCCAAAAGGACCTATTTGTAATAAAAGAATTAATTCCAGGGGGTTTTCTTGAAAATTATTAAATTCATTCTTCTTCAACCTCTGGCCAGAAGGGCAGAGGCGTGCCGCCGCCACCATCCTCGATGCCACCTCCTCCTCGCTGCTGTTCCACGGGTATAAAGCGTGGGGAGACGTCCGCATCAAGCCCTCTACCCCCTCACGCGCGGACTCTCTGTATCTCTCTCTGTGATGAACTCAAACCCTAACCCGCTCGGACATCGGCCGTCGCCGTCGATTCTGACCATCCCAGGAGGAGCTGAGATCACCATCAGGTGCGCGATGACCTCCTCTACCGCCGTGGTGAGCCTTGTTTGCAGGGATGGCGGGAGGCCGGAGAATTTGGCCAATCCCTTTCTCACTGCCGCCGGCGAACGTGGCCGATTCCCGTCGATTGCGGGCACCACTTGCTTCCTCGACTCTGCCACGAGATTAAGGGTGAGCTGAGGAGTCTCGGAGCGCTTCTAATTTTTATTTTCATCGAGTAATGCATCCTGCCGCCATCATCCGCACACCGCCGCCGCATAAGCTCGCCGCCGATGATTCTCCGGTGACCAATTGGTCATGCCACCACCACCGTTGAGTTCGCCTTGCCCTCCTCTAGCTCCCTATACCGATTAATCCCACCAATTCGTAGCCTAAATCGACATTGAAGCAAACAGTAAGGGATCGAGCTCGGGTGACATCACCTGTGACGTCACCATGACGTCATGGGCCCTTTCTCTTTTATTTTTCATTTATTTTCGAATTAAAAACTAAAACTGACAGGTGGACCCCACCTGTCAATTTGAATATTGGCAGAAAATTAATAAATCCTATTAATCCAATAACTTTTAATCTAATAATCAGGAAAATATAAATAAAATATGGAATTGTTTAGAAAAATATAATATAAATGATTATCAACTTTTTAAAAATATTTGATAAAGTTTAAAAAGTAATATTTCTATAATTAAAATAAATCATTTAAAATTGGGAAAAATAATAAATAATTCATAAAATCAGAAAATTACAAGTTATATACCAAAATGCTCCAAATGACTAATACAACTCATCTATGATGTTTTCATGGTCATTTGACCAATTTTTTAGGTGTGCAATGTTTTTCCTAGTCATTTAATTCATTTAAAATTAATAAAATAATAACTTATTCAAATATTTTCAGAAAAACATCAACTGATATACTAAATTAAAGAGAACAACATTTCCAAATCAAATATGTAAATTGTAAAACATTACTTAACTTCTAAACTTGCTTTTATAAGTATACTGAAAGTCTATAAATGTCTATAAAAAACCAGAAATGATTATCACATCATTATCTTCCTTAGTAATAAAAACCACATGTTTTCACACCTACTAAACATATCAACACAAAGTCATTAGAAAGAATGTGAGGATAGAGTTAGTTGTACTAGTTTCTCATTTTCAAATAAACATGATGTCATTAACTCTACACTATTCAACATAAAATAAAATGTGTTTGTTATCTTTTCAATAGTTATTTTCCATGTGTTGTTGTTTTGTTATCTAATCAAGTAATAAGCGCTTCTACCTAAACATGATAAAAATTGTTTGCCAAGTAAAAGTGAAACACATGTAACTCTAAAAGAAGTAACAACCTTATCACCTCAAGTAATGAAACATTTCACCTAAAATCTGTGTGATTAAGATATCGTATCAAACGAGGCTTACACTTGTAAGCTGGGGTGTTTTCCAGGGTAATTCACGATGCATCTCATTATTATGCATGTATCATCTTGCCAGTGTTTTCTGTCGTCCTTACCGGGACTACTTTGCTATCTTTCAGATGTCGGAATTTACTACGAGACCCTCGAACCCCGAAGACATTGATTATTACAGTCATTATTCCAATCTCAGGCAAGTTCATCACTTGCTCATATCCTTTGCAGTACTTCATAACAAACTAATTGCAAAAACCCTATCATCTTATCACCTACTCTCAAAAGAATGCATGATCCTATTTTTTATAATAATATGACTAATTGAATGACTACCCGAGTGGTAGTGTTCTGTTTGGTGGGCGGATGGAACCATGGTAAGATGAATAGGTCAAAGGAAGGTTCCATCTGCATGGGAACGTATTACCTAGGATTAATCACAAATGCCGTCGGGATTCTTGCGCCGTAAATTCGCGTTGACCATGGATCTTCTATGGGGGGAGTAAGTCAGTTGTGATACTTTTCTAGTTCGCATGTCAACGGGCTGCCAGAGACGTACGCTGTAGGTTCTGCGGACTACATGCACATGGGTGGGATCCCCTAATTCCCACGGACTCTGCGGGTCTATGATGGTCTGCCAGGGGCGAGTAGATATCCATCGTGAGGGGTGGAATCAGGCGTTCAACCTGCTGGCAGAAATGGGTGGGCATGCGTTGTGCGGAGAAGCACGGTTTGGCTTGGACCAACAACCGGGCCCCACACCTGAGTGGGAGTGGACAGGAATGTACACCTGGTTGTGCAACATGGTCTTGGTCGTCCATGGGTAAAGTAACGCACCTCTGCAGAGTGTAAAAGGATGTGGCATGTTACCCCTTGTTCCGGGAAGGAGCTGCGAATGCCGCAGGAAAGGCAACTCCATGAAAGTTCTAGTCTTGTGAAGATCTGGCGGGCATAGTCTTCAGAATTAGAAGCAACCTCTTGAAGAAAGATTTACAAAAACCTTGCATTAGCTTATGACTCTTTTGAGTCTAAAGCTGTAGTTAGTGCATCAAACTACCCACTATATATCATGAGCTTGCTGAGTAACGCTCGATACTCATTCATTCCCGTTTGACCCCCTGCTTAGAGTTGAAGCCTATGGAAGTCGTCATCGTGAAGCCATCGTTACCTCGTGAAGCTAGGTGGAGTCTTGTACTACTTAGCCAGTGAAGCATCGTCATCAACAACGCTGGTGGAGGAGAAGTTATCAAGGTGTAGGTGGAGTCCATTCTTGGACTTAGCTGTTACAAGCCATAGATTAGGGCTGACATCAGCCGTAGTAGATTTAGTTCTAAGCTAGAGTTCTTCTCCAGCTTGGAGCTTCGAATTGTTCTTCTGATGTTTCATTTCCTGAGATCTTCTTTGATCTTCAAAGAGATTCTCGAGATTTTGTAATGAAGTTTGTATCCTATAGTTTTGCCTGGACCCGCTATGCTCCTGTTGTACTACTCTGAGGAATGTAATATTCACCGATAAGTCCTTCTGTGAGTATTATGTCATCGACTTGCGCACTACACATGCAGTGGTGTGTTGGGTCACCACAGATGGTATCAGAGCGAAGCGACCTTAGGTTTAAAACCTTTTAGGAGATCTGTAGGTTGGTAAATAATATAGGAAGCCATCTTATCTAAACCACATTTCCTACAACTATGATGATCATCCACTTGAGAATGATGCAATCATACTTGTATAGAATCTTCCTACTCAACTTGAGTAAAGATACTTATCTATTTTTTTTAATACCTAGGTATGAATAGTTAGAATTCTAGCATGTATCTGTGTTATTGTGAAAAGGAGAGAGTCCTGACATAGTCTGGGATGCTTAAGTCAAAGAGATGATTACCCATTCTATGAATGAATAGGATGGAGTAGAACATGGTATAGAATAAGTATAGGAGCCAACAATTAGGGATATTTGAGAATCATGAAGAGTCATCAGACCATGGTAACTATGGGGTATATACCATATCCTTGGTTACCAAGTCTGGAGGTGAATCACTATAGTTTAGTACATAGTTAGGAGAAGGCATAAGCATTGATGGAAGCTACATTAATACTCCTAAGGTGATCAACAGCATGAAGGATCAACAGATGCCATGAGAAGTTTAGCAAAATCAAGATGAAGGACTTTAGTTGACATGGTACTTAGTTCTATACGGAACCAAGTTAGACAACAACTACTATAGGATCAAATTGTCTTGGTTTATTCCATTGTAGTAAGGCATGCAATTGGAGTAATTACCAAGGTAAATAGTGGTTGTGTAGACTAGGATTACAAGGTAATATATACCTATTTGTAGTGCATAGCATTTAAGAGCCTTGGTACTTGAGATGCTTTACTCGAAGTACTGTTATTTCACAGGCTTTTGGTGCATGAGTGATAACTGCATTTGGGATTTATTGGATCTTATTTGGATCTTTGATTGACTAGATCTATGCATGAAGTTGGAACTTGATGTGCATATGCATGTGCAAACATTGGGTTCTATCTTGATGTTACTGGTCTAGAGGGTATATGATTAGTATGAGAGCGGTCTGAAATCTCAGCTAATTGAAAAAACCACCAAAGCTCTGGGAGACTAGAAAATCAAGAAGGCAGAAGCCAATGAAGCCATGGATGGGAATGGACCACATTCCACATCTTGTTTGGAGTTGGTGACATACTTCATCAACACATGGAGATATACCACTAGTGATGAGAAGAGAATCACATGAGTAGTTATATCCTAGAAGGAAATATGTAGAAGCTCGATGAGTTAACTTATAGAGTCACCCCGTAGAAGTAGAAACCCAATGATATAGAAGGACCATAGGAAGCCACCAGTGGAATAGGTTATAGTCACCTATAGGGAAGAGTTAAAACTCGAGGAAACTCGAAGATATTTTTACTAATAACTTAGTATAAGTCAATGTACACTATGTTGTACAAGATTCTTTGAGAAGTCTTTATCTTGATACCATTAGATTGAACCAAATGGAAGTCTAACCATAGACTAGACCATTGTACTCGAAGAATCTTATTGGTTATTCATCACCTGGTGGATATACCAAATGTTCTTCAGATAGTTCTGAGAGGTAGGAAACCATACCTATTCATCGGAGAATGAAACTTGGTATCCACTATATGGTGGAAATACCACGTGTTTTTCGTGAGACCCTTAGGTAGGCCTAGTAACAAAACAGAGTTGTCATAGCAACCGGTTAAGTATTAGATCATAGTGCAAGACAAGGGAAGGTAAACAATCAAGCCAAGAGGCTACACATGCCAAGGTCAACACAAGAAAACATATGTGAAGATTCAACAGTCTACAGAAGTTCTCTCTACCTATCTTTACGTGAGAGAGGTTGAACTTTGGGACGAAGTTCTTGTTAAGGGGGAGATACTGTAACATCCCAGTGTTTGGGAAGTTATAAGGATCTAATTTTAATATGTGCATTTGCAAAGCATGCATCTAAAAGTACGGGAAATTTTGGCGCGAAAGTTTAAACAAATCAAAGTGACCAAAGTTTCACTTGACATGATGAAATAGGTTTAGATCATATGGTCAGGAGTACATTTGGAGTGATCTTTGTAACAAGTATCTTAAGAAACCAAATCATCTGGTTACACAAACCAGAATTGGTTATGATCAAACACAAACTATCAACAACCCTAACCACAAGTCTATAAGTGACTTGGGATAATTCATTAGGTAACTAATCCAAAGAGGGGTGAGTACCCAAATCACACAACTGATAATCATACTTCCACCAATGGTAATACACAATTGAACCATCTCATCAATAGAAGTGTTATGTCCTCTCAAACAATAACTATTTAAGTTATCAACCGTTCACACCATATCTTTCTAAATTATCTCATAACTACTAGGTGCACCTTCCCAATCAAATAACAAAGGATTAATAGGACACAAATGATACACATAAGTCTTAACTCAGAAACCACCAGAGGGAAATGATATAATAATTGTATTAACATATTTATCGAATATGTACATATCTCATCAATCATAAAAGAAGTATCTACAAGAAGAAATAAATCTTCTTCAACCACTGATAAACCCTGATCATTACATATGATATTCCCAAATCTACTATATTTGCATTATGAATGACAAAGCCTCATAAGAGAAAACAACTAACAACTATGACCTAAGTCATTAACCCCAATAACCTTCATATCCTCATTTTCTCAATCATCTTATAAAAGTGAGCAAATGAAATCTCAACACACCAATGAACCTTTGGATCATCTTACTATTAAGTCATCATTCCATAAGCATTCCCCACTTTTATTCAAATCAACCTTCAAAAAATAAAGTATCTATGGATACTAGTACTGAGTAACAACTTGTAATAACCTCGATTAAAGAAATTGAATTGAGAGCAAAGTAAAACAAATCATGTATGAAACAAGTATCTATCTTTTGGGAAATAAAATAAGAAGTATATGGAAGGATAATAAAAGCATGAAATAACTCTTAATCTAGATCTTGTTAGGTTGCCTAGACCAATCTATCTTGTTTTCCAATCTTCTCTAAGACATTCTGCAAAGAGAGCAACCCACAAGACAGGAGGAACTACCCAGGAAGATCTTCAAGAAGGTTATTCAGAGTGTGCTAGAAGTGCTACTCTAATTTACTATAAGAGTACTTGGAAACTCTTATATCTTGATCTGATTTTATTAACCCTCTTGAAATAGTGTGATATTCCAATGTTAGTGTTATATAGAAGTAGTGTGGTAACAAAATTCTAGACCTTGTTAACATATCACTTTTGTATACTCAAACAATTGAGTGTCATACACAAATAAA
The DNA here is from genome assembly GCA_028641055.1 of Alopecurus myosuroides. Classification (NCBI taxonomy): domain Eukaryota; kingdom Viridiplantae; phylum Streptophyta; class Magnoliopsida; order Poales; family Poaceae; genus Alopecurus; species Alopecurus myosuroides. The sequence continues at coordinate 369,239,128 of CM054059.1, forward strand.
TAGAAGGTTGAATAACCTAGTACATTTCAGTCTCTTGTATATGAAAAGTAATTTGGGGACAAGCCTTGCAAACTTGTCAACATATTCTTCTTATATGCTTAAGGCTAACTGATGTCATAAACTACATCTACACTCCTTTTATCATCAAATAGAAAGAATAACACTAAGGAAAATAAGAAACCATAATATAATCATCTAAGTAAAATCTTTGCTTGGAATAGCTGTTTGTTCTCACCACAAGGGTGAGATAGTTGAAGATTGAATCCAAGAGATGATAATACTTTCAATTGACACAAGGTGAAAACAGATGGCTAGTGGCAACCAGAGAGAAGAACATCAAGCAACAGAAGACCACAGGAAACAACACTGCCTCAGTAAGGGAGCATAAGAATTTATCTAGTGAATCGTTAGGATATAATAGAGAATCAATAACCTCTGTCAAGCTCATCAGAGATGAGGAACTCATAATAATATATTTAATGGAAACAACTATCAAGTATGGGATAATAACAAGCCATTACATCCACATGTCTTGATATGTGAAGGTAGATGAAAACAAGCTTAAAACCTTGTTTTCCAAATCCTTTTCACATGTAAGACTAACAGATGATAACAAAAACTCATCTATATATAACCATGTAGATGATTACATGTTCTAAAACAACATAAGATATTATCCACAATTGGAACCTATGTGGAAAACAAGCAAATAAGATTCCAAAACCACACATGTTTTCCATTTGATTAAGTACTGGAAACAGCAAACATAGAATACACATACCTCAATAAAATGTCAACCAAACTTGCTAGGAGCTTCAGTTAGGAAATAACAAAGTCCATAAAAGAAAACAAATCCATTTCTTACTCAAAAACATTTGGTATGTCATGGAATAAAATACCCTAATTGGGTGCATTTCATCACCTTATATAGAAACACTACTCACTAGTGTTACCAAACTATTTTCCATAAGGGATTATACCTAAAAGTGTCCAACTATGATACACCACCCTGGTATCCACATGATTGGAGTGTATACTTTTATTAAACATGCCTAAGCATAATTTCAAAGCCATTAAATAAATAAGATGAAGAAAAAAACAACAAAATCACTTAATCTAGCACCCTAAATAAAAAATACAAATATTCTTCAAATTCACCAAAATAAAACATGGTGAGATGTAAAATTTAATGAGGAATTCAAATATATTTTTTATTAAATTTTCTGTTTACAAGAAGACCCTGAAAACATGGTTTTATTCTCAGTTTTAAAGCCAAAAGGACCTCTTTGTAATAAAAGAATTAATTCCAGGGGTTTTCTTGAAAATGATTAAATTCATTCTTCTTCAACCTCTGGCCAGAAGGCCAGAGGCGTGCCGCCGCCACCATCCTCGATGCCACCTCCTCCTCGCCGCTGTTCCACGGGTATAAAGCGTGGGGAGACGTCCGCATCAAGCCCTCTACCCCCTCACGCGCGGACTCTCTGTATCTCTCTCTGTGATGAACTCAAACCCTAACCCGCTCGGACATCGGCCGTCGCCGTCGATTCTGACCATCCCAGGAGGAGCTGAGATCACCATCAGGTGCGCGATGACCTCCTCTACCGCCGTGGTGAGCCTCGTTTGCAGGGATGGCGGGAGGCCGGAGAATTTGGCCAATCCCTTTCTCACTGCCGCCGGCGACCGTGGCCGATTCCCGTCGATTGCGGGCACCACTTGCTTCCTCGACTCTGCCACGAGATTAAGGGTGAGCTGAGGAGTCTCGGAGCGCTTCTAATTTTTATTTTCATCGAGTAATGTATCCTGCCGCCATCATCCGCACACCGCCGCCGCATAAGCTCGCCGCCGATGATGCTCCGGTGACCAATTGGTCATGCCACCACCACCGTTGAGTTCGCCTTGCCCTCCTCTAGCTCCCTATACCGATTAATCCCACCAATTCGTAGCCTAAATCGACATTGAAGCAAACAGTAAGGGATCGAGCTCGGGTGACATCACCTGTGACGTCACCATGACGTCATGGGCCCTTTCTCTTTTATTTTTCATTTATTTTCGAACTAAAAACTAAAACTGAAAGGTGGACCCCACCTGTCAATTTGAATATTGGCAGAAAATTAATAAATCCTAATAATCCAATAACTTTTAATCTAATAATCAGAAAAATATAAATAAAATATGGAATTATTTGAAAAATATAATATAAATGATTATCAACTTTTTAAAAATATTAGATAAAGTTTAAAAATTAATATTTCTATAATTAAAATAAATCATTTAAAATTGAGAAAAATAATAAATAATTCATAAAATCAGAAAATTACAAGTTATATATCAAAATGCTCCAAATGACTAATACAACTCATCTATGATGTTTTCATGGTCATTTGACCAATTTTTTAGGTGTGCAATGTTTTTCCTAGTCATTTAATTCATTTAAAATTAATAAAATAATAACTTATTCAAATATTTTTAGAAAAACATCAACTGATATACTAAATTAAAGAGAACAACATTTCCAACTCAAATATGTAAATTATAAAACATTTTACTTAACTTCTAAACTTGCTTTTATAAGTATACTGAAAGTCTATAAAGGTCTATTAAAAACCAGAAATGATTATCACATCATTATCTTCCTTAGTAATAAAAACCACATGTTTTCACACCTACTAAACAAATCAACACAAAGTCATTAGCAAGAATGTGAGGATAGAGTTAGTTGTACTAGTTTCTCATTTTTAAATAAACATGATGTCATTAACTCTACACTATTCAACATAAAATAAAATGTGTTTGTTATCTTTTCAATAGTTATTTTCCATGTGTTGTTGTTTTGTTATCTAATCAAGTAATAAACGCTTCTACCTAAACATGATAAAAATTGTTTGCCAAGTAAAAGTGAAACACATGTAACTCTAAAAGAAGTAACAACCTTATCACCTCAAGTAATGAAACATTTCACCTAAAATCTGTGTGATTAAGATATCGTATCAAACGAGGCTTACACTTGTAAGCTGGGGTGTTTTCCAGGGTAATTCACGATGCATCTCATTACTATGCATGTATCATCTTGCCAGTGTTTTCTGTAGTCCTTACCGGGACTACTTTGCTATCTTTCAGATGTCGGAATTTTCTACGAGACCCTCGAACCCCGAAGACATTGATTATTATTGTCATTATTCGAATCTCAGGCAAGTTCATCACTTGCTCATATCCTTTGCAGTACTTCATAACAAACTAATTGCAAAAACCCTATCATCTTATCACCTACTCTCAAAAGAATGCATGATCCTATTTTTTATAATAATATGACTAATTGAATGACTACCCAAGTGGTAGTGTTCTGTTTGGTGGGCGGATGGAACCATGGTAAGATGAATAGGTCAAAGGAAGGTTCCATCTGCATGGGAACGTACTACCTAGGATTAATCACAAATGTCGTCGGGATTCTTGCGCCGTAAATTCGCGTTGACCATGGATCTTCTATGGGGGGAGTAAGTCAGTTGTGATACTTTTCTCGTTCGCATGTCAACGGGCTGCCGGAGACGTACGTTGTAGGTTCTGTGGGACTACATGCACATGGGTGGGATCCCTTAATTCCCACGGATTCTACGGGTCTATGATGGTCTGCCAGGGGCGTGTAGATATCCATCGTGAGGGGTGGAATCAGGCGTTCAACCTGCTGGCAGAAATGGGTGGGCATGCGTTGTGCGGAGAAGCACGGTTTGGCTTGGACCAACAACCGGGCCCCACACCTGAGTGGGAGTGGACAGGAATGTACACCTGGTTGTGCAACATGGTCTTGGTCGTCCATGGGTAAAGTAACGCACCTCTGCAGAGTGTAAAAGGATGTGGCATGTTACCCCTTGTTCCGGGAAGGAGCTGCGAACGCCGCAGGAAAGGCAACTCCATGAAAGTTCTAGTCCTGTGAAGATCTGGCGGGCATAGTCTTCAGAATTAAAAGCAACCTCTTGAAGAAAGATTTACAAAAACCTTGCATTAGCTTATGACTCTTTTGAGTCTAAAGTTGTAGTTAGTGCATCAAACTACCCACTATATATCATGAGCTTGCTGAGTAACGCTCGTTACTCATTCGTTCCCGTTTGACCCCATGCTTAGAGTTGAAGCCTATGGAAGTCGTCATCATGAAGCCATCGTTACCTCGTGAAGCTAGGTGGAGTCTTGTACTACTTAGCCAGTGAAGCATCGTCATCAACAACGCTGGTGGAGGAGAAGTTATCAAGGTGTAGGTGGAGTCCATTCTTGGACTTAGCTGTTACAAGCCATAGATTAGGGCTGACATCAGCAGTAGTAGATTTAGTTCTAAGCTAGAGTTCTTCTCCAGCTTGGAGCTTCGAATTGTTCTTCTGATGTTTCATTTCCTGAGATCTTCTTTGATCTTCAAAGAGATTCTCGAGATTTTGTAATGAAGTTTGTATCCTATAGTATTGCCTGGACCCGCTATGCTCCTGTTGTACTACTCTGAGGAATGTAATATTCACCGATAAGTCCTTCTGTGAGTATTATGTCATCGACTTGCGCACTACACATGCAGTGGTGTGTTGGGTCACCACAGCCCACACCACGTAGCCGCGCGGCCAAGAGGGGGGTGCCGCCCTATGGTGTGGCCACCCTGTGCCCCCCTCCGGGTCTCCTCTGGACTATGTGTACGTGACATAAAAATAGGACATTGGGTTTTTGTTTTCTCCAATTCCGAGAATATTTCGAGAACAAATTTTCTGAAACTAAAACAGCAGAAAACAGGAACTGGCGTTGTGGTATCTTGTTAATAGGTTAGTCCCAGGAAATCCATAAAAGTGCTATAAATTGTATAAAAAACATGAAGTAAGTGGCATGAAAACAATATGGAACATCAGATTTTATAGATACGTTTGAGACGTATCACAGCCCCTGCGGCAGGAAACTCTGTCCGGCATGAGGCACGGAAGGCTGCCTGGTAGGAGTTTGCTGCCCCGCCGTATTGACAGAAGGTTGCCCTCCCGCACCATTCTGCTGCACCGGCGGGTTTACCATGCCGCGGCCAACGCCCTTCACGTACCCTCCTGCGTAACGGCCACGAACACAGCGGTTTGTGTCTCCAACGTTGAGCTCCCCATCCTCCATGCGCTGTCCGCGACCAAGATCCTGCCCATTGCCGACCTCATTACGGCCGCGGCCATTGAAGTTCCTTCGACCTACGTGCCCTCTGAATCCGCCACGATAACCACCACGACGTCCAACATTAAATTCCTTTCCAGCATGGAACCTAGGATTGTCGTCGATAGATTCATTCACCGCAGCGCCGCCGCCGGTCTCCACAGTCCTGCTCGACATGCCAATCTCGAAGTTGCCAAAGCGAGGGCCGTTGTATACCGCATGACCAGGAGGAGGTGTTGCACCCCGACCACGGTTCCCATCGCCACCAGCGCCGCCGCCCATCCACCGGCACCGTTCACAACCATCTCGCCGTCAACAGAGACGCTCAATAGGGATACAGAAACTTTTTGCCAGGTGAAACCTAGGATCTTACGTAATCCTTGTCCATTCCCATATGAAAACACCCTCCGATGAGGGGCCGATGTGCATACACAACGCCGCAGGCCCGTGTGGCATTTTTGGCACGTAATTAAGGGAGATCCTCTCGTTAGGTCCCTCAGAAATTTACGTTCGTTTTGAAATCATGATCTGACCGGAAACGGATAACGTGCCTCGGCCAGAGCTGGTCGCCGTCTTCGCGACACCGAAATCCACAAGGAATCCGGCTCGTTGTCGGTGAACACCGTAGGAGGCATCACCCCCGCAGACACGTACTCCTCTTGCGCGGCAATGGCGACGAGGGCGAGTCCATGTCTCGCATCTGAGCACATAACGCCAAGGCATCTTTCCTCTATTGCAACTTCCTGGCGAGTCTCTTCCGCGCCCTCGACGAGTTTTCCTCGATCACCGCATCAACCTGTGGCGATGGAGTCCGGCACACCGAGAGATAACGATCGGCCGACGCACAATGGCCATCTTCCTCGGGTTCCTCCTCCGTATGTGGATCCTCTTCATCATCCTGCATGGAAAGGACCCAAAAACGCCCCCCCTCCCCCCCCCCCCCACACACACACACCCGCCCCCGACATTGTTCCCATCCGTGATGCACCCAAAACTACCTCCATTGGTTACCTTTTTGTGATCTAGGAATGAAACGTTATGTTGACCTGCTGGAGATCTTCGTTGAGGTCCGGCGCGCCCGTGATCGCCCCCGTGGTCGCCTCCGGTGGCTCCAACGGCTCTTTCATTAACGGGTTTCCGCCATTGGTCGGAATGAGCTCGCCCACAAGTTAAAGCACTATTTTTTCAATCTTAAAATTCTAACATGTACAAATACGTTGTGATTTAGGTGCTTTTAGATTGCCATATGTACATGAAAGATTTCTCAATGGTTCTTGTCTTAGGGGTACCTGGGAGCTGTGGGAGATATAGACGAGCTATGGAGAGAAGTGTTAAAATGAAATTATTTAATCTTTTGTGTACATCTCAATCAAACTATCTCAGTAAGTCAACAGAAGCACCTTGAGCAGGCTCTGTCCCTGGGAATTCATTTTACTTTCTATTTCTATAGAACTTGAACGGAAGTTCCTCCCAAAGTCCTAGATGACTTATTTAAAAAATCCATTGGTACTACTGGGAGTGCCCATCCACCCTAGACAGCGGCACACAGAACTAATCGTTGATCCCTGTATATATTTTAGATTCAGTTGCTATACGTGGTTAGTTGGCTGAATTTTTGTAACTGCAATTCAACACACCAGCATAGCATTCGGTCATTTTTTTTATTCGGTCAAATTTCATTTCGTTTTTGTGGCACATGACCCAATGTGCAACATATCCAAGTTTTTACACTACCTGTTCTGATCACAATTGTTGGCTGAATTTTTTGAACTCCCATTCTACCCACCATCATAGCATTCGGTCATTTTTTCTATTCGGTCAAATTTGATTCGCTTTTGTGGCACATGACCCAATATGCAACAGATCCAAATTTTTACACTACCTGTTCTGATCATAATACCATTTTCTGTCATGTAACTTGTTCTTAAGAGCAATTACAATAAGCTTACGTAAGCGGGCTACGAGGATTAAAATAGTGTTTTTGTGGTGACATGAAGAAGAGAGAAGAGGAGAGAGAAGGGAGTGAGCTCTGTGCAAGAACCAGATGCAGCGCGTGCTCCTAGGCACCTTATGAGAATGAGAGGTGGGTCATGTATTAATAAGGCAATACATTTTTCTAGCTAACTATTATACATGTTGGCTATATGGTTGGCTAAAGATGACATGGCAAGTCCATATAGCCAGTTGTTGGCTCTACTATTGAACTTGCTCTAAAGTGCAAACAAGCGAAACAAAGATGGCGTGCACTCGGTTGGAAAAGGTTTTGGCTAAAACTACTGAACTCTGAATGTCTCTGTAAATGCTACATCATATCCGCTTATGGTTAGATGAGAACTAGAAGGGGTTGGCGCGCTTTGCCGCGCACGAGATTATTATTGCGGTGGTCGATACATGACATATTATGATCTCAGTAAAGATTAGTGGCTCATACATGATCATAACAAATTCATAATCTTCTCAGGAAAATATTGTACGCATTTGTCTAGTACATGTAGTACAATATAAAGTAACAAATTTGGATTTGTTAATCTCTGAATGAACCGAGCCCGGGTGGCTGGCGCGTTGAGACAAAGCTGGTGTATGTCCCTGTGCATGTGCGTGTAGGGAAGGAGGAGTCCCGGTGAGAAAGTTGATGAGAGAAGGGCCACTCGGATATCTCGCCGGTCGGATCTTCCAACAGGAGAGGATGGTGGCGGCACGCGGGAGGGAGAGCTATGGCGGTTCTCGAGGCCAATCCCTCCCGATCTGTGGTGCCCTCGAGCAGTGATGAATTCGCGGCTGAATCGTGCTAGAGCTGCCGGATTTGAGGCCAAATTGATGGGAGAGGAGTCGGCGGCGGTCACCAGAGGAGAGACGGGAGGGCGACATGAAAATTCCGATTGGTAGTTGGCGTACGCGCGTTGCTCTTTTGTTCTACAACACGACCCAACTGTTATCTATTTTCATCACTCAACCCTGTTTTTTGAGATTGTGAAAAAAACAATTACACCAAGGTCAGCTATTGTAGTAAGGTTTTTAGCTTCAAATGTCTTAACAGTATTTATGCCATAAAATAGTGCATCGATCGGAGATACTCTAAATGGGCAGACCATAAACCATGTGCGGTAGATAAAAAGACACAGTTAAGTTTTGTATTTCAATCTCAATCGGTGGACATATAGTAACCAATTGGAGGTCGACACGTGACTCAACCAGAGAGCTCTATTCCTTGCCATATTAGATATTGGAGAGATAAACTAAAGACTATTTCTCTCCAATGCAATTGGTGGCATGAAAGGAAGAGGAAATCAAGGTGAAAGACATATTTCGGTCAACGAGTTCCAATTTACTGTCAATACATATGCCAGTGAGTGATATATTTTCTTAAGAAACAACTTTATACTAACCAACTCCAATGAAAATCTAGGAAGCCACCCCCTCCCCCATGGCTGATTTTGTTTAGATAAATATTGATGTAATATGGTGTCTGATCTTTCATCATAGCAACGATGTCATGTTCGTTCAGATTTGTGATGTTTTATAATGTGATTATTTGTTTGTGCAAATTTTGATATAAATTTATGTTTCGATTTCTTTATTGAGTTTCTTTTTCGACTTTTTAGCAACATGATTTTTTTTATCATTGGGGTCTTCGGTAAAATGCCATTCAGGAGTTTCATTCATCATCAATATAACAGTAAATATAGTTTTGTGAGTTGTGACTTTAGATATTTTCTTCATACCCAGACGAACAACACAATGGAATGGAATAGCGTTCCTGTCGAGCAAACAAATTCTACAGGATGTGGTGATTTCCTAAAAGAAATGTGATTTTTTTTCGCGATAACGCAAAAGCCTTGCGTCTCATTGCATTGATAGAAAAGAGGGTTTATGTACAAACCCAAGAATGGGTCACCCACGCAGTACAACTCAACCCCACACACTCACACCTAGTCTAGGGTAGGAGCAGAACGAAACCTTTTGCCCCCCCCCCCCCCCCCGTCGCCCAGTCGCGGGCCTCGGTTTTAATGGTTGTCACCAAGGCGGCTGTTGAGGGGGACGCGATGTCAAAGATGACTATGTTCCGCTGCTTCCAGATCCACCACGTCGTAAGCATGATCAACGACAAGGTGACCCTGCGAAGCGAGCGAGGATTGGAATGGATGACCAGTGTCCACCATTCGAAAAAATCATCCTCGACATTGGGGGGTCTGGAGGTGGATCTAATCCAAGATAGAACGTCATGCCGGAGCGTCCTGGAGAATGAACAACTTGTAAGGATGCGAGCCATCGACTCGGGCTCCTGATCACAGAGCGGGCAGTGAGCGGGGTGGGGAAGGGCGCGGCTCGCAAGCCGTTCCCCTGTCCAGCATCGATCCATGCAGGCAAGCCAGATGAAGAACTTCACTCTTGGCGGAGCCCAAGTTTTCTAATTGAGCTTCCAGCTGCTAGATTCCGTAGCGCTTAAGAACAAGTCCTAGTAGCAGGACTTCGAGGAGTATACCGAATCCGCTGTCCAGCGCCATTTCAACCTGTCCGGCGCGTCACACAACTGGAGGTCTTGTGTGATCCTCCAGAGCTGAACGTACTGCCAGAGAGCGAGGGTGCTACATGCCCAGTAGTATCCACAATCCAGCGGCGCTCCACAATCTCCTCCCTGACTGTCCTTCGCTTCCGACGCCTCTTCGGGATTAGTGCGAATAGCGTTGGAGCTAACTCTGTAATGGACCTCCCTTCGATCCATTTATCCACCCAGAACAGCGCGACAGAGCCATCACCGAGGATCATCTCGGTAAAAAATTAAAAAATGTCTCGCTCAACCTTAGAGAAGTGCATGTCGAGGCCTCGTCGTGGCCTATCCGGGTCTACATGTTTCCGCCACAACCAACGGACCCGCAGGCTGATCGAGGTGCGGGTTAAATCCGCGATGCCAAGGCCCCCGAGGTGCCGAGGCTTGCAAACCCTCGCCCAGTTAACATGGCAATGCCCACCGTTGGCCTCAGCCCTAGCAACCTAGACAAACCCACGAAAGATCTTCTCCATTCTACGCATACATTTTTTGTTAACACTCAAGAACGTTAACTGGTGAAGGGAGGTCGCTGCTAGAACTGCCTTGATAGGCTCAAGTGGCCCCGCCTTTGGCATCATCGCCGCTTTCCAGCTAGGAAGCTGGTCCGCCAGCTGTCGAGAAGGGGCTAGAGGGAGTCTGCCGAGGGCTTAATCAGACTAAGAGGAATCCCCAAGTATCTGACCGGGAGGGGGCAACCTGACACCCAATGGTTGAAACCGCAAGCGCCCTAACCTCTTCCGAACACCCTAAAAGAAAGGAAAAAAATATCCATTTTAAACCCTGAACTCATAGAGGTTAGTTGCTTTGAACCCTGAAGTTGAAATCCCCGTCGTTTGTACCCTGAACTTAAGAATCCCGGTCTAAATCAAATCCTAGACCTATTTTTCAGATAAACAAATAAAATACTAAATTTTTCCTCTGGCTTACGACATGGGTCCACATGTCATATCCATCTTCTTCCCTGGTCTCAATATGGACTGCCAAATCGCTCAAGCAGACATGCGTGAAGCCCCTCGTTGCCAAGGAATAGTGTAGATCTGCAGGAGATAGACACGAGCAGCTTCATCTTTCCCGCCTCCGGCCAACTCGATCTCTATGCCGCCCATGGTCTCCAGGTGCTGCATCTCCAACCGTACTGCCTTCCTCTACCCCATCCTCCCTCGGTTCGGCACCAGCGTCAAGTTGCACTGCAGAGGAGCCTCGTCCCACCTCCACCTTGGGCATGGCGGCGCAAAACTGTGGGATCCTGAACGGAGCCGAGGGGCTTGACGGAGGAGCTTGCACACGCGACGAAGGTAGCCTGAGAGCAACGACGGCGAGGCCCTAGAGCCCTTGGTCCACCGTCGCCGGTTGTACTCCCTAGCCCTACCACCATGTGCGTCGCGGTGACGCGGATCTTGCACAGTCGTGGGTAGGCCTCGCGATCCAGTACTCCTTGATTTTATTTTTCTTTCTTGAGATAGGGGAGAGAGATGGATAAACATGAATATGACGTACGGGCCCGCAGGTCAGTGACATAACAGAAATTCCCGGCCGGGATTACTCATTTCCCGGTGCACCAAACAGGTCTAAGGCTTGATTTAGGCCGGGATTCATAAGTTCAGGGTACAAACGACAGGGTACAAACGACAGGGATTCCGACTTCATGGTTCAAATAGCCCAACCTCTATGAATTCAAGGTTGAAATTGGACTTTTTCATAAAAGAAATGTGACGAGATGAAAGAGTATGAGCAAGTGACTTTCTGGTTGTATGATTTTTTTTTGTTTAGTCAATACGTGCATTCCACGTACACAGCTACTACTAGTACCACATGCTAAAATGGCCGTCGATACAAGACAGGCCACGCCCTCCCCGTGTGTCTCCCTGCATATCGCTGTGCAACTTGTGCGTCGCTACGTAGGACGCGTGATACACGACGGCAACGAACGGCAGCCGAATTCACGCGTGCATACCACCAGCCGTGTTCAGGAAACAGACGACTACATGCAGCGCTCCGGCCGTATGTTCATTGTCTGCATGTGCATCAGTGCATATACCAACCGAAAACAAGTCGTATATACTAGGCATTACACTAGTGCTGTTTTGATTCTTCTCTACCGAAAACTATGGACAAACAAGTGCGCTGGCGTGGCCCAGAGAATTATTGGGAATATTGTGCAGTTTTTGCATCGTGTTGTTTTGGCCTAATGATGAGGCCCCTCATTTCTCTGAAGCAGCGGTGCGGTGCAGTACACTCCTGACGCCGGTGCAAGAAATTAGGACACGGCGAGGCTGATCAGCGGTCCGTGTGACATGACATCACAAGCAACACGCATACGTACAGGATTGAAAGAGGGCAGGAACCGGATTTACGGGAAGCAGCAGGAGTAAAATAATTTGAAACTCCTTTCTCTTTCTCTTCCTATATTTTTTCATTCAAATGCCCTGTACTTTTTTGTTCCAAAATATAATACTTTTCGGTGGAGAGTTATTGGACGGGGCTAGTGGTAAATTAGGAGTGAGTACATTTTTGCCCTGGCCAGAAACGTCTTGTCATGTGCCCCTTCATGAACGGGTGGCAGAATAGGGTAACTCACCAGTGAAACAACCTCCTTCGTCTATCTTTTGCATTTAATCCATAGCCAAAACGGCTGGCTAAGAGCAAGTACAATAGAGTCCAGTCAGCAGGCTGTAAGCATTTAACTAATATATTTGTGCTTAGTTGGAGGAGAGAGAGTAGGAGAGAGAAAGGAAGCGGGCTCTCATGCAAGAGCCAGCTGCAGCACGTGCTCCTAGATACTATGTGAGAGTGACAGGTGGGTCATGCATTGATAAAGTAGCATATTCTTATAGCTAACTATTGTACATGTTGGCTATAAGTAGGCTATAGATGACATGGCATTTTCTTATAGCCAACATCCGGCTATACTATTGTCCTTGCTCTAAGAGCATCTCCCTAAGACCGGCCACACTGTGACGCCGGTTCCAATGAATCTCTGAATCGGTGCAAAATGGCTGCAGTGTGTAGAATCGGTAGTGGATTTTACTTGGCCCCACTTTTCCTTATCTTTTTCTAGTCTCCCACTCACAAATCTGTCACATGGTCCCACATATGCATGCAAGAAGCGGATCAAAACTAGGAACCGCTTCTCTTGTCAGAGCTTTGTGAACCGATACCCTGCAGTGTATTGAACCGGATGAACGAGGCCTTGGAATCGCTTTTCTCTCACAGTGTGCTTGGTCTAAGTAGCCATTTAATTTTGTGTCCGTCGCTTTTCAACGGTGCCCTCTTTGGGGACGCAGACATACGTCCGATAGGTGTCGTCCATAGCAGCATCGTAGCGTTTTCACATTTAAATAATGTAAAAACATCTGGATTATTGTGGTAGTCTCTGTATCAAATGCTAGCGCCACAGTACAAAATGAAATATTATACAAATGCATCAAATTCTATTATATCCCACGATCCAGTCTTTACAAAATAGTATTACAACTTAATTTTAGAAGACCAGCAGAAAACAAAAAAATACAGCGGAATACATAGTACAACATTGAGTCCATCTTATTCATGTGCCATAGGCAAAACATGTTGGCGGTAGACTCGAGATACTAAACGAAATCATCACTCGTTTTCAGAATCATCTGCGGGATGGAATATGCAGCCACAAGGGGGGTCAATACAATTAAATGTATTGGCAAGTAACACTATGATGGATATAAAATGACAAGACTATTACTACATGCTTATTTGGCTGAGTTGAGTTTTGGCTAAGTTTGCATAAATACAGTTTTCTCATATCCCTTCTGTAAAATGAACTTTTCTTTTCAACGTGGTGGCATCATTGGACTAAAATTAAAGCACCACAACTACTATTCACTTTGTGAAATTTTACTTATTGAAAATGGTGATATGATTCTTCCGTCCATTTTTGTCCAGCTGCTCATAGTTGTCCATAACCGGGGACACGGCTAAGATCTTAGTTTGTTGATTCTGCAGAGTTTATGCATTTTTACCTTCAGACTCAAATCAACCAAAACATCCTATACACCCTGAGTGTATTATGCATAGGAGAAGAATCGAGCCGAGATCTTTCAGAAGTAAGAATTCAACCCAATGGCAATACCCGTTCCACCTATAATTATGCTATATCTGCTTGTCAAGCCCATGCTGAACCCTCACAACTTAGTTGTTCAAGACAGAGCTCATATGACTAAAGGGTGCAATTGAAGTAATCTAAACTTGGGGAACATCGTAATCACTTTGTTCCTGGGTGACATTCCTTCAAGTGAACACCCCTCGGGGAGACACTCAACTTTCAACCGCCTCGTACTACCAAATCTACCCAGGTGGTTCATTGAAGTTGTTACTTCGAAATTTTCCACAACATCAAGTAAAACAATTTTTTGTAGCAAGGCTAAGCATCAACTAAGTACCAAGGCTTCAAAATAACAAGGTATAAGGATGGCTACACACTACTAGGATATATCATAGCATAATATAACTTAGTAAAAATTCCTATCATGCATACTACTCAAAATCAACTAATGCATATAGAAAATAATGGGTAGTTGAATGGTGTGTTACTTGCCTTATTAAATTTGGTGAAGAAATCACACTCTCTTCACAAAAGATTGTTGCTCTCCGTACAATCTATTCATTGAAACACAATAGAAAAATAAACAAGAATCCTAGCAATCAAACATGCAATTGAACATACAAGGAGACAATCATAGAAAAATGGGTTCAACCAAGTTGGCTAGGACAAGGTCAAGATTTGAGTTTTGAAAGATCCATTCTATAATGGTTTCAATACTTGTTAAGGGGGTTAAGAGTTCACTAAGGATGGTTTAGATTGAGTTTGTAGAAATCAAACTTTATTGAAAACATATTTATCTAAGAAGTTACAAGAGTTCACCAAGGTCATCTAACTATCGTAACTAAAGTAACACATAACAATGTGTAACACTTAGTCATTTTCATCAAGACATTTGAGTGATCTAAGTTAGTCTTTCCATTTTGGGTTAATGTAGGTCTAGGTTGAACTAACTACATAAAAATAGAGATAACAAGATAAAGTCTTGGTATTTTCCATTTGGGTCAATGGTTGGACAAAAATAACTTTTTATTGTTCAACTTGTATGGTGCTCCAAGTCTTCACATGCCCGCCTTCTTGAAAAAGATCAACTTTATGCTTCTATTATAGTTTTCCTCCTTGTTGTGAAGCCTCTCTTGGACTTGATAAATATTCATGATTTTCACTTCACTAATTGGTTTAGGTATGGGATGGGCAAAATCTACCACTAAGTCAATTAGGAAAGAAAAGAAATAAGAAGAAAGGTAGAAAGAGAGAGGAAGATGTTTTCTTCTGGATTTCTTCATAAACTTGTACTTCCTTGAGTTGCTTCTAGTTGTTGTGATTCTAAGTCCTTCCTTCAATTTCTTCAGTGATCTTCCTTCTACCTCTTCATGTTGCCAACAAGTTGAAAATGAAGTGCCTTCTTGTGCCTGAGTCTTGATTTCTATTTTACTAACTTGATGATTTCTTGAACAAAGAATAAGGGAGTGGAGAAGTAGATGTAAACCAATGGGGCTATTGGTTCAGGTTCACTAGTTGGTCTTATATGTGACTGTCACATACTAGGGACTTCGTTTTGGATTCTAAATAGCCACAATCTCAAAGATAAGGGATGAAAACAAAATTCTAAGACATGATAATATGGGTGGATCACTATGTTGGGTTTTCGGGTCCAAACACATGATCATGGTTCAAGGGTGTCCAAAATGGTTAGGTACTGATGTCTCTGGTTCATGGTTACCAAATGGAGCAATTTTGCAAAAGGAACTATATTGAAATTATTTATAGAATTAAATCTATGTCAAAAGTACTCAAATAGACAACTTAATTCTAAATTAAAATTTAACTTCTTCACAAATTATTTTGGGGCAGAGGATATGAAAGTACACATCTTAAGGTTTCCAAATATATTTTATTTGTATTTTTTGGATTTATAGAATTTGAATTATGCCAAAATTCATCAAACATACACTTTTGAATTTGGACAATTTTTTAATGTTCAATTTTAAATTTGGCCAGTGCCAAAAGTTTCTACATGTTCTGGGGATTTCAAAAGGTCCAAGTTTGCTAAATTTGTCCTTATGGTTAAAACGATATGAACGTTCTAAGTTCCAAGGTCTTTTCTGCAAAACTGCCAATTAAGTTCTATTCGAAAAAAAAACAGAAAACTTTGTGGATAAGGTTGTCTACGTGGCAGCAGCTGATTGGCTACGGTTGCTAACGCGACATCTGACTGGGCTGCTGACAAATGGCGTTGCCCTACTGGTCGATACATGTTCGCTTAAGTGATTTAACGTGGGCCCATCAGATCATATCCAATGAGACGGAGCAAAGGAACCTTACAAAGGCGGCGCTGGTCGCCGGACTATGGAGGCGCGGTGGCGCTGCGGCTCGGTCTCGGTCAAAGGCGACGATTCCGACGTGTTGTGGGCTCAGGAAGGTGTCCAAGGGATGCGTCGCTCCTCCGCGAACTCGATGGCGATCTTGTCGTGGTCGGGCGGGGCTCCAGGAGGAGACGCCAAGAAGATCCTGAGGTGGCGTTGGCCGAGCAACTCCGGCGACAGCGTAATCCTATTCTCGTGCACCTGCGGATGGGGAAAAGGGTTAGGGAAGGGCGGCGAGACAAGGGGGAGGCGATGGTCTGCTTCGTTGCGGCTCGAGGGGTCTCGAGTGACAGCGGCGCAACTCAACCATGGCGGTTAGGGTTTCGAACTCCGGTGAGCAATCGGAGCGTCTAGGCGGGGCAATTCGCACGAGAAAGAGAGGGTAAAGGTGGAGGGGGTTCGTGGCTATAAGGAGAGGGCTCGGGGGAATTGATCAGGCAAGGGAAGCAGACGAATTGAAAGGGATTAAGCGAGGAGAAACGGCCGGTTGTTTCTTCTCGGTGTTGAAGACGATGATGACGTCATCGTTGTCGTGAGCACTTTTTATTTATTCATGTTTTCTTCTTTATTTTATATCGTCTGTTTTATAATTCCTATTCACCTAAAATAAATTTCTAAAATCCTGTAATATTAATATATTTCAACCAGAAATATTTTTTAAAACTTTTCAACACAATTCAAATTTTAAATTTTGAAATTTATATAATTCTCTAATAGTAACTTAATGTAATTTTTAATTTAAAAATTATAAAAATGCAAACATTAGACAAGTAAAAAATTTAGTGACATTCTATAAGTTGAAATCTTATTTTTGAAAGTCACTACAACTTATTTTCATAATTTTATATTTTAAAATGTGAGTAGACACTAATAGAAGTTTAATGCCATTTTTAAATAAAAAATTCTAAATAAATATTATTGTTGCTAAATAAAATTTCAGAGAGCTACCACTATTAAAAATGTTGTTTCCCAAATTGTGACTCATCCAAATAATTTATTGGAAAACATTTTATGGTTTAATACTTGACATAGTAGTTAAATGGTGATATAGTTAAATTCTGGTTTTGAAAATAATTCCAGTAACCAAATAGGTTGCAAAATGAAACATTATTAATATTTGGGAGTTGAAAACAACCGTTTGGAACACATATTGATTAGAAAACCATTTTATGCTCTTAAGGTTTGATAATTCATTTGGTGGTTAGATAAAACTATTTTCTATTCCATAAAATATTTAATGCTGATGAAAAATATTCTTGGGGTTTTGTAATCGTCAAGTTTTAAATGTCATGAAAACATTTCCAAAGTAATAATTTGAATGAAAACCTTTTATTAAGTATGGTTTGCTAAAGAGAAATAAATATTTTATGTGAGAAATATTTATTTTGAATGGGCTTTAGGGTTTATGGTATAGAGGCATATTGGATTCTCAATTCTAGAAACGTTGGAAATAATACATTATATTTTCTTTGTGTTTGAATTTTATTTGGTTTTGGTGGCTTTCATTATCATGAAAACAAAAGTTTCAAATTTTAGAGATTTTTGCACTTTCCAAAAATTAGAGATGTTACGGGCACTCTCCAAGTAAACCCCCAAAAATTTGATCAAAACAACAAACGCGTTGAGTACATATTCAAACAACTTATCATTCATTCATAGATAGAGTTTACATTGAAATTCAAACTATCATTCAGAGATAAAGCATTATACTCAAATTTAAACTACAACGGGAAAATAAAAAACTCGCTTTCCTAGACGTCGCTCGGGCCATCCTCCTCGTCGTCGTTGGTCGCCTTGTTGGAGGGGTCAGCCTTGTCGTCGTTGTCCTCCATGTTGAAGGGTCCAGCCTCGTCGTAGTAGTATGACAGGAAGATAGGAGAACGACATACCACTAAGCTAGTCAGCGTCGCTCCGTTCTGCCTTGAAGCCTCATCCCGTGCAACTCCGCCGCCTGCGAGCGAGCACGGAGATGCCTACCGCCTCGTGCATCCAACAACCACCTCTTTCCATCTGCGTCCATCTCCTTTGCTTTGGCAGCATGACGGAAGGCATCCTCTACCCTGGCGCGTGCACGTTATCCATGTCGCTACGGGAAGCCTGCCATGCCTCTTGGCTTGCCCGCGCGGCGTTCACCTCCTCGTGGGCCGCATGCTAGGCGGCCATGAACGAGGCGCACTCGTCCTCAAGGCGTCCGATGAGAGCCTGCTGCAAATCGGACGCCACGTTGGCGTTGAGCTGCTCGTACGCTTGCCACTCGGCCTCATGGCGGCGCGGGCATGCTCCTCCCTCCGGGATGTCTCGATGGAAGCCTTAATTGCGGCAGCCATGGAAGCTGTCTCCACCTCTTGCAATCTAGAGTGGACCCGACAGAATGCCTCCACGTTTCTCCATGTGGTGAACGAGTTGTGCGCCACAACTTGGTCGGGCCAGAGCGGAGGGTGCTCCTCCGGCTCTGGCTTGTGCGTCGCAACCTCCCGTTGAGGCTGCGGCGACTGCTCCGGCTCCACCGACCTCTCCTCCTCCTCCATGAAATCGAAGGGGTCGTCCCCACTGACGGCGGGTCTTACGCATGGTGCGTGGCCTGCTGGGTGAACGTCACCCACGAGGTATGGAGCTTGCGCGACATGGTGTCGCCGATAGGAGGAGAGCGGCGAAGGGAAGATTGTGTGATGTTGTCCACGATGAGAGAGTGTCTTTTATACCCGGACGGGAAGCGGCAGGAAGGAGAGGACTCGCTGGCGCACGTGTAGGACCACGCGCCCCGTTAGAGTTTATGGCGGTGACACGTCCCATGTCAGCAGAGCAGGCCCGGCCGTGCTGGTCCTAGTGCCGCTTGGGAACCGGGAAGGCTACAACCCGTGCAAATGCTTGGCGTGCGGCATCGGCGAACCGCCATCCCATCGTCAGACAGTCGCGTACCGACATCGCCATTAACACGGGAGGAAAGACCTCCTGCACGACGCCTTAAACCACCTTGGGCGCGGCTTGGGTCTATGACGAGCGGGCCCCTCCTATCGGGGTGGGCTGACCGGACAATGTTTGGCGCCCCCAGGAAGGCCCCAAGAGTGTGTGGGCTTGGGGGTGCCACACACAAATTTGTTGGGTAGACATATTTGGGGGTGCCGTTGTGGGCGGTATTTTTGGTTCGGACCCCCAATGGGCCATTGGGGGGCATTTGGGTGGTGCCGGTGGAGATGCCCTAACTAGTGTTGAAGTATATTATAGTTATGTCATATTTGATAGTTTAGGATTGTAATTTGAATCAATTTCTATTAGGATTTTCAGCCTCAAGTCGTGTGTTCTATATAAACAATCCACAAAGGCTCATTGTAATATCAATCACAAGCATTGTTATCTCCAACTATCATGATATAATTTGTCAGGAATGGCTTTCTACTACTCTTTCGATAATCTTGTAATTTGTTTCTCTTCCCCTATAAAAGTATGGTACGCCTTTGGCGTACTCTAAAAAAAAAACTATCATGATATAAGACGTCTCGGTTTCCGCCGCCAAAACAACCACTGCCGCTGTCGCGGCCTCTCTTCACCGCCGACGAGCTCCGCATAGCCGGTGCTCCTACTCTTCCTTCCTTGAGCTACACCTCTTCCAGTATCCAATACAACCTACTCCGATATCCCTTGTTGATTCTATTGCCGATGTTACTCCATTCATCCCTGTTTGCCTTGATATTGCTTCACATAATTACTATCATTCGCGCCACCTTTTTCATATTCATCTCGACAAGTGTGGTCTTCGACATCACATAGAGTCTATGTCGATTTCGTAGCCGGAAAATCCATGTTGAATCAATGACGATGTAGCGATTACCCAATGGATCTACACACACAGATCCCTCGACATGTTTAATCATGTCTACAACGACGGTGCCACAGTCGATAAGATATGGACCTCTGTTCGTCAGCTTTTTTAAGATAATAGCAACACTCGAATCAACGCACTCCACATGGAGCTCTGCACCATCTCCCAAGGGTATTCACTGGTCATTGTCTTCTGTCAACGGATCATGGCCATCGGAGATGAGCTTCGGGAGCTTGGTGATCAAGTGGAGAACCGCACCCTCATCAACGCGCTCCTCCTCAGCCTCGCAGAGCAGCTCAAAAAGTAGCTGCTTTCATCCCAGTGATGTGTCCTCTTCCTTCCTTCGCCGATGTTTGATCTCTCTTGCAGTTCGAGTCTCTCACACAATCCCACAAAGCTGCTCGTTCGTACCAGGTCTTCCACACCAGCGCAAGGCGCTCAACTCCTTCTCCTCCTATATCTCCGGCACCTACACAACCTCCATAATTGCACCGTCCTCCATGTTGCCGTCCAAGACCTAATTCTCGTGGCAAGAACCTAGTGTACCGGCCCCCGCAATCTCATGACGTTGCTCCTTCGTTGACATGTAGCTCCTCTACATTAACACCATCGCCTCTTCAGGTCACACCCACTGCACCATCAACATGACGCCCATCTCATGATCATTGTGTTGGGTAACATGCACCCGAAAACAAAACAAAAATCTAGCGCATAACCAAGATCTCAATACACGGGGAGAGGCAATGGATCATACCCTCGTATGTTGAACTAGCGAAAGTTTGTCGATGACGAGGTTGATGAAGACCAAGTCGATCCCCGCAACTAGACTTGTCTAGTCGCGAGGAGATCTATTATCCGATGGCTCCACGATCAATTACCACATGTGCATCACCTCCACGGTATTTACACATATGGGAAGAGCAACACCGCATCGAGGTGAGGCCAAACTCACGGTCGAAGCGGGAATATGTCGATGAATATTTGGTAGCGCTTCTGTAGTCTCGTCTTGATTAGATCTAATCGGAGGTAGAACTCGGGCAGAACTCTGGCTTCGAAGTAGAATAATACCTATGAAATACCATCCTTAGGGAGGTCCACGCCATGGAGAAGGCGGATGCGAGATGGAGATAACAGCGGTGCGCCGGGTGGCGAAGTGGCAATTGGCGGCAGCGGCATGCGACGCGTGATGACACACAAGTATAGGGGGTGTATCGTAGTACTTTCGATAAATAAGAGTGTCGAACCCAACGAGGATCAGAAGGTGTTGACAAGCAGTTTCGATGAAGGAATAACTGTAAATACTGGAAAATAGATTTATAGGGTTTTTTGGTATTGCGGATAAATAAAGTGCGAGTAAATAAAATGCAGTAGTAATAATTGCAGCAAGTGGCCCAATCCTTTCTTCAGCAAAGGACAAACCGGTGAGTTTACTTATGATTAACAAACGTTCTCAAGGACATACGGAAGGTTTCTGTCAAGTGCTTTTGTTCCATGCAGTTGAATAATTTTGGTGTTTTGATAAGTGTTTTGTGGGTGAACCTATGTTAATGTACCGTCCCATCCAAGACTAATACATACTTGTGATTATACCCCTTGCAAGCATCCGCAACTACAAGAAAGTAATTAAGAAATAAATCTAACCACAACTTTAAACTCCAGGATCCTACGCTCCCTCGTGTAATGGTTTCCTAAAGGGGGTTTAGGTTTCTGTCACTCCGGCGACGCCACAATTAGTAGCAAAATACACGATGGATTCCCCTAGGCCCATAAATGGTGAAGTATCACGTAGTCGACATTCACATGGCACCACTAGAAGAATAACACCACAAATTAAATATCAAACATTATATATTACTCAACATTACTTCACTACTAACAACTTGACTTCTCCCATGTCCTCAAGAACAACATGAACTACTCACAAGACATCATATGGATCATGATCAGAGGTGATATAATGGATGATTACAATCTGGTCATAAAGTGCAAACACCGATAAATCTCACAAGCATCAACTACTAACAAGTAATCCACCCCGGGAGAGATATCTAATGCAAAAGAACGATAGAGGCCCCTAATTGTTACAGTGGGATGAAGGTGGATGATGAGGGTGATGACCCTGGTGACGATGATGATGATGATGATGATGATGATGATGGCGATCTTGATGATGCCCGGAGTGATGACGGTGACGATGGCGGTGATTTCCACTCTCCGGAGAGGAGTTTCCCCGGCAGATTTCTCCCTGCTAGAGAGCTTTTCTCTCTCGGGTGTTTTCCGCCCCGAGGCGGCGGCGGAATAATTCTTCGACGATGGAATGAGGCTTAGGGTTTCCTGGGGGACAGGCACGCAAAAGATATCCCCCATAGGTGGGCCAGGGTGGCCACACCCCTAGGTGGCGCGGCCAAGGGGGGCGCCACCCCATGGTGTGGGCCCATGGTGGCCCCCTCTGGCTCTCCTTCTGCCTGAGTTCCTCCTCTGAACTCTTAGGACACCCCTAGTGTCCCACTTCTTCTTCTGATCTTCTGAAATATGGTATCCCGACGGTGCTTTTTCCATCAGATTCCTGGTCCCGGTGTTTATTCTCCAAAACTTATAAAACATGCAAAATAAGATAAAATAACATAAGAGATGCATCATAACATGAAATATATCAATGAATAACAGAAAATTATGATATAAAATAGTGATGCAAAATGGACGTATCAACTCCCCCAAGCTTAGACCTCGCTTGTCCCAAAGCGAAACTGAACTCAGAAAACATGACCACGGTTTATGGACTGAAGAGTCGATAAATAAAATACGGACAAGAAGCATCACATCTATCTATGCACCAATCATTATAGACAACAACTTCCTCTCATATAACCTAACTTGAAATGAGTAATAGGAGTCACAAACATAGATGCAAAAGAGATAATCAAAATTGGTAATGGCAAACTTCATTCTTGGTCAGAGAACATTTAATGATATCCTTCTTATCTTAGGTGAAGTCTTTATAACAAAGCTCATCTTGTAGAGCTTAATATGCTTAATTATAAAAATTATTTTGCATTGATTCATAGCTTTTCAAATTAATATTCATTCAGATAATAAAGCATGTGCTAAACAAAGAAGGATAGAAAACATGATTGAATAAAATCGACATATAAATGGTGAGATCACAATAACTCAAATGATTGCTGGAGACAGAGATAAATGGGTTTACTGACTCAACATAAATGTAAAAGATTGTCCCTTCGCGGAGGGAAGCATGGATCACTCATGTGCTAGAGCTTTTATTTTATTAAACAGAGGTATTGAAAACATTTTTAAGAGAGGTGTATACTTATGTCAACGAATGGTAAACATACAATACAGTACGTCACAAGCCAACTAGACTTCATAAGAGCGGCTCCCATATGAGGGACGCAACTGGTGTAGAAGGTTATCCCTCATTCTCTTTTGTTTACACGATTATACTTTGACTGATAAATCACGGGCGAAAATAGTGAAGAGAATTTGTGTATTAGTTTTGGGGCTGGGCACCCCGTTGCCAGCTCTTCTAACATTTGGATAAGCGAATGAAGCCACTAGTCTAGGTGTTTGAAGTCCAATCAACATGTGAGATAAAGATTCTCTATTTGTGTCCTCATGAGCTAAAACAGGGGCACAAAACAGGAATAATTTTGAAATTTTTAAAGGTAGCACATGAGCAATTTACTTGGAGTGGCAGTTAAATACCACATGTAGGTAGGTATGGTGTACACAATGGCAAGGTTTTGGGGCTCAATGTTTTGGATGCACGAGAAGCATTCCCTCTCGGTACAGGGGTTTTGGCTAGCAAGGTTGGGTAGCAAGCATAAGAGTTGAGGGAAAACGAACAATTATACATATGATGAAACCAATCATGCAATCTTCATTAAAAGCCCAAGCGATCTTAACTTTTGAATACTAAGTTTACGAGCTAATAGGCAAATTCCTCTTTCTTATACTAGCATCTCAAATTATTATTTCTGCTGACCCAAGCTAAGTTTTCCAAAACCAACTAGATTAACTTGATAATCTCTAGAGTGATACCAAATACTAATAACAAGCTCAACCATATGACAAAAATTGAAAACTAAAATGATGTGTGGAGAAAGTAAATGATGAAACTTCTCATTAATATTTCAAACTGACAACTCACACCAACGGATACAACGATAACCAACTAATGAGAGATACTTCCATGCTGCAAACCATCCTATATGATAACTTCTCTACTCATGATATGACTCTACTGAAAAAGTAAAAAGATGAAAGATAGTGATGTGATACCGTGGCACTCCCCCCAAGCTTGGAATAAGCCGAGGGGATGCCAAAACCAATGACGAATCAATTCTTTGGTGGTGGTGGTGAGTCCTTCTTATCCTCGGCCTTCCAAGGTAAATGTTCTCCATCCACAAATGATGTCATGGTCTCCAACATCCTGAAACTAGCAGCATAGCTTATACGTTTAAACTTGCTCTCATACTGACAGTTCTGGTTATGCACATCATAGAGTTGTGCTTGCAAATCATTGGTGGTCTTGGTGAGTGAGAAGATCTCCTCCCAAAGCTTCAAATTCCCCCTCGTGAATTCAGCGATCTGTTCTGCCTTTATCCTGTGGATGACCTCAACTTCACGCTCCGCCATCTTCTTGTACCTAAAGACTTCTTGCTCTGGCTCGTTCATCCTAGACTCCAGACTGCCTTCTCCTTGAGGGCCCCGAACATCTTCAATCTGCACCTTCCCGTTCTTAAGCAGCAATTCCTTGGGATGCATCTTCAAATCGTTCATGTGCGGGTTGACGACGTTCTGAAAGAAACTTTCTTTGGGAAATCCAGAAGAGGACATTGTGGCTTTAGATCTGAAGATGTAACCTGGTAGAAACAGCTTGAAACAGAAACACAGCAAGTAAACTATATACGGACCTCGGGGGATCCGGGGGATTATATAGCAAAAAGTTTCATAACGAAAGGAAAGTCCAGGTCGAAAACGAGTCAGAGAGGGGCTCCGGGGTGCCCACATCATAGGGTGGCGCGGCCAGGGGTGGGCCCGCGCCACCCTATGGTGTGGAGCCTCCAGGCTCCGCCTCCGCCTCGTTTCCGGCTCATAATTTTTCATAATTTCCAAAAACAGTAAAAATAAAAGTTGGAAGATGTTTCCCAAATGTTTTCTTACCAAAATTGATACCTATTCGAAAACTGACTGTGCAGTTTCTGAAATACGCTTCTTAATGAACTCCTCCGAGATCATGGCTTGAATACAATCAACATTTTCATTATAAGGATCTCCAGAAATATAATGCTTGAGTCTTTGGCCATTCACCACTTGTGAAGTGTTGTCTTCAAGGGAAACAATTTTAATTGCCCCCGAACGATATACCTCTTTGATAACAAAACGTCCTTCCCATCTCGAGAGTAATTTTCCTGCAAAAAATCTGAGACGAGACCTATACAATAGTACTTTCTCACCAACATGAAATTCTATTTTAATAGTTCTCTTATCTTGCCACCTTTTAACTTTCTCTTTAAAGAGCTTAGAATTTTCATATGCTTCACTCCTATATTCATCTAAAGAACTTAAGTCGAGCAACCTTTTCTCACCAGCAAGTTTAAAATCTCTATTTAGGTCTTTCACTGCCCAATAAGCTTTGTGTTCTAGTTCTAAAGGTAAGTGACAAGCTTTTCCATAAACCATTTTATAAGGAGACATGCCCATGGGATTTTTATAAGCAGTTCTATAAGCCCACAGAGCATCATTTTATTTCTTAGCCCAATTTTTTCTAGATTTGTTAACAGTCTTTTGCAAGATAGATTTGATTTCTCTATTTGATAATTCTACTTGCCCACTAGTTCGAGGATGATAAGGTGAGGCAATTCTATGATTAACATCATATTTAGCAAGGGTTTTTATAAAACAACCATGAATAAAATGAGAGCCCCATCAGACATAAGATATCTAGGTACACCAAACCTAGGAAAAATAATGTCTTTAAGCATTTTTAATGAGGTTTCACCATCATCACTTTTAGTAGGTATAGCTTATACCCATTTAGTAACATAATCAACAGCAACAAGAATATGATTGTAGACTTGTGAAGGAGGGAAAGGACCCATAAAGTCAAAACCCCAATATCAAAAAGTTCAATAACAAGAGAATAATTCATAGGCATTTCATTACGTCTAGGAATATTTCCAACCCTTTGACATTGATCACACGATAAAATAAATTTTCTAGCATCTTTAAGGAGAGTAGGCCAATAAAAACCTGATTGTAGAACCTTATGTGTAGTTCTATCTCCAGCGTGATGTCCTCCATAAGCACTACTATGACATTTTCTCAATATCTCTCGTTGTTTATTTTCAGGAACACATCTTCTCATAATACCATCAACACCTTTTTTATATAAGTGTGGGTCATCCCAAAAATAATGCCTCAAATCATAGAAGAATTTTCTTATTTGCTGAGATGTAAAGGTAGGAGGCAAATACTTGGAAACAATAAATTTAGCATAATCAGCATACCAAGGACTCTCTTGAGAGCTCACTTTTATTGCAGCTAACCGTTCATTAGGAAAACTATCATTAACAGGAAGAGGGTCATCAGGGATATTTTCTAATCTAGACAAATTACCAGCAACAGAATTTTCAGCACCCTTACAATCCACAATATGTAAATCAAATTCTTGTAAAAGAAGCATCAATCTAATAAGCCTAGGCTTAGCATCTTTCTTTTCCATAAGGTACTTAATAGCAGCATGATTAGTATGAATAGTGACTTTAGAATCAACAATATACTGCCTAAATTTATCACAAGCAAAAACTACAGCTAGGAATTCTTTTTCAGTGGTAGCATAATTCTTTTGAGAATCATCAAGAGTTTTACTAGCATAATGAATAACATTTAACTTATTATCTATCCGCTGTCCAAGAACAACACCTACAGCATAATCACTAGCATCACACATAATTTCAAACGGTAAATTCCAATCACGTGGTTGAACAATAGGGGCAGATATTAAAGCCTTCTTTAAAATTTCAAAAGCTTCTCTACAATCTTCATAAAAAACAAAAGGTACATCCTTTTGAAGAATATTAGTAAGAGGCTTTGATTTTTAGAGAAATCTATAATAAACCTTCTATAGAAACCAGCATGACCAAGAATACTACGAATACCTTTGACATCCCTGGGACAGGGCATTTTCTCAATAGCTTCAACTTTAGCTCTATCAACTTCAATACATCTTTCAGAAATTTTATGTCCAACAACAATCCCTTCATTAACCATAAAATGGCATTTCTCCCAGTTAATAACAAGATTAGTCTCCTCACATCTCTGCAAAATTTATCAAGATTCTGCAAACAATTATCAAAAGAAGTTCCATAGACGGAGAAATCATCCATGAAGACTTCTACAATTTCTTCAGAAAAACCATGAAAGATAGCAGACATGCATCTTTGAAAAGTAGCAGGAGCATTACATAAACCAAAAGGCATACGTCTATACGCATAGGTTCCATAAGGACAAGCGAAAGTTGTTTTCTCTTGATCAAGCTTTTTAACAGCAATTTGTGAGAATCCAGAATAACCATCAAGAAAGCATAAATGAGTTTTCTTAGACAACCTTTCTAACATTTGATCAATAAAAGGCAAAGGATAATGATCTTTCTTAGTGAATTTGTTAACCTTCCTAAAATCAATGCACATCCTATAACCAACTACTACTCTTTGAGGAAGAAGTTCATTATTTTCATTTGGCACAACAGTCATCCCTCCTTTCTTAGGGACACAATGCACAGGACTAACCCATCTACTATCGGCAATAGAATAAATAATGCCAGCATCAAGGAGTTTCAATACCTCATTTCTTACCACATCCTTCATCTTAGGATTTAAACGGCATTGATGTTCAACAACTGGCTTTGCATCAGGTTCCATAATAATATCATGCTGACATATAGTAGGAGAAATCCCCTTGAAATCATCAAGAGTATAACCAATAGCACCTCTATGTTTCTTCAATATCCCCAATAATCTCTCCTCTTCTTTATAAGAAAGTTGAGAACTAATAATAACAGGATATAATTTCTTATCATCAATATGAGCAGATTTAAGATTATCAGGCAAAGGCTTTCAATCAAAGACAGGATCCTCCTTGGGTGGTAATGTTGTACCGAAGTCTTCCACAGGCAAATTATGTTTCAGCATTGCTGGCTGATGTAGGAAAATCTCATCCATTTCATTCCTTTCTTCCATAAAGACATCACTTTCATGGTCTTCCATGTATTGCTGCAAAGGATTGTTAGGAGCAAGAGCAATAGCAGCCAATTGTTCAACTCTGTAATTTTCATTAGGCAATTCAGCTTCATAAGGTGTTTTAGCAATTTTGGAGAAATTAAATTCATAAGACTCTCCATCAAACTTTGTAAGGATTTTTGCCTTTTTACAATCTATAAGAGCACCACAAGTGTTTAAGAAAGGTGTACCAAATATAAAAGGACAGGTATCACTAGAAGAAGTGCCTAGTACTAGAAAATCAGCAGGATATTTAGTTTTACCACATAAGACCTCCACATCTCTAACAGTACCAATTGGAGAAATAGTTTGCCTATTAGCAACTTGAATAATCACATCAATGTCTTCAAGTTCACAAGAACCAGTTTCATGCATGATTTCTTTATAAAGCTCATAAGGTATAGCACTAGAACTAGCACCAATATCACACAAACCATAATAGCAATGATCACCTATCCTAACAGATAGCACATGAACACTAGGTTTCCTAGACTTACTAGGATGAGAGACAATATTAGAAGCATCTTCACAAAATATAATGTGTCCCTCTTCTACATTTTCAGAAACAAGGTCCTTTACTATTGCTACTGTAGGTTCTACAGTTATTTGTTCCTCAGGTTCTACAAGTTTCCTTTCACTTTTATTAACAACAATAGCTAACATAGAATGTTCTTTTACCTTAGCAGGGAATAGAATTTTCTCAATATAAGGTTTAGGCATAATAGAATCAACAGTATGAACTGCTATATCTCTAGCAGGAACACAATTAATAGTATCTTTATAAGGTGCATGGTACATATCCCATTCCTTTTTAGGAATACCAATGTAAGAAGCAAAAGCCTTATATAAGTTTGCAGCAACTTGAGAATCAAGACCATAAGCAACACTAACATTATAAAAATCATCGGATGGCATAAAACTTTTAATGCATTCATAATCATAATTTATACCTGACTAATTACCTTTGTCGTTCTCCCATCCTTCAGTGTTTTCTTGAATACGGTCAAGAAGATCCCATTTAGCTTCATACTTCATACGTGTAAATGATCCAGAACAAGAAACATCCAATAAATCCTTATCATGAAGAGGAAGCCTTGCATAGAAATTATTAAGAACAATATTACTGGGGAGCTCATGAATGGGGCATTTGAGCATTAGTAACTTCAATCTCCCCCATTCTTGGGCAATACTCTCTCCGTGATGAGGCCAAAAATTATATATATAATTCCGATCTCTATGAATTTCACTGGGAGGATAGAATTTAGAATAAACGAGAGGTACAATTTCCTCCCATCCAATAGTCTGGCTATTTTTCAGTAGTTTGAACCATTCAGCGGCTCGACCTGTTAATGATATAGAGAATAATTTCCTCTTCACTTGGCTCATTGTAATACCTTCACACTTGAAAAACTCGCATAATTCATGTAAAAAGAGCAAATGATCACAAGGATGGACAGTTCCATCACCTGAATAGCAGTTATCCCTAACATGTTTAACAATCTTTATAGGTATTTTATAAGGATCCAATTCATCGGGCGGTGGGTCACTTACTACCCTAGCAGTGGTATCTGTGCCCGCAAATAAATACTCAAAAGGAGATCCAAACATAGTATAACAAAGAAGTGGACAGTAATAAAAACAACACTTACAGCAGAAGCTTCCTTTATCAATTCCACTTCCCAATAGCGCTTCACTCCCCGGCAACGGCGCCAGAAAATAGTCTTGAGGACCCAAAAGTATAGGGGGTGTATCGTATTACTTTCGATAAATAAGAATGTCGAACCCAACGAGGAGCATAAGGTGTTGACAAGCAGTTTCGATCAAGGAATAACTGTAATACTGGAAAATAGATTTCTAGGGGTTTTTGATATTGCAGATAAATAAAGTGCGAGTAAATAAAATGCAGTAGTAATAATTGCAGCAAATGGCCCAATCCTTTCTTCAGCAAAGGACAAGCCGGTGGGTTTACTTATGATTAACAAATGTTCTCGAGGAGACACGGGAGGTTTCTGTCAGGTGCTTTTGTTCTATGCAGCTGAATAATTTGACGTGTTTTGATAAGTGTTGTGTGGGTGAAGGATATGTCATAAATGTATCCCTAATTTCTGATGCTCCATGATGATATTATGCCAATTGTTACATGTTTTCTCCCTTCTCTATGTCATTTTTATCAATTTTCCGGACTAACCTATTGACAAGATGCCACAGAGCCAGTTCCTTATTTTCTGTTGTTTTTAGTTTCAAAAAAGTTGTTCTGCAAATATTCTCGGAATTGGAAAGATCGAAGCCCGGAAGTCATATTTTCCCCGGAAGCATCCAGAAGACCGAAGAGGAGACGAAGAGGGGCATCAGGGGGCCCACGCCATAGGGTGGCGCCCCCCCCCCCCCCCCCCCCCCCGTGGCCGTGCCAGGGGGTGGTGTGGGGCCCCTGAACCTCCACCCCATCTGCCCTTTTGCCTATTTAACCCCCCTCCCCGGATGGAAAACCCTAAGTACCTGATAAAAATCCCTGGAAAAGTTCCGCAGCCACCGTCACCGTCGACCCTAGATCAGGAGGGTTCTGGAGTTGTTTTCCGGCACCCTACCAGAGAGGATATCATCACCGGAGGCTTCTACATCACCATGCCTGCCTCCGGAGTGATGCGTGAGTAGTTCATCCCTGGACTACGGGTCCATAGCGGTAGCTAGATGTTTGTCTCCTCCTCACATGCCTCCATGTTTAGATCTCGTGAGCTGCCTATCATGATCGAGATTGATCTTATGTAATTCTATATACTGTGTTTGCTGGGATCCGATGAATATTGACCTTATGTCAAGTTGATTATATTCTTTATTGCATATGTTATTTGTGATCTTGCAGGAGACGGTGCGGCCGTGAAATCGTTCCTGGCTCGGGCATCGCGCCAATAGAGCAAGTTTGACCAAACTGCCCGGCTTTATCCTAAATGAGGAACCACTTCTTGAAGAAAAGCTTGTTTGGGGAAGCTTCGGGAACGAGAATCCACCATTCGGTTTGGCGGAAACCAAGGCTGGAGTGCTACTAAATCTTCCTCTGGGATACTATCGAGATATCCAGAATGGGGTATCCTCCGGCATTCAGAAGGACAGACCGCGGAGCGGCCCAAGTGATGTGGCAGGAGGCCATATTGGGCGGTCCGTAGGACAAAGCACAGGAAGACGTCCCAGACGGCGGCCCTACAAGCCCGTCCGAGTTAGGTTAAATCTCAGAGACCATAGATATTAGGTGTATCTGTTTGGATGGAGAATCTTTTCTATATAAAGTCGGACAAGATAAACCCTAGGGCAGATCGAATCGAGTCTAGGTACTTGTAACATGTGTTCGGCACCGCCTCCATAGTTGATATTAGAAGGAAGTAGGGAGCCAATCCGGATCATCTGAACCTGGGTAAAGCATCCGTGTCCTCGCCTCCGGAAACTCCCCCGCGTTCTCCCCCACGCTCTCTACCGTCAGGATATGGCATCCCCTGCCACGAAACTCTTCCCGAGAAATTGACACGGTCGTAGGCTAAAGAAGAGTAAGGTTTGTTCCTCATGGAGTCGCCGAATCAATTTAGCTTTGCCAGCTTCTTGCGGAGCTTCATCGGTTAATTGAGTGTGCTACTATTGTCTATTGCGACAATATATCTACAGTCTACAAGACGTCTCATCTCGTCCATCATCATCAAACAAAGCATATTGAGATTGACATCCACTTCGTCTGCGAGAAGCTTGCTCTTGGCGAAATATGTGTTCTCTACATTCCAATAAGTGCTCAATTGGCAGATTTATTCACCAAGGGCCTTCAAATGCATCCTTCACCGACATACACTACAGTCTCAACATCGTGACATCCTACGTTGACATTGCGCACGAGCGGGCGATGGGGGTGGGGGTAGTTACATTATATTATGGTTAAGTTTGTGTCATATTTGGTAGTCTAGGATTGTAATTTAAATCTACCTCTATTAGGATTCTTAACCTCCAACTCGTGTCTACTATATAAACATTCAATGTTCCTCGTTGTAATATCAATGAATAATACATCTCCTGTCCAACTATCACCTACCAGCTGGAAAACAACGACTCAATTTCCAGAAGCCATGTTGTAATCTATAGCTACTCACAAGTTTTAGGATTTGCAATCATTCACACCAAGGAAATAAGATGTTTAGATTCAAAATAAAGCAAACAAAATCTTGATACGACGAGTCACTGCTACAGATCGGCCACTTGAGGAAAAATAATGATGTCTGCGCAGCTACGGATCTCTGATTTACCGCCAAGGAAAAAATATTGTGTTATGAGAAATGGCGAAAGACTCCTCTAGATGCTATGCGCGCTATAGCGTGCTATAAAAATAACATTTTGAAAAAACTATCAAATAGATCTCAAAAATTGAAAGATTATTTTTCGAGGGTATGCAGTTGCATACCAGATTTTTATAGACGATAGAGTTATAAGTACAAGGGTTTTTCGACAGCTATCGTTGCTCTCAACAATGTTGTCGCACACTCCACTCCAATCCACCCTACACTAACTAATCGCGAAGGATATCTCCAACTCCTGCTCCTGCTTCGATCCATCATTTTAGCTCCTCCATGGCACTAGCGGCTAATGCTTCCTCGTTGCAAATCTGGCTTGAATTTTTGAACACCCTTGCGTTGTGTTGCTTCCAAAGCGTCCATGCAATAAGCGTAGTCAAGGAATAACCTGATTTTCTTTGCTTCTCCCGGAATCTCCCACGGACATCAAGCCACCAGTCCTCCAGTGTAGCCATCATGGTAGGCATGGGGAGTTGGACCCTCAAATGACTGGCACACTTCCACCACACCTGCCTGCCAAACACACATAGCTCCAGGATATGATCAGTGGTTACACATTTTGCAAACGTCCGGGTGGTCTTGCAGCCCATGCCTCACCCTTCTATCTCAAGTCCAGATTCTGTATTGAAGCTGTAACCACATGAATATTTTACACTTAGCCGGAGCCCAACACTTCCACACTCCCTTGGCTAGAATAAATCTTGTTTGCCCCTGCAATAAGG
Organism: Alopecurus myosuroides; assembly: GCA_028641055.1. Classification (NCBI taxonomy): domain Eukaryota; kingdom Viridiplantae; phylum Streptophyta; class Magnoliopsida; order Poales; family Poaceae; genus Alopecurus; species Alopecurus myosuroides. Next base: position 369,272,436 of record CM054059.1, read on the forward strand.
CCTTATACGTGGCACTAGTCGAGTATCTACCAGAAGCAGCCACAGGCCAGGAAAACTGATCCTCTCCCGACCCATCTATCGGCACCCCTCGGATAGCAATCCAAATCCTGATACATTGGGTGGCCATCTCAGTCGACCAGGTCTCTCTGATATCCGAAATCCAACGATTGTGAGTCAACGCCTCCTTCTCCGTACTTTTATTAGCAGTTCTTGAATTCACCGCTGCTCGCAGGAGAGGGGCGAGCTCCTGGATTGCCACCCCTCCGATCAATCTATCCTTCCAGAATAGAGTCTTCTTGCTATCTCCAACCTGTATCTGAACTAAGTTATTTAACACCCCCACATCCATCATATGTTTCAACATGCGCAACCCTTTCTAAGGCCTAGAAACATTTGTTGCTCTCAACCATTCCCATCTTACCCGCAGTACCAAGCCTTGTGTTTCCAAGTTCTTCACACCCAGACCTCCGTAGAAGTACGGCTTGCACACATTTTCCCAAGCCACAAGACACTGGCCACCTCGTGCATGCTCATATGCCGACCAGAAGAGCTCTCTCATCCATTTATTGATCTCCTCCAGAAGCCAGCACGGCGCCTCCGCAACCAACAACTGGTGTACTGGTCTTGTAGCTACGACAAACTTAAGAAGGGTAAGCCGTCCAGCTTTAGCAATCATACCATGCTGCCATGCCAGCACACACCTCAACACCTGGTCCAGCAATGGCTGTCATGCATTCTTTGTTAGGGGACGCAAGGCCAGCTGTAGACCCAAGTATTTGATCAGAAACTTAGAGATTGTGCATCCCAGTTCCTGTGTGACCATATTCTCATCCACCTCCTCTCCTCGAATGAGTGTCGCCGACGTTTTTGCATAATTTAATTTTAGCCCTCATGCCTCTCCAAACAGGTTCAAAATTCGCTAGACAGCCAATAGTTCCGGCTATGTGGGCTTAACAAAAAGAACCATGTCATATGTATACACCGAGACATGCTGCATTGCCGTGCAACCTCCAAGAGGCGTGAACAAACCTTCCTCAACAGCCTTTTTCACCGTAAGAGTGATTACCTCCATTGCCAGCACGAAAAGCATGGGAGAGATAGGATCTCCTTGGCGCAATCCACGAGCATGGAAAATCCTCCATCCTGGGACCCCATTGACCACCACCTTTGTGCTTGCCGTGTTCAAAATTATGGCGATTATTTTATACCAAAGCCTAAGACAGCGAATCAAAAGCCCTCGCGATATCCAATTTGATGAGCACTCAATTCTCCCTCCTTGTGTTAATTTTCCTTGCCACTTGCCTTACCAAATATAAATTATCATGCAAACTCCTCCCCTTCACAAAGGACGATTTGTTTGGGCTCACAACTGTGCCTAATTTGATTCTCAGCCGATTGGCTAGTATTTTAGAGAATAGTTTAGAGAAGCCGTGAACAATACTGATTGGCCTAAAGTATCCTGTCTCGGTGGCATCTCGTTTCTTGGGGATCAACGTTATAAGGTCCCTGTTAAGCTTGGAAAACCCTCTCCCATCTCCAACTGTAAGTTTATGAAGAGACACCATGATGTCTGGTTTTATGATATGCCACGCTCTATGGTAAAAAAAACACCTATGAAACCATCAAGCCCCGGTGCTCTGTCCGAGGGAAACTCCTTGATGGTCTCCCAGGCCTCTTACTCAGAAAATAACCCATCCAACTCCTGGAACTCATTGGTTTGGATGCCAATGTAATACAAATCCAGGGCATGCTCCCTTTTCTGCATCAACCCGGCCAGACCCTTGTAGGCCTGATAAAACACGTCCTCTTTCTGGGATTGATCAGTGATCAGTGCGTCTCCAACTTTCACCATAGGTATAAAACTTTTGGATCTTCTACCATTTGCTACTGCGTGGAATAGCCTCGTGTTTGCGTCTCCTTCTTTCAGCCATCTCATTCTCGACCTTTTCCTAGCCATGGTGCGTTCCAAGGATGAGAGCCCAAGAATTTCTAGCTTCATCCTGCGCCTTAGCCAAAGTTCCCCCTCAAATAACTGCCACCTGTCGTGAGCTGCTTCTAGTCTAAAAAATGATCGTCTTAGCAATTGCCACCTGGATTTTGATGGTTCCCACCTTTTGCCGCCCCCACGATTGGAGATAGGATGTCAGGTTCCTATATAACGCATCAAGGCGTTTGAATGGATCCACAATGGCAACATTGCACACCCAACCCTCCTTAATTGCGTCCTCAAAGCCTTCGAGTTTCAGCCAAAACAACTCGAACCCGAATCACCGTTTCGGCCTCACCACCGCACTAAGAGAAAGATGTAATGGGGCGTGATCCGAAATATTACTTGACAACGCCTGCAAGATGTAATATGCATAGAGGACGTCCCAATCTACCGAGGCCATAGCTCGATCAATGTGTGTCATAGTAGGGGTCGCTCTCTCATTGCTGCAAGTGTACACCCTACCGTGTAAGTATAGATCCCGCAACTCTTGCGCATAGACAAAATTCCTGAAGCGATTCATCATGTTTTTGTTCAGGTTTGCCTTTTTTTCTCATCGGCTGCGAGAATCATGTTTTAATATCCTACAATAATCCACGGTTTAGAACATAGTTGGCGTGTCTGCGCCAGCTCCTGTAAGAACTGAATTTTTCCTGCGTCAGTTTGTGGCCCATACACTATAGATAGACACCAGCTTTTGTTCTCTTTTATCGTAACCTCTCCTGTCAACGTATGTGCATACATGCTGACATGAGAGATGTTGAGGACCATAGTATCCCAAGCAACTAGAATTCCACCTCTGGTTTCAATAGCTAGTAAGTATTCAAAGCCATCAAACGACGGGCCAAGGCATTGCAAGATCGTATAGCGGCCAACCACGTTTAATTTTTTTTTCTTGCGAACACACCAAATTTACATGATGGGACTCCACGAACTCTCTCACGACATTTTTCTTTGCAGGCTCATTCAAGCCGCGAGGATTCCAGATCGGATGTATATACCTAAATCCATAAGACATCTAAGACTCCACTCCTGGGTGTGATCCCACCCACCTTAGTGCACACTGACCACTGGGCTACTCGCCTCCTCCAGCACTCCTAGGGGTGGAATTTCCGTGCCAAAAATAGAAGCAACCATTCTCAGATGATCATCCTTCATCGGTGAGTCAAAGAGGTTACAAAATTCCTACAAAGCCTTCTCATCGACCACCATATTGTCGGGCACCACTCCTAGTGCCTTGACGAGCACATTCTCAGCTGCTGACGCTTTTTTGAGAGGTTTCCTTGTCGAGCAAGGCTCGCTCGAGCTGCGAGTCTACCGGCGTGGAGTGCAAGGAACCACCTCAACGGACGATGACACCTCGCGAAGCACCGGGGGTGCTAGCTTCTTTAACAGTTCGCGCAAAATGTCTTCATCCTCGAAAGTTGCGGACTCTCGAAAGGAGGGACTGCGTGCGGACCGTGACAAAAGGATCTACCTCCTCACTCCTCCTGGAAACCACCTCGAGCTCCTCTCCCTGGGGATCCATATCCCGACTGTCATCTACTGTGTCTACGTGCGTCGAGAGGGAGAATTTAAAGAACTCCTCTGGATCAGTGATGTCCGAGGTAGAGTTGCCAGCTGACACCACTAAGGTGAAGTGTGTCAGCGACCTCATAGCGGATCCACACGGAGAAATGTCCACTAAGGACTGCGATGAGGGGCCCGTCTCACAGCGGTCGCTCCCTCCTTTCCAGCAACGCCACGCGTTAGGTACGCATTTGACTACTCGACAACGACAGGTATCACGCTACCAGACGTAGTAGCCAAAGACACACATCTGTCGGCCACCGATTCTCTCTCACCACCTGGTAGGGTTGAATAGGTGTGCATCCAAACGGCTGGCCCCGCCTCAGGTGCAAGAGAAACCAACGAACAAGCTCCAAAAGAGTGTCTTCCCTTCCACCATGCGCCAGGGGAGAAACGACCCGAGATGTGTCGTCGGGGCCCACTCTAGGAGCGACAGCGCCCAACAGACAAATTCCCGCCCCCTCTACGCCACATGGTGCGCCACCCTTCGCCATAGCCTCCACCTCTTTTCCAACGATAGGAACCCACTTTTGACTCGGTCCAAACCTGCAGGTCTCGAGATTCCTCCGCTGCCAAACTGCCGCGCCAGACAATGCTTTTTCTCCCACCTCGCTGGGGACAGAGGAGACTGCGACCACTTTCTCGGCCCACGTGCCCACCTTCTCCCGAATTATCCTCGGATCTGCCAAAGTTCCTGCAATCACTGTAGGCGCAGCCACTTGGCGCATCATGGGAGGCCCGTTCGAACCGTGGTACTACGCTGCACATGCAGGGGCAGGCCGCCTTTCCACGTGGCAAGCCGCGAGTGGCGGGAGCCTCATATCTCCAACCATTGTTGACTGGGCAATCGGCCCACCAACTGCACCTCCACCCTGGCCACGTGCAGGGCCACGGACGTCACGAACACCCAGCTTCCACAGTAGGCTCCTGAAACACCGACCGCTGCGACCTCCATCATCGCCGCCCTCCTCCGACCTCCAACTCCGGCCATGTTCTCCATCCATGAGCCCCGCACTACCCTTGTCGTCATCCTCCTCGACGCCCACGGTGTGGATTAAGACGCGGTAATTGAGCGTATCCACCTCCTTGGTGCTCGCCACCGGTGTCGGACTGCGTGAGCCACCCATTCTTGACTCTGGCGACGACGTTCTTTCCACCACACTCGTTGGCCCCGTAATGACAAGAGTACGTGCCGTCAGAATCGACACCACACTCGAGGTCCAAGCCATGAGCTTAAACATGGCCAAATCTTCTACTGCTCGATTCCGGTGCAAACTCGTCGATGATGCTCGAGGTACCCAGCAGATCCACAATGACCTCTATGGCCCACGCATGCGGCGGCACCCCCTCTAGAATCAGGTACACCTTCTTCCCCATGGAGCTCTTCACTGCTTGTGCTTGCCGGTTCCATAGACGGAAAAACATCGCAAGGCAGAGAGGGGAGTGCTGCCACGCGGTTTCGGGCCTCCTCGTCGGCGAAGGTGAGCAGAAAATAAGCTGGCATGAACCGATGGACCGACACCCTCTCATTCGGAATGCCGAGCAGGGAATCGAGGGTCGCGTACACTTGATCACAGGACACCTCCGTCCGGTATCCGCCGACGTAGGCCACTATGGCAAACGTCAGGCGGTGCTCGAGGTCCCGCATCCCCGGCTAGCGCCACACCACGCAAATGGGTGCTTCTGTCTCCACCTCCACTGAATTATCCTTCTCGCGACGCGCTTGCACCATCGGCACGCCCCAAGTTCGGGAAGGCAACAGAGAGCCTCGCACGACCGCAGCTACCTCGTGCCCCCTGTACATGCCTCCCTCACGTGGCCGCTACGGAGCAGACGATGGCAAAAGCCACGCGCGCCTCACCAGCGGTACCTGCCGAAGTTCCCCCTCCGAGTATGGGCTCTGTCATTGCCCGCGCTCCCTAGCTCTGTGGCCTTCATCACCGCAACGAGCACATACCGTGGGGTTCTTGCAATCAACCTTGACATGCCCCGGCCTGTAACAATTGAAGCAGAGGCCCACCAACTCTGACGGCACCGGTGACCTCTGAGGAGAGTAGGACATAGCCGCAAATGCCTTCGCCGCAGCGCGTTGAGCAGCCTTGCATCGACGCCACAGGGACTTGCAGGACGGCGCCGCCGGAGCCTAGAGCCTCTCCTTGATGTTCCTGTCCGCCATATGCCCGGGCACCACCACCGCAGCCGCCGCCGAGTTCACCCCGCGAGCACTGCTCGGCACCCCCGGAAAGGACATCTCATACCACAAGCCCAACCCTAAAACAACGGGCCGCCCCAAGCTTCCGTGGGATGACGACGACCCCATCCCCGGGTTGTGCTGCACGTCCCGACCTTGATGGCCACCCACGGCCAGCTGCAGGCCCGACCGCAACGAGGCACCTTCCACGGGAACATGGGATACAATAGGTGGGCACCAACGGCGGAGTGACCACCGGCGAGGGGCGGCGAGGGCTTTTTCCAGTCAAGAATAAATGATATAGTTCTAAAATGTCAGAACAGTATACTATAACCAGATATAAAATTGTTCTCTGGTTAGGTAGAGCTAGGGATAACATCAACATCCCATGGGGAAATAAACCAGTAAAAATTACTTACTCAGAATTATAAATCTAGCGATGTCATCTTCACAACTGTTTTTCATCGCCACGAAAAACAGGGAGCAACATTTTCTTATTTCTAAGGTGGAAACTTGGGCCTTTGGGCCGATAGGTTGGAAAAACAATAGAGCGCTATAACGTTACGTGGTTTTAGCGTGATGTAGCATGCTATTTCGTGAATTGCACAATAGCGAGCAAAAGTGTTAAAATTAGCGTGGATCCTCCAGATATGCTATATCGTGCTATTAGCACCGAAATAGCGCACTATTTTTTTCCATATTTACTGCACGCACATATACCGTGGTCGGCTAGTCAGTAGAAAAAGACGAGTATGCGTAATGGCGGAGGACATAATATATGGTAGGACAAACTTTAAAAAAATGATGCAAATAATGAAGTAATGCCAAGAAAATTATATAATTTATGATCACTTAGTGCAATATAAATATAAAAAATATTAAATATAAACATATTTGAATATAAATAAACCCTGAAAGCATATCAATGACAAAGCTCTACCTTTAAAAAAAAATTATGTACTTTTGTCCCTAGACTTTTGAATATCTCTCGATGTAGCACATCCTCTAGACATTAAAAACTATCATACACATCTTTTCACGCAACTTGGTCGATGATTTTTATGGCTTAGAACGAGAAGTCGCTTTTAACAGTTTTTGTCAATGAGACGATAAACCGCAAAAAAACAAGATATGCCTTTCAAACATCACGACAGTCTTTAAGGTTTTCAATTCTCTGCCGACGAATATTGTATAGTTTAAGATTATCATGTATGTTCTTATGCTCATAATCATTGAATTAAGAACTTAGTCCATTTAATCAAGGCAACAAAATTTTTAAAAGTTGGTTTTGACTTTCGTCCAATGATGCTTAGTTGTTTTTTTTGGATGATCAGCCACACTGGGACTTAGACACGCCCGGACTCCCAAGGGGGAAAGCTGTGGGGAATTTTGAACAATGGGCGAAAGCCCGATCCATTGTGCCAATAGTGCCAATATACCATCAAATTGTTCTTAAATACCACACCCACAACATTGTTTTGTTAGATATATAATATAATGCATTATTGCAAAAAGAAAGATTAGTTTTTTACTAGACTAAATTTAGTCCTTGTTTCTGGCTGCACTTTTCAACAGTTTTTAGTAAAACATGCATAATCTTATACGGAACACCTATTTTACGCACGAGCACTCAAATTGTTCAAAAAAAGACATGCATCCGAATATATTTGCCAAAATTTAAAGTGGATAGGTAGTAGGTGGATACAAGTCAACGAGTCTTGACGGGTCTCTTTGGATCACAGGGTTAAAAAAAAACATAGGAATCTCACAGATTTGTATGCGTAAAAGAGAGGATCCAAAAACAAAGGAAAATTGCAGGATTAGTCGTTTGAATGAAATGCAGGAAAAACGCAGGATTAGTGCCTCGAACCTACGCACTTGAGTCCAAAAAAGAGGTTGAAGTGGATGTTCAAAATCCCATGGAATTGAGGCATAGGAATCCAATCCATAGAAATTTAGGTAGTACCATTCCTTTGATCCAAAGGCAATGCATAGAAAATAATCCTAAGAGCATCTCCACCGGCACCCTCCAAATGGCCTCCCAAAGGTCCAATGGGGTCCGGACAAAAAAAAACGCCACAGCGGCACCCCCCAAAGGTGTCCACCCGCCAATTTTTTGTCCGGGCCCCCCAGACCACCCGCCATACTTGGGGGCCTGGCGGGGGGCGCCCGACATCGTCCGCTCACCCCTCCCGACAGGGGGACTCCGCCCGTCATAGAGACAAACCCACACCGGCTGATATTCATTTGCCCCCCCCATCGTCCTACTATTTCCTCTCGCCGCCGATTCGGCCCACCGCCGGCACCCTTGTCGTCGCCAACTGTAGTCAGGAGTCGAGCACGCACGTCATTGTCCGATTCGCCGCCGCTCGTCGCCGATCCCCGTCGTTTTCGCGCGCCGCCGCCGGTGATTCAACCGCATCCGCCTCTTCCTCGCATCCACCCCGCAGGTAAGGTGTTTGGCCGTTTTCCATAGGTCGAAGAACAGCCGTTAAACTTGTTTACCTCACGGCTAATGGTTGGCTTTTTTCCAATATAGTATGGATAGTGATGACGAGGTCATGTTTTGCCAACTGATGGGAGAGGAGACCGCCTTTGCAGACAACGGGGAGAATGAGATGGTCATGGCGGCTCTGTTTGAGGCGATGGCCGTGGAGGTAGCCGAGCCAAAGCATGGAGGATCAAGGAAAGGGCGCAGCGCGAACAAGAATCGGCAAAGGGCAACTGGCCACAAACTTTTGTGGGATGACTATTTCTCGGAGACGCCGGAAAACACACCTCAGGAATTTCGCCGGCGTTTTCGGATGAATAGACAAGCCTTTAGGAACATTATGCACGGTGTTCAGGATTACGAGACTACTTCAGCCTGAAAAAAGACTGCGTCGGGCTTCTAGGATTTTCATCTCTTCAGAAATGCACAGCTGCAATAAGATGTCTTACATATGGAGCTCCTGCAGATTCATTGGATGACTATCTTCGTATGTCTGAGACCACCGCCGTTAAAGCCACCTTTCGATTTTGCAAGGAAGTAGTTGCAGTGTTTGGTCCCGTGTATCAGAGATTACCAAATGAAGCAGACACGGCTCGTCAAGTAAGAGGATTTCCTAGGATGCTTGGAAGTATCGATTGCATGCATTGGAGTTGAAAGAATTGTCCATTTGCTTGGCAAGGGATGTACAAAGGTGGCCATCACGGAAAGTGCACTGTTGTGCTTGAGGTTGTTGCTGATTACGATCTTTGGATTTGGCATTCATTTTTTGGAATGGCCGGTTCTCACAATGATCTCAACGTGTTACAACGCTCTCCGGTATTTCAGAGACTAGGTGAAAGACATGCTCCAGGCTGCAACTATTCGATCAATGCCCGTGAGCAAAGTTGTGAGAATCGTGATTCTGAATCGGATCGGAACCTTTATGGTAGGATCGCAAGTAGTAGAATCACAACTTTCAGAATCGTAAAATCTTAGATTCTACCTAGTAGACTCGTTGAATCGTTCCCGTCAATTTGGGTCGTAAAGTCGTAGAATCATATAGTAGAATCATGATTATGACAACTATGCCCGTGAGTACGACAGAGGATACTACCTAGAGGATGGCATATATCTCGAATGTTCTACATTTGTGAAGACAATCCGTGACCCTGTGGACGAGGCAAATAAAAATTTTGCAAAGAAACAAGAGGTTGTCCGAAAAGACGTGGAAAGGGCATTTGGTTACTCCAGGCACGGTTTGCTGTGGTAAGGTATCCTTGTCTATCTTGGTCGATAGATGAAATGTGTGATATCATGAACGCTTGTATTATCATGCATAACATGATCATCGAGAGTGAGCGAGACATCGCGATGGTGTTCGATGAGCCATACAACTTTCAGCGCCTCTTGCGGATCCACAACCGGGCGTGTCGGCTGAGTTTGATGATTTTCTTGCTATTTATCAGGAAATTCGTGATGAAGAAGGTCATTTTCAACTTTAGTCAGATCTTTTGGCACATTTATGGGATATGAGAGCTCACGAGTAGTTCAATTACGATGATTTGTTCGCACGAATTTAAAGAATTTGAAGTATTTAATTGTTTGTAATAACTGCTGAACTATTTATATGTTTGTATAATTATTATTTACCTAATTTATCGAGTGCATTCATCAAATAGTCAATATTTGGATTAAAACCAAAACAGGGCCGGTTGGAGGGCGCCGTTGTGGAGCACGCTTATCAAATCGGCGGACACACGTCCGTTCACCCGGGACAATTGGAGGATGTTGGACACATTTTTTATGGGTGCCGGTGGAGATGCTCTAAGCATTGGAATCCTCCAAAAATTCTACGAAATTTCTACAATCTAAAAAGGGCCTAGAGCCGCATGACACGCGAAATACCTACACACACGTTTGGGCGCATGCATGCCTTGCATTGCACTGCTAGTACAGCATAGGGTTTTGATTCCCTCACTAGTCACCAGGCAAGTACGAGTGTGTAAAATATTGGGCGTACGTTCGGCCTTGCGGATATGTGCACGTTGTTCTTCTATATATATTCGAACCGTCTAATCAGAATTCAGAAATACACTGGCTGTGGCGCAATCCGTAAACTGCTCCATCACCACGAAGAAATCATGGAGGAGGTAACGGCCGGAAGAATCTTCCGGCTTTGTATTGTTCTTCTCTCCGCCTGTACTATAATAAACCGAGCCATTTGTCTTTGTCCAGAAAACAAAATCTCAATTTATGAGGTATGTAGAGTTGTAGACATGTCGAGAGGGGTGAAATGTTTGCCAGCTCTGCAGAAACTGTATGACAATACCTATTTGTCTTAATTTCCTTGCAAATTGAAAAAAAAAACACTGTTAATTTGATTAGGTTTGGCTATTATAAACAGTTTTCTCGCGTGAAAATGGTACTGTACTAGCTAGTTAGCTCGCTAGTGGTACAATAATCAGAATTTTGGCAAAGAATACTCTGAAGAAGGCTAGAGCATGTTGAAGACGTACATTGGTAGCACAGAGGAGAGCTGCATAGGATCCAAGGGCGATGACAAAATTTGCAGTCTTCCTGTCTTCCTCTTACCCAATATTGTTTCCTTTTCCCGTACCAGAGAACCTAGTATGATATACTTGCCGGAGAATAAGAGTACAATCTTAGTTAATTCATGCCTAGGGAAGAACGCATTTTGGCTTACTCCTACAAATAACAAACATCTCCCGTAGATTTCGGACGAATTTTGCGCCTAATTTCAACCAACTTGGTTCGTCAGACTTAATGAGATCCAGCTTAAGAACTAAACTACTCCCTCCATTCAGAAATATGTGACTCTGAATTAAGAACCAAACTACTCCCTCCTTTTAGTAATCATGTCAATTAAGAAGGTTGCCGTTCTTTGGAGTATTGCGGGTGCGAAATGCTTGAGTGCAATTATACCGTGAGAGTAGGCTTTTGTTTTTCTCGAACCCCTTCTTAATTAATGAAATAGGCAAAGCTTTTTTCTTGTTTCAAAAAAGAATTAAGTGCATATGAACACGTTTATTGTATACATACACTCATTTCAGAGAGTCAACTATTTTTGAACGGAAGGAATAGCCGCACCATACAGACTAGCGTCTCATGGACGTAAATCTGGATGTTATCCGGCGGAGTCTGGTCTAATCATGCGAATAATTGCCACTGATGTGGCGGCCGTATTATTGATGTGGATTATCTGTCAAGACTCGCGAGATTGACTTCTGGCATGAGTGACGCGTGCGTAGATCAGCACTTCCGGACCGGATGTAGGAGTATTTCGATTATTGTATATGACGTGCCATAGCATGAAAATGTGAATCGGAGCAAACAAAATAAAACAGACTAAACCGGTGCGCATATTACGGCCACCTATATAAATGAGTTGATGGACATGTACCAAGCAGGCGTGTAATTGTATACCGTTCCTTGTGGTTAGTTCTTCGAATAAATAAGTTAATCATTATGTATTTCAATCAATGTTCACATGATTCATATAATTATTCACGTAGGTAAAAAAAAAGTTACTCAATACATGAGAACATTATTCTGTGTCATAATTGTTCATGTAATACATCAAATGAAATGTACACACATCATGGGAAAAAGAATCAGTGGATAAATATTTCGCAAGTAAAACCCCATTTTCTTGAGACGTGTTTCATCGTTTGAGAAAAAAAAATCCATGTTTCAATGGATTAAAATTTTCCATGTCAAAAGAAACTAAATATGTACCACTATCCATGAAACACATTATTTTCATCATTAAGCAATAAAACGTTACTAGTGAACAAATAACAAACAAATAATATCTATTGATGAACATAATGATAATACTCCACATTTTTATTAAAATTTATAATGTTATTACAACTTTTAAAAAGGAAGATCGCGAGCCACTAGTCATTGCATGAGAAAAGATGAGTGGGAATCTATGAAATTTCCCAACCATGAGATGGGAGAATGGTTAATTATTCAGTAATTTTATAATAATTTGCATACTCTTTCGTAATATATACTTGACAGTGTTGTAGAAGGAACCTTTTTGGAAAAATAAGTCATAGTTTCTAAGAAACTCCTTGATTATATGCAACAAAACCATGCAAATTTCATGTAGAAAGATCCATGTCGATGACGTAAACTAAGTATAGAAAGAAATAATGAAGTTACGACTAAATTAGGCGATCTCATATGCATGATTAAAGATAAGGAAGAATTTTTATTATTGGTTCCGTAACTTAAGTTATTGTTGAAAAAACTGATTTTATTGCTGATAACAATTATAATCCTGCTTGGAGGAGCCAAAACTACGATTCAAATTTCTTCAAAATCCTTATACAAATCTTGTAGGTGCCGCAAATAATTATAGCAAGAAGTGATGGGTTGCGCAACGGGAATTTAAATTTTTTTACCCATACTGCTACGCAACAACCAAGACCTTACTATGCAAATACAAGTGAATATAAATTCCAAGATCTAGTTTCGAGATCGTGTACCAAGCATCGTAGTAGCAAAAGAGGTGTCGATGAATCCTCTAGAAGATTCTCACACACAAACCTGTGGGTGGGGATATTGCCGACTCTCCGTATCCAGCACCTTGATTCAGAAGACTCTGGGTCTCACGTGTTACCCCTCTAAGATTATGCACATATACGCCGGGGCAAATTCTACAGCGCTTCGTCGTCTAGTACTTAGCATTGCAGGTGTATATGAAGGTAGAGTTCTCAACACATGAGAGAGAAAGTAATTAGAAGCTAATTATAATTGGGAGAGGAACACATCAGCATAATTAGAAGAAGCTCAATTCTATTAGAGAAAGGTCTGATCCAATTAGAGGAGACTCTAACCTAATTAGAATATCTAAACGAATTAGAAGGGCTCTAATTAATCTTCTAATTATTAGAGAGGTTCTAATCCTATTAGAAGTGCTCTAACTAGAAGCTCTAATTAGATTTTTGTAATTATTAGAGAAGTCTCTAATTCAATTAGAAGTGCTCTAATTAGAAGCTCTAATTAGTCCTCTAATTCTTCTAAAGAAAGAGAGAGGCAAAAGACTCAATTGTATTTTCTCCAAAAAGACGAGGGGTGGGGATTATATAGCGGGTCAAGGGAGGAAACTTACCATAGGGGAGGAGGTCAGCTTGCCCTCCTCTCCATTGGCTGCACCTCCCTTCCTAGGAGGAATCGGATTGGACTCCCAAGTGGAGTCCAATCCCCCTCCTTTTTCTTTTCTCTATCCCACTCATTTATTTCTCAAATAAATTCAGGAAAAATCCTATGGAAAACCTGTGCACTTTGTGTGACCATGGGTCCCACCTGACATCCCCTAAAATAATGGTTTACCCCGAGGAGGAAACTTGCCCCTCCCCCTCCGGCAATGCTTTCATATATGGAAAGTCCCTCGAAACTCTTCTGAAACCCCGTGACCTCCATAGATAAAATCATCGATATAATGTCAAAAATATATTTCTAACATCTCGGGACATCATATGCCCCCTGCATTTGCTCCGTAAAGCATGCATCCTCAATTTCTCTTTCACAATATGTCCGGAAAATATTCCGGTAGTAATAGAAACAGTTTCCATCACTCCGGGACATCCCATGCCCGTGTTATAAATTCTCTATGATGTATAAAATATATCTATCACGTAGAAACACTATTCTAGTGATACTCCTAATTGATCCAGACCTACCAATATGCACAAAAATAAGCCCAAACTTAAGGGTGTTTCCCATATAGGTTCGATAGTGTGTAAACATGAAACTGGAAACTCTTTCCTCTTGAATAATCGATAGTGGGGTCGTGGACACCCATAATGACTTCCACATACTAAATGAATAATTGTTGATGTTGGTTATTATACAAATCTCCCATTACTCACAGTACCGTACTTACCCGAGACTATTGATTCCGGTATTGCCTATGAAACAATCTCTGGTTCACTAATACCTTTGTCTCGTCGTGTTATCCGGTAAGTTTCCTATTTCTTGTTACAACATTATGATATCCCGCAAGATGTATCATAATCATGCATTGTCTGCAGAACTTATGGATATCAAGAATACCGAGTGGGCCCAGAAATGTGATACATTGCAAACGTATCTACTTCTCCAACCACTTTTCTTATTGTTTTCACTCACATTTGCATGATTTGGATCAAACTAACATGGACTAACACTGTTTTCAGCAGAATTACCTTTGGTGTTTAGTTTTGTGCATAAATTCAACTTCCTCGGAAAAATTCATAAAAAATACGAAAACATTTCTCCCCGGAAAACTCCCGGAGCCAGAAGGGAAATCGGACGGGTGACTCTGGGCCCCTAGGAGAGTGGTGGCCGCGATCCCCATATGGTCGCGCCCAAGAGGCACCTGGGAGCCTGGGACCACCCCACAGGGTCCCCTTTGGCCATAAGACTCATTTGTCCCCAAAATCTCCGACATCCCAAAGTATTTTTACGAAAACGAACATAGCTGCGCCGACACCCAAATCCCTAGTTAGGGAGACATAAGTTCTTGTTATGGCACTCTGCCGGGACGGGGATTTGAGGGGGATAATCACCATCGTTATCGCCATCACCTCTCCATCAACCCTCCATGAATCCCTTTTCGATGTGTGAGTAATTTCTTGCTATAGGCAGAGGGGATGGTAGGGATTTGATAAGATTCATCATGTAATAGATCACTTGATAGTTAGGGTTTGATTCCTATTATCCACTATTATTGTTTATTATCTTTGTTGCAACTTGGAGTGCTTAATGCCTGCCACTAGCGCCCGAGTGCCATGATTTCAGATCTGAACATGTTATGTTTCATGAATTTAATTGGTGTTTTGGATCATATCTACTTGTTATATACACTTATTATTGTCCCGAACCCGATACCCCAAGGTGACATGGTTGGGATATCGGAGGGGATGGACTTTAGTTCGAGGATTACATGTTCCCATCGCATGTTAATGCTTTGCTCTGGCGCTTGGCAGAACAAGCACCTTAATTACCATTAGTTCCTTTTTGTCCCCGCAGCAACGGGATGGTAGGACAAAAGATGTTGTCCATGTTCATATTGCAAGGACGTACGACAATTCTCGGGAAACATGCCTATGATAGTTTGTGACTTGGATACTTTGTTATATATTTGTGTTGCCCTTTGTTACCTCTATTACATGGTAAGTATCATTCATGCAACACCCATACATCCATTCCTATGCCTACGGCGTTTTTAGCACTGCTACTTATTTTGTTTACATTCGTTGTTACTATTGCTACTACTGTTACTATTGTACTACTGATGTCGTTATATCACTGTTACTAATAATAAATTGTATGAAGCAAGACACTTTTCAGGTGCAATTAAATTCACAACTCGATTGTTAAGGCTTATAAATATTCTTTGGCTTCCCTTGCATCGAATCAATAATTTGGGTTGTATTTACCCTCAAAGACGGTTGCGATCCCCTACACTTGTGGGTCATCCGTATGTATCTCTCTTTTTACAAAGTAATTACCATCTCAGAACATCAAGATAATATACTCCTTTAAAATTACCCAGTAACTAACTTTATTTTTACCCAGTTTACGGTGTCACTCTTGATAGAACCAAAGTAAAACCTACAGAATCTATTATCCCGATAACCTCATGGTCAAAGGATTCATTGTAAAACAACCATGTTGTGATATGATACTAAGGACAAAAAGGTCTTAGTAGAATATCTTAGCATATCAATCTATTTAGGGAATACCTAGCCATATTGTTCCAACAATATGATATTCATTTATGTTGACAAAAACAATGTCCATGACCAGGAAAACATAGTCATCAAACATCCAATGAATTAGTCGTAAAAGGAAAGACTAGGGCTTGTTTTTGTGTTCTCATATTTAGGAATCACGTCAGTTATAGCATAGCAATATGGATAATAATTGTGAAACATATCTATAAATATTATTGCCTTTTGGAAATACATCCAACAAGAACAATGAAACCAACAAAATTAGTCATCAAACTCTTCAGGAAACCCTCGAATCTTTTATTCCTACTCAAACTAAGTAGAACAATACTTTTGTTGAAATGGTAAAATATCATGTTGAAAGTCTAGGAAAACTGGCCAATAAAGTTGTTGGACTTAAAGATGATGTGCAGATTCTTCAAGTCCCAACATGTAATGTTGAAGCACAAATAGTTCAAATATATGAGAGCCAAACTCGGATTCTTGCAAAGTTGGTAGTTAAATCAGAACCCAATCTAGTAGAGAATGTGAAAATGATGACTATTGATGGTGTCGTCAGCGGTGGTGTCCTCTTTACTGGGTTGCATGTAAGGGAACGTAAATTTTTTGCCATGCATGCTAGGCAACCACCAAGATCTATAAATGAAAATACAAGCTAATAATAATTCCATTATCATAGCTCGAGATCATTTACAAACACCATAGTTACGGAAGAGATGTCAATGACGATCTCTTCTGGCAATACTCATGTGATTTATCACAATAACATCGGGGATATGAATGAGAAAAGAGGCCGATATCGGTAACGAGTTATATATGTGTTATGATCAAAGAAGTTCGATCAGACGAGATTGCATAGTCTCAAATCGTGGTATCGTTTGTATCTGAAGTTAAGGGAATAAGTACAATGAGTAATTTATAAGGTTTCCTCGTTCTTCGTGAACAAACAGGAGCCGTCATGGGCGTCCACACTCACGCTGTTGATTATAGTTCGGTAAGTTTGCGAACATGTTTGTGTGTTATTGAGCCTTTACGGGTCATATGCTTAAGTTGCGCTAACCTTTAATTGAGAGTATTAAGATGTTGTTATTGGTTTTATGACTGTTTTATGTCGATACGATGTCACATAAACAAGTCTCATGTCAACCGGAGAAGTTTTGGGGAAGTTACTATAAGGTAGAAATTATGATGGTGTTAGGCAGAATTTATATGAGAGATAACGGAGGGCATGAGATGCACAACATGAGTAGATAATATTGATTATTTTATTCATTGGATTCATAGGGTTCCGGAAGAGTTTCGGGCAAAAACTAGGAAGGGGGGAATGCCGGAGGGGGCAATTTCACCCTTAGTCCGCACCATTAGGTGGGACAGACAAGTGGGCCCCTAGGCCTCCAATCATGGCCCTAGGAACCTTTCGGTGTTTTTCCTATTTTATTTGAAGGGGAAAAAAACAAAAGGGGGAAAGGAAAAAAATAGAGAAGAGGTGGAGTTGAACTCCCATATGCAAGGCCAATCCGAGTTGGGCTAGGAGGTGGGGTGTGGCCACCTCCTTTGCTATGGGCAAGCCCCCTCCTAGCACAACTAGGACTTCTCCCCTCCCCCCCCCCTTTGGAAAGTTCCCCATTCCCTCCAACTATGAAAGGACCACGGAGGCTTGATCTAAACCATAATTTTGTGAGCAATTATCTCTCAAGCCTCTCTCTCTCTAGTAGAACTAGGGGGTCTAATTAGACCTTCTAACTAGAGTCCCTCTAATTGAATTA
The DNA here is from genome assembly GCA_028641055.1 of Alopecurus myosuroides. NCBI lineage: Eukaryota > Viridiplantae > Streptophyta > Magnoliopsida > Poales > Poaceae > Alopecurus > Alopecurus myosuroides. The sequence continues at coordinate 369,290,167 of CM054059.1, forward strand.
AAGTTTCTTCTAATTGAGTTTTGAGGTGCCCTTTCCCGATTAGACCTAGCTATAATTAGTAGTCCTGCATGGACACAAGCATGACTCATACTTTCTAAACATTAGCTACATCTACTGATGTTTTTTGGAGCAAAGAAATCCAGTCAACATAATAAAAGAGAGAATGCAAAGTAAAAAGGCAGAATCTGTGAAAATCAGAACAGTCTGTAAAGAAGAATTTTTTCGAGTAACTTATGTTGCTCAAATCAGAAAACTCAGAACTAAGAGAAGTTGCATACATATCTAACGCTCAAGCACATAAATTTTCAAGATGTTTTGATTTTTCTGGAATTTATGGAAAATTAAATGGTGGACAGAAAAAATCTGTTCCTATGCAGAAATCCAAATCTAGCATCAACTTTCCATTAGAGACTTTACTTGGAACAACAATTCGAAAAAGTAAATATACAAAGTAGTTTCTACACAAGTAAAGAACACCTTGAATTAAAGAAAACAAAAGAAAAATTGCAGAAATAAAACATGGCTTATCTCCCAATAGTGCTTTTCTTTAACGCCTTTCAGATAGGCGCAGAAAGTAAGAATCAAGAGTTTTCAAATGAATAAGCATCCAAATCATAATTTTTTCTAATGATAGAATCAAAAGATAGATTAATTATCTTTCTAGTAAAGTGTTCCATATCTTTCTTGAGTGGGAACTGATATTTAATATTCTCCTCTTTCATATCAATAAGAACACCAACAGTTCACAAAAAATGTCTCCCCAAAACAATAGGACAAGAAGAATTGCATTCAATATTCATACCAACAAAATCAACGGGGACAAGGTTATTGTTAACCATAATAAGAACATCATGAACTCTCCCCAAATTTTTCTTCTTAGAATTATCAACAAGATGAACATCCAAATAACAGTATTCCAAAGGTGGTAAATCAAGCATATCATAGAGTTTGTTAGTCATAACAGAGATACTAGCACCAAGGTCACATAAAGCATTACAATTAAAATCATTCACCTTTATTTTCATGATGGGATCCCAACCATCTTCTAGCTTCCTAGGGATAGAGGCTTCACGTTTTGACTTTTCTTCTCTAACTTTCATGAGAGCATTTGTAATATGTTTTGTAAAAGTCATATTCATAGCACTAGCATTAGGACTTCTAGCTAGATTTTTAGGAACATAATTACTTCATAAATATTTAAACCATCAAAATAAAAATCATTTTTATCAAAGGTAATAGGATCATTATCTCCTGCATTTCGAAAAAAAATTAGCACTTTTATCAGGAACAATTTTAGTGGTTTTAGGCAATCTTAAAATTTTACCAGAAGAAGTGGGGACATTGCCAACACCAATTACTTTACCATTAATAGTACGAGGTTTACTAGCATTTGAAATTTCAGCATTACTAGTGGTGGTAATAGTACAAACTCTAGCTATATTCTTCTTTCTAGTAATTTCATCTTCTCTTTCCCACCTAGCATGCAATTCAGCCAACTTCCTAACATTGCCATCAATTCTAACTTGTATGGCATTCCAAGTTTTGCTTTCTTTAACATCATGAGGCAGAACTTTTATTTTAAGAAGATTAACATCAAGAGCAAGGCTATCAACGTTAGAAGCAAGAACATTAATTTTACCAAACTTTTCCTCAACAGATTTATTAAAAATAGTTTGTGTACTAATAAATTCCTTAAGCATGTTTTCAAGATTAAAGGGTACACTTCTATTGTTGTTGTAGGAATTACCATAGGAATTGACATAACCATTACCACTATTAGAAGGATAGGGCCTATAATTGTTGCTACCAGAATATTCCTATAAGCATTATTGTTGAAATTGTTGTTTGTAATGAAGTTCACATTAACATGCTCTTCTCAAGAAACCAAAGAGGCTAAAGGAACATTATTTGGATCAACATGAGTTTTACCCTTCACAAGCATAGAAATAATATCATCAAGCCTATCACTCAAGGAAGAGGTTTCTTCAACAGAAGTTACCTTCTTACCTTGTGGAGCTCTCTCAATGTGTTATTCATAATAATTTATCATCATATAATCAAGAAGCTTCGTTGCAGCACCCAAAGTGATGGAAATAAAGGTACCTCCGGTAGCTGAATCCAAAAGGTTTCTTGAAGTAAAATTCATACATGTATAAAAGGTTTGGATGATCAACCAAGTAGTCAGTCCATGGGTGGGACAATTCTTTACCAAAGATTTCATTCTTTCCCAAGCTTGAGAAACATGCTCATTATCAAACTGATTAAAATTCATAATGCTACTTCTTATAGATATAATCTTAGCAAGAGGATAATATTTTCCATCTAAAGCATCTTTAGATTTAGTCCAAGAATCAATATTATTTCTAGGCAAAGATAGCAACCATTCTTTAGCTCTTCTTCTCAAAGAGATAGGAAACAATTTCAGTTTGACAATATCTCCATCTATATCCTTATAATTTTGCATCTCACAAAATTCAACAAAATTATTAAGGTGAGCAGCAGCAGCATCAGTACTAACACCAGAAAATTGCTCTCTCATAACAAGATTTAACACGGCATGCTTTATTTCATAAAAATCTGCATTAGGAGTAGGTGGAGCAATAGGTGTACAAATAAAATCATTGTTGTTTTTGCTAGAAAAGTCACACAGCTTATTGTTCTCAGGGGTTTCTCAATTTAGCAATATTAAAACAGGATAACAAAAATAACAACTATAATAGGAACTAATTTTTTTGTGTTTTTTATATAAAGAAGCAAACAAGACAAAATAAAATAAACTAAGCAAAACAATAACAAAGTAAAATTATTGGAGGTGAGAGACTCCCCTTGCAGAAATCCTCTTCCTCTCCGGTAACGACGCCAGAAAACTTGCTTTATGGCGTGTGAGAGCACGTTCGTTGGGAGACCCCAAGAGGAAGGTATGATGAGTACAACAACAAGATTTCCCTCAGAAAGAAACCAAGGTTTAATCGGACCAGTAGGAGAAAGAAATCACTTCTGAAGGTTGTTGACAGCTGATGTTGGCAGGGTGCACTACCAGGCTCAGCAGCAACGTGAAATCTGCACACAACACAACCAAGATACTTTGCCCCAACGAAACAGTGAGGTTGTCAATATGACAGGTCCTGCTGAAAACAAAGGATTAGACGTATAGTATGGAAAATGAGGTTTGTTTGTAGTGAAATAAATGAGAACAATGTTTGCAGTGAAAGAGAATTGTGTTTGTAGTAGATTGTATTATCAATGTAAAAGAATGGAACGGGGTCCATGGTTCACTAGTGGTGTCTCTCCATAAAAGATAAATAACATGTTGGGTAAACAAATTACAGTTGGGCAATTGGCAGAAATAGAGGTTGCACCGTAGTGCATATACATGACATGATGATTACTATGAGATTCATTTGGGCATTACAACATAATGCATAGACCGTAATCCAACTGCATCTATGACTAATAATCTACCCTCGGGACGTCATCCGAGCAAACTTTGGGTATTAAGTTGCAAGCAACACATTATTGCATTAAGTAAAGTGTGTAATGTAAACAATAGAATTATCCTTAGACAAAGCATTTTTATTTTATCCCTAGTGGCAACAACACATCCACAACCTTAGAAGTTATTATCACTCTCCCAGATTACTGGAGGCATGAACCCACTATCTACCATAAATACCCCCTCTTGGAGTTACAAGCATAAACTTGGCCAAAGCATCTACTAGTAACGGAGAGCATGCAAGATCACAAAATAACATATAAAATATAGATCTATAATCAACTTGGCACAATATTCAATATTCACTGGATCCCAGCAAACACAATATCTAGTATTACAATAAGATGATCTAGATCATGTTAGGCATCTCACAAGATCTAAACGTGATGGCATAAAGAGGAGAAGACAATCATCAAGCTACTGCTATGGACCCGTAGTCCAAGGATGAACTACTCACCCATCACTTTGGAGGCAGACATGGTGATGAAGATCCCTACGATGATGATTTTCCCTCCTGGCAAGGTGCCGGAGAGCTTCAGAACCGTCTCGAACTAGGGTTGACAATGATGGTGGATACAGAACTTTTCGTGGATGAAGGCTCGGGTCTTTAGGGTTTTCCCGAGGATGACTATTTATAGGCGAAATGGAGATGTCGGTGGGTGTCCAAGGGGCCCACGCCACGTGGCCGCACGGCCAAAGGGGCGCCCGCCGCCATATGGTGTGGCTGCTCCTCTGGCCCCCTCCAGGTCTCCTCTCGACTCCGTGTACGTGACAAAAAAATAGGACCTTGGGTTTTTGTTTCGTCCAATTCCAAGAATATTTCCAGATCAAATTTTCTGAAACCAAAAACAACAGAAAATAGGAACTAGTACTGTGGCATCTTGTCAATAGGTTAGTCCCAGAAAATGCATAAAACTTATATGAAAGTGTACAGAAAACATGCAACAATTAGCATAATAACAACATGGAACATCAGAAATTATAGATACGTTGGAGACATATCATATACAAGCAGTGCTATCAGAGCATACTATGCGTAGATAAGATTGGATCTAGAGCATAATTATATGTGGGTATTGCATAACCTTGTACAAGTATATTAGGAAGTTCTCTAATATTCAGTTTATTTTTGTTGCTTTCCAATAAGCCGTGTTTGTTTTGTTTTCGATGGTATGGTATGACTTTTTACAAACTCCTGGCAATCCTAGTACACTGGAGTCCCCCTAGCATATCTCGCTTGATCCAAAAAAAAATGTTGCACCATAGTTGGTCTCATATAACGGCATGGTGGAAAGGTCATGTGGATTGGATCCATAAGGGGGGCATGGTTATCAATAAGTTTAGATTGAGGATCTGGGCGTTTTTTTTGTAATGTTTGTATTTGAAAGATCGAGAGGTTAATTAGAGGACGGTGAATAGGTTAACTACAAATTTTAGCTTATTTTTCGAGTTAACAAGATAGTGCTCAAATATAGATTGTCTAGATTATGCAAGTAGGTGAACAATCCTATATGTTGAGCAAGTACAACTAGCACAAGGTGCATATATGACTAAGCTAGTAGGAACAAGTAAAGGTAAGTTGAGAAATAATCGAACACAATGACGCGGAGATTTATCCCGAAGTTCACTTCCCAATGGAAGCTAATCTCCGTTGGAGTGGTGCGGTCCCACCAAAGTGGAACACCAAGTAGCCCTCAAATGGCACACCGTATCTCCTTCGAGTCCTTCCACCGATGTGGAGAGGCTCGAATCACTATGTTGCCGTTGAGGTTGACAACTAGAACCTTTACAAGGATGAGGCACAATCCACAACTTTGGAGGGTCCTCACCAAATCCCCGGAGCCACCAAGACACCGGGAAGCAAGATCCACGAGCACAATAGCCTCAAGGACAACAACAAGGCTCCAAACTCGAATGAGCTAGAAGCAACAAGGTTCTTGGCTCCAATGAACCAAGAACAACAAGATCCCTACGGGATGAGTGGGTTGATGACGAATCGGCTTGGTGAAGTTGTAGATCTTAGGGACAACAACAAGGCTCCAAACTCCAATGAGCTAGAAGCAACAAGGTTCTTGGCTCCAATGAACCAAGAACAACAAGATCCTAGGCCGGCTGTCAGGCCAGCCAGGCAGTTTTTCTTCCTTTCTTCTTCCCTTCGATTTGTTCTTCCTTCTTCTTATTTCTTTGACCATTTTCTTCAACAAACAAGTGTTTTGAATTGGTTTTCTTTATCCATTTTTGTGATCACATAGCTTTTTATATTTCTCATTTGTTCCCTAGAACACTTAACCACAATGGTCAAATACTTCCAAGTGTTGTAATCAAACATCAAAAACTAGGATTAGGAAACATGTGCTTTCAATCTCCCCCTTTTTGATGTTTGATGACAACATATGGATCTAGAAAATAAATTGATTGAAGCATTTGTGAGGGAGTAAGAATATATAGAAACCCCCCCCCCTATGTGTGTGCCCATAATCATAAATTGTGTTATCATATTGAGGGTACATATTTGGGGCTATTTAAATTTCCCGACATGTTATATTTCAATTATAATCTCTAGAGCTATATATGTTTCCAACATTACTTTATGATAGAGAATTAAACATCTTTAGCTCTAGGAATTTATCTACTCAGTCCATTGACATTTTATCATCATAATAGGGTAGGATATGTATCCATAGCAATAAATCATGTATGAAGGGATAGGATATCAGCTCACCATACTTCTCACCAATGAATGAATATAGCTAGGATAACCATAATATGGATATTTCGAGAATGACATAGTCTTCAACATAGAATAGATATCCCGAAAACATAGTCTTCAACATAGAATAGATATCCCGAGAACATAGAAATAACAACCATAAACCAAATAAGAAGTTCAACTAGAAGAAAGAAAATGGAAAATGGATGCATGCTATGCAAATGCAAAGATCACTAAGATAATTCTCCCCCTTGGCATCAAAGCACCAAAAAAGGGAAAACGCAAGCCTCGAAATCTCGTCATCTTGATCATTGTCGTCCTCATCATCATCATCATGGGGTGGTGGTGGAGGCTGACTCGAGCTGGCCTAAGAGGTATTTGCTGTCCAAAACTGTCCAAGAGAGGTGGCATCATCGCCAAGCCAATAAGTATTCTTGGAGTGCCATTTGTGTTCATCAAGTTCTTCCTCAGAACTCACAGGACCCGTAGGGAGATGCAAATGCTCCATGATCTCACGCTGGTGACGACGGTAGGCCTTGCCATTCTTATACTCCAGAAAGTCCTTGTGTTGTTTATCCACAAAGAAGCAATTCATCTTTGGAGCGCCCGTTTGATGCTAAACTTCTTCGGACTTCTGAGAGCATGATCTGGAGAAGAAGCTAGGGAACCATCAGGAGACACATCAACCTGAGGAGGAGCAGTAACTCGTGAGGAGCGTGGAGGATGAGCAGCAGTGTCCTGGGAGGCGTTGAGAAGAGGCTTCACGGTGGGAACAACCATGGCATAGTTGTTGATGAGCTGAGCCGGAACCTTGGTGTTGATGAGAGTCTGAAGATAGGATCCATAGATGGGTACCTTCTTGTCACGAACCGTGAGCTTCAACTCGTTCCACATATAATCCAGAACATCGAGTTGCTTGTTGTCCTTCTTGGCAACCACAATATGATAGAGAAGGTTGATCATCCACCCTCGAGCCATACCCTTTTCCCCAAACTTGCAATGAATGGTGTTCCTAAGAATGGTGTGAGTAACATACCAAAAATCTAAGAAGAAGGCAACCTTGGGGACGTGTAGAGAGCCAGCACGAGGGGGATAGCAGTGTCTAAGTCCTTCTTTGGCCTTCATGAGCCTTCGTGCATCACCATGAATCCGTGCATGGGAGAAAAGGTAATGAGGTGCCTCCGCAATACCAAACTGAGCACCAAACTCGGCCAAGGTGGCATGACACAGAGTACCTCCGCTCATCCAAGTCATGGCACGTCCACTCTCAGTGGAGAAGTGAACAGTGGCAAAGAATTCCCGAAGCAGAGCTGGAGAAAACTGAACAAAGCACTCCATAAGCTTGGTGATCTGATGAAAGTCCATAAGTTCCATTACCTCTGGACAAACAGTTCTAGCTACATCAATGTAAAAATAATGCACAGGCACGTGATCATTCTTCAGAGTGGAGACCACAAACTCATGAACTTGCTGATGCATCTTGCAATAAAACCGATTGTCGCGGCAGGTGCGCTGAGTGAAAGCATATGGGTTGAAGTTCATGCGGTGCTCTTCCCAGTCAGTTGTGTTGAGACTCCCCCAATTATCATGGACTGGCTCATCTTTATTGACAGGAAGAGGCCCCCCTGTGATTGAGAGGGAGTAGAGACACAAGCCTCCTTAGCTTTCCTCTTCATCCGCTTGCGAGCATAGGCCATGGGTTCCTTGCCTGAGAATGAATGAAAATTCAAGTGCATGTGCAAGATGAGTGTACATGGTCATATGGAAAACATTGTTGTTGTTTTTTTGTTATGGGTTGATAGATTAATTATAAGTGGATGAATTAGTGATCATGATAGTGAGAGTATGAGCAAGAAAATACATAATGGGCAAACAAATTTCTTAGAGTTGGTTTGTTTTATGGCATAGTGGTACTTGAAATGGAGTGAAGCATTGAGTACAAATCAAATATTTTATGGCCATGTGGTGTAATCAAGATACTAGATTGATTTCACATGGCATAGGGGTGAGGTAGCACTAGTGGCAACATTTTCATAGGAAATCCCTAAGCATGGTATTACTTAGTCAAGAGATCCCTAAACATGATGGAAGCAATAGACACTAGTGGCATCATAAAAATAAAAGTCCCTAAGCCACATGGAATAACAAATAAAAATTCTTAAGATTAGTCTCTAATCACTAACATGGCATCACACAAATAAAAATTCTTAAGCAACATCCCCAAAAAGATTTAGCCATAGTACATGGGAACCCTAAGCAATAGGAGACTAGAATGAGGCAATGAGAAAGCACACAAAAAAATGTAGCCATAGTACCCGGATTGGAAGCCATGGGATGTTCTTCAAAGATGGGATGGACCTCCTCTTAATCGCCACCAATGAGGATTCCGTTTGGAGGAGTAGGGAGAGAGAGAGGCTAGGCTAGCAGATCTGAGGAGTAGGGAGGATGGGATGGAGTCTAGAGGGAGGGGGTGGGTGGAGTAGAGCATGGGGCATGGCTCCCATGGTGTTTTTCGGGTGGGGGGAGGGGAGAAGAAGATGGGATCCGAAACCTCCCCCCTCCCACATGCGGTTAAGTGATGCGTAGGGCAGTCGGCCTGGCCGGGCAGCAGGCCGGGTGCTAGGCCAGGCATCCAACCGAGCCGGCCGGCCTCAACCCCTTCCTAAGTCGGGCACCCAACTGACGCCGTCGGCCTCGCCCCCGGCCTAGGCCAGTCACCCAGAGAATGCCAGGCTGTGCACCCAATGGACGACGCTGCCCCCTAGGCCGGATTTTCTGGAAAAAAAATCTTTTAAAAAAAACTTTCCCTCCCTTTTTTGGATTATGAATGTGTTGGTTTGTTACTTTTTTGAGTAAAACAAATTTAGGCATACTACTAGTTCTAACAACATAGATACAAGAATTTGTTCCAAAAAAATTGTTTTAATCAAGTTGTTTGACCATGTACATAATGCAAGATTTATGTATGAGGCATGATGTTGTGCACATGGAGAAAAGTGTTAGTATGATGATCTCCTCACACATCCAATGTAGGAAAGAATAAAACCATAAACGTTACAAAGAGCAACGTTGGATTTGTTATGGAATAGAAGAGCGAATATGCATATGAGTTGCACACCAAATGTCTTGTCAATATGAACAACCAAGCAAAACTCGAATCTTTGATTTGGGCGGTGGCCTTAGCCACCATGTATGAGTATAATCGATATGACACCGCAAAGATATATCTTGGGTGCATTGTCAAAACTCATCATTGAAGCACATTATATCATTTGAAATGACCATTATGCATGATTTGTTTATTTATGCATTATAGGAGTAGTGTCGACTCATTGATTGAGCTACACTCCCCCTATGTCTATGCGTACATCTAAGAGCCAAATAAGAGTCTAGTAGAGGTGTGTATGCAAGATTTTCAATCAACTAAAATTGCTTGCACATATGATATTGAGCTCACTCCTTAATTTCTTGAATCTCTTCTCATCTAGAGGTTTTGTAAGGATTTCGGCAAGTTGATCATTGGTGTTGACATAGGAAAGTGAGATATCTCCATTGGCCATATGATCCCGAATGAAGTGATAGCGAATCTCAGTATGCTTGGTCTTTTCATGAAGAACCGGATTGTGACCAATCTTTATAGCACTCTCATTGTCACATAAAAGAGGCATTGTCTTAATCTCAATTCCAAAATCCTTAATACATTGCCTCATCCATAAGAGTTGAGAGCAACAACTAGCGGCGGAAATATACTCCGCTTCCGTGGAGGAGGTGGCAATGCAATTTTTCTTCTTGGAAGACCAACACACGAGCGACCTACCAAGGAATTGGCAAGCACCCAAGGTTGATTTTCTATCCACCTTGTCACCTCCCCAATCCGCATCCTAATATCCCACAAGATCAAAAGTTGTATTTGATGGATACCAAAGACCATGTGTATGAGTGTCAACCAAATATATAAGAATCCTTTTGACCGCAATCATATGGCTTTCCTTGGGGTTAGATTGAAATCTTGCACACAAACCCACACTAAACATAATATCCGGTCTAGATGCACAAAGATAAAGCAAAGATCCAATGATAGAACGATAAAGTTTTGGATCGACCGGTATACCTTCGTGATCCATAGTAAGATTCACGGTTGTTGACATTGCATAAGCTAGTGGCTTGGCATTGTTCATATCAAACTTCTTGAGCATGTCTTGAATATATTTTGCTTGACAAATAAAATTCCCTTCATAATATTGCTCGATCTGAAAATCAATAAAGAACTTCAATTCTCCCATCATAGACATCTCAAACTCACTTGTCATTAGTTTGGTAAATTGGTCTACAAAACTCACATTAGAAGATCCAACATATATTTGGCATACAAAGAAATGTCCATCTACACTTTTGGTAAAGAGTGTGGGGTAAATTACCCCAAGTACGAAACCACGATCCACTAGGAACTCCTTTAAATGATCATACCAAGCACGTGGGGCTTGCTTGAGGCCATACAAAGCCTTATGGAGGTAGTATACATGGTTAGGATACTTGGGATCCTCAAACCCCGGGGGTTGATGCAAGATGAAATTATGGCTAGTGGAAAATGCAAGTAATATACGAATGGATTCAAGTCTAGCTACGGGAGCGAAAGTTTCACCGTAGTCAAGTCCTTCGACTTGAGAGTAGCCTTGAGGAACCAATCGAGCCTTGTTGCGAATCACTTGCCCATGAGAATCTTGCTTGTTCTTGAACACCCATTTTGTTCCAATGATTTTGATCCTTGGGTCTTTCCACTAGTGACCATACTTTGTTTCTCTTAAAGTTATGGAGCTCCTCATGCATGGCTTGAATCCAATCTTCATCTTCAAGAGCATCATACACTTTGATAGGTTCAACATGAGAGACATATTAGTGAATGCCACAAAACGTGAGCACTTGTCCTCGAGTGGAGAAAGTTCTTCCAAATCCACCATTAATATTATTTTGATAATGTGACTTTTGTTGCAATCTTGAGGCTTGACGAGTCATGATACGAACTAGTGCATCATCGCCATTCTCATTTGGAGGGATATCCTCATCATTTCCTTCATCAATACCATGATCCATCCGGAGTGGAGTTCTTGGTAAAGAGTCACCACAATCATTTCCACCATTATCATTGGGTGGATCTTGATCACTTTCTTGATGAGTGGTATCCACTTGAAGGTCTTATTTCTTGTTCTTGGTCTACCATTTGATTGGTGGTTGATATAGAGGGCTCCACTTGTGTAGAGCTAGTCCCATCCACATTTGCCACAAGGTGTCCCTCAATGGGTATAAGTGGACCTATACCCATTCTTCCTATGGCTATGGAGGAAGGTTCATCACCTACATCATCACAATCAATTTGCTCCACTTGGGATCCATTATCCTCATGAAACTCAACATTCATAGATTCTTCAACACACCCTGTGGATATGTTGTAGACTCAATAAGTGTGAGAGTTCGTGGCATAACCAACAAATATACCTTCAAAAGTTCTAGGATCAAACTTAGACAATCTAGTTCCTTTAATGTAAACTTGACATTTGCACCCAAAAACTCGAAGATACTTGAGGTTGGGTTTGTTACCGGTTAGGAGTTCATATGGAGTCATACTAATCATCGGACGTAGGAAGAGTCGGTTAGATAGATGACAAGCGGTGTTGATGGCTTCGTCCCAAAAGTTATGTGGGGATTTGAACTCGGCCATCATAGTTCTTTCCATATCAATAAGTGTGTGATTCTTCCTCTCCTCTACACCATTTTGTTGAGGGGTGTACGCAGCGTAATATTGATGTCTTATCCCCTCTTCACTCAAGAATTCATCCATGGTGTAGTTCTTGAACTCGGACCCATTGTCACTCCTAATAGACAAGATCTTGGTGTCATATTGGAGTTGCACTTACGTGGCCCAAGATATGAACCTTTCTTGAGCCTCACTCTTCTTCTTGATATAGAATACCCAAGTATATCTTGTATAGTCATCAACAATTACCAAACAATACTTTTTTCCCCCAAGACTATCATATGTGGGAGGCCCAAATAAGTCCAGGTGAATACGCTCAAAGGGCCTTGTTGTGGAGATGATTGATGTCTTGGGATGATTCTTCTCATACATCTTTCCGGCAATACAAGAGCTACAAGGGCGATCTTTGGAAAAATTCACACTTGTTAGTCCTACCACGTGCTCGCCCTTCACAAGAGTTTGTAGATTTCTCATACCTACGTGGCCCAAGTGGCGACGCCAAAGCCACCCCACGTCGGATTTAGCCATTAGACAAGTGGAGATATGTGTAGTTTCTTTCAAGAAATCCACTATATACATACCGTTTTCCACAAATACAACAAAGGCTACTTTAAGAGAAATGGTGTGAAGAACAAGCACGTGACGACGCCCAAATACACATGTAAAATTGCAGTCACAAAGTTGTAAGACGGAAAGAAGATTATAGCCAAGGGACTCAACAATAAGAACTTTCTCAATGGATGAATCCGGAGAAATGACCACCTTGCCATGTCCCAATACCTTAAGTTGTGAGTGATCACCAATAGTTACATGAGAAAATTTGAGAAGTTGGAGTTTTAAGTCATCTAACACTTCCTTTCTTCCGGTCATGTGTGCGTAACACCCACTATCAATCATACATGATGTTCCACCGGAAATACAACCCTACAATGAATCAACTTCTTATCTTAGGTACCCATTTTTGGATGGGTCCTTTCTTGTTATTCACAAGGGTCTTAGAAACCCAAATAGCATGCTTGTAATCATCACCATATGATGTGCCAACGTATTTTGCATAAACATGACCATCAATAGATTTAAGAAGCACATAAGATGGGTTATACTTTCCCGGAAAGTTTTTGTGGGTAGTAGTGTTCCTAGGAACAATACTCTTAGCAATCATATCAAACTCATCTTCATCATTAGCCAACTCCCCCTCCTTCACAAAAACAATAGAGTTAGTGGAGCGAGTTGACTTTTTCTTGTAGGCCACATTGGAAGTGGAACCAAAACCAAGGCCTTCCTTGCCAATAACTCTCTTTTGATTACTCAAAAGATCATTAAGGTTCTTTTGCCCTTGGATGCATGTGGCAAGACCTTTGTTGATTTGTGTCTTCAACCTATTGTTCTCCTCAATGAGAGTTGCCTTGACACACAAAGGGTTAGTAATACAAGAGTGTTCATCTACATTTTTTAACCCTTTTACAATCTTGAGCTCATTTGAAATTGTTCGATAATCAATTTTAAGCTTATCAAAATTCCTAATGAGTTCATTGTAACCTTGGTTAGTTGCATCATTTAAGGCCATGAATTCCGTTACCTTAGAAAAAGCATGCTCACAATCAAGTTTTACTTTAGCTATGTCAATTGCAAAGGTTTCCTCTATGCTTTCTCTAAAACAATGTGATTCATCTAGAGCTTTCTCAAGCTCCTCAATTTTACTAGCATCATCACGAGCAAACTTTTAAAGTAATGTTATTCTCTCCTCATGTTTATCAATGAGGCATGTGCCTCACTTAATTGATCCGTGAGAGAGACAAAGATAGATTTAGGGCCGGTTTGGTAGCCCGGTTGGCCTATCTGTGCACAAACAAGCTGGGTCTAGCTATGCCCACCTCATACAATTGTATTTTATAGGTTGTGTTTGGTAGATTGTGTAAGCTGGGCCGAGCTCAGTTGAGATCTTGTTTGGTACGTTGTTTGATTTCAGCCATGCTATACAAAAATTAAAAGCAATCAGGTCCCTAACTACAAAACAAAAAAAGCAATCAGGTCCCCAGGAGCTTGTGCTCGGGATCCGGCACCGGCGAGCGCTCACCGCGGCCGCTGTGCGCCGCCGCCATGCTCCTTCGCTCTGCGCTGCGCGGTTGATGGCGAGCACCTCCCGCTCCTTGTGCGGGTGAGGGCGGCTTCATGGCTTCTCGAGAGGTCGCTAGAGGGCGGAGAGAAGGGGTGTCGGGCGGCGAGAGGCGCTCTCCGACGTCGGCACATGTTGTATAGGCGGCGGCGCAGGAGGTTGTGTGCTTGTGGCGTCGGAGGCGACTCAGACGGGAGGAGAGCATCGATAGGGAAGAAAGGAAATGAGGGGAGGGGCTGGCTGGCGGGTGCGCAGCGCGGCGGTGGGCCCCACGCGTGGGTGGGATTTTTTGGCTGAGTTGGGCACGGCTAACTAGCGAAGCTGGAATTCAGCTTCCCAACCGGGCAGGGCCGAGGACTAATTTTCGTACGAGGCTGGCACTGCCGAGAGGTGAAAGCCGGGCTACCAAACAACCGGAAGGTGGCTGGAGGGGGATTTTCTGAGGCGGACCGGGCTACCAAACACGCCCTTAGTTTCTCCTTCTAGTTTCTCCACAAAGTTTGTCAAGGGGTCTTCCTCGACACAATTTAATAGTGAAGGAGTAGAAGAGTTTGCAAGTTTGAGTGTAGGAGTCACCTTTGGGGATATACCCTTGGCCATGAATCACTTGTGACTTGAGTGACCCTTGTTGTCATTAAGGTTTGAGAAGAGAGAGCTCAAGTTAGGAGGTACGACGCCCTATCCATGGCCGCCATACCAACTTGTTCATCATCACCATCACTCTCTTCACCACCGGACGTGTACTCAACTTCTTTTGCAATCAATGCCCTAGGAGGGACTCTCTTGATGAAGTTCTTGGACTTGGGAATGAAAGTGGATTTCTTGATAAGTCTTCCACCATTTTCAGTTCTACTCTTGAAGGGGCACTCGGCAACAAAGTGCTCAGAATCTCCACAATTGAAGCAAGTTATTTACTTCTTCATGCTTGAGACTTACTTTCCCTTATTATTGGTGGCATTTGATCTAAAGTCTCCCTTCTTCCACCACTTGTGTTGAGCAAGAGCCAAGCATTCTTCATGTGATGTCCCCATCTCTTTCTCGGAGACCTCATGAGTAGATCCACCATCATCACTTGAGTCATTATCTTCATGGGGAACGGCCTTGGCCTTCAAGGCAAGAGAGGGTCTCTTCATTCCGTTTACACGGTCCATGACATCATCGGAGGTTTGCTTCATGACTTTTAGAGTGAGGAAGATATCCAAAACATAATTGGGGGATAGATCTAAGTAATCGTCCCTTGATTGCACACTCATCAACATGTTTTCATTGTATGGAGTCAAGGTGAGTAGGAATTTCTCCTTGACCCAATTCTCCATACAATCCTTGAATCCACAATCTCTCATGTCATTTATGAGAGCCTTGATTCTTCTAAACATGTCTTCAATGTTCTCTCAATCACTCAAATGAAAGTGTTCAACTTGTCTTTGGATTATTGACTTCTTGGATCGTTGAAGGTTGATGTTGTCGTCAAACATATCAACAAGGCAATCATAAGCTTTCTTCGCACTTGTGAAGGACCGGATGTGCTCAACTCCTTCCTTTTCCATTGCCTTGTCCAACATGTGCAAGGTATGAGCGTTGAGTTGCTCATCAATGATGTCACTTGAGCTTAAGTTCAAGGGATCCTTTGGCTCATACCCTTTTTCAATAATTCTCCATATTTGCATTGAAGAGCTGCACATGTAAGACTTCATGGAAGATTTCCAATTACTAAAACAATGCCTATCCACCATAGGAGGTGGACCAATATGATTAACATGTGGATGTTGAACATTAGGAGCATAGTTGTAAGTAAAGCTAAAGGGGTTTCCACCACTACCATTTACGGGTGCCGATGTTGCGGATCCTTCCTTAGATGGAATGGGGTTTCCATGTTCATCTAAGACAACATTCTCTCTAGATTTATTAGATGTAGATGTCAAGTCTTTTATTAGTCCCTTCATCCTTTTCTCGGAGCTATCAATCATAGCTTGGATTAACTTTTGAATCCCCTCCATGGTGACGGGATCATTAGCCATCATTTCCTCCTCTTTAGGCGGTAAATCCCTTAATAAAGAGACGAGGCTCTGATACCAATTGAAATATCGAGATGTTAACTAGAGGGGGGTTAATAGGTTAACTACAAATTTTAGCTTCTTTTTCGAGTTAACAAGATAGTGCTCAAATATAGATTGTCTATATTATGAAACTAGGTGGATAATCCTATATGTTGAGCAAGTACAAATAACACAAGGTGAATATATGACTAAGCTAGTAGCAACAATTAAATGTAAGTTGAGGAATAACCGAACACAATGACGCGGAGATTTATCCCGAAGTTCACTTCCCAATGGAAGCTAATCTCCGTTGGAGCGGTGCGGTGCCACCAAAGTGGGGAACACCGAGTAGCCCTCAAATGGCACACCGTATCTCCTTCGAGTCCTTCCATCGATGTGGAGAGGATCGAATCACTATGTTGCCGTTGAGGTTTACAACTAGAACCTTTACAAGGATGAGGCACACTCCACAACTTTGGAGGGTCCTCACCAAATCCCCGGAGCCACCAAGACACCGGGAAGCAAGATCCACGAGCACAAGAGCGTCGGGGACAACAACAAGGCTCCAAACTCCAATGATCTATAAGCAACAAGGTTCTTGGCTCCAATGAACCGAGAACAACAAGATCCCTAGGGGATGAGTGGGTTGATGACGAATCGGCTTGGTGAAGTTGTAGATCTAGATCTTCTCCTCCAAATCCCAAGAGATCAATGGCTTTGGTTGGGTATTTGGGGAGAACCTTGAGCTTGGAGGTGGTCAACAATGGTGGAGAGATAATGCTTGTTTCACACCTCCAAAAGGCAGGAGACAAGTCCTATTTATAGTGGGGGGAAGAAAGTGGCCGTTGGGGGGGGGTATCTTGGTGCTGTGCAGAGTGGCCGGCCTGGAGCCCGGCCTGGCCGGCCTGTCGTGCGGGGAGCCCGGCCTGTGCGCATAGGGCCCGGCCTGGCCGGCTGCTAGGCCGGCCAACACACCGAACATCCCGGCCTCGAGCCCAGCCTGGGCCCGCTAGGCAGCGCCCGGCCTGCGCAGGGGAGATCCCGTCCTGGGCTCGCTGCCAGGCCGGCCACCTAGCCGAACCCTCCCGCCTGAGGCCCGGCCAGGCCGGCTGTCAGGCCGGCCAGGCAGTTTTTCTTGCTTTCTTCTTCCCTTCGATTTCTTCTTCTTCCTCCTTATTTCTTTGACCATTTTCTTCAACAAATAAGTGTTTTGACTTCTTTTTCTTTCTCCATTTTTGTGCTCACATAGCTTTGTATATTTCTCATTTGTTCCCTAGAACATTTAAGCACAATGGTCAAATACTTCCAAGTGTTGTAATCAAACATAAAAAACTAGGATTAGGAAACATGTCCTTTCAGTGTTTCAATCACCCCGCAAAGTTAATCTAGCAATGTTATTAAACATATCTCGAATTGCATAGGTGATGACGATAGTTGATCATAGAACCTACATCCACGCTAATATTTGCAAACAAAGCGTTAGAGGCGTCTAACTTGGTTTTGCAGGGTGTGCGTGTGCTTTGGTATAGCTATTTTGTTACCGTGTTTTTACATGATGACCAATGCCAAAGGATTGTCATTGTTCGACATCGACAATCAAACGTTCATCGTGGAGCTTGGAGGAAGTACATGATAGGAGAAATTTGTCGTTTCTCCGTCATGGAAAAACTTGAAGCAATTTTCACCGTAGCGGAATTTGCTCAGATTATCTGCTATGGTGACAATAACGAAGATGGAGGATCCTTGTTGGATATGCGTCAAGAATCACCAAAGAACAAAGGCTATATCGAATCACACAAATTATAAATTTCATGTGATGTTTATCCTTTGTTGTTTGAACCTTGATTGCTTAATAGTCGTTTATTAGGGTGATTCGTCACTTAAAATATCAATGTTGTTTGTGTTCTCCCATGTTGTAGCAACCGTCATAACAGACTTGGGTTTGCGTTCATCACTTGTATCCAAGGGTCAACGCATTCTTATCGTCTGAAGACGAGTATGGATTGATGACTTGTATCCAAGGATCCGTTCGTACATGCGGTGTCAGATGGTTGACTTGACGTTCAGGCATAACTAGTAATGAGAACGGACCACATTCATCGAAAGATGAGGGAGAATCACATTGAGTGATTGGCGTGGCGGCCTACCCTTTAGGTTGTGATTGCTTGAGATGCATCCGTCCTTCTTGTCATAATTTATTGGGATCTCATTTCACTAAAAGTTGATTATGAGGAATATCAGTTTCATTGGGAGCATATCTTAGTTTCAATCTTATTGAGTTAAGTAGTGCAAAATAATTTTGAATTATAGAGTCTAAATAAACTTGTTTTATTGTAGAGATGGATCCTTTTGGAAGATATCGCTTTATTCTGATGATAAGGCGTGAGCCTTTGGCTACAAATGGAAACAACTTTCGGAAATGGTTTCATACTCTATTGGAGGTTCTTAGGAACACCAATTTGGGTCACTTTGTGGGTCACATGCCTGGAGATGAGGTTCATGAAGGACCTCATATCCAATGTGATGTGTGCATTGTGCAAGAGCTCTTGCACGCATGTATTGATGTTGATCTGGTTAATCGGTTTTGTAACCATCATCCCTACTATATGGTGGAGGAACTAAAAGCTCTATTCACACATCAAGTGCGCAGTGAGCGTTATAATCTGACCAGGGAACTTATGAATAGTCGGCTTGCGTTGTGTGATCCCATAAAGTTGTTTGAAACCAGGATGATCAAATTAAAAAGAAAGCTCAAAGGTGTTGGTTTTCCAATAACTAAGGAGCACTTATTTGATATCGTACTAGGATCAGTTCCGCCATTATTCCATGGGTTTGTAAAGATTTACAATACCATCGCAGAAGAGTGACTAGTTCATATGTTGTTTGCCTTACTCAAGGAAGCATAAGCTGACATTGAAGATGGAGATCCTACATGGACTAAGACATGTATAAGAGCTATACCAAAACTATCGACATAGTTCCAGCAAAAGTATTTTAGTATGAGATATTAATTGATGCTCTCACCTGCACCAGTGGCAGGTAATTTAGAAGGAGCAAATTCTGAAAAGAAGAGAAAGTTTTGGAATGACGTTGCAAATGCACTTGAAGTGTAGCTGGTCATCTCATGAAATCCAAGTCAATAAAGATGGTCAACACTAGGACTTCGAAATAATAGTTATTTCGAGTTCGATCATTGTGTAATGAATATTGTATGTTCAAGAGCCATGTTGAGTTCAAATTGTAAAATATAAGCTTGTGAATTCAAAAGTTTATGATCTTCTTTATTGTATTATGTCATTAAGTTTTATTATTAAGTTTTTGAAATTTTGATTCAATTATTACTTAAATTTAAATAATAGTTGTATGGCTTGTTCAATAAATTAGAGATGCGTCTTTTATCGATTTAACAAGGTTTAGAGATTGTCTCCAAATTATTGTATAAATCTAAAAAAAACATTAAGTGTTAGTCACTTGTGAATTTCAAATTCACATAACGGATGGATGTTTTCTTGGTTGACTTAATTCCATTAAAGACTCAATGTGATAAGTTTATCATATTGATAAAGTGGAACAGATGAAATAATTGATATTTCACTTGGCTGATTACGTAAGTAGATGTTACTCTGCTTCTTCTAGTTAGTCGAGATTTTTATTGTGAAAATTTATTGTTAATACAATACGATAAAGAGAATAAGATAAAATATTTCAAAGGCTTGGGCATCATTGTTAATTATATTAAGAGGTTTGTCTTAGATATAATCAATCCTATAGCGTTTAATCTAATTGGCTCAATAATGTTTGTGGAAAGATATGTCTAATGGAATCAACATTTTGAGGTAACACGGGGCAAAAGTTTTCTTTGTGATAAAATGAAATGTTGCTTTACGTGTGTTTTATGCCATTACGTGCGAGAAAAACTAGCAACACCGCTAGACGATGAAACGTGAGTTAATCTCACTTTTGGCTATTGAGTTGATTAAACGTTTGCAAAAACAATGTTATGACGGGCATATTTTGCATTCTTTTAGAAATGCATTTCTCCTTAAGCGAAATTGAACACTCTTCTAACTAATGAGCAATCAAATCAGAGGGTAAACAATGGATATCAATCACGTGTGGAATCTCGGTTGCAGCAGAAATTCTACAGCGAGTGTTTCGACCTAGCCTTCACAATACTCTTTCACATATATACTACTTAAAGGTTGTGTGCATCACTCGATGCAGAGGCCGGAGTTATCCCCATTTCAAAAAAAAACACTTAAAATGAAGGGATACTAGAGAGCCGTGACTAAATTATGTGGGAGTTAACAAGATACTCTGATGCTATGGTTTCATTCAGCATGCTCTCGTACTCTGAATTAAAGTTCTTCATTTTTAATCTTCCTCGTGTTCCCGGCAAGCAAGTGTTAGATAGAAGAATCAGGATAAGTGTTGCTCTACTAATGTCATTTTCTAAGAATAGTCTTGCTGTGGCTATTTTGGCCTAACAAAGCTTGCATAATGACCTTCCCACGGCTCTAGTATGCTAAGTATTCAGGTGAAAAAGGCAGTGTGCTATCTACTCTATGAAGGCTTGGAATAGACTTTTCTCTTCTTATTAGGCTATACAAAATCTCAATCTTGTTGAAGTGACTGGATGGTTGGCAGGCAATACATGTCAAAATTTTGTCATCAATTGAGACGATCAAAAGGAAAAAATAGAGAATAGGACTTTGACCAATTCGTACATCTCTAATTAATTAATTGGCTACTTACTTATGACAAAAGAAACGAACATGAGAACGACTCGTGGATCGTGACCCGATACTAATTCGATGTAATTTCTCATCTTTTTAGAACCACACAAGATGCCGACCTGATCATGAATCATGTCAGCATCCGATTTAAATTAATTTGTATTTATGTTTTGGTACCCATGTAGAGAATTAAAGGTAATTCTTTTGCCAGTACAAGACAGGAGTACACTCCAGTGCGAGACAGCGTGTCTCTCTCAGTGTCAGTGTACAGTACAGGATGCCATCTCTGGGGTCATTCACTTTGCGTGGCAAGAAAGATCACCCTTATTAGGTGTATCCCTAATCTAGGTACACTACTCCCTAATTCCTGCATTCCATTCAGCCCAGAGCGGAATGGCTCCCTAATTCCTGCAAACCTAATCTAGGTACACTACTTCCTCCTATCACCGTGAAATTGCAGAGCAGGATGAAGCAGAAGAAGATAAGATTATACTGCTACTATGATAGTCCATTGAAAATAAAGCTTAGCGGTTAGTGGTTATGGCGTACTACTCGTTCGCACGATCAATCCCATGGCCATTATCACCAGTACAAAGCTCGAGTTAAACATTCCAAGGAAACGAAGGCTCCTCCGGAACGGCCACACCTACTTCCCGTTTTTGTTGCCTGGGCTATTCCCCGTTTGTACCTACGTTCCGAGCTCGCAGTATTAAATAGTAGGCTAGGCCCAGGTAGGAGTAGAGAATCTTGGGCGTACGACATGCCTCCATAGGCTCGCGCTCCATCTCCATATACGTCGTCGACTGAGAAAAGGGCGCGCGCGGTTCCTGGCTGTCTTCCTCAGTCTTGCCGCCGTTGGGAGGTGCGTGCTTCGTTTCATCCTTCGCTCGTCGGTTTCAAGTTTACTCTCCGCAATTAGATTTTGCTTTTCTTTAGCCGGCGATTTGCGGTGGAGAGCAGGAGGTTCTGAATTGTCATGTTTCTTGATGAAATCGGTTCCCTTTGGTGTCAAGTGGTGCCATGTTTGTTTTCTTCCTCCTCCTCCTCGTCAGCTGTCTATTCTTCCTCTAAAACAATCGATTTCTTTTCTTTTATTTTTTTGTTCTTGTTTCTTTCTTTCTGATGCGGATTAGCTGGATGAAATTTGGGTCTAATTCCGTATGTGGTGGTGTCTTGATCGGTGAATCGTTGCAAGGCAATTTCTTCAGAGTGGACGCACCCTACTAGTGAACACCCGAGTTGAGTCTGAAATTGAATTGTCTTGTGTGCATTGGATTGATTCAAGTTTATGTTCTTGGAGGTTTTCGTGTACGTCCCTGAATAAGCGGGCTAAACTGCAATCTCTTCTCCTTTTCGTGTCCAGCGTGATCATGGCATCTTCGGCGGATTGCTGAGCAGGGGCGCGGGTTGAAATTGGACGGCATACATACCTCAAGGGATGGATCGCCGGAGCTGGCCGTGGCGCCGGAAGTCGATCTCGGACAAGGCCCTCGCCCCTACCGAAACCGAGAGCTCAGCCTCCTGCCCATCTGAGAGTTTAACAGATGAACAGGTGAGAAGAGAAAGAAATGTCGTTATCCTTCTTCTTCTTGCATTGATGGTGCAGACTATTCATACTACTACTACCAAGTTCTGTTTCCAGAGCCCACGTGACACAACTATTATGTTCAAATCGGTTTTGTGAAGAAATCTGCAATGTTCATCTTCTAATTTCCAACTACTAATGGGCCCAAAGAGCAAGACCACCAGTAAAAAACGATTTGATACTGAAGAATAATGCCGGTGTAGTGTCTAGGAGTGCTTTGCAAGGAAGTTCAGACATTTCGATGGGTGATTATTGACTTTGACACGCATTCCCCCCCTTAACAGATCATGCAACATGTGCAGCTCAGAGAAACTAAGACGGCCATGTGGCATGGCAAACATGTGAGGTTTCATCCAACGCCAGATCTGTAGGGCCTCTAATCTGGGTAATCTATCACCAAGTTGCAATGTGAACTCCTAAACCAAAAGTCCCACAGCGGATAGGGCTTGATAGAGATTCCCGGGGCTGGATCGGAGTTCATCTGCATAAAAAGAGCCAAATTGTTATCCTACTTGTCATTCTATGGAATACAAGAATTTCTCTTTTTAGTAGTACTGTTTCATCACTTCTGTTTTGGGCCTAGTCTCTTATCTGGCAATACTAGGATGAATGCATCCCCGTAGAGCCTCCAAATAACAGCTCAACCATCTTAGCAGGACAGGCACACAATTCATCTCGCCCACATGACAATAATGGACTACAAGATTCAGTTTCATGCTTTGGTGGGTAACATTGACGATTCTTCATGGCTATCTGGCAATTTTAGTAGGCCTCCAACTGAAGCATAGGATGGAGGAGGGGTCCTATTGTCTCTATACCAGGAACGCTAGCAGGACAAGCCTACCTATCCATGGACACTAAGGATGATGTGTTAGTTGGCCCTCTCTCTTTTCTCTGCCAACATTATGGCTGCACCAAGGGCAAGATGCAGTTGTTTTGGTGGCCACTCCATGTGCTGCACCATCACCTTTGGCCCAACACAAATGGCTCATAATGTTTGCTGGCACGGACCAATCAAGATTCCAGCTCTGTTCATGTGCACCTGTACCACTTGGTTGCAGTCTCTTGACCAAGGCTGTCTTTCTCCATCAACCCCCTCGAAATCTCTGATGCAACAGTGAGGAACAAGTGCTAGGATGTTCTAAGCTTGTACATTATTCTCCCTGCAAGCTGAAAAAATGAGCCAAGTTAGTTTAAACAATGTAAGATTCTTTTGTTAAGGGAACAAACAATGTTTGACTCTCTTCTCTTGATTAGGATACCCTGAAGAGTTCCCCGAAATCCCCGGAGATCGCATCCAAGGAAGCACAGGACCACGGCAATGTGAAAGTTAAAGTGCTGAGCGAGAGGCTGTCGTCCGCGGTGTTGGATATACGCGCCAAAGATGATCTTGTGAAGCAGCATTCGAAAGTTGCCGAGGAAGCTGTTCTAGGTATGCTCTTAAACTTGAGTATAATGTACTAGATGAAGTGTTCGAAGCTAAATTTCAACCGAAATAATGTGCTACCATAAATAGGCTCAAATATACCATTGCTGTAGTTAGGTTCAGTATTCCCAACGATTTGAACCACGAGCATGAATCGAAAGCATTCATTTCTATGCTACTTTCTTGAACATGATTTACAAGCCGTTTCTGCATGATGAAACCTGCATTTCTTCTGCTAGGATGGGAGAAGGCTGAGAATGAGATGGCATCACTGAAAACCCAGCTGAATGCTGCAACTGTCAAGAACTCCACACTGGAGGACAGGATAGTTCACCTGGATGGCGCGCTCAAGGAATGCGTGCGGCAACTCCGGCGCGCCAAGGAAGAGCAGGACCAGAAGGTCCAGGCAGCGCTGGCACTGCAATCCCGGCAATGGGAGTCCGAGAAGTCCGACCTCGAGCTGCGGATCGTCGAGCTCAATGCGAAGCTCGAAGCCAAGTCCGAGCGCTCAGTGACTACTGACGGTGATGCCAGCTCGAGGCTGGCCTCTCTGGAGAAGGCGAACTCTGCTCTGAAGGCGCAGCTGCTCGCCAAGACTGAGGAGCTGGGGCTCAGGACCATCGAGAAGGAGCTGAACAGAAGGGCGGCGGAGACGGCGAGCAAGCAGCAGCTGGAGAGCATCCGGAAGGCGGCCAAGCTCGAAGCCGAGTGCAGAAAGCTGCAGGCCAGTGCACGGACGCCCTCCTTCAGCAGCAACCTACGGCGCACTCCAAGCTCCGTCTGCGCCGAGTCGGTGACAGACTGCCAGTCAGACTGCTCCGACTCATGGGCATCGGCTCTGATCACTGAGCTCGATCAGTTCAAGACCGAGAAGAGCAGCATAAGGAGTGGTGACATGGGCATGATGGACGACTTCCTTGAGATGGAGAAGCTCGCGTCGGCGAGCGGCAGCGCCTCGAGAAGCGAGGACGCCGATGGTCAGCTAGTCAAGCTAGAGGAGAAGGCCAGGAAGCTGACGGTCGAGAAGGCCGACAGAGAGAAGGCGCTGCATGAGGCTCAGCGCGAGCTGAGGGCTTGCCGCCATCGGGCAATGGTGGCAGAGGAGAGATCAGCTGGGCTGCAGAGGCAGCTGAATCTTGTCAACGGCGAGAAGCATTCCATGGAGGCCGAAACGGAAGCCGCCGAGATGAAGAGGAATGAGCTGGAGGGTAGGCTTGAGCTGGCCCATGGCGAGATCGCCAGCTTGCTGGACAAGGGACGCATCCTAGAGGAACGGCTGGAATCCGAAAAGGGGCTGACGCTGGAGCTCGCAGCAAAATATCAGCAGATGGATGCCCTGGAGTCAGAGAGGAAAGAACTGCAAAGTCAGCTGGAGACATCACAGTCTGACGCCAGAAAGTTGAGTGATAAGATCACCTTGTTAGAAAGGAGACTAGAGGAGGAGAAGGCGTTCTCGGTGCGGCTCACGGAGAAATGCCGCAGCGTCAAAGCTCTGGAAGAGAGGATGAAGGGTGCAGAGATCGAGTTGGAGTTGGCAGGACAGGAAATTGTTTCATTCCAAAAGAAGGTTGGCAGCCTGGAGCTGAAAGTTCAGCAAGAGAAGGCCCTGTCTGCTGAATCCGCAAAGCGGTGCCGCGATCTCGAGGCACTGGATGCAGAGAGAAATGAGCAACTCCAGAGTGAGATCGTTGTCCTCAATGAGAAAGTTAAAATGCTTGAACAGACTCTGGAGAAACAGAAGCCATTGACCGCAGAACTGGAATCTCAGCTCAAGTCGGCGCAAGCTGAAATCGAGAGCTTGAAGGAGAATGCGGGCCTGTTAGAAACGAAACTGGAGACACAGAAGAACTTGTCATCGGCCTACATAACTGCACTGGATGCCTCTGAAGCCCAGAAGGACAAAATGAGCAACAGGTTCGAGCTCAAAGAGAATGAAATGGAGGAATTGCGCAGAAGGATCGGTTTGCTGGAGGAACAAATTCTCAAAGAGAAAGCGCAATCGTCAGAATTCGCAGCACAATGTCAGAACTTGAAAGAGAAGTTCTCTGCCAGAGCTCCTGGTCATCAGCCAGTGCAGGTGAAATCTGTGGCGAGTAATATCACAAAGGTAAAATTTTCGGTACTTATGAACATATGTTACTTATTACAGCCAAATAGACCTCGCAATGAAAAGTTCAGAACATTTTATTACGTTTACTGACGAGTAACTGAAATGCCTGTCACTTTCTATAGGGAAAAGAGCTAGCTCGAGCTGCAGGGAAACTGGCAGACTGCCAGAAAACAATTGCCTCACTGAGCACGCAACTGAAAACAATAGCCGACTTTGATCGACTCGTCCTTGGAGCTGGGAACGATGACGTCACAGTAGCTGAAAGCTGGGATGGAGATCTGAAGCTATTTGATTCAGCAACTTATCCAGCACAGTTGGGCTGTTTGGCAGTCACATGATTGTTGTTGTAGCAAAGAAGATGGCCCAAAAAATATATGGCTTAGCTGTCGCATTAATAAGATCGACAGAATCTTCTCCAATTACATATGGAAAGATAAGTTAATATTACCTAAGCTTATATTTTGGAACGGAGGTAGTAGTAGTTTACAGGTGAGCAAAGGCTCATATGGAAAATCACTCTTCATACGGAGATATGAAGTTATAGCCTAGGGATCTCCTATGTAAAAATGAATTTTGGTTCCCCTTATCCCATGGAGTTATGGAAATGGCTTTTAAACATCTTTTGTATAGAATATACTCCAGATCGTATATGGTTTGCCCAACCATTGTGCATATACTACTTCTTACCATCTTATTATCGATTGGCAGAGATCCCACGCATTTTCTCCAAAGGTCAACTTTCAGATGTCTATGAATAAATTGCATTCAGTGAAATCCACGTTGTTCATGATTAACTAGATCCTTGTTACTCCCTCCGTCCACTTTTATAAGGCTCACTTCTTACTACTCCCTCCGATCCATATTAATAGGTGCTGAAGTAGATGTATTTAGACATGTTTTATTGCTAGATACATCCACTTCAGCACCTATTAATATGGATCGGAGGGAGTATTGAAATGCTAAGAAGTGGGCCTTATAAAAGTGGACGGAGGGAGTATTTCCCTACAAAATAGCAATATGAGAATGCAACAATCACATGGCAGTGAGCCTACTTTTTTCAAGTCACTCAATAGTAACATCACAAAACAGAAAGGCAAATATTTCAAGGCAAAATTACAAATGAGCCATACCGAACTTGTACAGGTGTCCTACAAATTCACTTAAGGCAAGCACCATGGTCAGAAGTCCATAATTCCAGCACAGCAAATGTCCTAGGCAACTTGTTGCTTCTTGCTTTTCTTTTTCGTGCCCTTGCTTTTTTCGCCAGATTTTAGTCTCTTCGAGGCATACACTTCAGAATCACTGTCATCAGGGTCAGCCATCTGAGTTCCTTCTTCGTCCTCTGCAACCCTTCTGTTCTTCTTTTTCTTCTTCTCCTTTTTTACTGTTTCAGCATCACCGACATCAGGGTCAACCATTCGAGTTCCTTCATCATCTTCCGCAACCACTTTCTTCTTTTTCTTCTTTTCCTTTCTGACTGTTTCCACATCACTGTCATCACCATCGACCGCCCGTGTACCTTCCTCATCCCCGTCAACCAATATATTCTTCTTTTTCTTCTTTTCCCTTTTGACTGCAGCATCAGCAACCATTGAAGGATCGGGCTGCTTGGATTTAGTCTCCTCAGATTCTGAACACAATGCTATAGTGTTAGCACAGTACCCCAAGACTCATTCAAGATGCAGTTAAGATATATGACAACAAACACCATTGAGCATGGGTCAGAAGGCTTCGGTGTTAAAACAAGCTATAAATCTTAACTATTATTATTATGATTTTCACACTGAATGATATTTAAGGATTCAACACGGTTCGGTGCTAAAAAAAAGGATTTTTTTTTCCACACTAGTGTTTGTCCATTTTGCTTTTGCCACTCTAATTCTTGACATTTTGCTTTTGCCCTTTTGAGGGGCAAAATCGAAAGCAAAAAACCAACAGTAGGGGCAAAAGCAAAACAAAATTTCACTATTTTCATTTTGGTTTTGCCCCGCAGAATGTCCAAATTTAGAATGGCAAAAGCAAAAATGGCAAAAGTTAGTGCAGCAAAAACAAAAATTTCCCCTAAAAAAGAGCATTTTTTTCCTCACAACCATCACCATTCGAGATAGTGTGAATATCAAATGTGTGGGCACTCTCACATCTAACTTGCCAGAACAACACCAGAAAACAGAGAACAAAACACAGAATAGCTACCAAGAATGGATACAAACCTTCAGCTGAGAAATGTGAATCAATAACCACGGCCGTGACGTGCTGCTTGAGATAGACCTGTTACCAAACAATTGATAAGCACTGGATCATGGACAGTTATAAATGGAAGAACCATGGGTGTATGACCGCACAATCACTGGATCTGGAAGTAAAAGGATTTATAAATGGTTCAAATAATTTACAGACAATACACTGACATGTTTAAATGCAAATACTAGCATCAGTTAATTGCAAGAACCATGTTTAAATGTGCAGGCTTGATCTGACTGCTGCCAAATTAGTTTTAAACATACCGCAGAAAGTGGCTGTCTTGTATTTGTATCCCAGATTCGCAGGTAGGTGTCCAATCCTACAGAGACCAATATCCGGAGTTACGCAAACAAACACACAGAGACAGATACAAAGTAAATGTACAGGAGGGGCCGTAAATTTGTATATCACATTCAAAATCAATCAATCTGAATAAAATGAATTAGTACTCACCACAAGATGCTATCAAAGGCAGCTCCGGATGCCGAACTATTGATCTAATACTTGCATTGCATTTACCAACATAGCATCCGAGTAGTTTTCCTGGGAAAAAATGTAAACACCAACCACGACGCTGTAAAATACCAGTTGTTTATGCATTGTACATTGGATTGGTATTAGCATCTAATCCTCCGTCAATATAACTATATTTGATAATACGCATGAACAAGATAACCTTTTCAAGAATATTGTAGGAATGTTGGTTAGTATAAAAATATAGTACCCCCTCCGTATCAAAATGTAAGATTTTTTGCCATTTGCTAGACAAAACGTACCTAGACATGTTTTAGGGCAAGATACATATGAATCTACACACTAAAACATGTCTAGATACATATTGTCTAGGAAAAGTTAAAATATCTTATACTCCCTCCGTTCCATATTAGATGACTCTCAAGTAGATGTATCTAGTACAGAAATATGTCTAGATACATTTAGGTGGGAGTCATCTAATATGGAACGGAGGGAGTATTTTGACACGGAGGGAGTAGTTCGGTATCATTTATACCAAGTCTGCTGTTAAAATTTGTACTTTTAAATCCAACATGTACAAGTGCTGGTACACGTTTCAGCTCTATCGATTCCCTTAGCTGCATCTGTGTGTCATTAACTAACTGTGGATAACACAAAAAATAAAGAAATGAACCATATCAGTACTGTTATTACCTATCTAAGGCACCACAGCATGAAGTACATGTGATAACTAAAAAGGTAGACTTGTGACACATGGGATTGACGTTACGAAAAACCAGGTGCATTTCACAATTCAAGTTTAAGACGTTGAAACTAACCTACTTTAACATCCAAAAGAGCACTCGACCTCTTTCCAAAATACTTAGTGCCAGCAAAAGGTACTGCAGATCATGTGCTCATCATACCTGTTCTCATGTCAAAGGAAGCAAGGTCTCCTGTTGCGGTACCAATATATACAGTATGTCCATCCGGATCCTCCACAACTGCCCTGATTGGTGACTCCCTAAAATCAACTGAAATGACAGGTCTTCTTTGCGAAGCAATATCGTATAAGCGAACCTGGCAAACACAAGCAGAAACACTATCAGTTGTACAGTTGAGCAGTCAACATCAGTGTAGCATAATGTATTACAGCTACAGATAGTCTCAAACATCTAATTCCTTGCCTGGCATACAATAAATTAAAAAAAAAAACTCCCAATTAAACAGATGAAACAGTTTCATTATTATGAGCTATGAGGGTGTCCACATGCAGGTAAAAGTGTAACAACATCAAAACAAAACCCCATCAACTAGCAGCCTCGCAGCCAGAGAGGTGAAAATTGGTTCAGCCGGTTCAAATTGTTAAATTGCAAGCAAATGCAGGCCAGTTTTGATCCAAACAAGTTTAAATTAGGAATGCTGTTAGCATAACAGCAAAAGGCCGGCGGTCAATGGAGTCGGATGTCGGTAGTGCAGTGGTTGAGTTTCGGTGGTGGGCCTCGCGGTCCGCCTCCACCAGATCTAGCTGGCCTGCGCTGCGTCGGCAAGGTGCGGTGGCGTAAGGAGGCGGGGCTGATCCTTTGGCGGCAGCCCAGCGACAAGGACGGCGGCCACTTGCTCATGGGCCCAATTTGGGCCAGGCGGGTCTACAACTTGGCCCTAGGGGCTGCAGGCCTGGCGCTGGGCGCAAGCGTGATGAGCTACAGCAATTGTCCTCTTCGCCCTCTGTCCTCTGCTTTCCCTTGCTGGTTCACGCCGGGGCTGGAACCAGGCCAGGCGGGCCTGACTCTAGCACCGCGGTCTGGACGACGTCGAGTCACACTGGATGCCCTACCATGACAAAGACGGCTATGCTTCTCGCAGCAGACCTCTGGATCGGAATTGTTTGGGGGTCGGTTTGGGTTCAGGAGAAATCCTTGGCGGCTTGTCCAGCACCATTCCTTCTTGGAGGGCGTTCAGGCTACCCTTCTCCCGTTGCCCGTTGAGTGCCGGGGAAACCCTAGGA
Source organism: Alopecurus myosuroides (assembly GCA_028641055.1). Lineage (NCBI taxonomy): Eukaryota > Viridiplantae > Streptophyta > Magnoliopsida > Poales > Poaceae > Alopecurus > Alopecurus myosuroides. Next base: position 369,320,833 of record CM054059.1, read on the forward strand.
TCAGCCTGTTGGTACGGGCAGTAGCGGCGTTTCGACGTTGCCTCCCTCCGTGAAGGTGCTGCTTGTGTGCTCAACGATTTTTGAGTGACGTGGTGTGGTGTTGGGGTGGTGCCGTTCTCTGTCCAAGGTGTGGCATGTCCAGCGTGATGGCTACCTCCTTGTTTCATTGATTAGAAGTCTGTCTCCTAGCTTGCTCGAGATTGTATCTTACTTTTTTTGTTGGGCATGTTTTGCTGTTGCCCCAGCAGTTTATTTTCTTGTATGTGAACTCTTGTATGGTCAGGTGCTTTATTTATAAAGCGGGGCGAAAGCCTAAATCAAGGAACAACTACAAAAATGATGAGCATGAGGTACCTGATGATTATTTGTGCAGGCTACAATTTTACGGTGATCATCCTTGCACAAGAAAGTTCCAGCAGTGAACCAAGGTTTGGTGAATATACCAAGGCTATTAGCTCGAGGCTTCAGATCAAAATAACAAATTAATGATTAGTTGACGAATGTTTGCTAGAACATCAGGGTAATAAGTCGAAGAACAAAGGAGCGCTTACAGATTTAGCAGACCATATCTTACTGCAAGATGTGATATCCCACAAGTTCACTTCTACACCAATCCTAAAATGAATGAGATAACCAGGAGATAACTGTTAAGCCTCAAATTTCCTGAAAGATTCCCGCACCTCAAACAGAAAAAAGATTGTAGGCAGCAGCAGTTTTTGAATCACGTTAGATAATCGCATAAAGGTTATTGGCAACTCACCCTCCGAACATTGCATAGTCTTCACCAGCATCCACCGAAGAAAACTGCAATTTCCCCGTGTTGCACACATCCCAGGTGCTTGATGGCCCAACATCAGAGTCGGGGGATGTGTTTTCCTTTGCGACAGATCTCACACTTGCTTTGCCCTTCTCCGTACAAGCAAGAAATGTACCTAACCTGAAACAAGCAACTAGATATAAATGGCCAACATCACCAAATGCAGAAGAGCAGTGGACTATTAACTGATATGACACCAATAAAGGTGTAGTAACGTATCTATAATGGGAAAATGTGCATATGAAAATTACGTGGACAAGTCTGGCGCATGTTTTTTGAAGAGGTGAAGCGCAACTATGGGATCCTTTTCCACAGCTCCATCAGTTTGCACTGGCCTGAAGGCCTTGATAACGGCCAGAGCATCCCCATTCAGGGGATTTAGCAGCTCAACCTACACAAAAACATCCAGAATGAACAACACACAAGGTAAGCATACCAGCCATCAGGAGCAGCGGCCACTCACCACGCCGTTCTTCCTTGCCACAGCTAACACCTGCAAGAGAACAAGGAGCACCGTAAAAACCCTGCCCTGAGCGTAATTACAGTAACGAGCAACCGCGATTCCAGCAAGGACTCGTGAGAGAGAGAAAGCTGGTAGAGAGAGGCACGTTGGTGACTCACGGGGTCGACGGCGCGGTCGGCGAGGGAGGCGACAAGGATGGCCCTGGAGGCGTCGGGCTCGCCCCACGTTTCGACGACCTTGGCGACGCCCGCCGGCCTAGCGCGGGCCTCGACGACTGCGCGCGGACAAAAACGGAGAAGTACCAGTAAGCACCACGCGGCGGCGGCGGGCAGGCGAGGCAAGGCAGGGTAAGTCGGCGATACCTTTGACGAGGCCGAGGCTGTCGGTGGTGATGGCACGGAGCGGCGGGCAGCCGGGGCTCTCCACCGAGGTGATCCGCGGCATCCTTCCCTTCTCTGGTGGAGGAGAGGCGGCAATTTGGGGGAGGAAAGGGTGAGAAGGGCTCCTCGTGGTTTTAGGGTTTTAGGGGCGGGGGAGGCGCCGGGTGAGCCTGGGCCGGGCGGCTCTTGCGTGGCGGCCGCGAAACCGTGCCGGGCCGCGGGGCATGGGTAGTTCGATCTGTGTTTGAGCAATTTACAAATGGCATTGTTTACCCTAAAAAAGAAATTTGTTTTTCGATCCGTGTTTCGGAATGAATTTAGATATATGCTCGGTGTGATATATAGTACTGTAATCCAAATACATGACTCTCAAATGAGTGTACCTAGACAAGTTTTATACACTCGTTTCAGAGTCAAATATTCTACTTCATACGTTCAAAAAATACATGATTTCCATTTGTCTAAATATGGATGTATTGGGACATGTTTTATTATCTACGTACATCTATATCTAGACAAATGAAAATCATGTATTTTTTAACAGAGCGAATAGAATGGAGGGAGGAGGGAGTACTAGTGAGTATTTTTTTTTTAAGTGTTATATATACGGAGATTATCTCCGGAACCGATTGCACTAGCCGCATCAGCCCCGGTGATGACTGGGGTTTTTCTAATCAATCTCTTTTGTTGGAGATGTGGCAGATTCAGTTACACAGGGTTTTGTTATGAACTTAAATGCATTTCTAAGTTTATAAATAATGATGCAAATGTATTTTCGGTGCTTTTCAAACATATTGGATAAAATAAAATAAATATTAGTCTGCTCGTCTCTCAACTTCGAGCCGTGGAACTAAACCCTAATTATTTGCATACAAAAACACAACTTCTAGTTGCACAAATGGGTAATTGTAAAGTTGTTAGGCGCATAGCACCATTGTCAAGCTGGAGGCTAATTTCGGTCAAAAAAAAATGTTTACTTTTATCTCAAACTACCCGCATGATTTGCTAAATGTTTTTACCGAGTGGCTTCATATCAACGGGAGATCCAAATCTAGATCCCACATACTTATGTTTTGGCAAAAACGATAATTGAGCTCTTCAGTTACCCGTCAGTAACATAGAAGTTGTCGGCCTATTTTGTATCAAGTTACCACGAGGAGCTTCAATGGCAATATAGTGGCAAATCCATCAATAGCCAGGTGTCAATCAAAACATATATATTAGGTATAGTGGAAAATTCATCTATTCTTTTGTCAGCAATCTTCTGAGGCTGGTCACTGATGTCTACGCACGCTTCTATTCTTTTAGACAGTGTTGGGCCTCCAAGTGCAGAGGTTTGTAGAACAGCAGCAAGTTTCCTTAAGTGTATCACCCAAAGTTTATCGAACTCAGCGAGGTAGAGGTCAAAGATATCCCTCTCAAGCAACCCTGCAATTACGATACAAGAAGTCTCTTGTGTCCCCAACACACCTAATACAAGTGTCAGTTGTATAGGTGCACTAGTTCGTCGAAGAGAGAGTAAAATACAGGTAATATGGATGTTTATAATTGAAAATAGCAATCTGAAATAAAAATGTCAGCAAGTAAACATGTAGCAGAACTGATTGTAAACGGTGTTTCGATGCTTAGAAACAAGGCATAGGTATCCTACTTTCACTAGTGGACACTCTCAACAATAATAACATAATTGAATGCATAAATATCTCTCTTCACTATGCTACTCTGAACCACTCTCCGGTTGGACAACAAATACCAATTCATTGCGTAGGGATACAAAGCACACCTTTGATGACCCACAAGTATAAGGGTTATATCATAGTACTTTCGATAAATAAGAGTGTCGAACCCAACAAAGAGCAGAAAGTGTTGACAAGCAGGTTGGATGGAGAATTACTATAAACACTAGCAAATGGGTTTTTGGGGGGTTTTTAATATAGCAGATAAATTGCGAGTAAATAAAAAATAGTAAATATAATTGCAGCGAGTGGCCCAATCCTTTTGACAGCAATGGACAAGTCGGTTGTTCTACTTATGATTACCAAACGTTCTCGAGGACACATGGAAATTTCGTCAAGTGCTTTCGCTTCATTACAATTGATTAATATTTATTGGTTCGTGAAGTGTTGTGTGGGTGAACCTATGCTAATGCACCGCCCAACCAGGACTAATACATACTTGTGATTATACCCCTCGTAAACATCCGCAGATACAAGAAAGTAATTAAGATAAATCTAACCACAGCCTTAAAACTCCGGGATTCTACGCTCCCTCGTGCATTAGTTTCCTAATGGGGGTTTAGGTTTCTGTCACTCCGACAACCCCATAATTAGTAGCCAAATACACAATGCATCCTCCTAGGCCCATAAAAGGTGAAGTATCATGTAGTCGACGTTCATATGACACCACTAGAAGAATAGCACCACAACTTAAATACCGAACCACGAGATATTACTTCAACATAACTTCATTACTAACATCATGACTTCTCCCATGTCCTCAGGAACTAAACGAACTACTCAAAAGACAGCATATGGATCATAATCAAAGGTGATATAATGGATAATAACAATCTGGTCATAAAGTGTAAACACCGATAAATCTCACAAGCATCAACTACTAACAAGTAATCCACATCGGGAGAGAGATCTAATGTAAAAAAAAACGATGGAGACCTCTAATTGTTACAACGGGATGAAGGTGGATGATGAGGGCGATGGTTCTGGTGGTGATGATGATGACGATGACGATCTTGATGGTGCCCGGAGCGATGACGGTGACGATGGCGATGATTCCCCCTCTCCGGGGAGGAATTTCCCCATCAGATTTCTCCCTGCCAGAGAGTTTTTCTCTCTCTGTTGTTTTCCGCCCCGAGGCGGCGGCGGAATAATTTTTCGATGATGTTTTGGGGCTTAGGGTTCACTGGGGGTCAATTACGCGAAAGGGGGCACCCAGGAGTGGGCCAGGGGGGCAGACCACCCCCAGGCGCGGCCAAGGGGCGCGCCGCCTGGTGGTGTGGGCCCCAGGTGGCCCCCCTCCGGGTTCCCTTCTGGCTCACTTCCTCCTCGGAACTTCTAAGACTCCTCCGGTATCCCCCCTCTTCTTTTGATCTTCTGAAATAGTGTATCTCGACGGTCCTTTTTCCATTAGATTTCTAGTCCCGATGTTTATTCTCCAAAAATTATAAAACATGCAAAATAAGATAAAATAACATAAGTGATGCATCATAACATGAAATATATCGATGAATAACAGAAAATAATAATATAAAATAGTTATGCAAAATGGACGTATCAACTCCCCCCAAGGTTATACCTCCTTGTCCCCAAGCGAAACTGAACTCGGTAGACATGACCACATGTTTATGGAGTGAGGTGTCGATTAATAAAATACGGACAAGAGGCATCACATCTAACAAAGAAAAAGTCATTTTAGACAGCAATTTCCTCTTATATAATCAAACTTGAAACAAGTAGAGGAAATCACAATAAAGGTGCAAAAGGAAATCAAAATTGGTAAAGGCAAACTTCATTCTTGGTAAGAGAACAATTAACAGTGTACTCCCTCCGTCCGGGTTTGTTAGTCCCCTAATGAAAATCTATATGTCCGGAAACTAAGCCCCCACAAGGCCCGTAAAAATTTAATCTCCTAAATAACCGTGACGAAATTTATGGCATGGTGCCAATCGCTGCTCCTTCCTCTCCCATCTGTTAATAATTCCGGTTTTCTCTCCTCGTACGTGTGAAACAGGTTGTTTGCATGCGGGGTCTAATCGCATGCTGCATGCTCCCGTGATATAAAATCCTTCCCAGCTTTTCCGTTTGGTCCAAGACACCATGCACAGGTACAGCAAGCAGTGGTGCATGGAGCAGATGCATGTGGCTCGTTGGTGCACTAAGCAGACGAGTACATGCTTGAATAATTTTCTTTCCATAGTCCATAGCATTACAACACATAAGTTGGTAAATGAGTACGATTACATCATAAACAAAAATTATTCTTGTACTACAATTGGATAGTTCGCGTTAAGCCACGCAAAAGCATCTTCTAGGAGTTGCTTCTCCAAAATCAGACGGATTGGCAACTTTCCTTGCCTTTCAAGAGCTTGCTTCTTCAAATGAGGAACATCATAATGAATTGAACCCTTCTTCTTTATAATCTCCCTCATGCATGCTTGGTGGCTCAAGAAAATCCTATAAGATTGAAACAAGTCAATTTCATCTTACACATGAAAACAAAGTGCATGTAAAAATATGTTGTGCGTCGTACCTATTCAATTTTTGATGTGGATATTCCGCTAAAGACTGATTAACTTTTGCTAGTATTTCTTGAAGAGTTTTTGGCATTTTCTTTTGAAACAAAGATTGAATAGAAGCAAACCAACCAAGATCCAAAATATTGCAGTCCGGTGAGTTAGGAGGTTGGTACACCATCTGAATATCCCAACCACCCCTTGCAGCCTCACTAACAAATAATGGATCATTGGGTTGAATATGAGTTCTAGCATTATCTTGCTGGATAAAAATGGTGTTGTGCCTGTCACTAGCCGGCCACTTGGCCTTGATCGCAGGAAGCACGAATTTAGCAAGGTACTCCCTACTCTTGTCCTTGTCAACGTGATCACATGGTTTGAGCACCCAATCTCCCTTATCCCTGTTTGAAGCATAACAATTAGCACTTATGTTATGTCGAAGAGAAACGTAAAATATAATAAGCTTCTCAATTTGCCTATTAGGACTTTTCTTTTGTGCTTGAACCCATTCGACATAAGCCCAAACGCCTATCTTCCCATCAAATGTACAATTACCGTTGGCATCATATCTTGGTCTAGCCATTGCAGAAACAAACATTATCTTCTGGATATGACCCTTGTTTTTCGTGTCTCTTTTTGGTGCTTCCTCTCTATTGCTCAAATAAACGTTTTCAGTCCTCCTAATTCTATAGAACCACTTCTCATCGTAATGACAAACATTGAATCCGGCCTTCATAGTTGGAGCACTATCGAAGGTAGAGGGCTCAACTTGATATATAGCATATACCAAATGTTGCTTCTCGTTCTCTTGTGTTAACATGGGCTTGACATCACTTGTTACCCTTCTTATTTTCTTTCTCTTTTAATCTGTCAAAACCGAATGAACAAATATTTTGGTAAGTGACAACTACATGTCGGTATTGTACTAAACAAAAAAAATGAACATAAGAAGTTTTTACCTTTCAAAAACAGTAGACTTTGACATGTTAATAGCTTCAGCTAGTTGACGTATAGTGGTGTGTTCGGTAGTAGGGACAGCTTCCATTGCTTCGATGTCCAGATGTTTCTTCTTTCTACCAACCTTCCCGATCCTTCGACAAATGACACTATTGATCCCACCTCCGTTTATTCCTTGCCTCCAAATTCTTGTCACTACCCTTCTTGGACAGTTAGCCAAAGCCGCAACCCCCGCCGAAACTCCACGTTTCATCTTTCTTGAGGTGCCATTACGTTGCATTATCCCCTGGTATATTTGCCGCTTCTCTTCGGTGGTATAAAATTTTCTTGAATGTTTGTTTGCTAGGGTATCTAAACACAAAAAACAGAACATAAAAGTAGAGCAAGTTAGACAATAAAATTGCAAGTACAAAAAACAGAACAAAAAATAGAACAAAAAACAATTCTTCTACAAGCTTACTCAAATCAATGATCTTCGCACGAGTTGACTGAACCGGAGTTTGTCTAGGAGGGTACTCGTCTGCATTCTCAAAATTAGGGTTGTATCCAACTCCACGGTACCCTTGAGGCAAGGTATTGTCACTAGGTGGTTCATCTACGAACAGAAACAAATATTGTACAAAGTGAAAAAACATACTCAAATTCTTTTTTGTCACATGTAAAAAAAGTTAACTTGATCTTAACAATTGTACAAAGTGATAATCCATTTGTCTCATATGTGAAAAAGTGAAGAAACATACTCAAATTGATCTCTATCTCTTGGCCAGCACCTTGGACCGTGTGGTGAGCTTGTGTTTCCGTCACCAGTTCTACATGCACATGAACTTGGTCTTAACAATTGCACAAAGTGAAAATGAGAAATTTTGTAACCGAAAACAGAGAACAATGGCACCTTTTTATCATCTAAACATTTGAACCTAAAACAATGAGCATATCTTGGTTAGCATGCAACTTCGTACCATCTAAAGATCGCAATCTAAAACAGAAAACAACTATAAGCATTAGACTTCCTATCTTCCAAAACATCTCTAAGCATGCACAATATTATCATCTAAACACGATAACCTAAAACAGAAAACATCTAAGCATGCAACTGCGTATCATCTACATATCAGTACCTAAAACAGAAAACTACAGTGTGGCAAACAGAACAAACCTCTAGTGTTGAAGAAACTTGAGGCCATGTCGATGCAGAAACCTCCTCCCATATTCAACGGAGGATCCTTGGCGATAGTGGGTGTTTTATGCCCTTCACTTGTTGACGGAGTCGACGACATGATCCACGGCCCATCTCTTCTCCGCCCACGTTGCCTCCTTCGTGAACAACGCCATTGCCGCTCGGTTTCCCGGCGTCCTTCCTGCTTGCTGCGACGACAGGGTTCATGGTCGGTTTCCCTCCCCGATCGAAGGACCCTTGCCCAGTAGGTCGCCAGCGCCCCTCGCTGCCGCCCCACTGCTCCCACTTGCGGCCGCGGAAGGAACAGAGAACAAAGAGCCAGTACCTCCGACGAGAGAAGAACCGTGCGGGCGCATAAGGCCGACGCGCAGCACGGGCTTGGACGGCACAGCGACGCTGCGACCCCATGATCGCTCAAGGATCGTACCCTTGATGAACAGCGCCACAGAACGAAGACCAGACAAGCCTAATGTTCGCACTGCCGGCCGCCGTGAAGAGCTCCCTGGTGGTTCTTCTGCCATTGGAAACGGGAGAGGTGGAGGGCGAGACGAGATGCAGAAATATGAGGAGACACCATGCCGTATTTAAGATCGAAGATTGGAGCGGGCGAATACGAAATCAAACGAAAATTCCTATCGTTTTTGTCCTGATTGAGCGCGCGATCAGCGAGGGAAACAGCCAGCGGAAAAGGAAGCTCGGCGGGGAAGAAGGGAGCCCAGGGAAAAAATCAAAACTGACCACTGCATGGCACTGAAATCTCGCGCGAAGATTTTCTAGCGCTAGGCCCCTTTTTCTTTCCGATTTTGATTCCTTTTTCCACGCGACGGTTTGCATGGCTACCATAGTTAGGCTTTTATTACGAAAATAAAAATTGTCGCTTCATTGGTTGTTAAGGAGATTTGGCATCGTAAAAATAGGCCAGTAGGCTTCTGCTTTGGTCGCGCTGCAAATTAGCAGGGGACTAACAAACCCGGACGGAGGGAGTACTTATCTTTCAATCAGAGTCTTTATACTAGAGCTTATATTGCAGAGTTTATCATGCTCAATTATAACAGTCTCTTTGCTGACATTGGTAACTTTCAAAGTGGTATTCAAACAGATAAAAGCATTTGTACAAACAAGGAAGAATAAAGAACATGATTGAGTAAATCAACATATAGATGGATGGATCACAACAACTCAAATGCTTGCTTAAGACAAAAAGGAGTTGGTTTACTGACTCAACATAAAGGTAAAAAATAGGTCATTCGCAGAGGGAAGCATGGATCACTCATGTGCTAGAGCTTTTATTTTGTTAAACAGAGGTATAAAATGGTTGACACTCCTCCCAGCCTTTCTTACACAAACCATGGCTAACCGAATCCTCATGTGCCTGCCAACAATCACATACCATGGAGGAGTGTCTAAATTTTGGGAGGTGTATGCTTATGTCAACGAATGGCAAACAGAAAATACAGTACGTCACAAGCCAACTAGACTTCATAAGAGCGGCTCCCATTGAAAGACGCAACTGGTATAGAAGGCCATCCCTCTTTCTCTTTTGTTTACATAATTATGCTTTGACTGATAAATCAGGGGCAAAAATAGTGAGGAGAATTTGTATTATTATTTGGGCTGGGAACCCCTGTCGAGACATCGTGGTAGTTTTCATAGACGGGGGTGCCATGAGACTACGGTAGAGACGTGGGATAACGGGATCGCGTGATGGACAGTGAACACAGGATTTACCCAGGTTCGGTACGTCGCGACAGTACGACGTGCCTACTCCTGCACTTCTCACTAATCAGGACTAAAGCCTGGATATAGAATTACAATGTGAGGTTTAGATCTAGCTATTCGCAGAGGATCAACTTCTCGGCGAGTTAGCCTATCGCTTCTTCTCTGTTATCCCTTATCCAACTTATCTCCCGTCCGGCTTTATATAATAGCCGGATTAGGGCTTACAGAATAGGAAACCTAGAAGACTACGGTAACTATAACTTGGAAAGTAAGGAATCCGTCTTCTCCTCCAAGCCAGATCACGTGGGCCGCGATCCGGGTCCTTCTAGAATCCGGCTTCTGTGCGTCGAGTTACTAGGCCGCCCAATGAACCTTAGCCCACTACCACTTGGGCCACCCTGGTAATCCGCCACTTTGACTACCATCTGATATACCCCTATTTGGTATATATCCGACAGTAGCCCCCAAGAAGGATTAAACTCTGATTCTCCGTCTTTCGCCAAGTGTGCTTTGTCCGAGAAATCTCAATCAGCAGTCTTGATTCTTCTTATTCTTCTTTGAAAAGAGATGGTAACGTGAAACTCGGAATCCTGAAAATCCGGCTTTTCTCTCGCGATCCTTCGCGGAGAAGGAACTTCCTACGTCAGCGCTTGAGACGTGCTGACGTAAGGGACGCTTGGTTTTCACGCGGGAAACCCAGTAACGTATCTCTGACAGATTCTCACGGGAAACGAGGAGATAGCCATCATTACCATGTCGTTTCATTTCCCGGATTTTCCGGCGAGTGACACGCGTTGATCATCCAACGGTCAAAATAGCCGTTGGCACGTATCTTGACGGATTTCCGGCTATAAATAGTCGTCTTCGTCCTCGCTGAAACCCTTCCGCACTCTCACTCTCCACGCCATTGCTGCGCACGAGCCCTCGAGCGAAGAACAGTTCTTGAGCACGAATCGCACCCAGAGCACCACCGGAAACGCAACGCGCCGCCACCGAATGGCATCCTCGCTGTCGTCCCCCACTCGCTCCGCCGCGCTCACCGTCGACGACATCATCAACGACTTGGATCCGCAGCTTGGATCCCCAAAGCACGCCGGCGGCGAGCCGGAAAAGACCGCGGCCTCTGCAGCGGGCGGAGGTGACCTTTCCGCCTCCGCGAACCTCACGGGCTCGAGCTTCGTGCCCTCCCCGCCGTTTGCTCCCGAGACGGCGGAGGAGAAGATCCAGCTTCTCGGCGATGAGCTCGCCGCCGCGGAAGCTGCCGCCTCCGCCGCCGCCGGAGCGGACGAAGAGGTAGAGACTGCAGGCAACTGGATTGCCTGCAGCATTCCGCCAGCCCTCCTTCCAAACCTGGAAAAGGAGGGACTGATCCTGAAAGGGAAATGGCGGATCCCTAAGGACGAGAACGAACCTATGCCGAACGACGGCGAAAGGGTTCTTCTCTCCTCCCATCTCTTAAGAGGTATGGGACTACCACCTTCCGCCTTCTTCCTCCAAATCCTCTCCCACTATAACATCCAACCTCATAACCTGCCACCCAACTCCATTCTTTATATGGCCGGGTTCCAGGCTTTATTTGAGGGTTACTTAGGCTTAGAACCTAGGTTAGATTTTTGGATGTATTGTTTCGGGGTTAAGCGGAACTCCTCGGAGGGCGCACTCCCGACTTGCGGAACCATCTCCTTTACTCTTCGGAGGTTTAGGGAAGATTGGTTCCCCAAGATCAAGACATCAGAATCCGTCAAATTTTGGACGGGTTCTTTCTTCTACCATCCCGATGTGCCTTTCCCAAAAAAGGCCATCGGGGTTCCATCTTTTTCAAACACTGCCGCTGTTCCCCAAGACAATTGGGGAACAGAAGCCGTCCAGGTTCTGCCGCCTGATCTTCTAAGGATCAAGCGGCGCATCGCCAAGCTTACCTCCTCCGATCCACCTCTAACCGGCATGGACACGGTCCTTTGTTGGTTAGATAGGCGGGTCCAGCCGTTGGCCAATCACGGTGGCCGCCTTCTTTGCGACTACACGGGTGCCAACGACCCAATGCGGACAACCAGCAAAGACTGGTCCGTGAGGGATCTTCGACGGCGCGTGAACCAGTTGGTCGCCTCACGCGACCAATACGAAGCGAGTCGGCCTATGTATACGGCCGACAATCCGGCTCCCAAGGTACCTTTTCCGTCATTTGGGTAGAGTTTGACATTCTTTCTCGGATTTTTTCGCTTCTCACCCTGATTTTTATTTTCAACAGATTGCGGAACTTCCAGACTCGGAGCTAGCCTCCGAAGCTGAGCTGGATGCATTGCGTACCGCCTCTACAGGTGGGAGCGAGCGCAAGAAGATTCCTTCCTCTGAGGAAGTTATCGACCTTGACGGAATTCCCGTCGCCACCTCCAGGTTAGATCATCCGGGTTATTTTTCTTTTGTCAAAGTTTTTCTTTCGCCTTCGGAGTTCTAATTTTTCTGGGTTTTTGTTTTTAGCCTGCCTCCCTCCAATCTAAAGCCGAAGAAGCTGAAGAAACACAAAGTTGTGTCCAGCCGAGGCGCTCAACCTTCTCCCGTAATCGCCCCGGACACACCGTCCACGATGGCGGAAGAGCATGCTGCAGCCCCCACCACCAAGCCGCAAGAGCCCAGCCAGCCCGTTGTGTCGAACACGGACACGAGGGAAAGGGCGGCTCCAGAGGTGGGGAAATTTTCTCGGACATTCGACGAGGAGATTCCCACCTTTGACAAGGACTTCAAGATTATCAATGACGGCCTAAGCGCGGCCGGAACTCTTTTTGCGGAATACGCAAAAGGGTTCAATGAAAACTTGGCGGGTTTGCAACGAATGAGCCAGGTATGTAACTCTAGCCCCCAAGCATTAAACAAAATTTAACCTTTTTTGCTTTGATGCTTTATGTTCATTCTTTTCCTTGCCATGTTCCAGCAAACCGCTGAAGCCATTAACATGGAAGTTTTCAACAAACTCTCCATCAAGAATAAAGAAGTTAGAAATCTTCTTTCTATTCTTGAGGAGAGAGAGACAGAGCTGGCATCGTCTCAGCTGGCGTTGTCGGAAACAACAGGTAAGTGTTTTTCCTCTGGAGTTTCCGATGCAATTTTTGTCTAAGTACTTATTCCGGAAGTTTTCTAAACTCGGAATTTTCCTTGCTTTTCAGCTGCTTTGGCTAAGGCCAAGCAAATAGCTGAAGACGCTGGCAATGCCGAGTTTCTCCGAAAGGAGAATTTGGACCTTCACAAGGATCTTGTGAAGGCTCAAAAAGACCTGGAAGCCAGCAGTCTGGCCCTTGGAATTTCTCAATCCAAGGCTTCCGCACAGGCGGAGAAGGACCAGTCCACCATCCGGGACTTGGAGGCTGCTCTGAACCTGCGCCTGGAGGAAGGCTCCGAAATTGACAAAATTGTCGGTAAGTTATTTCTGCATTTACCATTCTTCCCAGTCTTGCTATGTTTCTCTGCTTTTTTACTTAACCTTCTTGGTTGTTTTTGCTAAAAAACAGGAGATAGCCCAGATCTTTCTCGGATTGATAGGATCCGAGCTTTTGGGAAGACCTGGACTTCGATCAGAGCTGCTAGCATGCAGCTGGTCAATAGGTTCATTCCCTCAAGGACTGGGGAGTTCTCGGAAGTTGAAAAACTTCCGGGTGCTATCATGGAGGTGGCGGAGTCCAGGGAATCCATCCTTCGCTCCGCTGCACGGGGTGGTGCACGCATGGCTCTCGGCCTTATGCGTATGCACTACCCTGGTGCAAAATCTTGGCGCGTGGCGTCCGGTGTCCCTCAAGGATACACGGAAACTCAGCGAAATACAATCTTTGAGGAAATCAAAGGCCACACCACCTAGATTGCTTCTATGGTGAATATATCCGTCACTTATCCAGAAGAGGAGGTCCCTGCAGCCCCCGAGGACGATAGCAGCGAGGAGGAGTCGGATGCTTGAAGGGCTGCCTTGAACCTAGATAGTGAAAGTAGACAATAGGAGCATTGTTTTTTACAATGTAATTCAGAATGTAATGCTTCTATTTCTTTTGTATGAATGAGAATTCCGCCTTTTGCAATTTTAATTATGAAATTCTTTGCAAGTTTTTCGGATTTTACTATTCCTTTGTCTTCTAAGTTCTCTGGCATATATGTTTTAACTGTCCTTAGTGTTTGAAATGGCTCGATAGCATTGTGAATCGTCATGTCGAGTAACTGGGTATAACCAATCAGTTGAAACTCGGAAACATGGATCATACTAAAGGCATTTTTACTAACTAGCTCCAGTGACCCACCACATAAGCAATCGGAAAATGCTTAGAGAAGCAAGGAATTTTTTAAATGAAACTTGGGCACGCAGGCAATTCAAGTTTCCTTTAGCCGTTAGCAGGCTGAAAAATCATTCAGTTTCTTAACGCCGAGTACGCAGGCACAATTCGGGTTAACATTGAGTATTTTGTAAGATCATTGGGAAATAGATAAGGTGGAATCATGCTTTTGTACTGAAAAAACATGGATACCATAATTCCGACAACTTTATTTCATGATCTCAAAAGATGTTTACATAGAAATTGAACTAAGTACGGAAGAGACATAACTGCTAGATACTCCAATGCTTTCGCTATCCACTTGACTTTGTCGGATTTCTTCAGCAACTTGTGGAGTGGTAAGGCTTTATCCCCCAGCCGACTAATAAATCTGCTGACGGCAGCGGCGGAACCCGTCAATCTTTGGACATCTTTCACACACGTAGGTTTCGAGATGTTCAAGATGGCTTTGATCTTTTCCGGGTTAACCTCTATTCCTCTGTGAGAAACGATGAAACCCAGAAGTTTTCCTGAGGGAACCCCGAATACGCACTTAGATGGATTTAACTTCATCTTTTATGTGCGCAAGTTTTCAAAAGTTTCTCGCAGATCCTCAAGGAGTGTATCTTTTTTCTTGGTTACGACAGCAATATCGTCCACATAAACATGGACGTTTTTGCCAATCTGACTATGCAAACAATGTTGCATGCAACGCTGGTAGGTTGCACCTGCGTTCTTCAGGCCAAATGGCATGGTTACGTAATAGTGCGTCCCGTATGGGGTTATGAAAGAAGTCTTAATTTGATCTTCCTTTTTCATGCGTATTTGGTGGTACCCGGAGTATGCATCCAAAAAACACAAAAGCTCAGAGCCTGCAGTGGCATCTATTATTTGATCGATTCGCGGTAACGCGAACCTATCTTTCGGACACAATTTGTTCAAGCATGTGTAATCTATACACATTCTAAGAGCAGTAGTGTCTTTCTTCGGTACTAATACCGGATTTGCAGACCATTCAGTGTGGATTACCTCCTGGATGAAATCTGCTACTAAAAGCCGGATAATTTCCTTGTCAATAGCCTTCCGTCTTCTTCCGTCAAATCGACGGAGACCTTGTTTGACGGGTTTTGATCCTGGAATCACCTTGAGTTGGTGCTCAGCAAGTTCCCTGGGTACGCCTGGCATGTCAGCTGGACACCAGGCAAAAATATCCCAGTTCTCATGGAGGAACTTGATGAGCTCGCCTTCCTATTTGTCGGTCATCCCAGTCCCTACGTGAAAGCAAAGTATGGGCACCTAGAGGGGGGGGTGAATAGGTGCTACGACCAATTTTATTTTTTCTCAAAGTTTAGGCTTGACAAGAAGGTAAATTCTCTAGATAGTGCAACTAGTGGTGAATTTACCTATATGACAAGACAAGCAATTAATGCAACAAGTACAAGTAAGTAAAGAGAGGGAGGAACGAGGTAACCGATGGAAGCACACGGAGACACGATGTATTTCCGAGTTCCTCCTTTTTAGGGGAGTACGTCTCGTTGGAGGGGTGTGAGCTCGCCACAAAGGCCTACTCAAAGCCACTAAGGCTTCACCCTATTCTCCGATGAACTTCGCCACAAAGGCCTAGTTCACCTTCCACTATAGAACCCCTTTGAGGCGGGGATCAAATCCTTTACAAACAACTTGGGGCACACACCCACAACTTAATTGGGGGCTCCCAACTCTTCTTGAATCACCAACAAGAAACAAGATGCCTAGGTTCTCCACAAGAGGAAACCCTAGGCAAGATCCCTCAAGCTAGAGAGGGGGAAATGAAGAACGGCTCGGTGAAGATGTAGATCGGGGCCTTCTCCTTCAATCCTCCAAAGATCTTCAAGATTGGGTGGAGGGATTGGGAGTTATGAGGGATTTGGTGAGTTCTTAAATGCTCATAAATGCT
This sequence comes from Alopecurus myosuroides, assembly GCA_028641055.1. Taxonomy (NCBI): domain Eukaryota; kingdom Viridiplantae; phylum Streptophyta; class Magnoliopsida; order Poales; family Poaceae; genus Alopecurus; species Alopecurus myosuroides. The sequence continues at coordinate 369,336,820 of CM054059.1, forward strand.
AAGAGGAAGAACTAGATCTTGGGGAAGAAGAGGAGGGGTATTTATAGTCCCTCCTCACAACTAGTCGTTGTGCAGGAAAAAAGGTACCGGAATATCCGGTCCAAGTTTGGACCGGAATATCCGGTCAGCTTGCTCCACGCAGATCTGCAGAGCTGGACCGGATTATCCGGTTGATCCGGAATAATCCGCTACAAATAATCCGGTAGATGCCAGTACGCAAATCTTCTAGTCCTTAGCCATTTTTCCACTTCTTCAACTGCAACCGGAATATCCGGTATGGATATGAAATATCCGGTACAAATAATCCGGTTGACTCCAGTAGCTCCAAGCTTCTAGTCCTTAGCCATTTTTCGCAGCAACCGGAATATCCGGTCCAGGATGAATAATCCGGACCAAATAATCCGGTTCACTTCTGTGAGCAAAACTTCCAGTCCTTAGCAGTTTTCGCGTAACTTCATGAACAACCGGAATATCCGGTCCGGGATGAATATTCCGGACCAAATAATCCGGTTGACTCCAGTATGCGAAACTCTCAGTCCATAGCCATTTTTGTGCTCCTTCATCAGCAACCGGAATATCCGGTCCAGGATGAATAATCCGGTCCGAATAATCCGGTTGAGTTCTGTCCCAAAACTCTCAGGCCAAACTTCACCGACTTTTCGGTGATCGATGCCGATGTTAAGTATAACACCTGCACACTAAACACCTCGATAAATAATGTACTTAGTATTGTTAACTAACACACAAAACACTGGGAAAACGAAATGCACTTTCAGTCTCCCCCTTTTTGGTGTTAGATGACAATACTAAGATTTGCAATAAACCTTGACAGGAATCATGTTTGAAACAAGATGGAAATCTCTCCCCCTATCTCTATGCATATCTTTTGTTTGCCTCAAACGCAAATGGATGCAATGATGTATAGGGAGAAATTTCCAACAAGTAGCAAACATGCCAATGAGTCAATATCACCAATATGTTGAGTGTAAAAAAAGTATATACCTTGTGCGAAAATGATATATCCAAGAATAACCAAGCACAACCATAGATAATCTCCTCAACATATACGATAGATAACCATCACACCACTAATAGATAAACCATGATAATATCCAGATAACCAACATAGTCTCCCACAATATCACACATAGTTTTAAACGAGATAATAAACGACATAAGTTCACGAACACGACAAACGAAGATACTAAAATGGACACAAGCTCTCAAAGAAGGATAAAAGCAAATGCTTGTGCCCGAACCCATGCAAATCCCGTAGTCTAATAGCTACTTCTCCCCCTTTGGCATCGAGACACCAAAAAGGAGGGAAATAGCTAATCTAACGTCCCAGACACGGTCTAAGCATCCGACTCGCCTCCAGACTCCTGCTCAGCATCAGACTCCTCCTCATCCTCATCCTCATCATGGTCTCCAGAAGCAGTATCCTGAGTAGACCGGAGAGCCGCCTCAATGCTCTCCCAAGGAGTGAAATCCCCAGCAGACCAAGCAGAGAAAGACTGGGCAGCGATAGGAGCAGGTACATCACCAGTGCCACCACTCATGTGGTGGAGAATCTGTCGCTGTGAGCTAGCCAAGTCAGTGTCCCTGCGATACGCCCTGTACTGTTCCTTGTGAATATCCACCTTCATGCAGAGCACGTTGCGCTGAAACCAGGAGAGCTTCCTGACGTGGCCGCAAGGTGCTAATATCAGACACGGGCGCCCTGGGAGCAGACTGAGAGCCAGAAGAAGGACCACCCATAGAGGAACCACCCTCAAATGGAGCACTCTGAGAAGCAGCAGCAGTCTTCATCTTCCTCTTGACATACAGCTTCTTGACCTTGTGCTCAGCCATGGGTAACTCTGTGTACTCCTTCCTCATCTCATACTTGATGAGCATCATGATATAGGGAGCATAGGGAATGGTGTAGCCACCAATCATAGCAGAGTAAAGCTCGTGATAGATGATGTCCATCACATCCACAGTATAGGAGACAGACGAGTCCTCTTCCTCCATGCACTCCTTAGCCAGAATCAGAAGGTTGCATAAAGGAGTGGTGAGAGCATCATTGTTACCTCCACTCGGCACAAGGAAGGCTCTAAAAATGCGAACCAGCTGATCATAAAGTGGAAGAAGTCCCTCAAGTCCCCCAATGGTGAAACCAGGGGCATACAGCTCAGCCATGGCCACCTCCCTCCTCGGCCTATCAACCTCATGGACGCGGCGACCAAGAGGAGGGTGCTCGCTGTAAGAGTATCCAAGACGTCGGGCAAACCTCTCAAAAGATGCTTCACATGCTGTGGACTCAGACATCCACTTGAGGCGGCACACAATATCCTGAGTACTGAACACAAGAGTGGACATAAACTGCATCACAAGCTGTGTGTTGTAGTTGCACTGAGTCTCCATAAGCTTCACTAGTCCAAAACGCTCAACAATACTAGCTGCATCAGCAAATTCCTCCTTGGCCTTGAGAGCGGCATGGTCATATGGATGCATAGCACGACAAGGAAAACGGTAGTCACAATAGATATCAGCATAGATATAGGACTGCTCCAGATTCCAAAACCGAGGATCAATGTTTGCAACACGCGGAGAAAGATAGACATCCTTCTTCCTGAGCTCATTGAAGTCCGCAACAGGAATGTCGGTCTCATAGTTGAGCCGAGGCTTCCTCTTGTTTCTGACAGAAACCTGCTTCTTGCGCTTCGGAACGCTCCTCTCACCCTCACCACCTGTGAAACAAGATAGTAGAGGAATAACACAAGATGAGTACACTAGTGTCAAACAACGGATACAATCATGCATAAAAATGATAGAGGAGATTCCAGGAAACAATCGAGGTAAAAAACTGGGAAAGATTAATTTGGGGCTGCCCTAAAACAGTACTGGACATAGCCGGATATTCCGGTTCAAAACTGAACCGGATATTCCGGTTACCCGGATATTCCGGTTCAGTCGTGGACCGGATATTCCGGTAGGTTGCGGGACAGCACCAAATCAATCTAAATCTCAGATTTCCACAAAGATTGTACTCAAGTGATTCTAATCTATTGTTTCTAGCATGCAAGGGGACCTCTCCGGAACGAATTCTACCAAGCATAGCCAACAAAAACGCAAATCCATGGAAAGGTAGGGTTATAGCACCAAGATTCAAGAGATTTGAACGTTACCGGAGTCCATGGAGAAAAATGCTTGGGTAGAATCGTTCCAAATCGCGAGGGGAATGAGATCCGGGCCAAAGCTCCAAGATCCCGCGGAGGAAACGGCCCAGGAGGCCAAGAATCACGGCGGCGGCGTTTTGGTGGAGAGGAGCAGATGGGAAAAGGGCAAGAACTGCCCCTCCCCGTCGGGCTCCAGGCTTTATGATGTGCACCGAACCGGATATTCCGGTTCATACTTGAACCGGATATTCCGGTACAGCCGGATATTCCGGTCCAGAACTGGACCGGAAATTCCGACTGCCTCCTGATTCGAAATTTCCTCGTTTTCAACGGACGACACTAGTGCTTAGAAAAGAAAGGCTTTTTGAGAGAAAGGCTTAGGATAGATTTAACAAACTGAGACTAGTACTTATCCCTCTCAAGAGCAAGAAACAATCAACTAAAATACCAATTGAGTGGGATTTTCCTAGGAAGAACCACTTAGACGGGAAAAACACACGAAATGCAATGAAATGACAAGTAGAAAAACCCAACTAAGATCCAACTCTTCGAAATGAAGAGGTTGGTGGCCTAGGCCACCATGTAAGAGATCATGGTATGCAACCGCGAAGATGTATCTTGGGTGCATTGCCACTTCTCGACATTGAAGCTCACAATTCAACATTAGAAAAAGAGAGATCATAATGAATTTTTGCTTTGGGCATAATGGGGGGAGGGAGAATCCAATGTATTAGGATAACACTCCCCCTATGTCCATGCCTACATCTAAACTCGAATACGTTTCATCTATAGGGGTGTGTGCAAGATAGTCAAGTCAAGCTCCTTGAATCAATCACATTTAGCTCATTCCTCAAGAACAAGAATCTTGCATCATCAAGTGGCTTCGTGAAAATATCCGCAAGATTGTCCTTGGTGGGCACATAAGATAGTGCAATATCCCCTCTTGCCACGTGATCACGGATGAAGTGGTGGCGAATTTCAATGTGCTTCGTCCTTGTGTGTTGCACCGGGTTGTAAGCAATCTTGATGGCACTTTCATTGTCACATAAAAGAGGCACTTTGTCCAAATGGACACCATATTCCTTAAGAGTTTGCCTCATCCATAACAATTGAGTGCATGCACTAGCGGCGGCAACATACTCGGCCTTGGCGGTGGAGAGAGAGATGCAATTTTGCTTCTTCGAGGACCAACTTACAAGGGACCTACCAAGAAATTGGCAAGCCCCGGAAGTTGACTTCCTATCATCTTGATCACCCGCCCAATCGGAATCCGTATATCCATTGAGAGAAAATTGTGCCCCCTTTGGGTACCACAAACCAAATCTTGGGGTATGAACCAAATAACGAAAGATCCTATGAACCGCCATTAAATGGCAATCCTTAGGAGCCGCTTGATACCTTGCACACACACCTACACTCAAAACGATATCGGGCCTAGATGCACAAAGATAGAGCAAAGAACCAATCATAGAACGATAAAGTTTTTGGTCCACATCCTTACTCCCTTTTGGATTACGAGAGAGATGACACTTGACTTGCATAGGAGATGTCTTGATCTTAGCATCTTGGAAGTTAAACCTCTTGATCATATCTTGGGTATACTTGGCTTGAGAAATGAAAGTCCCACGAGCCAATTGCTTGATCTCAAAGCCAAGGAAGAATTTAAGCTCACCCATCATAGACATCTCGAACCTGTCAGTCATAAGCTTAGAGAACTCATTATTGAAGGCTTGGTTAGTTGAGCCAAAGATGATATCGTCCACATAGAGTTGGCATATGAAAATCTCTCCCTTTACTCTCTTGGTGAAGAGAATGGGGTCAATCTTCCCAACTTCGAAACCACGATCATCTAACAACTCCCTAAGGTGCTCATACCAAGCACGAGGTGCTTGTTTGAGACCATAGAGAGCCTTGTCAAGTTTGTAAACGTGGTTGGGAAAGTTGAGATTCTCGAACCCCGGAGGTTGCTTGACATATACCTCCTCTTTTAGTGGACCATTCAAGGAAGCACTTTTCACATCCATTTGTTGCAATTTGAAATTATGTGAGGATGCATAAGCAAGGAGGATACGGATGGACTCAAGGCGAGCCACGGGCGCGTAGGTTTCATCAAAGTCAATGCCTTCAACTTGGGTGTAACCTTGAGCGATCAATCTAGCCTTGTTCCTGATGACAATGCCATTCTCATCTTGCTTGTTCTTGAAAATCCACTTGGTACCAATAACATTGTGGCAATCCTTGGGTTTCTCAACCAATCTCCAAACTTTGTTGCGCTCAAAGTTATTGAGCTCATCATGCATAGCTTCAACCCAATCGGAGTCCTCAAGAGCTTCATACACTTTCTTAGGCTCCACCATAGAGATATGAGCTTGATGCTCACAAAAATGAGCCAATTGCCTTCTAGTGGATCTTCTAGTTTGAACATCCTCCAAGACCTTGTCATCTTGGGCATCAATTTGCTTCAAAGCTCTTCTTATCCTTTTGATGCGACGAGCTTTGATCTCCTCATTATTGCGAGGAGGAATCACTTGATCATCTTGATCATTCGGGTCCCCATCTTGACCAACATGGCCTTGATCATCAACATCGTCATCAACAATATCTTCAATACTAGCTTCAACTTGAGAAGAGGATGAAGAGGATGATTGATCTTGGCCTTGATCTTGACTCGCATTAGTGAGAGGAGTGGGTACGACTTGCGGAGTCACTTGATCAACGAGAGGAGGGTCTTGAATATGTTCTTGGTTAGGTGTAGTAGTTGGCTCCTTGGCTTGATCTTCTAATGTAGAGGAGGGCTCCACTTGGGTAGAGCATAGTCCTTCTCGAGTCGCCATAAGGTGTCCCTCGATGGGGCGGAAGAATCCCACACCCATCCTTCCTATGGCTTCTTGAGGCATTTCAACATCTACATTTGAAACATGAAATTGCGCCACTTGGGAGCCGTCATTTTCCTCTAAAACCACACTACAAGATTCTATGACAATCCATGAGGCTTTGTCAGAGACTTTATAAGTGTGGGATTCAGCACTGTAACCAACAAAAATACCCTCAATAGTTTTGGATTGAAATTTCGACAACCTAATAACCTTGATCAAATAAAAGCACTTACAACCGAATACACGGAAGTAGGATACGTTGGGCTTGTTGCCGGTGAGGATCTCATATGGGGTCTTGCTCAAGCCTTTGCGGATGTAGAGGCGGTTGGAGGAGTGGCATGCAGTGGATATGGCCTCGGCCCATAAATATTGGGGAGAAGAGTACTCCGCCAACATGGTCCTTGCCATATCCAAGAGAGTGCGATTCTTCCTTTCGGCAACACCATTTTGTTGAGGAGTGTAAGTGGCGAAGTATTGGTGACGAATGCCTTCTTCACTAAGAAATTCATTCAATGTATAGTTCTTGAGCTCCGATCCATTATCACTCCTAATAGCCATGATTTGCACATTGTGTTGACGTTGCACTTCGTTGGAGAAGTCGATGATGGTTTGTTTGGTCTCACTCTTGCACTTGAAGAAATAAACCCAAGTGTATCTTGAATAATCATCGACAATCACCAAGCAATACTTCTTGCCGCCAAGACTTGCCTCGGGCACGGCACCAAAGAGATCAACATGGAGAAGCTCCAAGATCCTCTTTGATGAAATAATAGTCTTGGCCTTGTGCACAATGTCATGCATCTTCCCTTCAACACACGACCTACAAACGCGATCCTTTGCAAAGGAAACATTTTCTTTTAGTCCAACAATAAGGCCACTTTTGTGAAGACTTTGCAAAGTTCTCATGTTGACATGGGATAGGCGGCGATGCCATAACCATCCCAAGTCCGCCTTCCCGAAAAGACACATTGCTTGAGTGTTGGTTGACTTAGAAAAGTCTACCACATACAACTCATTTTCAACATGTCCCACGTGAGCGACGTCAAGAGTCTTGCTTCTCAAAAGGACCACAATATCACCATCAAAGAAGACGGAGAACCCCATCTTACTAAGAGAGCGGACGGAAAGTAAATTGTAACTAAGGGATTCGACAAGCATGACGTTCACGATAGTGATATCGGGAGCCACCACAACCTTGCCAAACCCGGATACCTTAGACTTGGACGAGTCCCCATAGGTGACGGTTGCTTGGATGTCATTTGGTCGCAACTCCGTCACAAGTTCTTTGCTTCCGGTCATATGATTAGTGCATCCACTATCAAGAATCCATTTAGTCCCACCGGAAGCATAGTCCTGCAAGAGATCATTGACTAGAGTTAGGACCCGAGTTGGGTCCCTTTATGTTAGTAACAAGGGTCTTTGGAACCCATATAGTGTAGTCAATGAACCCCTCAATTGGACCAACATATTTAGCTTGCACAACACCATAATAATCAACATATAAGAAATGGTGTGGGTTGTTAGTTCCCGCGGAGGTGCTACGAGTAGTGTTGTCCCTCATGACACTACTACTTGAGGCACCATTGCTTGCTTGTGCGGGTGTGCTACGAGTAGGGTTGTCCCTAATGACAATACCACCCGAAGCACCATGTTTGTTCTTCTTCTTGTTCTTATTCTTCTTGTTCCTTTTCTTGGCTACATAGCCAAGACCTTGCTTGCCCACTTGTTTCCTTGGAGCACTCAATTGTGGTCTAGAAATGACCGCATTAGAGCTTGGGGCGACCACTTGTGGGGTGGCGAGCACCACCTTTTCGACTAGAGTGCTTTTTCCCTTGAGCCTTGCTAGCTCATCCTTCAACCTAGCATTTTCCTCAATAATATTTGCATGATCACAAGAAGAAGTAGAAGTGCTAGGATGGTTAGATTGAGTAAGTTGAGTTTGGAGTTGTTCATGCAACTCTTTGAGGGATGAGTGTTGGCTTTCCAAAGCTTTGTGAGCATTGGTTAGCTTTTCAAACTCCTCGGTTAGTTTACCATGACCAACCCCAAACTCTAATTTATCCTTTTTAGCCTTTTTATATTTAGCAATAGCAAGATCACGTTCCTTAATGATTTTAGAGACAAGTTCATTATGAGTAGTTTCAATAGTTTCAAGTTCATCCTCTAGAGAAACTCTACCATCATGCTCTTCTTCAAGAGTCATTGAGAGGGATGCAATTTCATCCGCATCCCTTCTCTCAACCTTACCTTTCTTCTCAAGGGCCTCTTGGGCCTCTCCCAATTGCCTCATGAGATGCTCAAAGTACTTCTTGGTCTCCCTTTGCATGTTAGACATAAAACGGTCCAAGGAGGCCATTTCCTCTTCTTCTCTAAGACTAGCAATATGTTCTAGTTCACTAGGGGTCTTAGAGTTAGGAGAAGATGATACCTCCGTGGCCTTATCCATGAAGCACTTGGCATTGCGTTGAGGAAGATTTTCATTGGGGGATTCAAAGAGAGATGACGAAGATGGAGTGGAAGCAATAGCTAGAGCGGCCACTTCACTTGTTGTTTCTTCTTCTTCATCACTCCCGGAATCATACTCCTCTTGAGTCAAGAGCACAAACTTGGTGGGGGTTTTCTTGTTGAAAGGTTTCTTCTTGAAATGAGGTTTCTTGTATTCAACCTTGGACTTGTCCTTGCGGATGAGCTTGCCGCTATGGTTCTCTCTATTCTCGTAGGGGCACTCCGCAATGAAATGGTACTTGTCTTAGCAATTGAAGCAAGATCTCACTTTTTGAGCCCCATCATTACCATAACGAGACTTGGTCTTCTCATCAACAAATTTCTTGCCTTTAGGGGGATTGTTCCAAAACTTTTGCACGGTGAGAGCAATTAGATCCTTTAGAACGGGATCATATTCTTGTTCCTTAAATGGAGGCAATGCTTCTTCACCATCTTCATCATTCTCAACTTCTCTTGACAACACCTTGGCCTTCAAAGCAACGGAAGCTCCTTGATGCATTCCAATAGCCCTAGCACGGTTGTCAAGAGCATTCTTGGTTTGCACTTTGTAGGAGCTCAATTCTTGCATGACTTGGGTAGAGGTCATGGTGGAGAAATCATGTCTCCCTTGAATGCTCTTCATATCCGTGCCCTCAAAAGGCATCACGACAATTATGAACTTCCTCTTGATCCAAGCATCATCAATATGTGTTGCACCCGCATTAGAGAAAGCGGTGGCAAGAGATTTGAGTCTTCGATACATGTCAACATGATCTTCTCCATCACGCATGAAAAATCCTTCGGCCTCATTGGTCAAGGTGTCATAGCGATTTCTTTGCATGCTCTCATTCCCAACAAACATGATGACAAGTGCATCCCATGTTTCTTTGGCGGTGGAGAAGTGTTGAAGATGAGGCATGTGATTGGGGCCCACGGCTTGATGAAGGATGGATAAAGCGGTGTAATTGAGTTGGCAATCTACAACCTCTCTTCTTGTGAGATTCTTGGGATCATATGGCTTGTATCCATCACGAGTGATTCTCCAAAGATCTATACAAGAAGAGTTCAAGTGAGTCTCCATGTAGTATTGCCATTCACGAAAAGAATATGCATCAATTTTAGGTGGATCTCCTCTAGGAATTATATGAGGAAAAGGGATGGGAGGATCGGGAGAATATTGGCCTTCAACGGCATGATATCCTTCCTTTCCACTCGCACCCTTCTTAGCGGATTGTTCGGCGGAAGCAGTTTTAAGTGGTTCACCATCAACCCCTTTCTTGGCACCCTCCGTTTCCGGAGGGGATGAGTCGACCACCTCCGGTTCTTTGGCTTTGAGGAGTGTTGTCATGAGTTGATGCAACTCCTCAAATTTAGTGTCTATGGATGAGGTCAATGATTCTCTCAAAGCATTGAGATCATTCATGGACACATTTCCATCGGACGGAGCGTCATCCAACTCATCTCCCATACTTAAACTCTTAGGCGGTTAAGCCCGATAGAAGAGCCGAGGCTCTGATACCAATTGAAAGCAAAGTATGGGCACCTAGAGGGGGGGTGAATAGGTGCTACGACCAATTTTATTTTTTCTCAAAGTTTAGGCTTGACAAGAAGGTAAATTCTCTAGATAGTGCAACTAGTGGTGAATTTACCTATATGACAAGACAAGCAATTAATGCAACAAGTACAAGTAAGTAAAGAGAGGGAGGAACGAGGTAACCGATGGAAGCACACGGAGACACGATGTATTTCCGAGTTCCTCCTTTTTAGGGGAGTACGTCTCGTTGGAGGGGTGTGAGCTCGCCACAAAGGCCTACTCAAAGCCACTAAGGCTTCACCCTATTCTCCGATGAACTTCTCCACAAAGGCCTAGTTCACCTTCCACTATAGAACCCCTTTGAGGCGGGGATCAAATCCTTTACAAACAACTTGGGGCACACACCCACAACTTAATTGGGGGCTCCCAACTCTTCTTGAATCACCAACAAGAAACAAGATGCCTAGGTTCTCCACAAGAGGAAACCCTAGGCAAGATCCCTCAAGCTAGAGAGGGGGAAATGAAGAACGGCTCGGTGAAGATGTAGATCGGGGCCTTCTCCTTCAATCCTCCAAAGATCTTCAAGATTGGGTGGAGGGATTGGGAGTTATGAGGGATTTGGTGAGTTCTTAAATGCTCATAAATGCTAAGAGGAAGAACTAGATCTTGGGGAAGAAGAGGAGGGGTATTTATAGTCCCTCCTCACAACTAGTCGTTGTGCAGGAAAAAAGGTACCGGAATATCCGGTCCAAGTTTGGACCGGAATATCCGGTCAGCTTGCTCCACGCAGATCTGCAGAGCTGGACCGGATTATCCGGTTGATCCGGAATAATCCGCTACAAATAATCCGGTAGATGCCAGTATGCAAATCTTCTAGTCCTTAGCCATTTTTCCACTTCTTCAACTGCAACCGGAATATCCGGTATGGATATGAAATATCCGGTACAAATAATCCGGTTGACTCCAGTAGCTCCAAGCTTCTAGTCCTTAGCCATTTTTCGCAGCAACCGGAATATCCGGTCCAGGATGAATAATCCGGACCAAATAATCCGGTTCACTTCTGTGAGCAAAACTTCCAGTCCTTAGCAGTTTTCGCGTAACTTCATGAACAACCGGAATATCCGGTCCGGGATGAATATTCCGGACCAAATAATCCGGTTGACTCCAGTATGCGAAACTCTCAATCCTTAGCCATTTTTGTGCTCCTTCATCAGCAACCGGAATATCCGGTCCAGGATGAATAATCCGGTCCGAATAATCCGGTTGAGTTCTGTCCCAAAACTCTCAGGCCAAACTTCACCGACTTTTCGGTGATCGATGCCGATGTTAAGTATAACACCTGCACACTAAACACCTCGATAAATAATGTACTTAGTATTGTTAACTAACACACAAAACACTGGGAAAACGAAATGCACTTTCACTACGACGATGAACTTTGTCGGATCTTTAGGGTCTAGGATTACCTGCTTTGTATTTTCAGACGCCTTGAAGCTGTCTGTTGGCTTCCGAGTTTCTTTTCCTGCCGGCATTTCTGTCGGCGATACCTCCTTGGCTAATTCCTTCAATTCTTCCTTTGCTATTACTCTCTGAGCGCAAAGGGCGTTTTCTTTCTCCAACTCGTTTGCCAACTTGAAGTCACCAGCTATGGTGATTACTCCTCCTTTGGGTCCTGGCATCTTCAGCTTGTTATAAATATAACAGGATCTTGCCATGAATTTGGCGAAAGCTGGACGTCCGAGTATTGCGTGATACATGCCTTCGAACGGCACTACTTCGAAGGATACTTTTTCCTGCCGGAAGTGATCTTTATCTCCGAAGGTGACATCTAGGGAAATTTCTCCTAGGGATCGTGCTTGTCTGCCAGGAACAATGCCATGGAAGCGTATGTTGCTGTAATTGAGCTGGGACTCGGAAATCTTCAGATGCTTCAGTGTATCCAGGTACATTATGTTAATGCTGGATCCTCCATCCATCAGCACTCTTCTTAGCCTAGTGTTCTGGACAATAGGGCTTACGACAAGAGCTTGTGTGCCGGGTTCAGGGATATTCCCGGGATGATCAGACTGATCCCAGGTAATTGGTGTGTTGGAGTACTTCAAGAATTTCGGGGTTGCCGGGACAACCGCGTTTATTTCTCGAAGTGTTCTTTTGGCCACCTTTGCTGACGGAGTTGCTAGGAATGTTAGCATTGCTTCTCCATCAACTCTCGGAAATTTGGGTTCGCCCTTTCGCTGTTGTTCCTGGATTTTTTCATCAGTGTCGGATTCACTGTCTTCTTTTTCAGCTTCTGGCTTTTGTTTGGTGGGTTTCCTTTTGGAACCCTTCCCCTTATTTCCGGATCCTGCACTGCCTTTCATGTGCTTATTCAGCCGACATTGCACGTTTGTATGGGTGGGTTTCCCAAATTGTGAATGGTGGACACAGGGTTCTGACTTAATCCTCTCCCATTCCTCTGGAGTGTAGTTTATTGGATCTGTACTGCGTCCTTTCCACTTATTCCCTTTTTCACTTCCAAAGGCTATGTTGACTTCTTTGGGTTTTGTCGTTGTTTCTGGAGTTCCTTTTTTGTCAGAACGAGGAGTTTTCTTAGCAAGTATCAGTGATTCGATATTGCCCCCTCTTGCTCTGATGTCGTCTTCGGCTGCAGCATGTTCGTTGGCGGTTGTAAGCATAGATCCGAGATCTTTGTGCTGTTTGGAACCAACCATGAACGGTACAAGCCCGGGTTTTAGGCCATTGACGAAAGCATGCATTTCTTGTACGTCAGTTACTCCAGAACAACTATTCTTCATTGCTGTCCATCTGGAGATGAAATCCACGTATGGTTCATCCTCGAATTGGGTGCAACGGTTCAGCTGGGTGATGCTATTCGGGCGTTTGTACGTTCCCCGGAAATGCTGAGTAAATACTCTAGCCATATCATCCCAGCTGTCGACAGTTCTTGATGGTAATCCATTGATCCAATCTCTGGCTCCATCCAGTAACATTAGGGGAAGAAACTTGACAGCTTCCAGGTCTGTCCCATTGTTGATCTGGACGGATGTATAGTAGTCTGAGAGCCAGGTGTCCGGGTTTGTGCTGCCGGTATATTTTTGGTACGTTGGACCAACTTTGGCGAAGCCAGAATGCAGGGTTATCCTTCGGATCCTGTCAGTGAAACACTTAGGACCAAAGTATAGATCATCCTTTTCCGCTCTGTCAATGTGTGCGGAATATCTTCCAGCTGAATGGACAGAAGGGGATCTACTCCTTTCTTTTCCATTGTTGCGCGGACGCGCTTTTCCGGGATTGTATCTATCTCTTCCATGATCACGCCCTTTTGGATTAGGTGGAGTCCTGATCCTGTGCCTTTCTTTATCCTTAGGAGGTGTCCGAGATCTCTCACGTCTGTGAGGTATATCGTATCTTCCGGCTTTCTCAGCTGGGTTTCTCGGAGGTGGCATTATTTTGCCGTCATTCCGGTATTTTTCTTCCCGATCGTGGGGTTTGAGTCCACCTTTCGGGGGATGGGATCCGGTTCGGGACGCTTCATCCCTATTGTCGGGGTTTTTCTTGTCTTTTTTCGGATCCTCTTTTTTATCCTTTGAATTGTCTGAATCTCCAGGTTCCTCTGGTCCGGGTGCTCCGGCGGCGCAAGTAGCTGTTTTGCATAGGGCGGAGTTATCCTGCAGTCTTCCTGATCGCTCTTGGGCCCGCTATTGTTGTTGCAATGCTTTTCCTAGGAAAGCATACACCCCCTGGAGCTTTTCACCATTAGAGTACAAGTCATTGTTGAGGATGGCGAACGCTGCTTCCACGTTTTCTTCTGCGGTTTTGTATATTGGTTCGCCTCTGGCATCTTTGCCGTTTCCCTGCTTTTGCCAAGATGGGTTGTGAAACCTTTCTTTTGGCGGCAGTACTTCCGGTCTTACGATTCCGGGTAACCTTGTAGGTTTAATGCCAGATCTATTCTTTCTCTCGTACTCCTCAATTTCTTCCTTCATGAGCTTAATGTCATCCTGGTTTTTTTGGAGGTGTTCGCGAGTTCTGAGTAGATGTTGCTGTTGCCGTTGGAAGGCTCGTCTCCTGGCTTCCAGCATCTCAGGGGGTTCGTTTACTCCCACTGGCGTTTGCAACAGCTGCTGTTCTTCCTGTTCCGTCATTGGCGGAGCAAGGATTTCTTTGATTTTCTTCTCCGCAGTCTTTGTTCCGCTAGCATCTCCTACTTCCAGGTTTTCATCAGCTAGATCAGCTGATTTTTTCTTCCGGATTTTGTATTGGAGTTTCTTAGAACCACGGTGCTTTTTCTTGGAAGAGGGAGGTTTTTTGACAGGCTCATCTTCTGTCAGTTCCTTTACATTAGGAAATATCGGAGAAGTTTCTCCGTCTTCTCTCTCTTCCTCTGGCGGAGGAGTTTTAGGGCTTTCCTGGCTGCCGGCGTCCGTGGTATCAGCCGGTTTCGCCATTAGCACTTCATGGAATCCCTCTTGAAAAGATTTAACTTTCCTTTCGAAGGCGTCCGCGTCTTCGTCTTCGGAATCAAAATCATCTGATCCGGTTTCTGATTCCAATCTCGCCTCAATGGCGGCTAGTACAGAGTCAGCTTCCGAGTTCATCGTCATGTTGACAGATGTCGGATCTTCCGTCTGTATGACGGGTATCGGATCTTCCGTCTCTGTGATGGGTGTGTTTTTGTCTGCCTCTTGCACGGGATTTCCGTCATCCGTGTTTTCGGCGACTTCGGATTGCACCATGCCGATAAAGTGTGTATCACTTTTTTGTCGGCGATCTGAGCAGAATCCAGTATCATAGTCATCTTCGACTGGGTATAGGGCGGGTGGGAAATATTTGCTTCCACCGCAAAACCCCATTGCTTCTGCAGTTAGTCCGATAAAGATGTTAGCAGATCCGATCGGTAACACGCAGGCACTTACCAGGTGGTTTTGCGCCGGTATGTAGGATCCGTTGTCGAGGAAGCGTTCGACGTCGTTGTTGAATTCCAAGCTTCCAACAGTGATTGATCTTCCGATTCCGCCGAGTATCCCAGATCGAAAATTCACGCCTGGCGTCGTTTGCCCCACGGTGGGTGCCAACTGTCGAGACATCGTAGTAGTTTTCATAGACGGGGGTGCCATGAGACTACGGTAGAGACGTGGGGTAACGGGATCGCGTGATGGACAGTGAACACAAGATTTACCCAGGTTCGGTACGTCGCGACAGTACGACGTGCCTACTCCTGCACTTCTCACTAATCAGGACTAAAGCCTGGATATAGAATTACAATGTGAGGTTTAGATCTAGCTATTCGCAGAGGATCAACTTCTCGGCGAGTTAGCCTATCGCTTCTTCTCTGTTATCCCTTATCCAACTTATCTTTCGTCCGGCTTTATATAATAGCCGGATTAGGGCTTACAGAATAGGAAACCTAGAAGACTACGGTAACTATAACTTGGAAAGTAAGGAATATGTCTTCTCCTCCAAGCCAGATCACGTGGGCCGCGATCCGGGTCCTTCTAGAATCCGGCTTCTGTGCGTCGAGTTACTGGGCCGCCCAATGAACCTTAGCCCACTACCACTTGGGCCACCCTGGTAATCCGGCACTTTGACTACCATCTGATATACCCCTATTTGGTATATATCCGACAACCCCGCTTCCACCTCTTCTAGCATTTGGATAAGCGGATGAAGCCACTAGTCCAGGGTGTGAAATCCAATCAACAAGTGAGATAATTTTTTTCTATTTGCGTCCTCATGAGCTAAAACAGGGGCACAAAACAGGTGTAATTTTGAAGGTTTTAAAGGTAGCACACAAGCAATTTACTTGGAGTGGCGGTGAAATACCACATGTAGGTAGGTATGGTGGACACAAATGGCATTGTTTTGGGCTTAAGGTTTGGATGCACGAGACGCATTCCCTCTCAGTACAGGTTTTTGGCTAGCAAGGTTGGGTAGCAAGCATAAGAATTGAGGTAAAACAAACAAATACATATATGATAAAGCCAATCATGCAATCTTCCTTGAAGGTACAAACAAACTTATTTGGGAATATTAAGCTTATGATCTAACAAGAAAGAAAGATCATGGAATAATATATCTACATGCAACTCCCTCTTTTCTACTTAAGTCTTAACAAATTGTTGCTACTGACCAATGCTAAGTTTTCCAAAATCAACTAGATTAACTTGAAGCTCCAACATTGATACCAATACTAATAAAAAGATCAACCATATAACAAAAATTGCAAACTAAAATAAAGTAGAGCAAGTAGATGATGAAACTTCTCATTAATATTTCATTACGGCAACTCAAACCAAGGGATACAACGATAACCAACTAAAGAGTGATACTTCCATACTGCAAACCGTACTATATGATATTTTCTCTACTCATGATATGACTCTACTAAAAGGTAAAAAGGGTGAAAGATAAAGGTGTGATGTCGCGACACTCCCCCAATCTTGGAACAAGCCAAGGAGATTCCAATACCAATGACGAATCAATTCTTCGGTGGTGGTGGTGATGCACTTTTCTCAAGCAAGGCATGAAAACTCTTCAGCATCTCACGAAACTTGTCGTTCTCCTCTTGAAGAATCTCTACCTCCGTCCTTAAAGCTCGATAACGTTCACAGAAGTCATTTGCGACTCGAAGAGCTTCCTCTACTCCAGGGATGGGACTAAGGCCCGGAACTGATGGTCTTGGTTCCTCCATGCTACAAGAAGAAACACTGCTTTATGACGACCTCTTTTCTTCTCTCTTGACGCCTCGATCCGTGTTCTTGCGCTTGGGACCTTGGAGATCATCTTCCATTGGATCCTTCCCCTTGTTGTTGTTGGCGAAGGCCATGATGCTTCTAAAATGGAAAACAGATATGGCAGAAACAGCTCGAAACAGAAAAACGACGAGAAAACGATATACAGACCTCGAGGGGTTAAATTTCAGAAACATATGTAGAGAAAGGAATTCCAGGTCGAAAACGAGTCGAAGAGGGGCTCCGGGGCTACCACACCATAGGGTGGCGTGGCCAGGGGTGGTCCCGCGCCCCCAGGTGGTGTGGTGCCCTCGGGCACCTCCTCCTACTCTTCTTCGGCTCGGTATTTTTCATATTTTTCAAAAACCAATAAATTATAACTTGGAAGGTAATCCATGAACTTTTTTCTTAACAAAACCGTTACCTATTCCAAAACAGACTCTGCAGATTCTGCAATCTTCCCTCTAATGAACTTCTCCGGAGTCATTACTTTAATAACATCAACATCTTCATCATAAGAATCCCCAGAAATATAATGTTTGAGTCTTTGCCCATTTACCACTTGTGTAGTGTTATCTTTGAGAGAAGCAATTTTGATTGCACCCGAACGATACACTTCTTCAATAACATAGGGGCCTTCCCATCTCGAGAGTAATTTTCCTGCAAAAAATCTGAGATGAGAACGATACAATAGAACTTTCTCACCAACATGAAACTCTCTCTTAAGAATTCTCCTATCATGCCATTGTTTAACTTTTTTCTTTAAAGAGTCTAGCATTTTCATAAGCTTCACATCTCCATTCATCTAGATGATTCAAATCAAGCATTCTTTTTTTTTTGATAAAGGACTTTATTACTTAAAAGTTAAGCATTACACCCGGCCTCTGCATCATAAAATGCACATAACCGAAATCTAGAAACCAAGAAATATAAAAGATGACAAGTCTAAACAAATCACAAAGACATAGACTGTCCTCTCTATGGAGCTGCTATCCTCAGATCAAGCAGCCATCCATGTGGGATAAAAATATCCCTCGCCACCTGCTCCAGACGTGCACAAGCCTCCGTAAAAAGGCTTCGAAACTCCCCTCGTTGTATTGTGGACCACGAATGGAGTATACCTGTGCATCGTAATAGAACCTGCAAGCGAGAAAAAAAATTACCAGATAAAATCTTGTCATTCCTACATAGCCAGAGCGACCATATAACGGTTAGCGCTCCTACCATAATAATAGTCTTGAATCTTTTGTCTACCCCATTTAATCAGTTGCCGAAAATATTCGCAACGGATGTGGGCTGATAAAGATTCAAAGTCATTTGGATAGCGGACCATATAGAACACGCAAACGAGCAATCAAAGAATAAGTGTTTAGTCGTCTCATCTTGAGAACAAGAAACACAATTTTTACTTCCATGCCAATTACGTTTGACAAGATTATCTTTTGTGAGAATGACTCCTTTACGAAGATACCACGCGAAAATTTTAATTTTCAGTGGTACCTTCATAAGTCATATGTTTTTAAAAATATCGACTGTCAAATCTGTTTAGATCATAGCTTTATACATGGAATCAACCGAGAACATGCCATTCTTAGTAAGATTCCACCGAAACTCATCACTTCTTGGTGTTAAATTGATCGAGGTCAATCTTTGAACCAGTGCATTCCAGGATAAAAGCCTTGGACCGATAAGATCTCGTCTGAACGTCACGTTAGGAGGTGATTGATGAGGGGATAGTAACCCGGTATGCCAACCCCAGGTGTAATCCGGCCCAAACGGCGTATGGACCAAATCCGGCTAAGGACGCAGAAGTTTCTGGAAGGCCCAGGGCTTGTAAGGATCGTAACCCGGATTGTGGGTTACGATAAGGAAAGCTAGGATACGTATGTAGAATTCGAGTAGGACTCAAGGAGCGCTTTGTATGGCAAGCCAAGGGGGGTATGAGTACTATATAAACCAATCCCTAGGCTTCGCCTGAGAGAGATTCAAGTCATAACTGTAACACCTATTATCGAGTATCCAGTATAATCATATCGAGATCCGGCGAGTTGTTTTCCGGCTCTTAGATTGCTTTCCGCCATGTCTTCCTTCGAGCTAAACCCTCTCCCAAATACCTGTGTCGACTTGCCCCTAGATCAGTTACCCCCGGTAACATCTGCCGTGATTATCCCACGACAGTTGGCGCCCACCGTGGGGCCTGCGTCCAAAGGTGTTTACATCACGGGAGAAGCTCGGAAGAACATGAGGAACCTCGTCGTCGGAGAAATCTACGTCAACAACCAAGGAGAGAAGATGGTAGACGATTCTGGCTGGGGGCCAGAGTCGGATCACCTCGAAACCGGATCCGTCGTGACAGTCGGCCGCATCAACGTCTTCATCGGTATGGTATGTGCTTCCAATTCAAGCCGTGATAATCTTGAATCTGATTCTGTGTCAGGGGAGGACACGCGTGTTCAATCGGAAAAAGAAGAATCGATCGGAACAACGGGTCCGACAGAGAGGGAGGAAGGTGCCGAGTCTATACGGGATTTATCGGAGGACCGATACGAGAAGGAAAATAGCGAAGAGGAAGAACGGTACGAATCTACGCCAAGCATTATGCGCCGGGTTGCAGTTTATGCGGCCCCCGCAATCAATACCAATCAAGGAAACGCAGCCGCGGCGCCAGTCGGGGCGGCGCAGGTGCTGGCTCAGCAACAAGGTACGGCTGGCCCGATTTTGGCCCAGGTCGATGGAGAATCGGCATCAGTCACCAGTCGCCCAGCGGAGGAGGAGCGACACGCAAATATGTTTGGGTTCCAAGCAAACCGGACACCAGGGGCGGGCCCCTCGAATCCGCGTCACCCAGCTCTGTTTGATAATAATTTGATCTTGGATCCCACAGTCCTAGCTACAGTTATCACCCCAGAAAACGCAGCAGAGCGTGTAAGAGATCTGGACGTGGCTCGTCGTGCATTGGAGCAGCAAAGAAGGCAGGTAGAAGCAGAAAAGCAGGGGATGGCAGCGCGGCAGCGGGAACTGGATGACCTAGAGACCCGGCTTCGGGAGGAAACGACGAGGATTCACCAAAGGCACCGAACTATGTTACCGGCAACAGGAGGGGTTATCAACCCGACTGCCCTGGTGTTCACGCCTCAAGATCAGCCAATCCCACCGGCGAACCAAGGGACCATACCGCAACCAGCAACGGGAGTGCAGCCGGTAAACGCGCCAGCCGGGTTACCTTTGCCACAGACAGGGGCGACAGCCGGCAATACCATGCCGCCACCACCATCGCGATTCCGCACACCAGCAGGTCATTACAACAATCCCATGGACAACGTGTACGCAGCAACGCTCGCATTAAACCAGATCCCTGTGGGAGACTCGCCTCATGCGGAAGGAACCCGACGAGCAATCGATCTACTACACACCGCGGTAGCACAGCAAGCTAATTATCCGGATCATAGGAGCGGGATGCATGGGACGCCGTACGCCAGCCAGCAACAGGGCCATGTTCAAACGAATACGGCGCAACGAAGGGAAGAGCAGCAGCAAATGCCGCCTCCACCGCGTATCCAGACAGCACCAGTAGTATCAGCAGCGCAGGCGGTGGTGAACAGTTCCAGAGCCAGAAGAGCCGGGGCCGGGTCTGCAGCGCACGAGTTACCAGTGGTGCCGCATCCCGCGGTACCCCCAGCCGGGTCACGCGTTTCCCGGGCAAGACCGGCCCCAACCACCCTTGCGGGGCCAAAGTGCCTTTCGGACGATATCAGAGCAGAACCTTACCCGGAGAAGTTCAAAGAACCGGGGAAAGTAGTAAATTATGAGCCAACAATGGATCCAGAAACGTGGCTGAGCAGCTATGAGATGGCAATGTCAATTCGCAACGCATCCGAGAATCTCCAAGCCAAATTCATGTACTTAATGATGTCAGAGGGAGCAGCAAAGTTATGGTTCACCAACCTACCGGAAAAATCGATCAAATCGTGGGAGGAGCTAAAGACCGCATTCATCAAGCACTTTCATGGGACATGCAGAAAGTTATTTACTATTGATGATTTAGAAAGATGCGTTCAGAAGAAAGGAGAATCGGCACGCAGCTGGGTACGCCGGGTTATGGAGATACTCCACTCGTCTACGGATATCCAGCCTAAGGACGCGCTACAAGCTATGGCAAAAACATGTAAGTACGTTCCTTTGGTACAAAAGCTAACTCGCATGAAATCTAGTAGGAATGCAGCGGAGGTTACAATGGGAGAGTTAATGGATGCGTGCAACAAACACGCTGCAACGGATACCACAGAGGAGGAAGTTGACGACAAGAAAGCAAAAGCAAACGCAAGTAGCAGCGGGAAAACCGGCAATGGGTCGGCGCCAAACAATAATGGAAGTAGCCAAAACAAGCGCCCGTTCGACGGGAATTCCGAGTTTGTAGCCAACACGGAGGCCGGGTCTTCAAGACCTAGATCCGAAGGGAATTTTAATACTGGGAATCACAATGGGGGACACTACCAAGGACCTCCAAGACCAAGCAACAGTTGGGACATATTTAGGATGGCGTGCCCGAAGCATAGCAGGAATGGCAAGCCGGCCAATCATTCACTAGAGCAATGTGCCGACTTACAAAGGTGGAAGAACGAAGAAGTGAACAGAGCTATGCGAGGTGCGGGCCGGGGAGGAGGTCCGGGTCTAGGTGGAAACTTGGGTAATGGGCCGCCCCCAGCCGGCAATCCGCCAGCTGGAAATCAAGGTAACAATCAAAATGGAGCAGGAGGTTTTCAAGCTAACCCCAAACAGCTGGGTCAATATCATGTGCACACTACAGGAGGCTCTAACAAGGATAAGAAGATACTGAAACAAGCAGTTAATTCGGTCTCTTCCGCTGTTCCAAGGTATTTGAGGTGGTCAGAACAAGAGGTAACATGGAGCAGGAAGGATCACCCGGATAGAGTTGATCACCCGGGAGTCTTAGCTTTGGTAGTGGCACCACAGGTCAACGGCTACGAGCTGAAAAAAGTCCTGATGGATGGAGGAAGTAGTATCAATATCCTGTACTGGGAAACTTTTCTGCGAATGGGCTTAAAGGAATCGCAGCTGCAAAAGAGTACAACAGTTTTTCACGGGATAGTGCCGGGTCACTCAGCATGCCCTGAAGGAAAGGTGGCACTGGAAGTAGCTTTTGGAGAGTCAAAGGATAATTATCGAGTCGAGTGGCTTACCTTTGAGGTAGTAAAGTTGCGCAGTCCTTATCATGCATTGTTTGGAAGGCCGGCTTATGCCAAGTTCATGGCAAGACCGTGTTATGTGTACCTACAACTGAAAATCCCGGGTCCCAAGAAGACCATTACAATACACGGAAACCGGGATATAGCAGCTGAGTGCGATGAGGGAGACGCGGCAATGGCCGAGCAAGCCTGCAGGAAGGAAGAGCTCAAACATTACCGTTCTCAGGTAGACCTAGAAGAGAGGACAACGTCAAAAAAGCCAACCCCTGAGGGGGACAAAGCAAAAGTTAGGGCAGAACAAAACCCTAAGATGGTAGGCTTCATCAGGAGCAATACTTTCAAAACTCTCAGCAGGGAAGAAGAAGGCGTACCACCGTCCGCAGCTGATCACGTTCCAAGGAAGATATACCCGGACTGGCTAGCAAATCCGGTACTCATTACGAAAGGGCATAGCAAGTGGAGAATGTGCATCGGCCGTATCAACGCGAGGCCGATTCTCGAGAATAACTAAAGCAGTGTAATGGGCGGCAGGTTTCATACGCACTCTTTTCCTATCCAGGGTACCTAAGGGGACTGGAAGGTTTTTAATGAGGCGGCCTGCTGAATCAAAAAAGAAATTTTTATCAATAAAAGAAGATGGTTTCGAGTCTTATCATGGTCTTTGCTTCAGTTACAAGTAAGTAACATTGTTACTATCAATACATCAGTATCATCGAAATACATTACATGAATATAGGTCTCCGGGGGGTGATCTGCTTCAATAAGTAATCACAAGACCCGGAGACCCGGCCATGATGCCTATAAGTTATGGGGGCTGATTACTCGAAAAAACGGGTACAGCTGCAATCCTATAACTGGACAAAGGAGCCAAATTTCTTGGTTATTCTTACTTAAGCTCGATGTGACTCGCACTAAAGTGGCATGATCTGTTCGCGTACGATCACAATCAAATTATGCAGCCCAGTGTGGCTTGCTTGATCTTGTTTTTCGTATAGACGCAACGACATGGTATCCACGCGAAAGCCGGCTTATAGTACAAGATAATCAAAAGGGTCATCTAAACCACAAGTCCATGCAGAGTATAAGGCTAAAAAAGCCGGAAACTCAACAAATATTAAGCATGACTTCAGTATTTATGTAAACAGATATTGGTATTCAGCTTGGTAAACAGCAGTATGTCATCTGAGAAAGGCCACGCCCCTATAGCTCGTACTTTGGGTCATGGGGACTGGGGACTTCGAAACAGAAACAAACTGTTTTAACTACCCAAGCCTGAAAACCTTAATTTCCGAGTATTGGGGACTTAAAGAAAGGTTCCTCTATCAAAACCTACGATACTCGGTTAGCCGAGTCTCAAAAGGAAACTGAAAACAAGAGTTCGAAGTATCGAGAATAAGCTTATAAGTAACACAAGGATCGAGATTATCAAAAGCCAGGGGAGGCAAAGAGTTATCATAAGATTAATAAGCATACAGTCATAGTATCAGCGTCAATGGTGCACAAGCGCACCACCAAAAATCATATCAGTCTCGAGAAACACAAAGCGTTGGGTAGCGTCCTACTCGGCGTCCTGAGAGTGGTCCTCCGGGTCTGAATCTTGGACTTGCTCCTTGGCCTTACCAGCAGCTTTACCCGGGCTCTTCACTTCTGGACGAACAGGCGGAGGCACGGCTGGGGTAGAGGTAGACGGCTTTACGCCCAGTTCTGCTTCCCTCTTTGCAGCCTCTTCCTTCCTCCTAGCCAGATCAGTCGACCATTTGTCCAACATATCAATAGGGGGAGGCGCCTCCACCAGGATAACCTTGCCCTCAGAATCATACGAGCTCATAATTGTGTTTAGATCCATCTTGTCGGCCAAAGCTGTGGCTGAAGGACGTACCGCAGATTGTATAGCTTTGAAATCCTGGGGCTTGAATTTGGACCCGTCAGCTTTAAATTCTGGGAACCCGGATACTATCTTTGCCGGGTCAAGCTTTGGAAAATAAGCCTTCGCCAGCGTTAAAGCCCGGGTCACCCCAATTCGGCAGGACGAACGCTTCAGTATTTCAATCCATCCAGGTGCTGTGGAAAAGGCCTGTATAAGGGTCTCCTCGCCCGGGTATACCTCAGAAGGCCACTTGATAGCATCCAGCAAAAGTTTCGTGCCGGCAAAAAACGTCCGGAGCACAGTTTTCAGAGTTTTTACTTGAGTAATGGCATTCTCCTCCGGAGCAGCAAGGTTAGCACCTGCAATCCAAACATGTGAAAGCATATCAGTCATGTTGGTTATTACAGCGGCAAGATAGAGGTACGCAAATTAATCGCAAATAGCAAACTTACTTAGCAAGATACGGTAAGTGTCCGTAAGCTGAGCCGACAGGTTATTCAGCGAGGACTGGGCAGCATGGTACTTCTTCTTGTATGAGGAGACATCTTTTTTCAAAGTCTTTATCTCCGCTTCAAGGGCCTCCCTACGCTTAACTTCAGCCAGCAAGAGCTGCTCAGCCTTAAGTAACGCTTCATCTGACTGAGTAATCTCTGCCTGCAAAGGCCGGGTGAAGCTGTAAGCCGGATATCGCGAGAGTATTTTATCTGAGGAAATGATTGCCGGCAAGTACTATGCGAAGTACCGAGGATAATTAAAAAAAAAAAAATTATACTCGGGACTTGGGGACTGGATGTATAATAAGGAGTATCAAGTGAAAATTACCTGATGTGCTGCAGCCATACGTTCTAAGACAGTCCCTTCTGAAGCTTTCATGGCAAGAAGAGCGCTCATCAGCTGGTTAAAGTCAGCGTTATCCGAGTTAGATGGCTCGGGTACCTGGAAAGTGGGAAAAGGAGCATTTCTTGTAACAGGAGGTGGCACCCGGGTCATCCGAATGTCGGAGTCTGGTCCCCCTCCCGCGCTTGAAGCTGCCCCCTTCTCCTTCTCGCTCGTGTGCGAAGCGGTCGTTGTTGAATTCCAAGCTTCCAACAGTGATTGATCTTCCGATTCCGCCGAGTATCCCAGATCGAAAATTCACGCCTGGCGTCGTTTGCCCCACGGTGGGTGCCAACTGTCGAGACATCGTAGTAGTTTTCATAGACGGGGGTGCCATGAGACTACGGTAGAGACGTGGGGTAACGGGATCGCGTGATGGACAGTGAACACAAGATTTACCCAGGTTCGGTACGTCGCGACAGTACGACGTGCCTACTCCTGCACTTCTCACTAATCAGGACTAAAGCCTGGATATAGAATTACAATGTGAGGTTTAGATCTAGCTATTCGCAGAGGATCAACTTCTCGGCGAGTTAGCCTATCGCTTCTTCTCTGTTATCCCTTATCCAACTTATCTTTCGTCCGGCTTTATATAATAGCCGGATTAGGGCTTACAGAATAGGAAACCTAGAAGACTACGGTAACTATAACTTGGAAAGTAAGGAATATGTCTTCTCCTCCAAGCCAGATCACGTGGGCCGCGATCCGGGTCCTTCTAGAATCCGGCTTCTGTGCGTCGAGTTACTGGGCCGCCCAATGAACCTTAGCCCACTACCACTTGGGCCACCCTGGTAATCCGGCACTTTGACTACCATCTGATATACCCCTATTTGGTATATATCCGACAACCCCGCTTCCACCTCTTCTAGCATTTGGATAAGCGGATGAAGCCACTAGTCCAGGGTGTGAAATCCAATCAACAAGTGAGATAATTTTTTTCTATTTGCGTCCTCATGAGCTAAAACAGGGGCACAAAACAGGTGTAATTTTGAAGGTTTTAAAGGTAGCACACAAGCAATTTACTTGGAGTGGCGGTGAAATACCACATGTAGGTAGGTATGGTGGACACAAATGGCATTGTTTTGGGCTTAAGGTTTGGATGCACGAGACGCATTCCCTCTCAGTACAGGTTTTTGGCTAGCAAGGTTGGGTAGCAAGCATAAGAATTGAGGTAAAACAAACAAATACATATATGATAAAGCCAATCATGCAATCTTCCTTGAAGGTACAAACAAACTTATTTGGGAATATTAAGCTTATGATCTAACAAGAAAGAAAGATCATGGAATAATATATCTACATGCAACTCCCTCTTTTCTACTTAAGTCTTAACAAATTGTTGCTACTGACCAATGCTAAGTTTTCCAAAATCAACTAGATTAACTTGAAGCTCCA
Organism: Alopecurus myosuroides; assembly: GCA_028641055.1. Taxonomy (NCBI): domain Eukaryota; kingdom Viridiplantae; phylum Streptophyta; class Magnoliopsida; order Poales; family Poaceae; genus Alopecurus; species Alopecurus myosuroides. Next base: position 369,362,951 of record CM054059.1, read on the forward strand.
ACATTGATACCAATACTAATAAAAAGATCAACCATATAACAAAAATTGCAAACTAAAATAAAGTAGAGCAAGTAGATGATGAAACTTCTCATTAATATTTCATTACGGCAACTCAAACCAAGGGATACAACGATAACCAACTAAAGAGTGATACTTCCATACTGCAAACCGTACTATATGATATTTTCTCTACTCATGATATGACTCTACTAAAAGGTAAAAAGGGTGAAAGATAAAGGTGTGATGTCGCGACACTCCCCCAATCTTGGAACAAGCCAAGGAGATTCCAATACCAATGACGAATCAATTCTTCGGTGGTGGTGGTGATGCACTTTTCTCAAGCAAGGCATGAAAACTCTTCAGCATCTCACGAAACTTGTCGTTCTCCTCTTGAAGAATCTCTACCTCCGTCCTTAAAGCTCGATAACGTTCACAGAAGTCATTTGCGACTCGAAGAGCTTCCTCTACTCCAGGGATGGGACTAAGGCCCGGAACTGATGGTCTTGGTTCCTCCATGCTACAAGAAGAAACACTGCTTTATGACGACCTCTTTTCTTCTCTCTTGACGCCTCGATCCGTGTTCTTGCGCTTGGGACCTTGGAGATCATCTTCCATTGGATCCTTCCCCTTGTTGTTGTTGGCGAAGGCCATGATGCTTCTAAAATGGAAAACAGATATGGCAGAAACAGCTCGAAACAGAAAAACGACGAGAAAACGATATACAGACCTCGAGGGGTTAAATTTCAGAAACATATGTAGAGAAAGGAATTCCAGGTCGAAAACGAGTCGAAGAGGGGCTCCGGGGCTACCACACCATAGGGTGGCGTGGCCAGGGGTGGTCCCGCGCCCCCAGGTGGTGTGGTGCCCTCGGGCACCTCCTCCTACTCTTCTTCGGCTCGGTATTTTTCATATTTTTCAAAAACCAATAAATTATAACTTGGAAGGTAATCCATGAACTTTTTTCTTAACAAAACCGTTACCTATTCCAAAACAGACTCTGCAGATTCTGCAATCTTCCCTCTAATGAACTTCTCCGGAGTCATTACTTTAATAACATCAACATCTTCATCATAAGAATCCCCAGAAATATAATGTTTGAGTCTTTGCCCATTTACCACTTGTGTAGTGTTATCTTTGAGAGAAGCAATTTTGATTGCACCCGAACGATACACTTCTTCAATAACATAGGGGCCTTCCCATCTCGAGAGTAATTTTCCTGCAAAAAATCTGAGATGAGAACGATACAATAGAACTTTCTCACCAACATGAAACTCTCTCTTAAGAATTCTCCTATCATGCCATTGTTTAACTTTTTTCTTTAAAGAGTCTAGCATTTTCATAAGCTTCACATCTCCATTCATCTAGATGATTCAAATCAAGCATTCTTTTTTTTTTGATAAAGGACTTTATTACTTAAAAGTTAAGCATTACACCCGGCCTCTGCATCATAAAATGCACATAACCGAAATCTAGAAACCAAGAAATATAAAAGATGACAAGTCTAAACAAATCACAAAGACATAGACTGTCCTCTCTATGGAGCTGCTATCCTCAGATCAAGCAGCCATCCATGTGGGATAAAAATATCCCTCGCCACCTGCTCCAGACGTGCACAAGCCTCCGTAAAAAGGCTTCGAAACTCCCCTCGTTGTATTGTGGACCACGAATGGAGTATACCTGTGCATCGTAATAGAACCTGCAAGCGAGAAAAAAAATTACCAGATAAAATCTTGTCATTCCTACATAGCCAGAGCGACCATATAACGGTTAGCGCTCCTACCATAATAATAGTCTTGAATCTTTTGTCTACCCCATTTAATCAGTTGCCGAAAATATTCGCAACGGATGTGGGCTGATAAAGATTCAAAGTCATTTGGATAGCGGACCATATAGAACACGCAAACGAGCAATCAAAGAATAAGTGTTTAGTCGTCTCATCTTGAGAACAAGAAACACAATTTTTACTTCCATGCCAATTACGTTTGACAAGATTATCTTTTGTGAGAATGACTCCTTTACGAAGATACCACGCGAAAATTTTAATTTTCAGTGGTACCTTCATAAGTCATATGTTTTTAAAAATATCGACTGTCAAATCTGTTTAGATCATAGCTTTATACATGGAATCAACCGAGAACATGCCATTCTTAGTAAGATTCCACCGAAACTCATCACTTCTTGGTGTTAAATTGATCGAGGTCAATCTTTGAACCAGTGCATTCCAGGATAAAAGCCTTGGACCGATAAGATCTCGTCTGAACGTCACGTTAGGAGGTGATGTCTGCATGACAGTAGCCAGCGTATCATCCTTATGACGTACAATGTTGTGTAAAGCCGGATATTGTTTTCGGAGTGTGGTATTACCCAACCATTTGTCCTCTCAAAATCTTATATGTGATCCATCCTTAATATTAAATATCCCATAGCGAAAAAAATGATTTTTAATCGCCATTAAGCCAGACCAAAAGTGTGAATCACCTGGTTTCCACATAACCTGTGAGACTGCTTTCAAACCAATGTATTTTCTTTTTAGGAGTGATTGCTAAACGCCATCTTCAGTAAGCAGTTTGAAAAGCCATTTACCAAGTAGAGCTGCGTTTTTTACCTGCAAGTCATGAATACCCAACCCCCCTTGGTCTTTTGGTCGACAAACTACATCCCATCTGGCTAGACGATATTTCTTTTTCTCACAGTCCCCGTGCCAAAAAAAATGTTGATCGGAAATAATCCAACTTTTTCAAGGCTCTTTTAGGTAACCGGAAGAAATATAGCATATACAGTACCATATTAGATAGTAGTGAGTTAATGAGTACCAATCTTCCACCAAGGGACAACAATTTACCTTTCCAGCTAACTAGCCTTTTATGCGGTCGTTCTTCGACTTGGTTCCATTCTGCATTAGTCAATCTCCTATAGTGTATTGGTATACCCAAGTACTTAATAGGAAACTGGCCTTGCTCGCATCCGAATAACTCGGCGTACTGAGCTACAACATTCTGGGCCTCGCCAAAACAAAACAATTCACTTTTATGGAAGTTGATTTTCAATCCACATAACCTTTCGAATGCCGAAAGGATTAATTTCAGATTTGTCGCTTTATCCAGATCGTGTTCCATAAAGAGAATCGTATCATATGCATATTGAAGAATGGATAGTCCCCCATCGACAAGATGCAGAATTACCCCTTCAATATGGCCATTTTCTTTTTCTTTTTCGGTCATGGTCGCTAACATATCAGCCACAATATTGAATAAAATGGGCGATAATGGATCACCTTGTCTTAAGCCTTTTTTAGTCTGAAAGTAACGGTCAATGTCGTCATTTACTTTAATGGCCACACTTCCTCCAGAGGCATAGTTGCAAACCAGGGCACGCCACTCTTCCGAGAATCCTTTCATTCTCAGAGTCTGTTGGAGAAACTCTCAGTTCACTTTATCATAAGCTTTTTCAAAGTCTATTTTCAAAATCACGCCATTTAATTTCTTCGTGTGCATCTCATGTACGGTTTCGTGTAAAATCACGGTTCCGTCCAGGATATTCCTACCTTGCATAAAAGATGTCTGGGTAAGTTTAACCACATGATCTGCCACCAAATTCGATCTAATGGTTGCAACTTTGGTAAAGATTTTGAAACTAACATTAAGGAGGCAAATTGGTCGGTACTGTTGTATCCTTTCTGCCTCCAAAACCTTAGGTAACAAAACGGTCTCCCCAAAATTAAGGCGATATAGGTCGAGGTGTCCACTATGTAAGCAACCAAACATCTCAATAAGATCATCTTTAACGATCTCCCAGAAGTGTCGGTAGAACTCCGCTGGACAACCATCTGGACCAGGTGCCTTATTATGCTCCATTTGAAACATGGCCTTCTTTATCTCCTCTTCAGTGAAGGGAGAAATCAGAAAAGCGTTTTCCTCCTGGGATACTTGGGGAATATCATCTATGCGGGACTCATCCATAGTAATATTACTTACTCCCGAAGCCCCAAACAGACCTCTATAAAACTTTGTGACGTAGGCCTTTAACTGCTCTTGCCCCTCGATCAGACCTTCCTCCTGGTTAAGAGAGTGAATATGTTTTTTCCTATGTCTCCCATTGGCGACATTGTGGAAATAACGAGTATTTGAGTATCCCTCAAGAATGAATTGGGCCTTTGATCGTTGGTACCATTTGAGTTCCTCTTCTCGCAACATTTTTGCTATGTTTGCAGGGGTGTACAACTTTAACCACACGTACCAACCAACTCTTAATGCCACATGATTAGCACTATTCCGAGAAGTGCCGGCAGATGGAGGTTGACCACGACCTTTCCCTTGCTTCGCCTGTTCCATGAGTCGCTCCGAGTAGAGATGGACCGCCAATAGGGAGTGGCCATCTCCTGCCGGGTCTCTATCGTTGTGCGCGATGCTCGACGGTTACCTACCCGCAGAGCGCCGATACATCCCCACATCCTAGTTTTGAAAGTGTTTTGATATCCCCGCAAATCGAAATGGAAAGCCCGAACTAGGCAACTCATGGAACAAACTAGGCAAGTTGAGACCGAGGGGAATCCAATCCCTCGTGTGGATGCACGCTCAGTCTTGGCTCGAAGACGAGAACTCGCTCCTAGGGGCATGAACGAGACAACCACCACAGACCCTCTGTGGTCTCGTCATCCACACCTTTAAGTCATGTTAATCAAACATCTCTTTAACTTACCACTACTTCCTGCCATACTAGATTATTTCGTAACTCTGATTCATCAACCGGATGGAGCAGATATCAATAGACATGTATGACTAAGCATGGCATATTTGAGGCTCTGGCGATACACACAAACAAATCCTATGTCTGCTAGGAGCATTGAATCATGATATCTGGGTTATGCAAATAAATAGGATAACTCTATCTACTGACTCAAGATACATTGGAATCGAATGCATTTGTACGAGAATGAAAAAGTCTTTCGAAATCATATATGGCATACAAGAGGTTATGCTTGCCTTGCTTCAAGAAAACCAGATAAAGTCTTCGGGAATAAGTGCTTGACTTGTCGGTTAGGATCAAGTATTCGTCATTGGATTGCTGGCCTTCTCTTCGGAGTCACGTTCTACCGAGGGGGAAACAACACCGAAAAGAAGAACAACAATCAATCATGGCATCGATGCAATGCGCAATATGTATGCATGAGCAGGTTAATGCACTGAAATAAAGCCCTAAGCATGATCGTTGGGTTGCTAGGGTTCATATGTCCGTTAGGTATTTTTACTGATTTTATCCCGAAATAGACCCCGGAGGGGGTTTCGGGCGATTATGGAAGTGAGTACCATTTTAGTTGCTCAAATGAGGTTGAAAACATCATAGACATGTTGCATTTGTCATTTTGAGCATTTTGGTATATAACTTTTATTTTTCTAATTTTGGTGAATAAAAACCACATTAAATAAAGGCAATTTTTGGACTTTCTCAAAAATGTGTGGAAATGACATTTTTGGGTAGAGAACATTTTTATGAACATTTCTATGTTTTCCTTTTATTTTTCTGAGCAAAATTGTAATAGATATTCAATTACCCATTTTAAGTCATTTTCTGTAATTTTAAATAACAGAGGAAAAATGACATCATCATGATGTCGAGGTGACATCACTCTGGATGAATCTCACGGATGAACTCCAAATTCGTCGAATTGGTTGCAAATTGTATGGAACAAACTATACCACGAGGAAGAGAAGATCATTGGGAGTCTAGGGGTGGCGGCGGGTGACCGTTTGCTCGCCGGAATCCTCACCGGCGACGAGGATGCGTGGCGGTGGCTTCCGAGGAGGAAGGTGATACAGAGGGGGAGGGGGTGAACTGAGGCCATCGGGAGGCTCACCGTGGCGAGTGGAGCACGATGGCATTGACGGTGAGGTGAGGGAAGGCCGGAGTAGTCGCCGGCGTGGAGAATTGCGCGGCGGCCGGACTCGGAAACAATTCGTCGATCCGCGCCGTCCTTGGCTTCCGAGCTCGTGTGGCTTGACGGGGACGTAGAGGAGCACCGGGCGCAGCTCCTGGTTTCTTCAAATCGCCAGGGGATGGCCGGAGACCGCGGCAATCGGCGATGGCCGGAGACAGAAGGTTGGGGTTTGGTTCCTGCGGCCGGGAGAGACAGAGAGGATAGGCACCGAGGGAGAGAGAGTGATACGGAGAGGAGGGAAACGAGGCACGACGCCCTCGTGGTCGTATCTGCGAGGCGGTGTGCAGGATGTGGCGACGGCGACCTGTGCAGCGGCCACGCACCTGCTTTCCTTCTGGCCAGAGCTAGAAGAAAGCCAAAAAGAAAAGGAAAAAGCAAAAACCCCCTGAAGTTTTGGGAAATTACAACAAGGTCCTTTTCCCTTTAAAACAGAACAGAAACAGAAGAATTGAGGGCCTTTTTGCAAACAGAAAATTTTGCAAAAATACATTTTGGAAAGCTTATAAAATTTCCAACCTTGCCATGTTTTGTTTTTCCCAAATTGAATTTATTTTTAACAAAATTTGGGGAACCACTTTAAGTGCTTTTGGTCATTTCATTTGTTATTTTCAAATGCAAAATTGTAACCAAAGTTTTCATGCATGTATGAGATGCCAAGAACACACCAACACCCTAATGTAGCAAAACAGGGATGTTACAAATCTACCCCCCTTGCAAGAATCTCGTCCCGAGATTCCCGAAGGAGAAGAAAGGAGGAACACCGGTTTTTGGACGATCTTCTCGAACCTTACGGTTCTCTTCTCGAAGAGGTTGATCCGTAGCATCTTGAAGTCTTGAACGGACACACCTTAGGTAAGAGGGAAACTCGTAGGAAATGATCTTCACGAAGATCGAGTATCCCATGGGTAACTCATGACAGGATGTTCATAAAGAACTGTTGAGTTATCGTGCATGAAACACATCAAGGTAACAGAATGAATAGAAGATGGTTTCAAGTTTGCAGACGATTGGTCTTGAAAGGATTTAGAATATGAGCTTTGCATAAGACTTTAAATCCCTTGGAAAAAGAAAGTTTTTACAACTTATGAAACCGAGGTTTCTTCAAATGGAAAACCAAGATCGTGAGGAAGGTCTTGGATACCACAACGTAATATCCTTAGACGAGGGAGAACACGAGAAAACACTGTAATCGTGTGTCGGAGAGAAATTTGATACAAGATCATGTTTATTCTTCGGAGTGGACACGAAGGATAACAGAACTTTCACTCCGTCAAAAATTTGTCGAAATCTTTGTGAAAGATCGGGATGTTACTTCACGACAGAATATGAGTAACCACAAGATGTTGGAACACCGTATTGAAGGAGGAACTCTTGGTCACACCGTAAGGATGGTTAGCCAATGTGGATTGAAACACCGGAAGAGGAATAAGGAATCTTTTTCCTGTTGCGGTTTAGACGTAGCAATACATCTACCACATGGTTAAGACTCCATGGCTGAAGTAACTGACAAATTCACACAATGTGTGAGATGAACAGAACTTCAGGTACAAACAACTTGAGAAAGGAAACTGATCAATGGCGGTCACAAAGCACCACGAGATGTTTTTCACGAGGAACTTGTTTCCACCAGAACAAAGGTTTTGGAGGTTCAACAGAGAGATATTGGAAATGTCAGCTTCCGAGTTCTCCTGGACGTTCTGGATACAGATACCAGGCTCATGACAAGCCTTATATAGGTCATCTAGCAAGAGGGAAACTTGTTGGAATGAGCCATATAAGAATTCTCACGGAGAGTGGCTGTTCTTACGGATACAAGGATATATGACATTAGGCCTTCCGGCTAATTGTGTCAACCACAACATCAACCATGCCGGATTTTCAAATGGACCTAGATCAATATCCTTAAGGGAACACCAACCATCGTTGCTGTTTGAGATTCAGCTCTGGTTAGTGGGTTGATAACTCAGACTTAACATGTTTGATCAAAGAGGTTGCACCGGTTACCAACGAGATACATATGCTAGATTCTCAAGATACTGACTACGATGCCACACTCAAGAGGATGAGTGAGATTGCAGAACTCATGTATTAGCAACTTGCGAAAGACGGTTGCACCTACATGGTTTAGTTGCAACAAAACACATCGGAGTCCTTGTGGGAAAGATGATTACCGAGATAACGAAGTTCTTAAACTTCCTCTCTTTTAGGAACGATCGTTCAGTGGCTTAGCGTGGATGCAAACTTCTTTAAGTGAATGGAGGTAAAAACCAACCATCTCAAGAATACTCCACACATGCATGACCGTCTGGGGATTATTCCCGAAGGAACAAGAAAACTTTACTCGAATCCACGGCGACAACTTTCACCTTAAGCACATGAACTGGAGTAAGCCACTTCGAACATCCAGAACACAACTTCGTGATAACACAAAGTTGGTTCTCGAAAGTTTCCAACATTGTTGCCAGTTGTTCAACATGAGCCTCTCGCAACTTGGAGAAACTAGGAATGTCATCGATGTGCTCGAAAACACACTTATCAAAACACTCCAAGAGGAGGGATTCATATGATATATGTCCAAGGCAGAATATTGGTTAGACCAAAGGACATGAGGTGTACTCGGGCCAAACACCATGAGTGAAAACACCATCAGGATAGCCCTTGAATCTGGACTTGATCTGACGATAGCCCAAATCAAATCAAGGTTAGGATGATAGCATGTCTATTGAGAAGATACTATCATGCTTCAACACAGAAGGAACTAGACATCCCTTAGCTGAGGATCAAGTTAGGCGGAACTTTTGCCTTTCAACTCTCCAAGTTGTTGTTAAGCTCAACCAACTAGTCCGGGATATCCAGCAGAGTTTCCTGGGGAAAGAAGTAGTTCAAACTACTCCTGGTTTAGACATCACGGTCAGGTAAAACCTGGTGAAACTTCTGGAAAGGCAACCAGAATATCACGACCTACGAGTATGTCTTAGAGTTTGGAAGGGAGCTTGCTTTTCAAAGCAACTAATATGATCTTGAGAGCTTCGGTACGAACCTAACTATCTGACCCGAAATGTGCACCGGAGTGAACGGATTTGGTAACACGACCAACTTCAAAAAGAGGCTGGGTAACTAGTAGTGCTAAGAAGGATACAGATGTTTCTTAGATCTTTCGAAGCAATGGAAATTGCTAGGAACATCTGATGCACACCTCAATGCACACCCAACATTCTTGAGCATTCCCGCTTGGGGTGAAGGTGGTTAAAGATGTGTAAGAGCATCACTTCATCAACAAGGCCATGAAACTTAACACGACCTCTTGATATAAAGGAGTGTGATACCCGAAGGTGGAACAGAACAGAATCTAATGAAACTTCTTTATTCTGTGGATTACAAAACTTTGACCTGGTCCTAGAGATGAACGAGGTACTGGAGTTTGTTTCTCCTGGCATTCCAAGGTGGAATGTTTTGACGGAATACCGGAGCAAATGTATTGGAAGAATCCAACACACATATGCAACTTGGTTTCAAAACAGCAGATTTAGATTTAAGAGCAACTGGAAGATAGGAACATGCTCCGGAAAATCCAGAGGCCATGGGGAGTGCACAGGTGATACTCTTTTGTAAAACCCATGCTAGAAGATCGATATAGCTGAACTAAGAATGAAGATGTGGATTTCATGATGACCACTCTTGTTGTGATCCCTTCTTGATCACATGGGAAAAACCTACGGATATTGGAGTTGAAACTACCTAGCCATCCTGAGGTAGAAGATATTCCTCAAGATCCAAAGAAACAGAACTTGGGTTAAAGATCAGCATCATGTACTGATAGAGTGAGCATCACATGGTTATGAAACCACATAACTCAACTCACCACAATTCAGCACATTCCGGGACCTTCGGTTCAAGTCCAAGGTTAAAACACAAAGGAAGGAGTAACTACTATTTGAGTGCCACGGAGGACACTACAATTAGCAATCACGAAGTATCTTTCAAAAGACAAGCATAGCTCCGGGAGAACTTGAGAAGAGGATAACGGATACGTTCGAGATGAAAAGGAAATCTCGAGGTTCAGGATTTAGAACTTTGGAACATTTAAGAATGTGGAATCCACACAGCTCTGAGAGATTAGAATGGAAAGGAAATCTCCCAATTTAAGAGATAACGGAACACGGAACACACACGACTCCAGAAACTATAACACTAGGTCAACTTGGGTGAAAACGTCATTGCCAAAGAAGGCACCTGAGTTTTGAATGACTAGAAGGATAGCAAAACCTTTTCAAATCAAAACAGGTAAGATGACCCAGAGTCAGAGCGATACCAGGTAAGGAGTAAAAAGAATCCTAAGAAGGTTTTTCACAATCCATTTAGAATTTGAAAGTAGTTTTTCACAAACACTAAACTCGACATCGACCAAGCAGTAAGGTTTTCCTACAGGCAGTCCTGCTCTGATACCATGACTTGTCAGACCCCGGACCCGGAGATATACATACTGTTATGTGCTCCTAGCCATGGACTCACAAGGGCTTCAGGGTTACCAGCCCCGGCCGCAACAAACAACGGCAGGCAGACCGGATTCATCGGCACGTAGTCCGGATCCCCGGTCTACTACTCCTTGTATCCATGCTAGTCATAACCAATTATGCATACCCAAGCGTCCACGAGTCGAATGAAACTGAAGGGACGGGACCAAAGTTATACAGAGCTGCTATGTGTCCAGAAAGTGCAACAACAATCGAGGGTTACTGGGGTTACCTCGCCCCAGGCCGATCACATCGACAGGCGGGCTCGGACATGGATCATCGGCTCCACAACCCCTCGACTGCGACAACTATGCAGACATAGCCAAAGCTGTATAACAATGAGCTCGAAACCAACAACCGATCAAAGCAACACTCTAGACATTGAAGCTTTATTAACAGGTGTTACTAGAGTATAGCTTACAAGCAGAGGTCACACGACCCAACATTACATCAGACAACGGAAGGCAAATTATGTTGCTAATCAACAAGAACGAAAAAGGCCTAACAGGCCGCAACATAAGGCGACGTCCCAGCCCATAGATTCCAGGCTGCTACCTGGGAACCCCAAACTACTCGTCGATGTCCACGCTGAAACACCACCGAACTGAGGAGCTCCACCTGAACCAAGTTGAAGCAAACATGAGTACGGGAGGTACTCAACAAGACTTAGTAAACCTATTATATATCTGCTTCTTTTAGAAATAGTTATGAAGGTTGTTTTGCGTAAAGCCATCTTTGTTTTCCAAGTTGAGGGAGGAATAGCACGTCTCATGGAATATTTTGAAAACAGATGAGAAAGCTACTCAACTACTGAAACCATCATCTTTTTAATCCACCAACTCATATCAGCACCTCGTGCTTCAAAGATCACCTCCTCAAGTTGTTACGGTAACTCAATCTACAAGGTAACCCCTCTCGGCATCTCCGAGGAGGCATCCTTCATTCGTTATCAACAAGTTTTAGTCATTCCATTCAAGTTATCTATGATCACAGAATCCGTCACCAAGTCGTCCTTAACCGCGGACACGGCTTTTCGAAAAGATTTAACCCTGCAGGGGTGTACAACTTTAACCACACGTACCAACCAACTCTTAATGCCACATGATTAGCACTATTCCGGGAAGTGCCGGCAGATGGAGGTTGACCACGACCTTTCCCTTGCTTCGCATGTTCCATGAGTCGCTCCGAGTAGAGATGGACCGCCAATAGGGAGTGGCCATCTCCTGCCGGGTCTCTATCGTTGTGCACGATGCTCGACGGTTACCTACCCGCAGAGCGCCGATACATCCCCACATCCTAGTTTTGAAAGTGTTTTGATATCCCCGCAAATCGAAATGGAAAGCCCGAACTAGGCAACTCATGGAACAAACTAGGCAAGTTGAGACCGAGGGGAATCCAATCCCTCGTGTGGATGCACGCTCAGTCTTGGCTCGAAGACGAGAACTCGCTCCTAGGGGCATGAACGAGACAACCACCACAGACCCTCTGTGGTCTCGTCATCCACACCTTTAAGTCATGTTAATCAAACATCTCTTTAACTTACCACTACTTCCTGCCATACTAGATTATTTCGTAACTCCGATTCATCAACCGGATGGAGCAGATATCAACAGACATGTATGACTAAGCATGGCATATTTGAGGCTCTGGCGATACACACAAACAAATCCTATGTCTGCTAGGAGCATTGAATCATGATATCTGGGTTATGCAAATAAATAGGATAACTCTATCTACTGACTCAAGATACATTGGAATCGAATGCATTTGTACGAGAATAAAAAAGTCTTTCGAAATCATATATGGCAGACAAGAGGTTATGCTTGCCTTGCTTCAAGAAAACCAGATAAAGTCTTCGGGAATAAGTGCTTGACTTGTCGGTTAGGATCAAGTATTCGTCATTGGATTGCTGGCCTTCTCTTCGGAGTCACGTTCTACCGAGGGGGAAACAACACCGAAAAGAAGAACAACAATCAATCATGGCATCGATGCAATGCGCAATATGTATGCATGAGCAGGTTAATGCACTGAAATAAAGCCCTAAGCATGATCGTTGGGTTGCTAGGGTTCATATGTCCGTTAGGTATTTTTACTGATTTTATCCCGAAATAGACCCCGGAGGGGGTTTCGGGCGATTATGGAAGTGAGTACCATTTTAGTTGCTCAAATGAGGTTGAAAACATCATAGACATGTTGCATTTGTCATTTTGAGCATTTTGGTATATAACTTTTATTTTTCTAATTTTGGTGAATAAAAACTACATTAAATAAAGGCAATTTTTGGACTTTCTCAAAAATGTGTGGAAATGACATTTTTGGGTAGAGAACATTTTTATGAACATTTCTATGTTTTCCTTTTATTTTTCTGAGCAAAATTGTAATAGATATTCAATTACCCATTTTAAGTCATTTTCTGTAATTTTAAATAACAGAGGAAAAATGACATCATCATGATGTCGAGGTGACATCACTCTGGATGAATCTCACGGATGAACTCCAAATTCGTCGAATTGGTTGCAAATTGTATGGAACAAACTATACCACGAGGAAGAGAAGATCATTGGGAGTCTAGGGGTGGCGGCGGGTGACCGTTTGCTCGCCGGAATCCTCACCGGCGACGAGGATGCGTGGCGGCCGGCGGTGGCTTCCGAGGAGGAAGGTGATACAGAGGGGGAGGGGGTGAACTGAGGCCATCGGGAGGCTCACCGTGGAGAGTGGAGCACGATGGCGTTGACGGTGAGGTGAGGGAAGGCCGGAGTAGTCGCCGGCGTGGAGAATTGCGCGGCGGCCGGACTCGGAAACGATTCGTCGATCCGCGCCGTCCTTGGCTTCCGAGCTCGTGTGGCTTGACGGGGACGTAGAGGAGCACCGGGCGCAGCTCCTGGTTTCTTCAAATCGCCAGGGGATGGCCGGAGACCGCGGCAATCGGCGATGGCCGGAGACAGAAGGTTGGGGTTTGGTTCCTGCGGCCGGGAGAGACAGAGAGGATAGGCACCGAGGGAGAGAGAGTGATACGGAGAGGAGGGAAACGAGGCACGACGCCCTCGTGGTCGTATCTGCGAGGCGGTGAGCAGGACGTGGCGACGGCGACCTGTGCAGCGGCCACGCACCTGCTTTCCTTCTGGCCAGAGCTAGAAGAAAGCCAAAAAGAAAAGGAAAAAGCAAAAACCCCCTGAAGTTTTGGGAAATTACAACAAGGTCCTTTTCCCTTTAAAACAGAACAGAAACAGAAGAATTGAGGGCCTTTTTGCAAACAGAAAATTTTGCAAAAATACATTTTGGAAAGCTTATAAAATTTCCAACCTTGCCATGTTTTGTTTTTCCCAAATTGAATTTATTTTTAACAAAATTTGGGGAACCACTTTAAGTGCTTTTGGTCATTTCATTTGTTATTTTCAAATGCAAAATTGTAACCAAAGTTTTCATGCATGTATGAGATGCCAAGAACACACCAACACCCTAATGTAGCAAAACAGGGATGTTACAAAAATTATCCTCCCAGTCGGTACTCATCAGCACACGGTCTAGTTTTTCGTAAGAAGGCTCTGGTAGACTATTAGCCCATGTGAACTGTCTTCCGGCCATATGAACCTCTCTCAAATCCAAACTATCAATGACAACGTTGAACAAGAAAGGCCAATGGCCATCAAACCGTCCCTTACTCTTCGCATGAGGGAATCATAGCATATTCTAATCACCACCAATTAAAATCGGATATGGATTATCATTAGCCAAATTCACTAGCTCACGAAGAAAAGACTCCTTAAAATCTTCTTGGGCAGCCCCATACACAGCGACCAAACTCCAAATGAAATTATCAGCTCGATTACGTAGGTGTAATTTTATGTGAAAATCACCATCCGGTCGTGCTAATACATCAAAATAGTCTGATTTAACGCCTAGTAATATGCCACCTGATCTACTACGGGGAGAAATCGAGTGCCAAGTAAAGTCCACTCCACCAGAAAGGAGGTTCAGGACGCTCACTTGGAAGTCTCTCGTACCTGTCTCAGAAATAGCCAGAAACTCCAACATATGATCTCGAACATAATGACCAATATTCAAATGTTTAGCCAAGTTACCAAGACCTCTGCTATTAGTGAGTAAGCCATTCATCGGGAAACAATAGGGGTTTTAGGCACTTTCATGGACTTCCGTGGTGAGTTTTTCCTCTTATCTTTGGCAGTTTTGGATTTCCGGCCGGATGCATGGAGATCAATTAAAGATCCAAGCCCGTCCTCATCCATTGCTACCTCGGTCACTTCACCCATCGGATGTGATAAAAGTTGTCCATCAATTGTGGCATTCGATGAATCATCATCTATGGGTGATGTAGCAAGCTTAGCAGATGCACACGGTTTAACCGTTAAACGGTCATATTCCATGTGCTTCAATGCATTAGCCGACATCGTGACCTCTTCCTCAGTTCTACCTAAACGAATACCAACTACACCTAGACTAGATGATAACTTGGAATTTGAAAAAGATAGAAAAGATTTTTGTTTCGTAGACTTACCCTGGCTTGGGGACGCGAACAATTCCGCCTTCCTCCGCATGGCCTTGGACATCGCATCCTCATCGGTCGACGATGCTCCATCTGTAGTAATGAGATGGCGTGCGTTGCGCCTAGGCTCCCCCTTAGGCTGCACACGCCTCTCACTAACGGCTTGCGCACCCGCCTCAGGTACCTTGGAAGTAAGCATCATGGTAAGGGATATTGTCGTAGAAGAACCCCCACTAACCACGTTGCTCACCTCTAGCTCGCCCACCGCCTGGTCCTCGACCCGGTTCTCCTTGCTGCTAGTCGGATCAGGCCCCAACAGCCCCTCCAGTCGGCCGCGTACCGCTAGATGGCTAGGCGTCTCCTGCGCAGCAGACAACTCTGATGCCGCATCCTGGGCCGGACAGGGAGTCCCAGGTGCGCTAGCGCCCACTGGCGACCTACTGACCGAGCGGGCCGGAAGCGACTCGTCCGCCGTCGTCTCCCCCGGGCCGACGCGAGCGGGAGATAGCTTCTCGCCTCCTGGTGCGCACGCAGCCAACTGGCGGGAGCTCTGTGCTGCCGCTCAGGCGATCGGTAGCACCCTGCTGCCTGGCGAGGTAGCATAGGATCCAGCGAACCCCCGCGTCTCCTGGGCCTCCTTGTCGTCGACGTGAGCACCACCAGGCGAGGCGCTCGAATGCACTGGCTCCACGGCCTCCCCCAGCGGCTGATGAGCCTCCGAGAGTCCAGTGCTGCTTACAGACGTCGGCGATGAAGACCTGCACACCAGAAATAGTGAACCACCTAAAGAGCTCATTAACCTCACAATCTCCTCCCCCCGCGGAGTCTGAGGACTACGGTTGATTGGTGTTAAGGCATATCCCCTCAGCAACTCCAACACCTCAGCGCGAACATGTCCCTCACTGTTAGAAGGAGAAGGATCTATCGCCATACTCGCCACGCGAGACCTGTCCTGTTTAGAAGCACGAGCAGCATGCACAACACTGTCAACATCCTCGGACCTCCTCTTGCCCGAGTCTCCCTGCACATTATGGTCCAAAACATATGGGACAAAATCTGGCTCAGGTACAAAATTAGCAGATTCTGGTCTGAGGGTGAATGCGAACACTTTCAGCAACAAAACCCCATCTGTAGTGAGAAACGGGCCCTTGTCATCCCTATTTTTAAACACCTCATCATCGGCCAAGGCAATCCGAATCCGAATGACACCTCTACAACATAGAGACAGTAAATCTACGTCTAGAATAGAGCTAATCAGCGACCCCACTGCCAGAGCCCCAAGAAGTGTCGAAGCGGGTGTGGACCCCCTCAACATGCACCCAGGCCTTATGTAACTCCAGCTTCGGCATAATCTCCTCCGGCTTCCACCTACTGAATAGCAATCTAGTGGACTGAGATGGGACTCCAAAGTCCATACCATCAAACCTCTGCAGCTCAGTATCAGAAGGGAATGCCAGAGTAAATGAATTTGCCCCGTTAGGCAAGGCCTCCCACTTCCACCTGGATTCAGAACTCATCCGAGACACTGTTGCCTCCACTTGCTGAGCAGAAGCAGCAGTACCTTACACCGTAACGAGAGCAATTGGGCTTGCAGAAGGAGCCATCTAAGCCTTATACACCGAGTCCGGGAACGGAGAGAACATAGTTTCCTTTGTGCCTATGCCTGCAATGGATACCGAAGGTTTTGGAAGCCTCTGCGTTGGACATTTCTTCAACGGATGTTTGTCATTATCACAGATATAGCAGTAGTGATGAACTGGACAATCTCTAGTTGCATGTGTGTACACCTCGCACTTCCAACAACGAGTCTTGACCTGTTTGGTGACTTGTGGTTGCCCCACAGCAACTTCCGTACCCCCGGGAATAGCCGTAACTTGCACTAGTGATGTCTACGCACGCTTCTATTCTTGTAGACAGTGTTGGGCCTCCAAGTGCAGAGGTTTGTAGAACAACAGCAAGTTTCCCTTAAGTGTATCACCCAAGGTTTATCGAACTGAGGGAGGTAGAGGTCAAAGATATCCCTCTCAAGCAACCCTGCAATTAAGATACAAGAAGTATCTTGTGTCCCCAACACACCCAATATACTTGTCAGGTATATAGGTGCACTAGTTTGGCGAAGAGATAGTGAAATGCGAGTAATATGGATGATTATAAGTAATATTAGCAATCTGAAATAAATATGGCAGCAAGCAAACATGTAGCAAAATAGGCGGAAAACGGTGTTTCAATGCTTGGAAACAAGTCCTAGGGATCCTACTTTCACTAGTGGACACTCTCAACAATGATCACATAATTGAATAACTAAATATCTTCTCTTCACTATGCTACTGTTAACCCTCTCCGGTTGGATAACGAAGACTAATCATTGTGTAGGGCTGCAAAAAGCATTCCTTAAAGTAAGCATTCCCATGTCTAGTTAGCCCCACATTGTCAACTTGAGCGCCCTAGAAGGTACTAGACAAACACCACAATTCATAGAGGAGACACACACGATGTGCACACTGTCACCTTCACACCGCGGGACAAGGTGACTCCAAAGTTCATATTAATAAAACACTTGAGTAGCACAAGATGAAGAGTAACATATACTTATTCAACTAGATTACAAAGCTCACGATCACATATAGATCACACCATGGGAGAGAGAGATGAACCACATAGCTACCGTAGAGCCCTCAGCCTCGGGGGAGAACTACTCCCTCCTCATCATAGGAGACAGCAACGACGATGGAGATGGCGATGGACTCGATGGAGATGGCTTCCGGGGGCACTTCCCCATCCCGGAAGGGTGCCAGAACAGAGATCTTTCCTCCGAAACTTGGGTTGACGATGACGGCGGCTGCGGAAGGTTTCGTGGAATTTCGCCGATTTTTGCATCGGGGGGATTATATAGGCGAAAGGGCAACATCGGTGGGCCACCATGGGGGCCCTCACCACCTCCAGGCGCGGCCTAGGGTGGGGCCGCACCTGGCTATGGTGATCCCACCCTGGTGCCCGTCTTCGACTCATCTTCGGACTTCTGGATGCTTTCGGGGAAATAGGAACTTCGGGATTCGTGGGGTCCAATTCCGAGAACATTTCCAGAACAACTTTTCTGAAATAAAAAACAACAGAAAATAGGGAACTGGTACTTGGCATCTTGTTAATAGGTTAGTCCCAGAAAATGTGTAAAATGCTATAAAGAAGGGAGAAAACATGTAGCAATTGGCATAATGTCAACATGGAACATTAGAAATTATAGATACGTTGGAGACGTATCAGCTGGCTGCTAATCCTGTTGCACCGGCAATGTCGTTGGAGCAACTACACCCTGACTCGGTCCTTGACCCGTTGCGATCGTAGCATCCACTATCGCTTTATTCTTCTTTTTCTTTCTTTTTGGAGCCGCTGCCGGGCCACCTTGCACCACCGCCCCAAAAGCAAAGCCTGGAACAACCGTGACAGCCATCTGGACGGGAGGTGTCGGCAAAGCAGCAACTTGGACCATCCGCGCAGGGGCAGCCACCTCGACGGGAACGGTCGATATCGCAGCGGCATGGGCCATCCACGCCGGGGCAAAAGTTGGAGGGCCCGCAGATGCACCGAAAGCTGCGGCTGCAACAGGTTGATACGTCATAAATGTATCCTTAATTTCTTATGTTCCATGTTGTTTTATTATTGTTTCCCACATGTTTGCTATACACTTTATGTCATTTTTAACGATTTTCCGGACTAACCAATTGACAAGATGCCACAGAGCCAGTTCCTTGTTTTCTGTTGTTTTTAGTTTCAGAAAAGTTGTTCTGGAAATATTCTCGGAATTGGAAAATTCGAAGCCCGGAAGTCTTAGAATTCCCGAAGGTTCCACGGAGTCCCGAAGAGACCTGGAGGGGGTCCTCAGGGGGGCACACCATAGGGCGGCGCCCCCTCCCCTTGGCCGCGCCGGGGGGTGGTGTGGGGCCCCCATGCCTCCACCGCCTCTGCCATTTCGCCTATTTAATCCCCCGAGACATAAACCCTAGAGATATACCACTTTTTCCCGAAGAACACCCGAGGCTGCCGTCACCGTCATCCCAACATTGGGAGGGTTCTGGAGCTCTCCCTGGCACCCTGCCGAAGGGGGAAATCATCACCGGAGGGGTCTACACCACCATGCCCTCCTCCGAAAGGATGCGTGAGTAGTTCATCCCTGGACTACGGGTCCATAGCAGTAGCTAGATGGTTGTTCTCTCCACTTTGTACCTCATGTTTAGATATTGTGAGCTGCCTATCATGATCAAGATCATCTTTATGTAATGCTACATGTTGTGTTTGGTGGGATCTGGTGAATGTTGAATGATACGTCTTCTGATTATCAATCTATCATGTTATCTTCATGCATATGTTATTTATGATCTTTCATGCTCTCCGTTGTTAGTAGATGCTCTGGCCAAGTAGATGCTAGTAACTCCAAGAGGGAGTATTTATGCTCGATAGTGGGTTCATGCCTCCTTTGCATCTGTGCTCGGTGATAGAGACGTGACGGGTGGAGGATGTGTTGGTGCCATTAGGGAGAAAACAACAATGCTTTGTCTAAGGATGATTGTTATTGTTTACATTACACACTTTGCTTACTGCGATTATCTGTTGCTTCCAACTTAATACCCAACGTTTGTTCGGATGATATTCAGAGGGTGGATTATTAGTCATAGATGCAGTTGGATAACGGTCTATGTATTTTGTTGTAATGCCCGCATGAATCACATAGTAATCTTTATGTCTTGCATATGCACTACGGTGCAACCTTCATTTCTGTCAATTGCCCAGCTGTAATTTGTTCACCACACATCTTATTTATTTTTCACGGAGAGACACCGCTAGTGAACTATGGACCCAGGTCGTTTTTCCTCATACTGATAAAACACCTGCTGCTTTCATACTGCTCTCATACTGTTCCTACTATTTTTCACACCATACGTTTAACCTATTTGTGTTTAGCAAAACCGGTGAGATTGACAACCTCGCTGCTTCGTTGGGACAAAGTGATTTGATTGTGTTGTGTAGGTTCCACGTTGCCGCTGAACCGGTAGTGCGTCCTGCCATCTCAGCTGCTTCAACCTTCGGAAGTTACTTATTCCTCCTACTGGTCGATTCAACCTTGGTTTCTTTCTGAGGGAAACTTGCTGGTGCACTCTTCATACCTTCCTCTTGGGGTCTCACAACGAACGTGTGTTCACACGCATCAAGCACTTTTCTCGCGCTGTTGCCGGGGAGGAAGAGAATTTCTGCAAGGGGAGTCTCTCACTTCCAATCTATTTACTTTGTTTTTGTTTTGCTTATTTTATTTTATTTTGATTTGTTATCTTCTCTTTATCAAAAACACAAAAAAATTATTTCTTATTCTACCTGTAGTTTTTTCTTGTTTTTAGTCTTGCTAAAATGAATGTTCCTGAGGTTGAAGTTTGTTCCTTTAAGCAACAAGGGGGAGAAAGTTTGAAAGATTCTTGGTATAGGATAAGTGATGCTCATCATATATGCACTAAGAAATACTCAACCATAATCCTTCTTAGGATTTTTTATGTTGGTATTACTAGCTGGTATAGGTATGTTCTAGACACTCTTACAGGCAGGTAATTTTGTGGGAACACCTGCTTTGGAAGCCTGCAATTTAATTGAAAGTTTAGTTGGAACACCACCTACTAACGTTGTTAAAACTGAGATCACTTTAGATGATGTTATTGAAAAGCTAAACTCTATGGAGAAAAAATTGCCAAATTTCCTTGATAATGCTAGCAAAGTTAATGAATCAATAGTAAGTATCAACAAGAAAATCACTATCTTAGAAGCTAGAAATATCCATTATGGTCAAAATATGAGGATTGGTAAATTAGAGGAGGCTATGGAAACTTTAAGCTCAAACTTTTCTTCTCTTAAGTTTAAAAGAGAAAAACCTTCCGTGGGAAAAGAGAAAAAAATTATGTATGCCCCCAAGGCACCTAAACCAAAATCCCCTAATGTGCTTAAAATTAATAAAACTTTTAGTGAAACTAAAAGTGATTTGAATGTTGAATCCTCTTCAGGGGTGTCTAAGGTACCCACTGCTACAATTGGAGTTTTGTAGGAAATTATTGATTTGGATGCTTCTTCACTTGAAAATACTTGATTCCACTTTTCTGGGCCTAGCTAAAAGACGTTAAAGAAAAGCACTTCTTGGGAGGTAACCTATGGTTTTATTTTTGCTTTGTTTTTCTCTATTTTCTTTGATTCAAGGGGTTGTATAATTCTGTAGAATATCCTTTGTATCTTTCTTTTCATGTTTTAGTAGTGCCAAGTAAGGTTTCTGACGAGAGTTGGAGTTGGTTTTCGGATTTCTGCGCAGGAAACAGATTTCTTCTGTCCACCGTAAAAAATCGTATAAAATCTTGGAATATCAAAATGATCTAAAAAAATTGTGCTTATTAATCAGATAATTCCACAACTTTTTCGTTCTTTAAGTTTTTCAATTTGAGCAATGTAAGTGCCTCGAAAAAATTCGTCTTTACAGACAGTTCTGGTTTTGACAGATTCTGCCATTTTTCTTTCATTTGCTCTTTTGCGATGTAAAGTGGATTTCTTTGCTTCATGAAACATCTGTGTATGTAGATAATGTTTAAAAGTATCAATAGTACTTGTGCCATACAGAACCAATGGATTTTTAATTGTTGCACTAACCCTCTAATGTGAAATACTGTTTGAGTGTAGTGTGAAGAAAGTTTTCAAGGGTCAAGAGAAAGGGTGATATATGTGATCAAGAAGAGTGCAAGGTCAAAGCATGGGAATGCCCCCGTGGTTCATCCAAGCATATTTTTAGAGGACTCAAGCATCTAAGATTGGTTATGCCCAAGGCATCCCCTTCTTGACCAACTATCTATCAGGTCACTTCTCATGAAACTATATTTTTGTTCGGTCACATCATATGCAGTTTACTTGGAGCGTCTATTTTTTTATTATGTTTTCTTTTGTTTTCCTTTGTTTTATTATGTTTTTCTTGCTGCAATAATATAGTTGGATACTAGCATTATTGTTTTGGGAGAGAGACACGCTCCGCTTTTTCGTATGAATACTTGCTATGCTAGTATTCTTAGTTTTTCTTCTAGCCGCTGCAAAAATTCCTGTCTAGCTCTTGTTTTCATTGCATCTCTTATTCAGAGATGTTAGTTTTAGTAGTGTTATGTGAGTCCTCTCATGTTTTATTTCTGTAGCATTTAGAGAGTTTTTGTTAAAGCATGTTTTGTGTGGTGCTTGTTGGGAAAAGAAACTGTTGCTTGAGGTAGAATTTTTAACGATGCAAGTAGAAGCTTGTATAGACCGTGGCTAAAAAAATTCATATCATGCTAGATGTTATTTTAGTTTTAAAGCCTTGTGGTTATTGAGTAGCATTATTAGCCTCAAATAGCTGAGAGTGTTTAATGTGCCATTGAAAGAATCATGAGTTGTTCTTGTCATATTGAAGCATAAATTTGTGGTGTTCTCGTTTGAATGTTTTATTTGGTTGACTTGGCGCATGCTCACACCATGTTTATGACTATGAACCAGTCACGAATAGCCTCCATGATCATTTAGTTTTTGAACTTGTGGTACCACTTATGCTTTGATTAATGATGTTTATGTCGCTATGCATGATTATGGCTCTTATGCTCTCTTGATTTGTCGCTCCCAGTCTTTTGCTAGCCTCCACCTGTACTGAGTATGAGCGCTACTTGTGCATCCAACTCCCCAAAACCAAAGTTTTCCCATTGTTTCCACTGTACCTACCTACATGTGGTATTTAACCGCCACTCCAAAGTAAATTGCTCATGCGTTACCTTTAAAACTTTCAAAATTACTCCTGTTTTGTGCTCATGTTTTACCTCATGAGGACGTAAATAAAGAATCTTTATCTCACTTGTTGATTGGACTTTCACACAATGTACTAGTGGCTTCATCTGCTTATCCAATGATAGAAGAGTTGGCAGCGGGGTGCCCAGCCCCAAATTAATAACACAAATTGTCTTCACTATTTTTGCCCCCGATTTACCAGTCAAAGCATATTTGTGTAAACAAAAGAGAAAGAGGGATGAACGTCTACCCAAATGCGTCCTTGTATGGGAGCCTCTCTTGTGAAGTATAGTTGGCTTGTGACGTACTGTATGTTTTGTTTACCATTCGTTGGCATAAGCATACACCTCTCTTAAAAACTTTGTATACCTCTGTTTAATAAAATAAAAGCTCTAGCACCTGAGTGATCCATGCTTCCCTCTGCAAAGGGACTTTCTTTTACTTTTATGTTGAGTCTCCATCTTCTAACTTTATGCACAGTTGAGAGAGCATTTTTGACATTCTGAGTTTTATGTGTATTTGTCCAAGAAACATTATTAATTGATTCATGATTTGTTATTGCTTCTTCTCTAACTAATTGTTCTAGTCTTCCTCATGAACTTTGAAGGTGTCCTGGCATTTATGTCTTGCCCCACTCTTAAGGACTAGCGAAATATCACTTTGACATGTTCTCTCTATACTTGAAACAAATGTATATCTTTATTTTCTTGGTATTCATGATCTTTTATTTGAGTTACTTCTCATGATGCAAAGTAATTGATATGCTTTATTATTAAAGTTCTATTATCATAGTTGTGTTAAAGTTCTATGATCTCAGCTTACTTATGATTTTACATTATTGATGATCAAGTTTATATTGGTAGCATGTCACCTCAGAAATTATTGTGTTTTTATCGTTTACCAACTTGAGGAAGAGTAGGAACTAAGCTTGGGGATGTTGATACTTCATAAACGTATCCTTAATTTCTGATGTTCCATGTTGTTTTCTTATTGTTTCCCACATGTTTGCTATACACTTTCTGTCATTTTTATCGATTTTCCGGACTAACCTATTGACAAGCTGCCACAGAGCCAGTTCCCTGTTTTCTGCTGTTTTTAGTTTTCGAAAAGTTGTTCTAGAAATATTCTCGAAATTGGAAAATTCGAAGCCCGAAAGTCTTAGAATTCCCGAAGGTTCCACGGATTCCCGAAGAGACCCGGAGGGGGGCCTCAGGGGGGCCACACCATAGGGCGGCCCCCCCCCTTGGCCGCGTCGGGGGATGGTGTGGGCCCCCAGGCCTCCACTGCCTCTGCCCTTTCGCCTATTTAATCCCCCCGAGACATAAACCCTAGAGATATACCGCTTTTTTCCGAAAAACACCCAAGGCCGCCGTCACCATCATCCCGAGATCGGGAGGGTTCTGGAGCTCTCCCCGGCACCCTGCCGGAGGGGGAAATCATCACCGGAGGGGTCTACACCACCATGCCCTCCTCCGAAGTGTTGCCTGAGTAGTTCATCCCTGGACTATGGGTCCATAGCAGTAGCTAGATGGTTGTTCTCTCCACTTTGTACCTCATGTTTAGATCTTGTTAGATTCCTATCATGATCAAGATTATCTTTATGTAATGCCACATGTTGTGTTTGCTGGGATCTGATGAATGTTGAATGCTATGTCTTCTGATTATCAATCTATCATGTTATCTTCATGCATATGTTATTTCTGATCTTGCATGCTCTCCGTTATTAGTAGATGCTCTGGCCAAGTAGATGCTAGTAACTCAAAGAGGGAGTATTTATGCTCGATAGTGGGTTCATGCCTCCTTTGCATCTGTGCTCGAGTGAGAGAAACGTGAAGGATGGAGGATGTGCTGTTGCCATTAGGGAGAAAACAACAATGCTTTGTCTAAGGATGATTGTTATTGTTTACATTACCCGTTTTGTTTACTACGATTATCCGTTGCTTGCAACTTAATACCCAACGTTTGTTCGGATGATATTCGGAGGGTGGATTATTAGTCATAGATGCAGTTGGATAACGGTCTATGTATTTTGTTGTAATGCCCGCATGAATCACATAGTAATCTTTATGTCTTGCATATGCACTACGGTGCAACCTTCATCTCTGTCAATTGTCCAGCTGTAATTTGTTCACCACACATGTTATTTATCTTTCACGGAGATACACCACTAGTGGATTGTGGACCCCAGTCCTTTTTCCTCATATTGATAAAAACACATACTGCTTACATGATGCTCTCGTACTATTCCTATTGTTTTCCACACCATACGTTTAACCTCTTTGTGTTCAGCAAAACCGGTGAGATTGACAACCTCACTGCTTCGTTGGGACAAAGTGATTTGATTGTGTTGTGTAGGTTCCACGTTGCTGCTGAACCGGTAGTGTGCCCTGCCGTCTTAGCTGCTTCAATCTTCTGAAGTTACTTCTTCCTCCTACTAGTCGATTCAACCTTGGTTTCTTTCTTAGGGAACTTGCTGCTGCACTCTTCATACCTTCCACTTGGGGTCTCCCAACGAACGTGTGTTCACACGCATCACAGATGCACCCGTTCTCCCTTGGTCCGCCGCTCCCGCTACCGGCTGTTGCATCCCCGCCGGTCCACCTCCACGGTTTGGAGCTGCCATCGGAGGAGGCGAGCATAACGCGTGGAGAAAAGTCTTGGTCGGTGGCGTAGACTTGACGGCCGCAGCAGCAGAGCGATTTGTCGAGGATGCAGACGTGATGGTGATGGCACTAGGAGCCCCTAGCGATCGCGAACTCCCTGGTGTCGATGCCTGATACGTCATAAATGTATCCTTAATTTATGATGTTCCATGTTGTTTTCATATTGTTTCCCACATGTTTGCTATATATTTTATGTCATTTTTATCGATTTTCCGGACTAACCTATTGACAAGATGCCACAGAGCCAGTTCCCTGTTTTCTGCTGTTTTTAGTTTCAGAAAAGTTGTTTTGGAAATATTCTTGGAATTGGAAAGTTCAAAGCCCGAAAGTCTTAGAATTCCCGAAGGTTCCACAGAGTCCCTAAGAGACCCGGAGGGGACCTCCGGGGGCCCACACCATAGGGCGGCGCGCCCCCCTTGGCCGCGCCGGGGGTGGTGTGGGGCCCCCAGGCCTCCACCGCTTCTGCCCTTTCGCCTATTCAATCCCCCGAGACATAAACCCTAGGGGGGTCCCACTTTTACCCGAGAAACACCCGAGGCCGCCGTCACCGTCATCCCGAGATTGGGAGGGTTCCGGCGCTCTCCTCGGCACCCTGCCGGAGGGGGAAATCATCACCGGAGTGGTCTACACCACCATGCCCTCCTCTGAAGTGATGCGTGAGTAGTTCATCCCTGGGCTACGGGTCCATAGCAGTAGCTAGATGGTTGTCCTCTCCACTTTGTACCTCAAGTTTAGATCTTGTGAGCTGCCTACCATGACCAAGATCATCTTTATGTAATGCTGCATGTTGTGTTTGCCGGGATCTGATGAATGTTGAATGCTATGTCTTCTGATTATCAATCTATCATCTTATCTTCATGCTTATGTTATTTATGATCTTGCATGCTCTCTGTTATTAGTAGATGCTCTGGCCAAGTAGATGCTAGTAACTCCAAGAGGGAGTATTTATGCTCGATAGTGGGTTCATGCCTCCTTTTCATCTGTGCTCGAGTGACAGAAACGTGACAGATGGAGGATGTGTTGTTGCCATTAGGAAGAAAACAACAATGCTTTGTCTAAGGATGATGTTATTGTTTACATTACACACTTTGCTTACGGCGATTATCTGTTGCTTGCAACTTAGTACCCAATGTTTGTTCGGATGATATTCGGAGGGTGGATTTTTAGTCATAGATGTAGTTGGATAACGGTCTATGTATTTTTTTGTAATGCCCGCATGAATCACATAGTAATCTGTATGTCTTGCATATGCACTACGATGCATCCTTCATTTCTGTCAATTGCCCAGCTGTAATTTGTTCACCACACATGTTATTTATCTTTCACGGAGAGACACCACTAGTGAACTGTGAACCCCAGTACTTTTTCCTCATACTGATAAAACACCTACTGATTTCATACTTCTCTCATACTGTTTTCCTACTATTTTCCACACCATAAGTTTAACCTCTTTGTGTTCAGCAAAACCGGTAAGATTGACAATCTCACTGCTTCGTTGGGGCAAAGTGATTTGATTGTGTTGTGTAGGTTCCACGTTGCTTCTGAACCGGTAGTGCGCCCTGCCATCTTAGCCGCTTTAACCTTCTGGAGTTACTCTTTCCTCCTACTAGTCTATTGAACCTTGGTTTCTTACTGTGGGAAAACTGCTGCTGTGCTCATCATACCTTCCTCTTGGGGTCTCCCAACAAGTGCAAGATCTGCACCATCAAGCTATTTTTCTGGCGCCATTGCCGGGGAGGAAGAGAATTTCTGCAAGGGGAGTCTCTCACTTCCAATCTCTATACTTTGTTTTTGTTTTGCTTAGTTCATTTTATTTTGTCTTGTTTGCTTCTCTTTATCAAAAACACAAAAAATTAGTTCTTATTCTAGTTGTTGTTTTTGTCATTTCTTTGTTATTTTTCATCATGTTGATCCCTAAGTTTACCCTGAAATATTTACCGGTAGGAAGTGGTTCTATACTTGAAAAGGACACTATTAAAGAATTATTTGATCATGTTAGTAAGCATGATAATCTTGAGGAAAAATCCATAATAGAACTTGCTCCCAATTATGAGACTGCTGCAACTTCTTTAGTTCACATGTTAGAGGCTAGGTTTGTTAACCTCCATCCCATGTTACAACATATGTTCCCCAATTTGAATAACATTGAAGATGTTGAGAAAATAATCTTCATCTTAGAAACTATGCTTAAAGAATTTGGAGATGTTGCTATAGAAGCTAGAAAAGTATTTGATCGTTTCAATATGCTTGGCTCATGTGTAGACATTGTTGGTGCTCTAGAAAAAACATAATATAATAATGAAAATAAGGATAAAATATCAATCCCCTTTAAATTGGTACCACTGCATGAAGCCCAAGAAAAGAATTTTGATTGGATTGGTCCTGAGAATTTATTTGATGAAGATAGTAAGCCTAAAAGTTCTAAGAGAGGAGCCTCTGAAACTCACTTAGATAAAATACAATGCATTATTAGGAATTGCCAAATCTTGATTTGAATGCCCCTCCGTTCGAAAATACTTGATTTTACTTTTCTGGGCCTAGCTAAAAGGCGTTAAAGAAAAGCACTTATTGGGAGATAACCCATGGTTTTATTTTTGCTTTGTTTTTCTCTGTTTTCTTTGAGTCAAGGGGTTGTATACTTCTGTAGCAACTCCTTTGTATATTTCTTTTCATGTTTTAGTAGTGCCAAGTAAGGTTTCTGACGAGAGTTGGAGTTGGTTTTCGGATTTCTGCGCAGAAAACAGATTTCTGCTGTCCACCGTAAAAAACGTATAAAATCCAGAAAGATCAGAATGGTCTGAAATTTTTTGGGATTATTCCTCGGCTAATTCTGCAACTTGTTTGTTCTTTAAGTATTTCGATCTGAGAAACATAAGGGCCCCGAAAAAAATCGTCTTTACAGACAGTTCTGTTTTCGACAGATTCTGCCATTTTTTCTTGCATTTGCTATTTTGCGATGTCAAGTGGATTTCTTTGCTTCGCTAAACATCAGTGGCTGTAGCTAATGTTTAGAGGTGATATATGTGATCAAGAAGAGTGCAATTTCAAAGCTTGGGGATGCCCTCGTGGTTCATCCAAGAATATTTTTAGAAGACTCAAGCATATAAGCTTGGGGATTCCCATGGCATCCCCTTCTTCATCAACTATCTATCAGGTCACTTCTTGTGGAACTATATTTTTATTTGGTCACATCATATGAAGTTTACTTGGAGCGTATGTTTGTTTTTCTTTATTTTTCTTTTGTTTTCCTTTGTTTTCTTTTGTTTTACTTGTTGAAATAATCTATTTGTATCCTATCATTCTTTGTTTGGGAGAGAGACACGCTCCGCTTTTTCGTTGGAATAATTGCTATGCTAGTATTCTTATTTGTTCTTCTAGTTGCTGCAAAAATTCCTATTTAGCTCTTGTTTTCATTGCATCCCTTATTCAGAGCTGTTAGTTTTAGTAGTTTTATGTGAGTACTCTCATGTTTGCTTTTTGTAGCATGTAGAGGATTTTTGTTAAAGCATGTTTTGTATGGTGCTTGTTGGGAAAAGAAATTGTTGCTTGAGGTAGAATTTTTAACGGTGCAAGTAGAAGCTTGTATAGACTGTGGCTAGAACTTTTTCATATCATGCTAGATGTTATTTTAGTTTTAAAGCCTTGTGGTTATTGAGTAGCATGATTAGCCTCAAATAGCTGAGAGTGTTTAATGTGCCATTGAAAGAATCATGAGTTGTTCTTGTCATATTCAAGCATAAATTTGTGGTGTTCTCCTTTGGATGTTTTATTTGGTTGACTTGGCGCATGCTCACACCATGTTTATGACTATGAACCAGTCACGAATATCCTCCATGATCATTTAGTTTTAGAACTTTTGGTACCACTTATGCTTTGATTAATGATATCTATGTCGCTATGTATGATTATGGCTCTTATGCTCTCTTCATTTGTCGCTCCCAGTCTTTTGTTAGCCTCCACCTGTACTGAGTATGACCTCTACTCGTGCATCCAACTCCCAAAACCCAAAGTTTTCCCATTGTGTCCACCATACCTACCTACATGTGGTATTTAACCGCCACTCCAAAGTAAATTGCTTATGTGTTACCTTTAAAACTTTCAAAATTACTCATGTTTTGTGCTCCTGTTTTACCTCATGAGGACGTAAATAGAGAATCTTTATCTCACTTGTTGATTGGACTTTCACACCCTAGACTAGTGGCTTCATCCGCTTATCCAATGATAGAAGAGCTGGCAGCGGGGTGCCCAGCCCCAAATTAATAACACAAATTCTCTTCACTATTTCCCCCTGGTTTATGGGTCAAAGAATAATTGTGTAATCAAAAGAGAAAGAGGGATGACCTTCTACCCAGATGCGTCCTTGTATGGGAGCCACTCTTGTGAAGTCTAGTTGGCTTGTGACGTACGGTATTTTCTGTTTACCATTCGTTGACATAAGCATACACCTCTCTTAAAAATGTTTTTCAATACCTCTGTTTAATAAAATAAAGGCTCTAGCACATGAGTTGATCCCTGCTTCCCTCTACAAAGGGCCTTTCTTTTACTTTTATGTTGAGTCTCTATCTTCTAACTTTATGCACAGTTGAGAGTGCATTTTTTCCATTCTGAGTTTTATGTGCATTTGTCCTAGAAACATTATTAATTGATTCACGATGTGTTATTGTTTGTTCTCTAATTATTTGTTCTAGTCTTCCTCATGAACTTTGAAGGTGTCCTCACATTTATGTTTTGCCCTACTCTTAAGGACTAGCGAAATATCACTTTGACATGTTCTCTCTATACTTGAAACAAACGTATATCTTTCTTTGCATTGTTATTCATGATATTTTATTTGAGTTACTTCTCATGATGCAAAGTGATTGCTATGCTTTATTATTAAAGTTCTATTTATCATGCTTGTGTTAAAGTTCTATGATCTCAGCTTACTTATTCTTTTACATTATTGATAATCAAGTTTATGTTGGTAGCATGTCACCTTAGAAATTATTGTGTTTTTATCGTTTACCTACTCGAGGACGAGTAGGAACTAAGCTTCAGGATGTTGATACGTCATAAACGTATCCTTAATTTCTGATGTTCCATGTTGTTTTCTTATTGTTTCCCACATGTTTGATATACACTTTATGTCATTTTTATCGACTTTCCGGACTAACCTATTGACAAGATGCCACAGAGCCAGTTCCCTGTTTTCTGCTGTTTTTAGTTTCAGAAAAGTTGTTCTGGAAATATTCTTGGAATTGGAAAGTTCGAAGCCCGAAAGTCTTAGAATTTCCGAAGGTTCCACGGAGTTCCGAAGATACCCGGAGGGGGCCTCAGGGGGCCCACGCCGTAGGGCGGCGCGCCCCCCTTGGTCGCGCCGGGGGGTGGTGTGGGGCCCCCAGGCCTCCACCGCCTCTGCCATTTCGCCTATTTAATCACCCCGAGACATAAACCCTAGGGGGATCCCACTTTTACCCGAGAAACACCCGAGGACGCCGTCACCGTCATCCCGAGATCGGGAGGGTTCCGGAGCTCTCCCCGGCACCCTGCTAGAGGGGGAAATTATCACCGGAGGGGTCTACACCACCATGCCCTCCTCCGAAGTGATGCGTGAGTAGTTCATCCCTAGACTACGGGTCCATAGAAGTAGCTAGATGGTTGTTCTCTCCACTTTGTACCTCGTGTTTAGATCTTGTGAGCTGCCTATCATGATCAAGATCAACTTTATGTAATGCTACATGTTGTGTTTGCCGGGATCTGATGAATGTTGAATGCTATGTCTTCTGATTATCAATCTATCATGTTATCTTCATGCTTATGTTATTTATGATCTTGCATGCTCTCCGTTATTAGTACATGCTCTCACCAAGTAGATGCTAGTAACTCCAATAGGGAGTATTTATGCTCAATAGTGGGTTCATGCCTCCTTTTCATATGTGCTCGAGTGACAGAAACGTGACGGATGAAGGATGTGTTGTTGCCATTAGGGGAAAAACAACAAAGCTTTGTCTAAGGATGATGTTATTGTTTACACTACACACTTTTCTTACTGCGATTATCTGTTTCTTGCAACTTAATACCCATTGTTTGTTGGAATGATATTCGGAGGGTGGATTTTTAGTCATAGATGCAGTTGGTTAACGGTCTATGTATTTTGTTGTAATGCCCGCATGAATCACATAGTAATCTTTATGTCTTGCATATGCACTACGGTGCAGCCTTGATTTTGTTTAATTGCTCAGCTGTAATTTGTTCACCACACATGTTATTTATCTTTCACGGAGAGACACCACTAGTGAACTGTGGACCCCGGTCCTTTTTCCTCATACTGATAAAACACATACTGCTCTCATACTATTTTCATACTGTTTTCCACACCATACGTTTAACCTCTTTGTGTTCAGGAAAACCGGTGAGATTGACAACCTCACTGCTTCGTTGGGGCAAAGTCATTTGATTGTGTTGTGTAGGTTCCACGTTGCTTCTGAACCGGTAGTGCGCCCTGCCATCTCAGCTGCTTTAACCTTCTGAAGTTACTCCTTCCTCCTACTGGTCGATTAAACATTGGTTTCTTACTGAGGGAAAACTGTTGTTGTGCTCATCATACCTTCCTCTTGGGGTCTCCCAACGAGTGCAAGATCTGCACCATCAATGCCCTATCGATCGACAGCGTAGGAATATTACGCCTAAGAGTTCAGTCCCATAGGCCCTGCTGACACAGGCCCAGGTGCGCCCATGGCTTTGGCCGACCCGAGGCAACCGACTGCGCCCCCTGCCCTCAGCGGTTTGAAGCAACGCAGCCTGCCGCCCACGATCGTCGTCGGAGGTCGGTTAGCCGCTCGCCGGAGGAAGATCCGGGAAGAAGTTCCCCAAACAGGGTAGAGGCGTGATCCACGGCCGAGGTACAGGACCACGCCACCCTACCCTCACTGGAGCCTTCCGCAGAATGCACCCCGCCCGGGAGCTGCCTGGCGCATCTCCGCTCGCTGGAGTAGACCTCACCGGTGATGAATGTGAACACCCCTCCCGAGCGTTACCAGAACCAGACGGGCTCACATCTGGAGCCGCAACGTCGTACCCACTTCGTTTCTCCCAAAAGCGGGAAGATCTCATCAAAAAGCCGGCGCGGTCCCAAAATTCCGCCGCAATCTGGTCTACGGCCATCACCGGTCGCTCCACATTCTCCCTGGAAACAAGGCGCTCCTCCAAAAGCACCTCATCTGCCGCCGAATGCATGGTGGTCTCCGTCCCAGCCGCATCCCCGGTGAACTCACATTCCGGCGCATCGGAAAAGCACCTGAAACTAGCACCTCCAAGGCCGGCATTGAGAGGCTCTGAGGAAACCAAACCATGATCTAGACCGAGGCCCCCTGGCGCGAGGGTAAGGCGACCGTGGCCACGACCTTCAGCGCCGACAGGGAGAACCCTCACGGTCGCCTCGTCGCTCCCGCTATCGCCTGTCATGCACTGGAGCATTACACTAATAACTACCAGTTACAATGGTGTCGTTTCAAGCATTCTTTTCTTACCAGCAAGTTTAAAATATTTATCAAGTTCTTTCACTGCCCAGTAAGATTTGTGTTCTAATTCTAAAGGCAAGTGACAAGCTTTTCCATAAACATTTTATAAGGAGACATACCCATAGGATTTTTGTAAGCAGTTCTATAAGCCCATAAAGCAGCATTCAACTTATCAGACCAATTATTCCTAGATTTATCAACAGTCTTTTGCAAGATAGATTTAATTTCTCTATTTGATAATTCTACTTGCCCACTGGTTTGAGGATGATAGCTGAGGCAATTCTATGATTAAAATCATATTTAGCAAGGGTTTTTCTAAAACCGCCATGAATAAAGTGAGAACCTCCATCAGTCATAAGATATATAGGCACACCAAACCTAGGGAAAATAACATCTTTAAGCATTTTTAAAGAGGTCTCACCATCAGCACTTTTTGTAGGTATAACTTCTACCCACTTAGTAACATAATCAATAGCAACAAGAATGTGAGTGTAACCATTCGATGGAGGATAAGGACCCATGAAGCCAAATCCCCAACAATTAAAAGGTTCAATAACAAGAGAATAACTCATAGACATTTCATTACGTCTAGAAATATTACCAACTCTTTGACATTCATCACAAGATATAATAAATTTACGTGCATCTTTAAAGAGAGTAGGACAATAGAAACCTGATTGTAGAACCTTCTGTGCGGTTCTATCTCCAGCGTGATGTCCTCCATAAGCACTACCATGGCACTTTTTCAATATTTCACGTTGTTCATGATTTAGAACACATCTTCTCATAATACCATCTACTCTTTCTTCATATAAGTGTGGGTCATCCCAAAAATAATGCCTCAAATCATAGAAGAATTTTCTTCTTTGTTGAGCTGTAAATGTTGGAGGCAAATACTTTGAAACAATAAAGTTAGCATAATCAGCATACCATGGACTATCCTGGGATTTTACTTTTATTGCAGCTAGTTTTTCATTTGGAAAACTATCATTAACAGGAATAGGGTCAAAAGCAATGTTTTCCAATCTAGACAAGTTATCAGCAACAGGATTTTCAGCACCCTTCCTATCCACAATATGCAAATCAAACTCTTGTAAAAGCAACGCCCATCTAATAAGCCTAGGCTTAGCATCTTTCTTTTCCATAAGGTATCTAATAGCTGCATGATCAATATGAATAGTAACCTTTGGGTCAACAATATAAGGTCTAAACTTATCACATGCAAAGACTACATCTAAGAACTCTTTTTCAGAAATTTTATGTCTAAGACCAATTCCTTCATTCACCATAAAGTGGCATTTCTCTCAATCAAGAACAATATTAGTTTCCTCACATCTCAGCAAAACTTTATCAAGGTTGTGCAAACAATTATCAAAATAAGTTCCATAGACGGAGAAATCGTCCATGAATACTTCAACAATTTCTTCACAAAAACCATGAAAAATAGCAGACATGCATCTTTGAAACGTAGTAGGAGCATTACACAAACAAAAAGGCATACGTCTATAAGTATAAGTACCATAAGTACAAGTAAAGGTTGTTTTCTCTTGATCTTGCTTCCTAACAGCAATTTGAGAAAACCCAGAATAACCATCAAGAAAGAAAAAATGAGTTTTCTTAGAGAACCTCTCTAACATTTGATCAATAAAAGGCAAAGGATAATGATCTTTCTTAGTAACTTTGTTAACCTTCCTAAAATTAATGCACATTCTATAACCAACTAATACTCTTTGAGGAATAAGCTCATTATTTTTATTAGGCACAACAGTCATTCCTCCCTTCTTAGGGACACAATGCACATGGCTTACCCATCTACTATCAGCAATAGGAAAAATAATACCAGCATCGAGGAGTTTTAATACCTCATTTCTTATCACTTCCTTCATCTTAGGAATTAAACGGCGTTGATGTTCAACTACTGGCTTTGCATCAGGTTCAATATTAATAACATGCTGACATATAGAGGGAGAGATCCCTTTCAAATCATCAAGAGTATATCCAATAGCTCCACGTTGTTTCTTCAATATTCCCAATAATCTTTCCTCTTCTTCACCTGAAAGTTTAGCACTAATAATAATAGGATACATTTTCTTATCATCAATATAAGCATATTTAAGATAATCAGGCAAAGGTTTATAATCAAAGACATGATCCTCCTTGGGTGGTAATGTGGTACCCAAGTCTTCCACGGGTAAATTATGTTTCAGTATCAACGGTTGACGAAGAAGAATATCGTCAATATCATTTCTCTCTTCCATAAAGACCTCACTCTCATGGTCCTCCATATATTGCTACAAAGCATTGTTAGGAGCAAGAGAAATAGAGGCAAGTTGTTCAACTCTAAAATTTTCATTAGGCAATTCAGATTCATAAGGTGCTCTAGCAAATTTGGAGAAATTGAACTCATAAGATTTTAGTCAATATCTTCTCCCTCTTACAATCTATAATAGCACCACAAGTGTTCAAGAAAGGTCTACCAAAAATAATTGGACAAGTTTTACTAGCAGGCTTACCAAGTACTAGAAAATCAATGGGATATTAGGTTTTACCACATAAAACTTCCACATCTCTAACAATACCAATCGGAAAGATAGTTTCTCTATTAGCAAGCTGAATAACCACATCAATATCTTCAAGATCACAATAACCAATTTCATGCATAATTTCTTTCTAAAGCTCATAAGGAATAGCACTAGAACTTGCACCAATATCACACAAACCATAGTAGAAATGATCACCAATCTTAACAGAAAGCACAAGAACACTAGTTTTCTTAGGTCTATTTGGATGTGAGACAGTATTAGAAGCATCCTCACAAAATACAATATGTTCATCCTCTATGTTTCCACAGATAAGATCTTTCACTATTGCTACAGCAGGTTCAACAGTTATTTGTTCATCAGGTTCAATAGATTTCTTAATGCTCTTATTAACCACACTAGACACAACAGAGTGTTCTTTCACCTTAGTAGGGAAATACATTTTCTCAATATAAGGTTCAGGAACAGCAGGATTAACATTATGCACTTCTATATTACTAGCAGGAACAATATCTTTATATGGTGCATGGTACTTGTGACACTCCTTTTTAGGAATATCAAGATAGGAGGCAAAATCTTTAAGACAATTTGCAAAAATTTGAGAATCAAGACCACAAACGACACTAACATTATAGAAATCATCGGTTCCCATAAAAATTTAATGAATTCATAATCATAATTTATACCTGACTTTCTACCTTTTTCATTCTCCCATCCTTCAGTGTTTTCTTGAATACGATCAAGAAGATCCCATTTAGCTTATTCCTTCATACGTGTGAATGATCCAGAACAAGAAGCATCCAATAAATCCTTATCATGAAGAGAAAGCCTTGCATAAAAAATATTTATAACAATATTACCCGGGAGCTCATGAACGGGACATTTGAGCTTTAATAACTTCATTCTCCCCACGCTTGGGCAATACTCTCTCCATCATGAGGCCAAAAATCATATATTTGATTTCGGTCTTTATGAATCTCACTAGGAGGATGTAATTTGGAATAAAAGAGAGGAACAATTTCCTCTCATCCAATAGATTCACCATTCTTCAGTAATCTGAACCATTCAGCGGCTCTTCCTTTCAGCGATAAATAAAATAATTTCCTTTTAACTTGATCCATTGTAATACCTGCACACCTGAATAACTCGCATAATTCATGTATAAAGAGCAAATGATCACCGAGATGGACAATTCCATCTCCATAATAGCAGTTATCCATAACACGTCCAACAATTTTCATAGGTATTTTATAAGGATCTAATTCAGCAGATAACGGGTTACCTACTACCCTAGCAGTAAAGGTAGAAGTACCCCTAAACAGAGAACCAAAAGTATTCTCCATAATGAAATAAAACAATAGACAAAAATAAAAACAACACTCCCAGTAAAAGTTTCTCTTACCAATTCCACTTACCAATAGCACTTCACTCCCCGGCAACGGCACCAGAAAATAGTCTTGATGACCCACAAGTATAGGGGGTGTATTGTAGTACTTTCGATAAATAAGAGTGTCGAACCCAACGAGGAGCAGAAGGTGTTGACAAGAAGGTTAGATGGAGAATTCACTATAAACACTAGCAAACGGCGTTTTGGAGGCTTTTGATATAGCAGATAAATAAAGTGCGAGTAGTGCGAGTAAATAAAAGACAGTAAATATAATTGCAGCGAGTGGCCCAATCCTTTTGAGAGCAAAGGACAAGCCGGTTGTTCTACTTATGATTACCAAACGTTCTCAAGGACACATGGGAATTTCGTCAAGTGCTTTCGCTTCATTACGATTGATTAATATTTATTGGTTCGTGAAGTGTTGTGTGGGTGAACCTATCCTAATGCACCGCCCAACTAGGACTAATACATACTTGTGATTATACCTCTCGTAAGCATCCGCAAATAGAAGAAAGTAATTAAGATAAATCTAACCACAACATTAAAACTCCGGGATTCTATGCTCCCTCGTACATTGGTTTCCTAACGGGGGTTTAGGTTTCTGTCACTCCGGCAACCCCACAATTAGTATCCAAATACACAATGCATCCTCCTAGGCCCATAAAGGTGAAGTATCATGCAGTCGACGTTCACATGGCACCACTAGAACAATAGCACGACAACTTAAATACCAAATCACGAGATATTACTTCAACATAACTTCACTACTAACATCATGAATTCTCCCATGTCCTCAAGAACTAAACGAACTACTCAAAAGACATCACATGGATCATAATCATAGGTGATATAATGGATAATAACAATCTGGTTATAAAGTGTAAACACCGATAAATCTCACAAGCATCAACTACTAACAAGTAATCCACACAGGGAGAGAGATCTAATGTAAAACAATGATGGAGACCCCTAATCGTTACAGCGGGATGAAGGTGGATGATGAGAGTGATGGTGCTGGTGGTGATGATGATGACGATGACGATCTTGATGATGCCAGGAGCGATGACGGTGACGATGGCGATGATTCCCCCTCTCCGGGGAGGAATTTCCCCGACAGATTTCTCCCTGCTAGAGAGCTTTTCTCTCTCTGTTGTTTTCCTCCCGAGGCGGCGGCGGAATAATTCTTCGATGATGTTCTGGGGCTTAGGGTTCCCTAGGGGTCAAGTACGCGAAAGGGGGCACCCAGGAGTGGGCCAGGGTGGCAGACCACCCCCAGGCGCGGCCAGGGGGCGCGCCGCCTGGTGGTGTGGGCCCTAGGTGGCCCCCCTCCGGGTGCCCTTCTGGCTCACTTCTTCCTCATAACTTCTAAGACTCCTCCGGTATCCCCCCTCTTCTTCTGATCTTCTGAAATAGGGTATCTCGACGATGTGTTTTCCATCAGATTTCTGGTCCCGGTGTTTATTCTCCAAAAATTATAAAACATGCAAAAGAAGATAAAATAACATAAGTGATGCATCATAACATGAAACATATCGATGAATAACAGAAAATAAAAATATAAAATAGTGATGCAAAATGAACGTATCAACCTTAAAGTTGCATTCCCATGTCTAGTTAACCCCACACTGTCAACTTGAGCACCCTAGAAGGTACTAGACAAACACCACAATTTCATAGGGTCATCCAACACAAGATATAAATATCATGCTAAACCACACGGTGCACACACTGTCACCTTTACACCGTGATCAAAGTGTTTACGGAGATCTCACAACAAAACCACTTGAGTAGCATAACAGATGAAGAGTAACATCTACTTATTCAACTAGATTACAAAGCTCACGAACACATAAAGATCACACCATGGGAGAGAGATGAAACACATAGCTACCGGTAGAGCCTTCAGTCCCGGGGGAGAACTACTCCCTCCTCATCATAGGAGGCATCAACAGCGATGAAGATGGCGGTGGAGTCGATGGGGATGGCTCCGGGGGTACTTTTCCCTGCCCTGGCAGGGTGCCGGAATAGAGATTTATGTCCCCCAAAACTTTTCGTCGTCGGCGGCGGAGCTACAGAACTTTTCGTGGAAAAAAGGCTGATATCTTTAGGGTTTATGCATCTGGGGGCATATATAGGCGAAAGGGTGGTGGGGGTGGACTCTCGAGGGGCCCACACCACCTCCCGGCGCGGCCAGGGGCCCACCCGCGCCCAGGCATGGTGTGGGGGCTCCGGGGCCCCCCTCCGGGTCTCCTTTGGACTTCCTTGACCCTCCGGGACTTCTAAGACTTCTGGCTTTTGAATCGTCCAATTTCGAGAATATTTCCAGAAAAACTTTTTTGAAAATAAAAACAGCAGAAAACGGGAACTGGCTCTGTGGCATCTTGTCAATAGGTTAGTCCCGGGAAATTGATAAAAATGACATAAAGTGTAGGGAAAACATATAGCATATGGCATGAAAACAACATGGAACATCAGAAATTAAGGATATGTTTACGACTTATCAGTCTCAGTGGGAGTAACATAAGTAGTAACATAAGTGCCAAGTAGATAAAAAGATGATGTGACACATATTTAATGAGGAGAGAGATGAGTGTGATAATAGCTATATTACCATAACATCACATATTTCAATACACAATGAGTCTATACCCTAATAAATATGACACTACCCATATATTACTTCCCACTAACGAGGTAATAACATAATCTAGGAAATTGTGTATATTACTAGTGTATGTTACTCCCTGTTGTGACTAGCCTGAGCATTCTCTAGCGCGATAAGCTACGTGCACCCATAATCCTCCTCGAAGTTCGTGTTGCCTTGGCCATACTTGTCGCCCTGCCTCCGACTTGGCTCGCCACCGCAATTCTCTCTTTCTTTCTAGTATCTCTCTCGATGTGGTGGGAGTAGGGAGAATATAAGGGGATGGTCCCACATGGTTTGGTTTTGTGCGGTTCGACATGATCATCCGCCAAATTGTGGGTTCGTATTGGGGGACAATAGCTAGTGCCGAGGAGACGGTCAATTTTCCGACAGTCCACGGAAGCACCGACTCCACTAGACTCCGCCACCACCACCATCGCTGAACCACGCCGGCAAGCTCATCGATCCACCGGCCACCACCACCCTTGGTTGGTGCCGCTTAGGAGGATTGTGCGGCGCCAACAGCTCAACAACGGACGTTGTGAACCGCCAAAGAGAGTATTCACACTGGGATGGTGGTTTTTGGATTATAAGCTAAAATCCAAACCAAACATATACTGATTTTTGGCTTTTAGTTTTTTATCTATCCAAAAGGCACATATTTATTTGGTTTTCGATTTAACTTGTGGTTTACACAGTTTTTTTTCTAAAAGGGGTGAAGCCCCAGCCTCTGCATCAAGTGATGCACACAGCCTTTATTGCGAAAAAGTGATAGTATAGTTATAGTTTACATCTCAAAAACCACAAAAGAAATTGAGACAAGCCTCACCCAGCCAAACCAATAGGAACAATAAGAAAAGGAACTACGAAAGTCGCTTAATATGTTGCCACGTATGCTCGGAGAAAAAATCCCGTGCCACCAAAAGGAGACGCGAGCAGCCAGCCGCCATGAGCTCGCGCTGGTCCGTAGGTAGCAGAAAATCCCAGAGCTGGATCCAGTGCACCGCCATGTGAATAACCTGTAAGACATGAAAATAATCTTTTCTGTTAAAGACAAGGTTGTTTCTACGATTCCAAATAGACCAAGAAATAGCCGAGACGCCTATACGAATTCTATTTTTGGTCTTTTTGTCAATGCCATTCAACCAATTCCCAAACATATTAGTAACACTGGTTGGTGGTGGTATATTGTAGGTACAGAACACCACACGCCAAACAAGCTACGCAAAAGGGAACGAGATAAACAGATGATCAATAGTCTCATCATTCCCACAAAAAGAGCAATGAGTATCACCTTTCCAATTCCTCTTAGCCAGGTTATCCTTAGTTAACAAGACCTTTTTATGGAGGAACCACATGAAGATTTTAATTTTTAATGGAATTTTAATTTTCCATAAGTAAGTATGCAAATACCGCGTATGGTCATTCATTAAATTCTCATACATTGATTTGACCGAAAACAAGCCATTATTATTCAGATTCCAATGGAAAGAGTCAGGAATATTAGATAGTGAGACATCCATAAGTCTTAGGCATAAGTGAGACCATAGCTCCCACTTATTCCCGGTCAATGCCCTTCTAAAACCAATGTTTAGTGGAGGTGCATTGTGCAACACATCATGTATAGAAACATTCTTGTGTTGAGCAATATTATAAAGAACTGGATATTGGTTTTTGAGAGATGTTTGGCCAAGCCAGGTATCCTCCCAGAACCGAACCGTCTCACCATTTCCTACTTTAAAGGATCCTCTTTGGAATAACTCATCTTTCACTCTCATAAGGCCTTTCCAAAAGGGAGAGTCAGTAGGCTGAGTTTCCACCTGAGCTAAGGTTTTGGAGTGGAGGTAGTTGTTTTGGAGAAGTTCTTGCCATACTCCTTCCTCAGTAAGTAATTTACATAGCCACTTGCTAAGTAAACATTTATTCTTAATCTCAAGCACTTCAACCCCCAAACCCCCTGATCCTTAGGTCTACAAATAATGTTCCATTTGGTTAATCTATATTTCCTTTTATCCTCATCACTTTGCCAAAAAAAAGTGTGACTGATAAAAATCAAGTCTTTTCCTAACTCCCTTAGGGATCTCCAGAAAAGAAAGTATAAACATGGGAAGACTGGTTAACACCGAATTAACCAGAACACGACGGTCCCCGTAGGACAGCAATTTACCTTTCCAACACCCCAGTTTTTGCTCAAAACGAGTTTCAACTGGGTGCCATTCTGCATTCCGAAGCTTACGAGAATGGATTGGAATTCCTAGGTATTTGAAAGGAAGAGAACCAGACTCACAACCAAAGATATGCTTATACTGATCCTCCATGTCTTTTGCCTTCCCAAAACAAAAATTTTCACTTTTGTGGTAATTAATTTTTAGACCTGATAATTGCTCAAACAAAACAAGGATTAGCTTCATATTAACTGCCTTATCCAAGTCGTGTTCCATGAATAATATAGTATCGTCGGCATACTGCAGAATAGACAGCCCCCTCAACTAAATGAGGTATTAGACCCCCTATCTGACCATCCTCCTTCGCCTTAGCGATAAGAATAGCCAACACATCAGCCACTATATTAAACAGCAGAGGAGACAAAGGATCTCCTTGGCGAAGGCCTTTTTTTGTTTGGAAATAATGACCAATATCATCATTAACCCGGATGGCAACGCTTCCTCCCTCGACAAATTGCATAATCCATTTACACCATTCTTGTGTAAACCCTTTCATACGCAATGTTTGTTGAAGAAAAGGTCATTTAACTTTATCGTAAGCCTTCTCAAAGTCTATTTTGAAGATGACACCATCCATCTTTTTTTTTCTTAAGCTCGTGGATTGTCTCGTGTAAGACCACCACACCTTCTAAAATGTGGCGTCTAGGCATGAAGGCAGACTGAGTCGGTCTGATTACTTTTTGCACCAATTGAGCAATACGATTAGTACCCACTTTGGTGAAAATTTTGAAGCTTACATTGAGTAAGAAATTCGGTCTATATTGTTGGATTTGTACAACATTTTCCTTCTTCGGTATGAGGGTGATGACACCAAAATTCAGTTTAAAAAGAGGTAAATTATCCTGTTTTAGCTGAACAAACATGGCCATCATGTCCTCCCTAATGACCTCCCAGAAAGTCTTATAAAACTCAGCAGGGAAACCATCAGGTCCTGGAGTTTTATTTAATTCCATTTGACAAATGGCCTCATACACTTCTTTCACTAAGAAATCAGCTGTAAGAATATCATTCTCTTCTTGGGAAATCTGAGGAATATCATGCGTGACACTCTCATCCAGCGTTATATTATTGGGTAACGAATCCCCAAATAATTTTTTGTAATACTCTGTAATGTAAACTTTTAGATT
This sequence comes from Alopecurus myosuroides, assembly GCA_028641055.1. Taxonomy (NCBI): domain Eukaryota; kingdom Viridiplantae; phylum Streptophyta; class Magnoliopsida; order Poales; family Poaceae; genus Alopecurus; species Alopecurus myosuroides. The sequence goes on from CM054059.1 coordinate 369,405,804, forward strand.
CTCCTCCCCGACAATAGTTCCTTCATCATGTTCTAATTGGAATATTTTATTCTTCCTATGTTTACCATTAGCAATAGATACAATAGAACAACTACTCCCTCCGTTCCAAAATAATTGACTCCCAATTGTCTAGATACACTCGGAGTCAAGTATTTCGGAACAGAGGGAGTAGTTTATAGAAGGGCATACAATATTTCTACAACAAAGTTCACAGCCATTTTTTCACAGCATACAGCCCACAACCTTTAGCTGCTTGCCGACAGCCCAACCAAACAAACACTTTTGGAGCCCTGGTGGCAGTCTTAACTAGTAAACTCGCGTCCATTGAAATGTTCCGCAATTGCAACATTTAGGTGAAAGTCGCACTGAATTGTTACAAATCGAATTGCAAGGATAAAATGAAACATGTTTTTATTAGGCCTTCAAAAAATACCTTACAAGCCTTGATCCCCTGGGTAGATCATTCCCAACCAGAAAAGGATTAAAAACAATATTCGTCGAACAACAGCGAAGGATTAAACCAATTTGACATAACAAGAATTGTACACTTGGGAGGCCAGCAGCTTCAAGCTCTGCTAGCAGTGGAATTTCACAACGACGCAGGAGATGTCGTCTTTGCTCCTTCTGTTCACGGCCTGCTCCGTCAGATGCTTAGCAGCTGCCTGCGCGTCCTTGAAGTCCTTGATCTCATCGACCGCCTCTTGGTTGGTCATCACCTGAATGTCCGTTTGTATTTTAGTCATTTGTATGTGGTTATATCGTAGCTGACGCAACTTAGGAACCCATACTTACGGACACAACAGACCGCTAATTTATTGGAAATTATTACATATGAATGAAGCCAAACATGAAAGCCCACATAAGTGTTATGCATGCTACAAGAATGAAGAATTAAGGTTCTCAATTCGTAAAGTGCTCGCGCATGCCACGTGTCATGGCTTAACCAGTTGTTTAGGAATAAGCACTATTGCAGTGTGTTCCAAAATAAAGCATGTAAGCTGATCGCGCCGGGACATCAGAGGACAAGTCCCATGCATTGAGCTTAGATAACAAGTGCAAATTATCTAGGTGCAATCTATCAGGAACGGTAGGTATGAGTTTTGTAGGCATCACCTTCCATAAGCCATCACTTGCTAGAATTAGAAAATCAGAACTCTCATCGATAACTTCTTCAGCTACATGTGGCTCAGAGCTGAGGTGCTTTTTCAAGCTCCGGTCTCCAAATGCTCTTGCAACCGCGAGCTGCCCATCAACTCGTGGTACGTCTCCTGCAAGTGAGACATGTTTGCAATTAAAGCTCCATAGTTTAAAGATCATATGCTTCTGACCAAGACCATGATAGAAAAGAAAGCTGCTATCAGCTTCAGCGTAAGTGTAGCAAAATGTTCTGCTGAACATGTCACTAGACAAGGCTCGAGAGGAAACATATATATTCAAAACCTTAAACTGGAATGATTTTTTTTCCAGGCATACAGTCCTAACAGCATTGGTAGGCATTGATGAGAGAAGGTCATTACCTGGTAGGTTAGAAACAAATCCACCTTTTTCCTCAATAATTTTTTTCTCCATGTTTGGCTCATGGTCAACTGAAAGCTGCTCTGCTTTACCATTCTTGCTAATGACTGCTCGTGAATCTCCAACATTAGCAACCACTAGCTTCACACTAGCATCACAGCTTATTAAGATGGCGGTAACAGCCGTGGAGCCTCCTCTTCCCAACTCAGCCGCTCTTTCTAATATTTTTTCATCAGTAAGTAGATATGCTTTTCTGATAGCATTTTTTGGGTCACTCAAGAACTCTGGCTGAGGATGCAGGTATCAATCAAATAATCAGTACGGTTGTGAATCCAGACGAGTATGTCCACATAAATAAAAGCTGTGAACTAAGTAAATGTATTGTTTTCCCACTATGGTGGGCTGCAGGTAGGTTGCACAACAGACATCAAAATAAAATATCACTTCTTCACCTACAACCAAAATCCAACCCTTCTAACGTTGTTAGAGTGTATTGCCATGATTGGGCCCTGTTTCTTTTCCTAACCTTATAAATATAAAGCTACCATACCAAACACTCGAGACATAATTACAGTAGTCTCATTAGTTACTACAAAACATGTGAGCACATAGGCATGGCAGCAGTTACTGAACTTCGAGCCCAAAAAAAATCCAACATAAATGGAGACGAAGCATTACCTCTTTCAAGATGTTATCAAAAAGATTTGCGCGCAGAAAGTCTGGAACAGTGTGCCCCAGATGGCCATCAAATATTGCAAACAAACCCAAATCATGCTTGCCAACTTGCCTGTACTCTGCCACCAAGTAGTCCTCCATTGGGTGACTTGATTTCCCCTTGACAAGATGGTAACCATGCTTGACACTCCTGCCTGATAATTTTGTCTTGCCTTTCCCTGTTTCTGGTCCTGATGAACTAAAAGCGTCTTTCACCTGTCGGAAAATACAGATTAAGTTATCAACCATGCTATACTGAGAATGACCGCAAAAATCGCAAAGTAAATAAATGAATCTAAAGTTTACTGAAATCGATCAGTACAACAAAGCTGACACCGGATGCTATTTCTTTATTGCACTAAAAAGAGTGAGCATCACAGTTGCTTCAAGACAAGAAAGGCACAGCTGCTTCAGGACATTCACAAAAAAAAAGGCATAGAGGACAAAAATGAGCTTGTCTACATTGTCCGGACTTCATTGTGCCCAGTCATGCATTTCTATTTTCATGGTAACTCCTATTCTGTAAGCTTAGATCTCATAAGCACGACAAACTAGTATCAATAATTTTCCAAGTACTGTTATTGTTTAGTTCCCAACTGCAGAGGCTTCTCAGACGATAATATATATCTCCGTAAGCTATGTTCCTAAGCTATTTATAACCCGTGGTTTTAGGTGAGTAGGAAAAAACAAGTCCTCCATTAGCAGACAAAATTATGGAATAAGTAAGGACCAAATAAACTACAAATTTAGTACTGCAGCACTGCTCACTGACACTATTGCATTTCGAGCAATTTTCACCTGTAGTGCCCCGTAAGAATGTCATTCAGGATATGGTCTGACACACATTAATTTTTTTACTAGAGATTGCAGATATTTACAATTTGCTCCATTCTGATGCATCTACTTCAAGCTTACGATGCATGTTGAAAATACTGAGGCTTCATAAAAAAAGGGGCTTAACTGCGGATATTATGGAACATGGACCTGTACACATGGATATTGTATTTCTACGAACAAAATTATAAATGTGTAAATTTTAACTGCGAATATTATGGATCATGGTCATTTGATTCCATCTGTGCATGACATGCTTGCACACGGCATACTGATATGCAGTGGCGGATACAAGTAGAGTTTTGGGGGTGCACAGGACACCGGGTAAAAATTGGTTTCTTTGTTAAATGACTACTTTTCACCACATGTGCAACCCCTAAAAAAGAGATTTTTGTAGTTGTGACACCTCTGTGCACCCCTCTCACCAGTTCTCTAACTCCGCCACTGCTGATATGAACATAGAATTAAATGTATCTCCATAGACCATCAGTTAGTGTTGACAAAGGACGAATTTCTCAACAGAATTCAGAAAATAAACATGACACGAAGCCCTAAAAAAGTTCCAAAATAGCACATGAAAATAGAACCCATACTAAACCAGCAAAGATGGCTATTGTGATCCTAGGTGTTAACTCAAATCTAAGTCTGTGAATATTGTCCATGGTATTGTGCTCTCCAACCAGACTCATGTGACCCACATGTTGAAATTCTCTATCTTATTCCTAAAGGGTTTGCTTCAACGATATTTCTTCTCTCTAGTGTTATCAGCAAGAAACACAGAAATGTGTCTTGTCTGGAGTTCCTCGTTTCGTTAGCTCTGGCTATGTATGCTGTTTGAACTGTAGGACTTCAGCTTTTGCTCGAACCTGGTATGTGTCTTGTCTGCTACTGGAATGACAAACCATGAATCTATTAATTCCATAGGCTTCGTGAACTAGTGTATATGAACGAGGGAAAATAATAGCTTCATCTTCTAGCCTTCTGTACATATTCCTACACTGCAAAGGAATGTTATAGGATGTTTGGAGGATTAAATCCTACAGGAAATTTTCCTACAGAGGCTGTTTGATTCATAGGATCATTTCCTATAGGAATTAATCCCGTAGGATTCTTGTAGTGCAAATCCTATAGGAAAAAAGCATTAGCTCATACCTCATGGAAAATTCCTACACTGCAATCAAAGAAACATCCAATTCCCATAGGATTGAAATGGACATGACATCCCAATCCTACAAGTTTCCTATCCCTATGCATTTTCTATCCTATGAATCAAAGGAGCCCTGAGGCATTTTCAATTTGAAAGCAGTCAATACCTCAAAGATATCTGGTACCATACCAGTAGAAGAATAGGTTTCCCCTCCTACTGTAAAATTATTTTCCATAAGTTGATCCATCCAGCTATTGCTATATAGCTCAGATCCTAAACCTCCACCACAGCCAAAAAAGGGTATTACAAAGATCCATGTAGCCACGCTCCGTTACCAGTAATGGAAGCCAAACCCATAAACAACAATGATATGCATCCCCATAGTAATTATTGGAAAAGGTAGATATTTGACCAACACCCAATCAACCATCATCATTCCCAAAAAAATCTCAAGGCATGCTCATCATTAAGCGCCCTTGTCATCTGCCATATCCAGGAACCCTCAAACTCCAACACACATCTTGGATGGAGGAAAAAACGACGCATATGAAACAAACGATATGCACCTAGTTGCCCAAACAGAAAACAACCAAGATTCCAAGAACATATATCAAAATGATTTCCTCATCTCGCCCATTTCCTGTTACCTTGTCCTTCATCTTGTGGTAGATTTCCTTGCCGGCCATCGGTTGCTCCTCGGAACCTCCGGTGAGAACTCCCTGCCTGGAACTCCACCGTCCCTGGCAGCAGCACAGCAGAATGGTCCTCTCAGAATCCCCTCCAAAAAGTCAAAATCGCACCTTTCCTTTGCTGTCTTCAACCAAGCAATATGGCTGGCAGTTGGACGGATCGGTCTGAAGTGATTAACAATGCCAATAACTTATAATAATTGAGAGGGCGAGGAGTTGGTGGGGGTGGGGAGCTGGTGGCCTGCTTTGGGCTGCGAAGGCCGAAGGGGTCTGGATCTTGTTGGATAGAGTCGGTTGACTTGAGATTGCGACATGGAAATGTCAGGTGCGGACAGGGAAAAAAGCGGTTGGTTTTTTCCTTTCCTTCTCATTTCATGTTTCACATTCCGGAGGATGCCGTGTAAAATGCGGCGCAGGACTGAACCTCCAGACCAAAAAACCATCATGTGACAAACTTGGCAGCTGAGCGGTTTGTGGTTTTATAGAGTTCAAAGACTTCAACCAGACCTTAGAGCATCTCAAAACCGTTTGGGCTCCACGGCCACTTTTCGCCTTGCGGATGTTGCACCGACGAAAAATTTCGCCCTAGGGAACTTGTTTTTCCCGTCCGTTCACATCCCTAGACCCTCGCGATACGCTTCCGATGTTGGCCCGTCCCCGGCGGACTGCGCACGATGGGCCACACCGCGCGCACCGGCGGCGCCACTCGATGCCTCCGTGCACTCGGCGACGGGCCGGCTCCGTGCAGCTGCTCCCCCGGACGTCGGCCACCACGAGGCCGGGGAAGGAGAATGACCTAGCTCGGGCGTGGCCGGCCTCCCCTGTTCCCATCAGGGCGCGGCCTCAGGCACGGGCGTGCGGGCGCGAAAGGAGTCATCTCATCGCCGGAGAGCGGGAACGGGGCGCGAGAACTTCTTTGCGCTTCTCCATGGACGTCACATCCGCGAGCTTGCCGGTGCCAGACCCGAGCTGCGTGGAGACGAGCTTGGAGGAGGAGTCCCTTCTCCTCAGCGGCCTCCGGGAGGATGAGGCCGTAGGCGCCGGCGCCCTGCAACACATAGGCGAGGTCAGAGGAGGTCGGGAGCGCCCATGGTGGTGCAGAGCGTCCCTAGATCCGCGGTGTCGAGGCATCGTAGTAAGGATCATCGACGGGGGTGCCATAATCCTACTGGTAGAACCGTGGGGGACGTGGAAGAACTGTAAACGAGAAAACGGGTTTTACCCATGTTCGGTATGTCGCAACTAGGCGACATTCCTACTCCTGCAATCTCAGTAAGATCAGGGCTAAAGCCTGAAGTATACAGAGTACTTCAGGCCACCCTGTTCCGCGAGCTTGCCGCCCAACAGACTCTGTTCCATTACCTGTGGGCCACCCTGGTAATCCGGCCTCCGGCCAATGCCGGATATACCCCTATTTGGCATATATCCGACAGTAGCCTCCAAGAAGGATTAAGAGTTCATTTTGCCTTCCCTCGTGGATTTGTATTCTCTTCACAAATGTCGGCATTTTGTCTTGATTCTTCTTTCAACAAAAATCTTTAATGCCAAACTCGGATTTACCGAAATCCGGCTTTTCTTTCACGAATCTTCGCGGAAAAGGTAACTGTGACGCAAGTGGTGAAATTTTTCCTACGTCACAAATGTCTGGTTTCAGTCAAAAGGCTGAATCCATATCTCTGAAAGATTCTCGCGCGAGAAACGAGGAGATAGCAATTATCACCCCGTCCCCTTGTTTCCCGGGTTTCCCGGCGATACACGCGTCAATCATCCAACGGCTCAAAGAGCCGTTGGAACTAATCTCTATAAATAGCCGCCTCGGGGCCTCCGGTTCTCCTTTCGCACCATGATGTCTACGCACGCTTCTATTCTTGTAGACAGTGTTGGGCCTCCAAGTGCAGAGGTTTGTAGAACAGCAACAAGTTTCCCTTAAGTGTATTACCCAAGGTTTATCGAACTCAGCGAGGTAGAGGTCAAAGATATCCCTCTCAAGCAACCATGCAATCAAGATATAAGAAGTCTCTTGTGTCCCCAACACACCCAATATACTTGTCAGGTATATAGGTGCACTAGTTCGGCGAAGAGAGAGTAAAATGCAAGTAATATGGATGATAATAAGTGATAATAGAATCTGAAATAAAAATGGCAGCAAGCAAACATGTAGCATGACAGGCGGAAAACGGTGTTTCAATGCTTGGAAATAAGGCCTAGGGCTCCTACTTTCACTAGAGGACACTCTCAACAATGATCACATAATTGAATGCATAAATATCATCTCTTCACTATGCTACTCTGAACCACTCTCCGGTCGGATAACGAACACTAATCGTTGCGTAGGGCTTTAACAACACTCCTCAAGTCTATATTCCCTATCTAGGGCACCCCAATGTCACTACGAGCGCCATAAATTAGTACTAAACAAACGCCACAATTTCATAGGTTCACCTTCGAACACAAGATATAAATATCATGCTAAACCACACGGAGCACACACTATCACCTTTACCCCGTGATCAAAGTTTTTACGGAGATAACAAAACCACTTGAGTAGCATAACAGATGAAGATCAATCTACATATTCAACTAGATTACAAAGCTCATGATCACATAAATATCACACCATAGGAGAGAGAGATGAACCACATAGCTATCGTTAGATCCCTCAGCCTCAGGAGAGAACTACTCCCTCCTCATCATAAGAGACATCAACGGCGATGGAGATGGCGGTAGAGTCGATGGAGATGGGTTCCGGGGGCACTGCCCCGTCCCAGCAGGGTGCCAGAACAGAGATGTGTCCCCCGAAACTTGTCGGCGGCGGCGGCGGAGCTATGGATATATTTTGCGGAAAAGGTCAATTCCCCTAGGGTTTATGCATCGGGGAGTATATATGGGTGAAAGGGCGATGCTGGGAGGTGGCCAGGGGGCCCACACCCCTAGGTGGCGCGACCAGGGGGACCCGTGCCACCCCATGGTGTGGCCACCCTGTGGCCCCCTCCGGGGCTCTTCGGGACTTCTGGATGCTTCCGGGACTTTTAGGACTTCTGCCTTTCAAATTTTCCAATTCCAAGAATATTTCCAGAACAACTTTTCTAAAACTAAAAACAACAGAAAACAGGGAACTGGCTCTGTGGCATCTTGTTAATAGGTTAGTTCCGGAAAACATAAGAAAACGTATGAAAACAAGCGGAAATCATGTAGCAATTGGCATAATATCAACATGGAACATCAGAAATTATAGATACGTTTGAGACATATCACACCATCTTCCTCCTCGAGCCTCCAGAGCACAGAATCACTCCCAGCTTCAAGAGAAAGGAACACAGAGAACGAACCCGAGCCTAGAACCTCGCCGGAGTCCTATCATCGGTCGTTTTTTGCTCAGTCGCACGGTTGCACCGCCCAGAAACGGCCACCCGAAGCCCTGCACGTGCGTCCGAGATCGCCGCTGACATCGACGCTGCCATAGAGGACATTATCCAAGACCTCGACCCTGCAGCCGGAACTCCTCCGAGCTCTTCCGCAGTCGTGCCGGAGGTTCCCGAGAGCACACCGGCGGGCGGGGATCTCAATCCCGCCGTCGGAACCATGTCGCCGCCGTCCGCTAATCCTCCTCATCCTCCCTTCCCTGAAACCGAGGAGGGGGGAACTTCCACCCGCGACGGCGAAAACGCGGCGGCCATCGTCACCGCCGGAGGTGAAGAATAAGAGGAGGGCGATGCCGAGAATTGGAGTCACTGCAACGTGGCAGTGGACCTCCTCAACGCAATGGAAAAGGACGGGTTCATCTCCAAAGATAAATGGAGGATGGACGAAGACAACACCGAGCCTTCTCTGAAAGACGGATAATGGGTTGTTTTGGCCTCCCATATCAATCGAGGTATGGGTTTTCCACCTTCCGCGTTCTTCCTCGAAGTCCTCAACCATTACGGTGTCCAACCTCACAACCTGCCACCCAACTCCATTCTATACATAGTCGGGTTCCAGGATCTTTCTGAGGGGTACTTAGGGATAGAACCTCGTTTAGATTTCTTCCAATATTGTTTCAATGTGAAACACAACACCACCGATGGTGTTCTTTCGATTTGCGGGACCATCTCCTTCAACCTTCGTAGGTTTAGGGAGGAGTGGTTTCCGAAAATAAAAACTTCCGAGTCCGTCAAGTTTTGGACGGGCTATTTCTTCTACCCCTCGGACATTCCCTATCCTGGAAAGGAGACGGGAATTCCACCTTTCGTCAATTCCACCGCCACGCCCAAAGACAATTGGGTGTTGACGCGGTCCAGGTTTTGCCTCCAGACCTAATGAGAATAAAAAGACGGATCGCGAAGCTCGTTTCTTCCTCTCCTCCTCTGACCGGCATGGACATGGTCCTGTGCTGGCTCGGAAGGAGGATCCAACTTCTTGCTCACCACGGTGGCCAACTTCTTTGTGAATACTCGGGCCCCGAGGATACGACGAGGGTGACAAAGTCCGCTTTGTCAAAGAAGGAATTCAAGAAGCATGTCAACCAACTTGTCAAAGAAGGAATCAGTACGAAAATGTATAACACGCAAAACCCCGCTCCCAATGTATGCTTTCAGTTTCTGCCTTTTGGGAAGTTTTTTCGGACTTCTGTCTTTCTTGTATGTTTTTTGCTAACCCGGGTTTGTTTCTTTACAGCTTCTTGATCTCTCAGAAGATCAGCTTGCCACCGATGCTGAGCTAGCGGAGCTCAAAGCTAGCTTTCAATCAGCCGGAGGGCGAAAACGCAAGAAGATCTCTTCAAGCCATGAAGTGATCGATCTTGACGGAGTCGCCGTCTCCACTTCCAGGTAAGACTCGGAATTTTTACTTTCGTACGCCTTTTCTTGCGTCCCTTCTTTCTCGGATTTTTGATCTTGGTTTCTCTCTCTTTTCTCTTTTTCAACCTTGCTCCTGTCCCTTTGAAGGGAAAGGGCGGGAAGAAGCACAAGGCTGCTGCCCTTAGGGGGCCTAAGCCATCCCCTGCAGCTACCCCGGACACTCCAGTGGCAGCTAGTGAAGAGAATTTGGTTGCTCGGGAAGAATTCAACTATCCACTGTAGACCAGCCAGCTCGATGCGTCCGACACAGATGCGCGGGAAAGGGCGACACTTGACGAAGGCGAACCTTCAACGCTTCTAGAAGTTGAGCCAATGCCGACTTTTGATGCGAAGTTCAAGGTAAAACAAGATGCCTGCTTTGATGAACTCGGATATATTCATCCGTGGGAAAAAAGTATTTCGCCCGAGCCCCCTTGATTCGTCCCTGGCGAAAAGGAAGATTGCTCGTCCGGAATAATTACGTCTTCTCACCTCGGCAGGTGATACGTCTCCAACGTATCTATAATTTCCGATGCTCCATGATCATATTATGTCAATTGCTACTTGTTTTCTCCCTTATTTATAGCATTTTTATACGTTTTTCGGGACTAACCTATTAACAAGATGCTAAGTGCCAGTTCTCTGTTTTCTGCTGTTTTTTGTTTCAGAAAAGTTGTTCTGGAAACATTCTCGGAATTGGACCCCACAAAGCCCGAAGTGCCCATTTTCCCCGGAAGCATCCAGAACGCCGAAGAAGAGTCGAAGACGGGCACCAGGGGGCCACACCATAAGGTGGCGCGACCCCCTGGTCGCGCCAGCTATGGGTGTGGGCCCCCTGGAGCTCCACCGCCTTTGCCCTTTCGCCTATTTAATCCCCCCGGATGGAAAACCCTAAACACCTGATAAAAAATCCCCGAAAATTTCCACAGCCGCCGTCACCGTCAACCCTAGACCAGGGAGGTTCTGAAGCTGTTTCCGGCATCCTGCCGGAGAGGAGATCATCACCGGAGGCCTCTTCATCACCATGCCTGCCTCTAGAGTGATGCGTGAGTAGTTCATCCTTGGACTACGGGTTCGTAGCTGTAGCTAGATGGTTGTCTTCTCCTCATATGCCTCCATGTTTAGATCTCGTGAGCTGCCTATCATGATCGAGATTGATCTTATGTAATTCTATATGCTGTGTTTGCTGGGATCCGATGAATATTGAACTTATGCCAAGTTGATTATAGTCTTTATTTGCATATGCTATTTGTGATCTTGCATGCTTTCCATTGCTAGTGGTTGCTCTGGCCAAGTAGTTGCTAGTGACTCCAAGAGGGAGTATTTATGCTTGATAGTGGGTTCAAGCCTCCTCACCGCCTTTCTCGAGTGACAGAAACGTGAAGGGGGGATGTGTTGTTGCCATTAGGGAGAAAATAACAGTGAGAGTGCCCGCATGCATAATCATTGCTTACATTACACACTTTGTTTAATGCAGTTATCTGTTGCTTGCAACTTAATACCTAAAGGGGTTCGGATGATAACCTGAGGGTGGATTATTAGTCATAGATGCAGATGGATTTCGGTCTATGTATATTGTTGTAATGCCCACATTAAATATCATAATATTCTTCATGTCATATATGTGCATTACGGTGCAACCTCTATTTGTCAATTGCCTAGATGTAATTTGTTCACCGAGCATGCTATCTTTTATGGAGAGACACCACTAGTGAACCTATGAACCCCGGTCCATTTTTCCACACTGTTAAACAAACCACAACTATTTCCAGCTTTCTTTACTTACTGCAAGCATACATCATTTTCCACACTATACGTCTAATCTTTGTTTTAAGCAAGACATGTGAGATTGACAACCTCACTGTACCGTTGGGACAAAGTATTTTGGTTGTGTTGTGTGCAGGTTCCACGTTGTTGCTGACACCGGTGAAGTGCCAGCACCACCGTCAGTGGCATCAACCTTTCTGAGATCCTCTTCCTCCTACTGGATTGATAAACTTGGTTCTTAACCAAGGGAAATTCTTGCCGCTTGCTCATCACACCCTCCTCTTGGGGTTTCCAACACACTATCAAATAGCAATCAAGGAATTTCTGGCGCCGTTGCCGGGGAACAAACAAACATATATAAGAAGACTTCCTCCCGTCACGGTCGCCATCACAAGCAGCAAGGAATTTCTGGCACCGTTGCCGGGGAGGAAGAAGTCTTCTGGCAAGGGGAGTCTCTCACTCTCAACCTCTTTATTTTGTTTATTGTCTTGTTTGTTTTTGTTTTTTTTTCTATATTAAAAACACAAAAAATTAGTTTAATTCATAGTTGTTATTTATTTGCTTGCTTTTATTCTGCTAAAATGAGTTCCTCTGATAATACTAAGTTGTGTGACTTCACTAGCACAAACAACAATGATTTTATTTGTACACCTATTACTCCACCTGCTCGTACTGCTGCTTTCTATGAGATTAAACCTGCTTTATTAAATCTTGTGAATAAAGAGCAATTTTATGGTATTAGTATTGATGCTGCTGCTGCCCACCTTAATAATTTTGTTGAACTATGTGAGATGCAAAAATATAAAGATGTGGATGGAGATATTATTAAACTGAAATTATTTCCTTTCTCTTTGAGAGGAAGAGATAAAGAATGGTTGCTATCTTTGCCTAGAAATAGTATTGATTCATGGATTAAGTGTAAATATGCTTTCATTGGAAAATACTATCCTCCTGCTAAGATTATATCCCTGAGAAGTGACATAATGAATTTTAAACAATATTATAATGAACATGTTTCTAAATCTTGGGAAAGAATGAAAACTATGGTGAAGAATTGTCCCACTCATGGACTGACTACTTGGATGATTATACAAACTTTTTATGCATGACTGAATTTCTCCTCAAGGAACCTATTGGATTCAGCCGCTAGAGGTACCTTTCTGCCCATCACTTTGGGCAATGCAACAAAGATTCTTGATGATATGATGATAACTTATTCAGAGTGGCACACTCAGAGAGCTCCACAAGGTAAGAAGGTAAATTCTGTTGAGGAAACCTCCTCTTTAAGTGAAAGGCTTGATGCCATTATGTCTATGCTTGTTAATGGTAAAGCTCAAGTTGATCCTAATAATGTTCCTTTAGCCTCTTTGGTTTCTCAAGAAGAGCATGTTGATGTAAACTTTATTAGAAATAATACTTTTAACAACAATGCTTATAGAAATAATTTTGGTGGAAACAATTATAAGCCTTATCCTCCTAATAATTGTTATGGTAATTCTTATGGAAACTCCTACAATAGCAATAAAAGCTCTACCTCTGATCTTTGAAACATGCTTAGAGAATTTATTAGCACACAAACTGCTTTTAATAAATATGTTGAGGAAAAGGTTGGTAAAATAGATGTTCTTGCCTCTAAAGTAGATAACTTTGCTATTGCTGTTGATTTTCTAAAACTAAAGGTTTTTCCACAAGATGTTAAACAAAGTAAATAATTTAATGCCATCCCAGTTTAAATTGATAATAATGTGAGGTTGATGACTGGATTACGTGCTAGGTGGGAAAGAGAAGATGAATTGGCTAGAAAGAATAATATTGCTAGAGTTTGCACTATCACAACCACTAGTAAAACTGAAGCTCCAAGTGCTATTAAACCTCCTACTATCAATGGTAAAGTAATTGGTGTTAATAAAATCCCTACTCCTTTGGTGAAACATGCTAAATTGCCTCAAACTGTTGAAATTGCTCCGGATAAAAGTGCTGAAATTTTTAGAGGTATGGGAGATAATGGTCCCATTACTTTTGATGATAGTAATTTTGATTTTGACGATTGCAATATCTCTGAAGTTATTATGTTTCTACAAAAGTTTGCTAGAAGTCCCAATGCTAGTGCCATGAATATGGCCTTTACTAAACATATTACCAATGCTCTCATGGAAGTTAGGGAAGAAAAGTTGAAACTTGAAACATCTATCTCTAGAAAATTAGATGATGGTTGGGATCCTATCATTAATATAAAAGTAAATGATTTTTATTTCAATGCTTTATGTGATCTTGGTTCTAGTATCTCTGTTATGCCTCAAAAGCTTTATGACATGCTTGATCTACCACCGTTGGAACACTGTTATTTGGATGTTCATCTTACTGATAATGCTAAGAAGAAACCTCTTGGTAGAATCGATAATGTTCTTATTATGGTTAACGATAAACTTGCCCCTGTTGATTTTGTTGTTATGAACATTGAATGCAATGCTTCTTGTCCTATTGTTTTGGGAAGACCTTTTCTTAGAACTGTTGGTGCTATTATTGATATGAAAGAGGGAGTATTAAATATCAATTCCCCCTCAAGAAAGGTTTGAACACTTTCCTAGAAAAAAGATGAAGCTACCTTTTGACTCTATTATTAGAGCAAGATATGATGTTGATGCTTCTTCACTTGAAAATACTTGAGTTTCTTTTTTATGCCTAGCTGAAAGGCGTTAAAGAAAACCACTATCGGGAGACAACCCATTTTATTTCGCTGTTTTCAACCCGTTTTCTTTGGTGCGCTTTGCACCTGGGTGTTGTCTATTTCCTTAGAAACCCCTCTGTATATTTTCTTTTGTGTTTTTGTCGATACAAGTAAATCCTCTAGTGGAAAGATGAGGCTATATTTCGGATTTCTGCGCAGGAAACAGATTTCTGTTGTCCACTGTTAATTCCGTAAAACATCACAGAATTCAAAATGGCCTGAGTTTTTTGTGCGTAATCCTGACTTATATACGCAACTTTTCTTAGTTGTACACTTTTTTTATTTGAGCAACATAATATTTTTGAAAAATCTATCTTTACCCGCTGTTCTGTTTTGACATATTTCTGCCATTTATTGCATTTGCATCTTAATCTCTTTCTTTTGGTGTTCTTTTGAGAAAAAAGTTTTAGAAGAAGTTGTGACAGTAGATAATGTGTTTTTTAGTGTTAGACATGTGTTGAAACTGAACCATGTTGTAACATCCAAGTATGAAAACACCCTAGTTGTTTTACTTCTTTGTTTAATTTATGCAATGCATCATGGCATCATCCTCATTTCATTTCTGTTGCATTGTTTTCATAATGAATCAAACCTTGTTTTCACACTTGTCTGTTACAATCCTTTCAAGCAAAGAATTGCAAAACAAAACCTTTCATTGTTTTCCCAAATAAATCAAGCAATGATCACTTTCTCAATTGTTGGTTTTAATCAAATTAATTAATTCAAATCATCAACTCCGAATCATTTTTTTTCCAATTCAAACCAACCCTTAAAATGCAGTACCTTTTGAAACCATAAAACTCACCAAACAATTGCCCTCTTTAAATCATTCCAAAAAACCCTAGGGGTGACCCTATTCAAATGCATGTTTTCTTAATGGTTTATTAATATCAAAATTCCTCTAATTTGGTTTCAAATGCAAACCTCATTTTAAAATCTCAAATTTTGAAATCCACTTTTGGAATATGGTTTCTAACTGCCTAACTATCCTAACCTAATTTTTCTGAATTTTTCTTTAACCAAAACCTTAACAAATTATTCCAAAAAAACTGTTTCAGCAAAAAATATAAAAACAGAAAAATAAAAGGCAGCTAACTACCGCGCGCAGCAGCACCTAAACCAGCCCAGCCCGTTACCACCTTTGGCCCGATACCTGTCGCTGTCGTCCTCCTCCCGTCTGACGTCAGAGGCGTACGAGAGCACCTTCCCCGTCGATCGCTTCCTACCCCCTCCCGATGGCGCGCCGTACCTCCTCCACCGGTTCTATAAACACCACGGCACCCCCCTCCTCCTGCCGCAAACCCTAACTCCACCCCTCGAGCTCCGCCGCAGCCGCCATCGCTTCCACCTCCACCTCCACCCTCTGTACTGAATTTCCACCGCCGCCTCTCTGAACTCCGGCAGCGGGTGCCGTCTCCGATGGCTGGCACGGTGCTCTAGCTGCTGGAATGGGTAGCCCGCGGTACCCTCTTCGTCGTCAACACCACCGTGGTGCCTGAGGAGAGCCAGTGCCTCGCCGCCGTCCGTGTTTTCCCTCCGGCGAGCCCCTGCAGCGCACGGTGAGCTTCACCGTCGATCTCCTCGCCCCTTTTCTCTTCGCACAAGCACCGCGCGCCCTAGGCCACACCCTGCTGCACATGCGCACGCGAATGCAACCATCTTCACCACCAGCAGCACGGCCACGAGCCCACGTTGATCGCCGGCGAGCCTTTCTGCTTCGTCTGTCGAGCAAGCAGTGGTTCGTCAGATAAAAGTTCAGACTTTGCGCGAACTGTAACCATATCCTCTGTGCGTAGTGTTACCTGACAACAAACGCAAACCAGCCGCACTGGTTTCAGTCAATCGCGCGCGAGGGAGAGGTGTTGGGTTCGATCCCCAGCACCCGGGATTAATCCCTCCTTTTTTTTCATTCATTGGAAGCACTGACATCCAGGGCCCCTCCGTCAGCCTCTCTGGTGCCACGTGGGCACAGTGGACCACGGGCCCTACCTGGCAGCGTGTGGGTATAACACCAGCGCGGTCACAAAAGTATTAAAACAATTCTGTTAATATCTAATTCTTTTTAAATGGGCAGAATAAACACCTAATTTGAAAATTCAATAACTTTTAATATATGAATCCAATAAATACAAACTTTATATGTTTATTGCTCCAAATTTCATAATCTTTCCAAATAACTTATTTGTGTTCTGTTTTGAGTTTTCAAAATACTTTTAAATTTCAAATTTGAATAATTCAAATGCAAATTGAAATAATTCATAACTAATTCATACTGTTTTCAAATAATTCAAATAAAATATGTTTTTCACACCATTTTGAATGTGCTATTCAAATATAAAATTTGTTTTATTGTTTGAATAATTTAAATTGCCTAAATAATTTAATACTTGTTTAATTCAATTAAAATTGATAAAATCATGACTTGATTAATATAAAATATTTTTGAACATGCAAATTATGTTTTCAAACCACCAAAGTGTGAACTTTTCAAATGTGAATTTGAATTTCTGATTTGAACAAATAAAATTCAAATAATATTCAAACTTGTTTTAAATTCAATTAAAACTTGTTTAATATTGTTTAAATCATAATAAATTCATCCTAATTCCAATTTCAAATTGTGAAACATGTAATCCAACTAAAATTTGATGTTCTTTTCAAATATAAATTTTGCTAATTGTTTTGCACACTTTAAATTGGTGAAAACAATAATTGTATGTGTAGCATGTTTAAGTAACCAAAATTTTCCAAACTTAATAAATCAATTCCAAACTTGTTTTACTCCTTTTCCTTTGCATCTATCATTGTTATTTGTTGTTATCTTGACATCATCCTCATGCATGCATCATGATAACAACTATCACCTAATAAATAGTTGTAAATCATTTGTTTCCAATTAATTCAATGGATCTTTACCATATGCAATCCAATTGCATATGGGTCCATTTAATTTGTGCTATCCTGTTAGCTAGCTTATTTTGATGCAACTATTAATTGTCATGCATCATGTTGATTGTGCACAATGCCATGAATATGATTGTTTACATTCCTGTTTTGTCTGTTTGCTTCTTCTCGAATAGACGACGACGTTGAGGCAGACGACCTTTACAGCACCCCTTCTGAGGATCTAGCTCAGTACCCGGCTGATCAGTTTGCAGGCAAGTTATCACTCACATGAACCATCGTGTTCCTTTCAACCCTGGTTACCGATACTTTCCGTTGTCTATATCTTTCTAGCCTTAGTGGTAGATGTTTCTGTTACGAACCTATCACATGAATCCTGTAACCCATGATATTGCCTCATCACCCCTCCTACAACCCATTGATTGAGCCAGTGTCTTACTAGCATGCTTAGGTTGTTTTGCTCGAGTCTGTTACCCGTTACTTTCAGTTACTATATCTTTATTATGTTCTGGGGGCTCGATGTTTAATCAATCAATCAATCATGCTAATGTTATTACTGTTAATAATAATTTGATGATAAGGCACCGGTAGGAGGCCCTGTGTGGTTTTGAGGCCTGCTAGTGTCGACCCTAATAGGAAAAGGGTCTTGTCTACTGATCCATGATGAGCGCACTACCCGCATGTGGGAAGCGAGTATGGGCGCCCCCCTCAATTTGATTCGATTCGCATCTCGTCCAAATCATCTCATTTAGTTCGTGCTTTCTATTTGCCGCATGCATGTTTTTGCGAGCCCAGCGTAGGGTGGAACTTTTGTAGTCGGCATATAGGGGGACACGGTCTTAGAGTGCTATGAGGGTCCCTTTTCTTCGGGGCTTGATTAGCCGTGCGCCCAAGGTGCTTTGGGCTTGATGCGGAGAAGAGCTGAATTGTGTTGAGTGCCCCGCTTGGTGGGAGGCATCCCATCTGGCGGGTTATTCATACGTGTACGGCCAAATTGGTGCAACCCTGCAGGGATAATCTTCTCGAGAAGCCGTGTTTTCCGCGGTTATGGATTACTTGGTGAAAGTACTGGCTAACAAGTACTCAGGACAACTTAAACATAATGGTCAAACATGTTTCACCCAATGACTAATAACTAGACTAGTAATAGGTTATTCACACAATAACTTGATTTCACCTTATCACAACTGTGTGAGTTATCCTCGGATCGCTTCTTCGGATAAGGGGCGAGATCCAGGATGGGTTTGTTTGATGTTATCTTCCAGTTGGTTACAACACTCGATCTTATCCCCTTTCTAATAGTTGGATATGATAGAATCTATGTAGTTGGTTAGCGCAGCCAGTTGCAGCATATTATATAACCCTTCTTTCCGTTGAACCAAGTCATCTGTGCTTGTGTTGACGGGCTATACTTTGGTGAACTGTGAGTCTTGCTTGCCAGTACTTGGATGTACTGACCCCGTTGGGGCTGTGGTTTACGCAGACTACGACTACGGCTACGATGACCACCAGGATGGCTACTTCGTGGAGTTTGACGAGACTGCAGACGAGTAGTTAGCTGGACCAGGGCTGGATCCAGGACCTACGTGGATGGGCTTCGTCTTCTTTATTTTCTCCGGCTTCTTAAGCCTGTTGGATTTGTCTGTACCCAGACACCTTTGATTGCTTCCGCTGATGTAATGAATGATATGTTGGGACATGTGTCCTCTAGATGATTGTATTTGCTATCTCTGCCTTAGTGAAGGCCATTTGCAACCTTATTTCAATCTTTTGTGTCTTAGAGATATGTTGTGATCATCATTCGTTCAAAGCCATTGACGTACAGTGCGTGATTGATATGAAGTACGTCGACAGTAGTGCCTATGACTTCTAGTGGATAGTTTACATCGACGGTGGAATAGCAGGGCTTGTGTTGTCGCGCATAAGCGCAGGCCTACCAGGAAGCTGGGACGTGGGAGCAGTTATGCCCCATAATCCAAGCACCTGCTATCCAGTTCGTACGATGAGTATCCCTTAGAAGCCAGGGTGCGACAAATGGTATCAGAGCCTGTCTGCCTGTAGGATCCCTTTTTACTGGTCGCAGTTGAGTCTAGAAACTATTTTGTAGCTATATAGGAAAAATGAAACGTGAGAGTAGGAATTCTGCCATTTTTCTTCTTTCCCCACCCACCCACCCTTTTCTGGTAAGGAAGTGCAACGTTGTTTTTCTGTTCTCACCTAAACTTTCAAGTTAGGATTTCACGTGTTTTGGGTTCTCCTTAGTACCTCAGGACTTTTGGTCTCGTTTTCCCGATGTTGCTTCGATATCATGTTCTTTTCAACATCCTTATCGTCCGTTGAACCTTGTTGTTGTTTTCCACATCCTTTTTCATCTACCGGAGTCTAATCAAAACCTCGCAAATCATCTGCAGATGGATCTCAGGTTCTACCCGCAGGTGGTTCGGATGACTCGCTGTGAGAGCACCGCCGGTTATCCGGAGATGCTGAGAGACATGGTTACCTATCTGGGGTTCCGTTGGGCACCAGAGTACCAGGTCTACGAGCACCAGCGCGAGTTCGATCAGACTTTCTACCGGGCCATCATCTACATTCTGTCGGATGATGGCAGGAGCATTGCACACCGCTACGAGGCAGTAGGTTCCACAGTGGATATGGCCGTGCAGCAGGCAGCGTACGTGAGTCTCACCGTTCTCCGTGCTGACTACTGGGGGTTTGATGATTCCATCTATCGTCACATCCCCCGTGGTTACATCACGGCAGCGGGAGTTCACTTCACTCTCCACCGCAACCTGGATACCTACGAGGATGATAGTTCCAGGCTGCACACCACTGCCCAGTTCGTGAGGCACAGTGACGCCGTTGCTTCCACACTTGCTCAGGAGTTGGCCTCAGTCAGGGAGCAGCTCTACCTCGCGTTGACTCGTCTGGCGACGTACACCACAGACTTCGTTGGAGACGAGCGCTTTGCGCGTTTCCAGCAGACACTGGGTTTTCCTCTGCCAGATGCTGGAGGTTACGAGCCGATCAGAGGCCCACTTCTCGACCTCGGAGCTGGTTACACAGGGATTCCCCGCTATGGAGCACAGGGAGACGACGCTTTCTACTTCACCACACCGAGAGTTGCTCTCAGAGCAGTTCCTATCTACAGGGATCGTCGTCATACCTACTTCCGTGGGATTCCTCCGCACCGTATCTCTCGTCGTACTACTCACCGCCGTCCTGCGTGATGAGCATGGGAGTACCGATGTATCCATTCCTAGCTATGTTTAGTTATCCTTGTCTTTCGAACCATGTATTGGTCTGTTGGATATTCTGATGTATTGAACATGTAATGATGTACCTGTTGGTTATCTATTCATGCGTCGGAATAATCTATCTTTCGGTTACCAAGTCTATCCTTTTCTGTTGTTGTGCTAAAATGAATTTCTGTTCAGGATGCCTCCAACCAGGAACAACCCGCCTCCGCCACCACCAATGGGGGAACTGTTGGCTCGGATGACCCAAGTGGTGACACAGATGGCCCAGATCCAGGCTAACCAGCACCACAACCAGAATGCTCCAAGGGTCACCATCAAGGACTTCCTCAGCTTGGGCCCAAAAGCTTTCGTGGCAACACGTGAGCCCCTGGATGCTGATGACTGGATCCGTGACGTAGCAAGAGCTCTGGAGATTGCTCATGTTGCGGAAGAGGATAAGGTCAAGTATGCCACCTACCTACTGAAGGGTCAGGCAGCTACTTGGTGGGAGAACTACCAGACCATGAGAGCTGGCTTTCCTATCACCTGGGGATGTTTCAAGGATGCCTTCCTGAAGCACCACATCCCGGATGGTCTCATGGAAAGGATGCGTGAGGAATTCTGCTCTCTCAGACAGGGCAAGCTGGACTTCCTCGGCTACCAGAACGAGTTCAATCGTCTCGCTCGGTACGCTGGTGACGAAGTGTCCACTGAAGCCAAGAAGATGGCAAGGTTCCGCCGAGGTTTTAACCCGGAACTGAAGTACGCTCTCACCAACATCAAGTGCAAGGACTTCGTGGAGCTCGTGAACACCGCGCTCAATGAGGAGAATGGGCGCAAGGCGTTCAAAGAGTCGCGCAAGCACTCGCGTGAGGGTGGTTCCTCCTCCAACATGACCACCCCTCCGCAGAAGCGCCGCATCTGGGTGCCAAATGGTGCTGTCACTCGGGCTCCAAATGCCCAAGCTTCTCCAGGCTTTGGTCCCCGCCCACCCAACCCATCTCAGATGCAGGGTCAGAGGTTTCCGATGGGGCAGCCAAGGCCAGGTCCTCCTCGTGTCGTCACTTGCTTCAAGTGCAAGGAGACTGGACACTACGCTGATAAGTGCACTCAGAAGCAGCTACCCCTACCTCCTCGCCCCAACACCAACCAGGCTATGGTTCGTGCTCCCCCGGCTAAAGCCTTCAACTCCAACAACAGGCCTGTCGGGAGGAACGCGAGGGTGAACCATATCAAGGCCGACAAAGCCGAGGAAGCTGCTAACGTCGTTCTCGGTATATTACCCGTAAACTCTATTCCAGCTAAAGTGTTGTTTGATACTGGAGCATCGCATTCGTTTGTGTCAAAGATCTTTGCTACAACGTACAATTTAGCTCTGGTTCCGCTAAGCAATCAAATCTATGTGCACTCTCCGGGAACTAAAATGATTACTTCCAAGATAAGCATGGACAATCAGATCCTAATTGGAGGTCGCATATTCCTTGCTTCACTCATGTTGCTGGGAAATTCTGACATTGATGTCATTCTGGGTATGGATTGGTTGAAGACCCACAAAGCTAAAATTGACTGTGCTCAAAAGTCAATAACTCTCTCCCACACTTCAGGCCAGATAGTCTATTCTCCATATGGATCAAGTTCTGTTCAGCTGTTCAACCTCGATGCCAAACCCCTTCCTGCAATTGAAAATGTTCCGGTGGTTTGTGAATTCCCTGACGTCTTTCCAGAAGAGTTGCCAGGGATGCTCCCGGACAGAGCAGTTGAGTTCGTGATCGAGCTTGAGCCAGGTACTGCTCCAATCTCTAAGCATCCATACAAGATAGCTCCTCCCGAACTGAAATTGTTGAAGGAGCAAATCGATATGTACATGGAGAAAGGCTACATTCAGCCTAGTTCCTCCGCTTGGGGTTGCCCAACTCTGTTTGTTGCCAAGAAAGACCAAACTAAGAGACTCGTGGTGGACTATCGTCCTCTCAACGAGAAAACCATCAAGAACAAATACCCAATTCCTCGTATCGATGATCTTTTTGATCAACTTGCTGGAGCCTCAATATTCTCAAAGTTGGACTTGAGGATGGGTTACCATCAGATAAAGATCAGAAAGGAAGATATTCCTAAAACAGCTTTCACCACTCGTTACGGTCTATATGAATACACCGTCATGTCCTTTGGTCTCACCAATGCACCGGCGACGTTCTCAAGACTCATGAATTCTGTCTTCCATGAATACCTCGACAAGTTCGTTGTGGTATATCTTGATGACATTCTAGTCTACTCAAAATCCGAGGAAGAGCATGGAGAACACCTTCGTCTCACTCTCATGAAACTTCGCGAGCATCGTCTGTATGCCAAGTTTTCCAAATGTGAGTTCTGGATTCCAGAAGTTGCATATCTTGGTCATATCATCTCTGCCAAAGGCATTGCCATTGACCCGGAAAAGGTTAAGGCAATTGTTGATTGGAAACCCCCTAAGACGGTGAAGCAAGTCAGAAGTTTTCTTGGCTTGGCTAGCTATTGCCGTTGTTTCGTCCAAAACTTTTCCAAGATTGCTAAACCTCTCACTGATCTCACAAAGAAGGACAAAAAGTTCGTTTGGACTCCACAATGTGATGAGAGTTTCAACCTCCTGAAGACTAAACTCACTTCCACACCTGTTCTAGTTGGCCCCGATACTACCAAACCTTTCCAGATATTCTGTGATGCATCTCTCCAAGGCCTAGGAGCAGTTCTTATGCAAGAACGTCGAGTTGTGGCTTATGCTTCACGTCAGTTGAACCCACATGAGCAAAACTATCCCACTCATGATCTTGAACTTGCAGCAGTTGTGTTTGCCCTCAAGAAATGGAGACAATACTTGTTGGGTAACAAAACTGAAATCTTTTCCGATCATAAGAGTCTGAAATACATCTTCACTCAGCCAGATCTGAACCTCAGGCAAAGGAGATGGATTGAGAAGATTAAAGACTTTGATCTCACCATTTCTTACACTCCAGGCAAGGCTAATGTTATGGCCGATGCTCTCAGTCGCAAATCCTATTGCAATAATCTCATGATCATGGAAAGCCAACCTCCACTTCATGAAGAATTCCAGAAGCTGAACCTTGGTCTAGTCCCTGAAGGATACCTTGCTAGCTTGACAGCCAGCCCAACTCTCGAGGACAAGATTCGTTCTGAACAACTTCGTGATAATGAAATCAAGAAGATTGTGGATCACATCAAGGAGGGCAATGATAAATTCAAGTCCTTCTCAATTGATGACAAGGGAACTGTGTTCTTTGAAGGACGCATTGCAGTTCCTCAGATTCAAAGTCTCAAGGATATCATTCTCAAGGAGGCTCATGAAACTCCTCTATCCATTCACCCTGGAAGTACAAAGATGTACCAGGATCTCAAGACTCTGTATTGGTGGCCTGGCATGAAACGTGAAATTGCTCAATACGTTTCTGAATGCGACGTTTGTCAACGTGTTAAGGCAGTCCATTAGAAGACAGCAGGTCTACTACAACCTCTGAAAATTCCTGAGTGGAAGTGGGACATGATTGAAATGGACTTCGTTACTGGGTTTCCAAAGTCCAAAAAGGGCAACGATGCAATCTTCGTTGTTATTGATCGTCTCACTAAGGTTGCTCACTTCTATGCTGTAAAGGAAACTATCTCAGCTAGCCAGTTAGCAGAGCTATACACAGCAAAGGTTGTTCCCCTTCATGGTGTTCCATTGGAAATAAGCTCAGACCGTGGAAGTATCTTCACTTCTCATTTCTGGAAGAGTTTTCAAGAAGCATTGGGCACCAAACTTCTGTTCAGCACAGCTTACCACCCTCAGTCTCAGGGGCAAGTCGAAAGAGTCAATCAGATTCTCGAGGATATGCTCAGAGCATGTGGTCTCTCCTTTGGCATGAAATGGGAGGATTGCCTTCCATATGCTGAATTCTCCTACAACAACAGCTACCAGGCAAGCCTAGGCATGGCACCATTTGAGGCACTGTATGGTCGCAGATGCAGGAGTCCAATCAATTGGTCTGGAGCTGGTGAACGTTCACTTTTAGGCCCTGACATTGTTAAGGAAGCCGAGGAGAAAGTTCGTATCATTCGTGACAATCTCAGGATTGCTCAGTCTCGTCAGAAGAGCTATTATGATAGCAAGCACAGGGATATGATCTATGCACCTGGTGATAAGGCATATCTCCGTGTAACTCCCCTCAGAGGCACTCATCGTTTTGGTGTGAAAGGAAAGCTTGCACCAAGATACATTGGCCCTTTCAACATCCTCTCAAGACGTGCAGAGAATGCCTATCGTCTCGAACTTCCAGAAAAACTATCCAAAGTGCACGATGTGTTCCACGTGTCACAACTCAAGAAGTGTTTCAAAGATCCAGATCGTGCAGTTGATCATGATTCCATTGAACTGCAAGATGATCTATCTTATGAGGAGCACCCTATTCGTATTCTCGATGAGACCGAGCGTAAGACTCGCAACAAGAGCACCAAGTTCTTGAAAGTCCAATGGTCGCATCATTCTGATAAAGAGGCAACGTGGGAGACCAAAGAGGATCTTCGCAAGAAGTATCCGGACCTGTTCATTTCTCAGTAGGGAATCTCGGGGCGCGATTCCTTCAAGGGGGGGCGTTTTGTAACATCCAAGTATGAAAACACCCTAGTTGTTTTACTTCTTTGTTTAATTTATGCAATGCATCATGGCATCATCCTCATTTCATTTCTGTTGCATTGTTTTCATAATGAATCAAACCTTGTTTTCACACTTGTCTGTTACAATCCTTTCAAGCAAAGAATTGCAAAACAAAACCTTTCATTGTTTTCCCAAATAAATCAAGCAATGATCACTTTCTCAATTGTTGGTTTTAATCAAATTAATTAATTCAAATCATCAACTCCAAATCATTTTTTTTCCAATTCAAACCAACCCTTAAAATGCAGTACCTTTTGAAACCATAAAACTCACCAAACAATTGCCCTCTTTAAATCATTCCAAAAAAACCCTAGGGGTGACCCTATTCAAATGCATGTTTTCTTAATGGTTTATTAATATCAAAATTCCTCTAATTTGGTTTCAAATGCAAACCTCATTTTAAAATCTCAAATTTTGAAATCCACTTTTGGAATATGGTTTCTAACTGCCTAACTATCCTAACCTAATTTTTCTGAATTTTTCTTTAACCAAAACCTTAACAAATTATTCCAAAAAAACTGTTTCAGCAAAAAATATAAAAACAGAAAAATAAAAGGCAGCTAACTACCTCGCGCAGCAGCACCTAAACCAGCCCAGCCCGTTACCACCTTTGGCCCGATACCTGTCGCTGTCGTCCTCCTCCCGTCTGACGTCAGAGGCGTACGAGAGCACCTCCCCCGTCGATCGCTTCCTACCCCCTCCCGATGGCGCGCCGTACCTCCTCCACCGGTTCTATAAACACCACGGCACCCCCCTCCTCCTGCCGCAAACCCTAACTCCACCCCTCGAGCTCCGCCGCAGCCGCCATCGCTTCCACCTCCACCTCCACCCTCTGTACTGAATTTCCACCGCCGCCTCTCTGAACTCCGGCAGCGGGTGCCGTCTCCGATGGCTGGCACGGTGCTCTAGCTGCTGGAATGGGTAGCCCGCGGTACCCTCTTCGTCGTCAACACCACCGTGGTGCCTGAGGAGAGCCAGTGCCTCGCCGCCGTCCGTGTTTTCCCTCCGGCGAGCCCCTGCAGCGCACGGTGAGCTTCACCGTCGATCTCCTCGCCCCTTTTCTCTTCGCACAAGCACCGCGCGCCCTAGGCCACACCCTGCTGCACATGCGCACGCGAACGCAACCATCTTCACCACCAGCAGCACGGCCACGAGCCCACGTTGATCGCCGGCGAGCCTTTCTGCTTCGTCTGTCGAGCAAGCAGTGGTTCGTCAGATAAAAGTTCAGACTTTGCGCGAACTGTAACCATATCCTCTGTGCGTAGTGTTACCTGACAACAAACGCAAACCAGCCGCACTGGTTTCAGTCAATCGCGCGCGAGGGAGAGGTGCTGGGTTCGATCCCCAGCACCCGGGATTAATCCCTCCTTTTTTTTCATTCATTGGAAGCACTGACATCCAGGGCCCCTCCGTCAGCCTCTCTGGTGCCACGTGGGCACAGTGGACCACGGGCCCTACCTGGCAGCGTGTGGGTATAACACCAGCGCGGTCACAAAAGTATTAAAACAATTCTGTTAATATCTAATTCTTTTTAAATGGGCAGAATAAACACCTAATTTGAAAATTCAATAACTTTTAATATATGAATCCAATAAATACAAACTTTATATGTTTATTGCTCCAAATTTCATAATCTTTCCAAATAACTTATTTGTGTTCTGTTTTGAGTTTTCAAAATACTTTTAAATTTCAAATTTGAATAATTCAAATGCAAATTGAAATAATTCATAACTAATTCATACTGTTTTCAAATAATTCAAATAAAATATGTTTTTCACACCATTTTGAATGTGCTATTCAAATATAAAATTTGTTTTATTGTTTGAATAATTTAAATTGCCTAAATAATTTAATACTTGTTTAATTCAATTAAAATTGATAAAATCATGACTTGCTTAATATAAAATATTTTTGAACATGCAAATTATGTTTTCAAACCACCAAAGTGTGAACTTTTCAAATGTGAATTTGACTTTCTGATTTGAACAAATAAAATTCAAATAATATTCAAACTTGTTTTAAATTCAATTAAAACTTGTTTAATATTGTTTAAATCATAATAAATTCATCCTAATTCCAATTTCAAATTGTGAAACATGTAATCCAACTAAAATTTGATGTTCTTTTCAAATATAAATTTTGCTAATTGTTTTGCACACTTTAAATTGGTGAAAACAATAATTGTATGTGTAGCATGTTTAAGTAACCAAAATTTTCCAAACTTAATAAATCAATTCCAAACTTGTTTTACTCCTTTTCCTTTGCATCTATCATTGTTATTTGTTGTTATCTTGACATCATCCTCATGCATGCATCATGATAACAACTATCACCTAATAAATAGTTGTAAATCATTTGTTTCCAATTAATTCAATGGATCTTTACCATATGCAATCCAATTGCATATGGGTCCATTTAATTTGTGCTATCCTGTTAGCTAGCTTATTTTGATGCAACTATTAATTGTCATGCATCATGTTGATTGTGCACAATGCCATGAACATGATTGTTTACATTCCTGTTTTGTCTGTTTGCTTCTTCTCGAATAGACGACGACGTTGAGGCAGACGACCTTTACAGCACCCCTTCTGAGGATCTAGCTCAGTACCCGGCTGATCAGTTTGCAGGCAAGTTATCACTCACATGAACCATCGTGTTCCTTTCAACCCTGGTTACCGATACTTTCCGTTGTCTATATCTTGCTAGCCTTAGTGGTAGATGTTTCTGTTACGAACCTATCACATGAATCCTGTAACCCATGATATTGCCTCATCACCCCTCCTACAACCCATTGATTGAGCCAGTGTCTTACTAGCATGCTTAGGTTGTTTTGCTCGAGTCTGTTACCCGTTACTTTCAGTTACTATATCTTTATTATGTTCTGGGGGCTCGATGTTTAATCAATCAATAAATCATGCTAATGTTATTACTGTTAATAATAATTTGATGATAAGGCACCGGCAGGAGGCCCTGTGTGGTTTTGAGGCCTGCTAGTGTCGACCCAATGATTACTTGGTGAAAGTACTGGCTAACAAGTACTTGGTGAAAGTACTGGCTAACAAGTACTCAGGACAACTTAAACATAATGGTCAAACATGTTTCACCCAATGATTAATAACTAGACTAGTAATAGGTTATTCACACAATAACTTGATTTCACCTTATCACAACTGTGTGAGTTATCCTCGGATCGCTTCTTCGGATAAGGGGCGAGATCCAGGATGGGTTTGTTTGATGTTATCTTCCAGTTGGTTACAACACTCGATCTTATCCCCTTTCTAATAGTTGGATATGATAGAATCTATGTAGTTGGTTAGCGCAGCCAGTTGCAGCATATTATATAATCCTTCTTTCCGTTGAACCAAGTCATCTGTGCTTGTGTTGACGGGCTATACTTTGGTGAACTGTGAGTCTTGCTTGCCAGTACTTGGATGTACTGACCCCGTTGGGGCTGTGGCTTACGCAGACTACGACTACGGCTACGATGACCACCAGGATGGCTACTTCGTGGAGTTTGACGAGACTGCAGACGAGTAGTTAGCTGGACCAGGGCTGGATCCAG
The DNA here is from genome assembly GCA_028641055.1 of Alopecurus myosuroides. Taxonomy (NCBI): domain Eukaryota; kingdom Viridiplantae; phylum Streptophyta; class Magnoliopsida; order Poales; family Poaceae; genus Alopecurus; species Alopecurus myosuroides. Next base: position 369,434,401 of record CM054059.1, read on the forward strand.
GACCTACGTGGATGGGCTTCGTCTTCTTTATTTTCTCCGGCTTCTTAAGCCTGTTGGATTTGTCTGTACCCAGACACCTTTGATTGCTTCCGCTGATGTAATGAATGCTATGTTGGGACATGTGTCCTCTGGATGATTGTATTTGCTATCTCTGCCTTAGTGAAGGCCATTTGCAACCTTATTTCAATCTTTTGTGTCTTAGAGATATGTTGTGATCATCATTCGTTCAAAGCTGTTGACGTACAGTGCGTGATTGATATGAAGTACGTCGACAGTAGTGCCTATGACTTCTAGTGGATAGTTTACATCGACGGTGGAATAGCAGGGCTTGTGTTGTCGCGCATAAGCGCAGGCCTACCAGGAAGCTGGGACGTGGGAGAAGTTATGCCCCATAATCCAAGCACCTGCTATCCAGTTCGTACGATGAGTATCCCTTAGAAGCCAGGGTGCGACACATGTGAATTTATTATTTTAATTGCACTAACGTTGCTAATGAAGATTGTGAGAATTTTGGTGTGAAGGAAGTTTTCAAGGGTCAAGAGAAGAGGATGATATGATGTGATCAAGAAGAGTGAAAAGCCTAAGATTGGGGATGCCCCGGTGGTACATCCCAGAAAATTCCAAGAAGACTCAAGCGTCTAAGCTTGGGGATTCCCAAGGCATCCCCTTCTTCATCAACAAATTACTAGGTCACTTCTAGTGAAACTATATTTTTATCCGGTCGCATATTATGTGCTTTACTTGGAGCGTCTTTTATCTTTGTTTTGTTTTTGTTTTTTGCTTTCAATTTGTTTTTACTTTTTCAATAAGCTTGGTTGGACCCCAGCATTCTTTTATTGGAGAGTGGCACGCTCCGCTTTTTCATGAGAATACGTTGTATTCTTAATCTTTGTCTGGCTGCTGCATTTATTTAGCTCATGTTTTGCATGCATCTCTTATTAGAGCTCTTAGTTTTAGTAGTGTTATGTGAGTACTCTCATGCTTGCTTTCTGTATCATAAAGAGTATTTTTGTTAAATCATGTTTTGTATGGTGCTTGTTGGGAGAAGAAAATTGTTGCTTGAAGTTGAATTTATAACAGTACTAGTAGAAGCTTGTATAGATTGTGGCTAGAACTTTTTCATGCCATGCTCAATGTTATTTTATTTTTAAAGCCTTGTGGTTATTGAGTAGCGTGAATAGCGTCAAATAGCTGAGAGTGTTTAATATGTCTTGAAAGATCCATGAGTTGTTTTTGTCATAGTAAAGCATCAATATATGGTATTCTCTTTCGAATGTTTTATTTGGTTGACTTGGCGCATGCTCACACCATGTTTATGACTACAAACCAGTCACAAATAGCCTCCATGACCACTTAGTTTTTGAACTTGTGATACTGCTTATGTTTTAATTAATGATGCTCATGTCGCTATGCATGATTATGGATCTTATGCTCTCTTGATTTGTCGCTCCAAGTCTTTTGCTAGCCTCCACCTGTACTGAGTATGAGCTCTACTCGTGCATCCAAACTCCCTTAAACCAAAGTTTTTCCCATTGTGTACACTATACCTACCTACATGTGGTATTTAACTGCCACTCCAAGTAAATTTCTCATGTGTTACCTTTAAAACTTTCAAAATTACTCCTGCTTTATGTTCCTGTTTTTTGCTCATGAGGACGTCAATAGAGAATCTTTATCTCACTTGTTGATTGGATTTCACACCCTGGACTAGTGGCTTCATCCGCTTATCAAAATGATAGAAGAGATGGCAGCGGGGTGCCCAGCCCCAAATTAATACAAACAAATTCTCTTCACTATTTTGACCCTGATTTATCAGTCAAAGCATAACTTTGTAAACAAAAGAGAACGAGGGATGACCTTCTACACCAGTTGCGTCCTTCACTATGGGAGCTGCTCTTGTGAATCCAGTTGGCTTGTGACGTACTGTATTTTCTATTTACCATTCATTGGCATTAGCATACATCTCCCAAAATATAGACACTCAGTGTCAAACTTTTAATACCACTATTTAATAAAATAAAATCTCTAGCACATGAGTGATCCCTGCTTCCCTCCGCGAAGGGCCTTTCTTTTACTTTTATGTTGAGTCTCCGGCTTCTAACTTTATGCACGGTTGAGAGAGAATTTTTGCCATTCTGAGTTCTATGTGCATTTGTCCCATAAACATCAATAATTACTTCATAATGTGATATTATTTATTCTTAAATTATTTGTTCTAGTCTTCCGCATGAACTTTGAAGGTGTCGTGGCATTTATGTTTTGCCCCACTCTTAAGGACTAGCGAAATATCACTTTGCCATGCTTTCTCTATACCTGAAACAAATGTTTACCTTTCTTTGCATTATTATTCATGATCCTTTATTTGAGATACTCTTCGTGATGCAAAGTAATTGTTATGCTTTATTATTACAGTTCCATTTATCATGTTTTTGTTTGAAGTTCTATGATCTCAGCGTGCATATGCTTTTACATTAGATTGATCAAGTTTATGTTATTAGCATGTCACCTCAGAAATTATTGTTTTATCGTTTACCTACTCGAAGACGAGTAGGAACTAAGCTTGGGGATGCTTGATACGTCTCCAACGTATTTATAATTTCTGATGCTCCATGATCATATTATGTCAATTGCTACTTGTTTTCTCCATTATTTATAGCATTTTTATACGTTTTTCGGGACTAACCTATTAACAAGATGCCAAGTGTCAGTTCCCTGTTTTTTGCTGTTTTTGGTTTCTGAAAATTTGTTCTCGTTCTCAGAATTGGACCCCACAAAGCCCGAAGTGCCTATTTTCCCCGGAAGCATCTAGAACACCGAAGAAGAGTCGAAGACGGGCACCGGGGGGCATACCATAGGGTGGCACGACCCCCTGGCCGCGCCAGCTATGGGTGTGGGCCCCTGGAGCTCCATCGCCTTTGCCCTTTCGCCTATTTAATCCCCCCGGATTGAAAACCCTAAACACCTGATAAAAAATCCCCGAAAATTTCGGCAGCCACCGTCACCGTCAACCCTAGATCAGGGGGTTCTAAAGCTATTTCCGGCACGCTGCCGGAGAGGAGATCATCACCGGAGGCCTCTTCATCACCATCCATGCCTCCGGAGTGATGCGTGAGTAGTTCATCCTTGGACTACGGGTTCGTAGCTGTAGCTAGATGGTTGTCTTCTCCTCATATGCCTCCAAGTTTAGATCTCGTGAGCTGCCTATCATGATCGAGATTGATCTTATGTAATTCTATATGCTGTGTTTGATGGGATCCGATGAATAGTGAACTTTTTCCAAGTTGATTATAGTCTTTATTTGCATATGCTATTTGTGATCTTCCATGCTTTCCGTTGCTAGTGGTTGCTCTGGCCAAGTAGTTGCTAGTGACTCCAAGAGGGAGTATTTATGCTTGATAGTGGGTTCATGCCTACTCATCGCCTTGCTCGAGTGACAGAAACGTGAAGGGGGAGGATGTGTTGTTGCCATTAGGGAGAAAACAACGGTGAGAGTGCCTACGTGCATAATCATTGCTTACATTACACACTTTGTTTAATGCAGTTATCTGTTGCTTGCAACTTAATACCTAAAGTGGTTGGGATGATAACCTGAGGGTGGATTATTAGTAATAGATGCAGATGGATTTTGGTCTATGTATATTGATGTAATGCCCGCACTAAATATCATAGTAGTCTTCATGTCATATATGTGCACTACGGTGCAACCTCTATTTTTCAATTGCCCAGCTGTAATTGGTTCACCCAACATGCTATCTTTTATGGAGAGACACCACTAGTGAACCTATGAACCCCGGTCCATTTTTCCACACTGTTAAACAAACCACAACTATTTCCAGCTTTCTTTACTTACTGCAAGCATACATCATTTTCCACACTATACGTCTAATCTTTGTTTTTAGCAAGACATGTGAGATTGACAACCTCACTGTACCGTTGGGACAAAGTATTTTGGTTGTGTTGTGTGCAGGTTCCACGTTGTTGCTGACACCGGTGAAGCGCCAGCACCATCGTCAGTGGCATCAACCTTCCTGAGATCCTCTTCCTCCTACTAGATTGATAACCTTGGTTCTTAACTGAGGGAAATTCTTGCCGCTTGCTCATCACACCCTCCTCTTGGGGTTTCCAACAGACTATCAAATAGCAATCAAGGAATTTCTGGCGCCGTTGCCGGGGAACAAACAAACATATATAAGAAGACTTCCTCCCGCCACGGTCGCCATCACAAGCAACAGCAGGTTCTCCAATACGAAATTTACCATATGGGGATTACCTTCTCGGAATACGCCAAGGAGTTCACGGATCTGCTAGGCGGCTTGCAAAAGATGAGCGAGGTATTATCTCTAGCCCCCAAGTATCAATATAAAAGCATACTTTCTTGTGTTAATACTTTTCTTTTTTGCCTGCATGTTTTTGTTTAACAAATCTTTTCCTTTGTATGCTTTTCAGCAAACTGTCGAAAACATAAACGTTGAAGTTTTCGAGAAGCTGACCATTAAGAACCAAGAGGTGAAATCTCTTCTTGGTATTCTTAATGAGAAGGACTCAAAAATGTCTAAGATTCAGAAGCAACTAAAGGAGACTACCGGTAAGCATACTTTTACTTTCCTTGATTTTTATTTTGAAATTTTCTAAGGAATTTTCCGTGTTTTAATTCTTTGCCTCTTTTTTCTCTTTAGGATCTTTGGCCAAGGCTAAGAAAATTGTTGAGGATGCCGGCAACGCCGAGAATATCCGTAAGGAGAACTTTGAGATTTACAAGATGACTTTAAAGCTTCAGAAGGATCTGGATGAGAGCCATCTCACATTGGGTTTGTCCGAGTGGCGGGCTTCCTCGCAAGCCGATAAAGACCGGAGGACCATCCAGGACCTTGAGATTTCCCTTCATCAACGCCTTGAGGAAGGCGCTGAGATGGGCAAGATCCTTGGTAAGTTTCTGAACTTTTACCAAGTTTTGTTTTACTTTGCATAATGCATTATCTTTCTTCCCTCTGTTTATCTAATCTCTTCTAATTTTCATTTACAGAAGGGAATCCTATGATTACTCGGATTGACCTCATCCGGGCTTTCGGGACGTTCGTCTCCGAGCTGAAGAATGCCGAAATGCTGCTTATTAACAAGTGCATTTCAGACAAAGCTGGCGAATTCTCGGAAGCTAGCAGGCTCCCGAAGGCTATTGCGGAGGTGGCAAACCAATGTGAATCCTGGCTCTAGTCTGCCGCCCGCGGTGGTGTCTGCATGGCCCTAGGGCCGATGAGGATGCATTACACCATCGCCAAGTCTTGGCGCATCTCCACCGGTGTTCCGGAAGGATACACTGAGGCACAAAGGGCGGAAATATTCGAGTCTATCAAGGGAAATGCCTCCAAGATAGCTGGGATGGTCTCTACCTCGATGTTCTACCCGGAGGAAGAAATTCCAGCAACTCCGGAGAATCCGAGTGATAGCGACGAAAACGACGAGGAGGAGTTCGTGGATGCCGACTGATCCTGCGTAGCCATTAGCCAAATAGGGTGCATTACTATCCTTACAATGTAAACTTAATTGTAATGCACTCTATCTTTTGTATGAACAAGTTTCTATCCTTTGCAGTAAATTTAAACTTTGCAAGTTTTTTCAGAGTTTTAATTCTTTTTCTTCTAAGTTCTCTGGTTTGTATGTTTTAACTTTACTTAGTGTTAAAGTGGTTTCAAAAGTATGCAATCTTCACGCCAAGTGACCGGGTTAAGAAACCAATCAGTCGAAACTCGAAATCATGGATTATACTTTGGCACTTTTACTTACTAAATCAAGTGACCCAACACAACAAACAATCAGATAATAGTTAGGAATAATAAGGAATTGAAAATTATGAACTCAAGGCACACATGCACAATCTGGGGTTCTGAAGCCTCCTTAGCCTAAAAAGCTTTCAGTTTTAAAACTCCGAGCACGCATGCAAAATTCGGGTTAACATTGAGCAAATTGAAAGATCATTGGGAAATAGATAAGACGGAAACATGCTTTGAACAGAAAATACAAAACCAAAAAAATGCATGAATTTCCGACAACTTTATTTCATGATCTCAATGATGTTTACATAGAATTGAACTAAGTGTAGAAGGGACGTAACTGTTGGATGCTCTAGGGCCTATCTGTATCTCCTAGTTCTACATCTATGCTTCTTTTCCTCTTGTGATTCGGATTTTTTGGGTCATCTTCCGTGTCTCGAATATCTACAAGGTAATATGATCAATTTTTCATAGCCTTGATAATGAAAAATGGTCCTTCCCAGATTGGGGCTAACTTGTGCTTTCTATCCTGTACCAATCTTACCACCAAATCACCTTCTTTGAAAGATCAATATTTGATTTTCTGACTATGATATCGCCATAGTCCTTGATGATAAATGGCAGATCTTTGTAACACAAGTTCTCGTTCTTGTTCTAAGAGATCGACGGCATCCTGACGTGCACTTTCGGCATTTGAGTCATCGTATGCCTGCACTCTTGGGCTATCATGGATCATGTCCGTAGGAAGCACTGCTTCTGCACCATAAACCAAGAAAAAAGTGTTTGCCCTGTTAATCTATTTGGCGTCGTTCGAATACTACAAAGAACGGAAGACAATTCTTCTACCCATGCGCCAGCTGCTCTGTGAAGAGGAGTTTCGAGTCTTGGGCGTATTCCTTACAGGATTGAACTATTCATTCATTCAACCTGGCCATTGGATTGTGGGTGTGCCACAGATGCAAGATCTAAGCGAATTCCCGTTTGTCGGCAATATTTTGCCAACTCTCCAATTGAGAAATTTGTCCCGTTATCCGTGATTATGCTATGATGAATGCCATATCGCATGACTATGTCTATGAAAATTTTTCTGCCGGTCACTCTGTTTTTTGATGGGTTTTGCCTCCACCCACTTGGTATACTTATCCACTGCAACAAGTAGATGCGTAAGTCTGTCTCTTGCAGTTTTGAATGGGCCTATCATATCTATCCCCCAGACCGCAAAAGTCCATGTTATGGGGATATTCTTGAGTGCTTGAGCCGGCATATTTGTCTACCTTGCGTAATACTGGCATCCGGCACATGTGTTCACTATGTGCTGCGCATCTGCCTTGGCTATGAGCGAGAAAAATCCTGCACGGATTGCTTTTTTAACTATATTTTTTGATTGAGCATGATGTACGCAATCTCCGACATAGATTTCTTGCAAAAATTCTCGTTCTTCTTCGGGCGAAATACATCGCTGAAAAATTTGGATAGTACTGCGTTTATACATGCAATCATTGATTACCGTGTATCCTTTGCATCGATGTTTTATCTGCCTTTGCAAGACTTTGTCTGCTCCATCCGGGAACTTCTGATCAAGTAAGAAGTTTAAGTATGGAATTGTGGAATCCGGTTTAATGAACATAACTTCTATTGACTCGGAAACTAGAGGGTAGTCAACATATCCGCCTTTTATTGATGGTTTGTACAAATGTTGGACAAATACACCAGGTGGTAGAGTTTTCACCCTTTCCGAGCCCATGCGGGCTAAAGCGTCCTCATTCCAGTTTTCTTCCCTTTTGACGTGATGTACCTCAAATCCTAGGAAGCAAATGGCGAACTCGTCGACTATTATCCGATATTCGGCCATTATGGGGCTTTTATCATCCGATGTCTGGTTCGGCTGATGTTGTACTAAGTCCAAGTCACCATATCAAAGTATGCGTTTGGCACCTATTTCTTTTGGAATATGCAAGCCATGAAGCAATGCTTCGTATTCTGCCACATTGTTGCTGGCGGTGAAGTGTATTTGTAATACATACTCCATTGCACCACACCAGCGCCAACACCTTCTTTCATTTTTGATCCGTCAAAATGCATGATCCAATACTCCGACTTTGGCATTGGTGTGTTTTCTATTGCTTCTGTCCAATCATCCACAAAATCTGCCAACACCTGGGATTTTATTGTCGTCCGGGGTTGGTACTTAATATCGAGCGCAGAAAGTTTGATGCCCCATTTGGCTACTCGACCTGTTGCGTCTGCATTATTAATAATATCTCCTAGTGGTGCTTTGATTACCACTATTATGGAATGTCCTTGGAAATAATGACGGAGTTTTCCAGATGCGAAAAATACGCCATATGCCAGCTTTTGATAATGTGGATACCTTTGTTTTGACTCGAAAAATACCTCGTTGACATAATACACCGAATACTGATCTGGAATACTTTGCTCGTCTTTCTATCTTTCCACAATTATCACTGCACTAATAACCCTGTTAGTTGCTGTAAGGTACAGTAACATGGGTTCTTCGTCTTTTGGGGATGCCAAAATCGGAGCTTTCATCAAAGTTTCTTTCATCCGGGTTAACGCCCTGTCTGCCTCTTCTATCCATTCAAATTTGTCGGATTTCTTCAACAATTTGTATAATGGCAGAGCTTTGTCGTCAAGTCGGCTTATGAACCTTCTTACGGTGGTTGCGGAACCCGTCAGTCTTTGGACATCTTTTAGACATGTAGGCCTTTTGATGTTTAAGATTTCTTTGATCTTTTCCGGGTTTACCTCTATTCCTATGTGAGAAACGATAAAACCCAGAAGCTTTCCTAAGGGAACCCGAATACGCACTTTAGTGGATTCAACTTCATTTCGTAAGTGCGGAGATTGTCGAAGGTTTCTCGTAGATCTTTGATGTCTAGGAACGCTTCTATTCTTTTAGACAGTGTTGGGCCTCCAAGTGCAGAGATTTGTAGAAAAGCAGCAAGTTTCCCTTAAGTGGATCACCGAGGGTTTATCGAACTCAGGGAGGTAGAGGTCAAAGATATCCCTCTCAAGCAACCCTGCAGTTAAGATACAAGAAGTCTCTTGTGTACCCAACACACCCAATATACTTGTCAGGTATATAGGTGCACTAGTTCGGCCAAGAGATAGTGAAATGCGAGTAATATGGATGGTTATAAGTAATAATAGCAATCTGAAATAAATATGGCAGCAAGCAAACATGTAGCAGAACAGGCGGAAAACGGTGTTTCAATGCTTGGAAATAAGGCCTAGGGATCCTACTTTCCCTAGTGGACACTCTCAACAATGATCACATAACTGAATGCATAAATATCTCCCTTCACTATGCTACTCCGAACCACTCTCCGGTCGAATAATAAACACCACTTCATTGCGTAGGGCTGTAACATCACTCCTCAAGTTTGTATTCCATGTCTAGTTAACCCCACGCCGTCACTTTGAGCTCCCTATAAGGTACTAAGCAAACTCCACAATTTCATAGGGTCCTCCAACACAAGATATAAATATCATGCTAAACCACACGGTGCACACACTGTCACCTTTACACCATGATCAAAGTGTTTACGGAGATCTCATAACAAAACCACTTGAGTAGCATGATACATGAGGAGAAACATCTACTAATTCAACTAGATACAAAGCTCATGATCACATAAAGATCACACCATGGGAGAGAGAGATGAACCACATAGATACCGGTAGATCCCTCAGCCTCGGGGGAGAACTACTCCCTCCTCATCATAGGAGACAACAACGGCGATGGAGATGGCGGTGGAGTCGATGGAAATGGGTTCCGGGGGCACTTCCTCGTCCCGGCAAGGTGCCAGAACAGAGATCTGTCCCCCGAAACTTGTCGGCGGCGGCGGAGCTACGAATGTATTTTGTGGAAAAGGTCGATTCTCCTAGGGTTTATGCTCGGGGAGTATATATATGCGAAAGGGTGATGCCGGGGGGTGGCCAGGGGGCCCACACCACCTGATGGCGCGAGCAGGGGGTGGTGGCGCCACCCTATGGTGTGGCCACCCTGTGGCCCCTACCAGGCTCTTCGGGACTTCTAAGACTTCTGGCTTCCGAATCGTCCAATTTCGAGAATATTTCCACAACAACTTTTCTGAAACTAAAAACAGCAAAAAACAGGAACTGGGTCTGTGGCATCTTGTCAATAGGTTATTCCCAGGAAATCGATAAAAATGACATAAAGTGTAAGCAAAACATGTGGGAAACAACATGAAAACAAAATGGAACATCAGAAATTAAGGATACGTTTATGACGTATCAAGCATCCCCAAGCTTAGTTCCTACTCGTCCTCAAGTAGGTAAACGATAAAACAATAATTTCTGAGGTGACATGCTACTAACATAATCTTGATCATAAAAATATAAAGGCATATGCAAGCTGAGATCATAGAACTTCAAACACAAACATGATAAATAGAAATTTAATAATAAAGCATATCAATCACTTTTCATCATGAAGAGTATCTCAAATAAAGAACCACGAAATAATAATGCAATGAAAGATAAATGTTTGTTTCGGGTATAGAGAAAGCATGGCAAAGTGATATTTCGCTAGTCCTTAAAGAGTGGGCAAAACATAAATGCCAAGACACCTTCAAAGTTCATGAGGAAGACTAGAGAAAATAATTTAAGAACAAATAATATCACATCATGAAGTAATTATTGATGTTTATGGGACAATGCACATAGAACTAAGAATGGAAAAAAATGCTCTCTCAACTGTGCATAAAGTTAGAAGATGGAGACTCAACATAAAAGTAAAAGAAAGGCCCTTCGCGGAGAGAAGTAGGGATCACTCATGTGATAGAGATTTTTTATTTTATTAAACAGAGGTATTAAAAGGTTGACACTCCTCCCATCCATCTTTCACAAACCATGGCTAACCGAATGCTCGGGTGCCTGCCCACAATCACATACCGTGGAGGAGTGTCTATATTTGGGGAGATGTATGCTAATGTCAACGAATGGTAAACATAAAATACAGTACGTCACTAGCCAATTGGATTCACAAGAGCGGCTCCCATGTGAAGGACGCATCTTGGTAGAAGGTCACCCCTCTTTCTCTTTTGTTTACACAATTATGCTTTGACTGATAAATTAGGGGCAAAAATAGTGAAGAGATTTTGTGTGTATTAATTTGGGGCTGGGCACCCCGATGCCAACTCTTCTATCATTTGGATAAGCGGATGAAGCCACTAGTCCATGGTGTGAAATCCAATCAACAAGTGAGATAAAGATTCTCTATTTACGTCCGCATGAGCTAAAACAGGAGCACAAACCAGGAGTAATTTTGAAAGTTTCAAAGGTAACACATGAGCAATTTACTTTGGAGTGGCGGTTAAATACCACATGTAGGTAGGTATGGTGGACACAATGGGAAAACTTTGGGTTTTGGGAGTTGGATGCACGAGTAGATACTCAGTACAGATGGAGGCTAGCAAAAGACTGGGAGCGACAAATCAAGAGAGCATAAGAGCCATAATCATGCATAGCGACATAAACATCATTAATTAAAGCATAAGCGGTATCACAGTTCAAAAACGAAGTGGTCATGGAGGCTATTCGTGACCGGTTCATAGTCATAAAGATGGTGTGATCATGCACAAGTCAACTAAATAAAACATTCGAAAGAGAATACCAAAAATTTATGCTTCCTTATGACAAGAACAACTCATGAATCTTTCAATGACATATTAAACACTCTCAGCTATTTGAGGCTATTCATGCTACTCAACATCACAAGGCTTTAGAACTAAAATAACATTTAGCATGGCATGAAAAATTTCTAGCAACAGTCTATACATGCTTCTACTTGCACTGTTATAAATTCTACTTTAAACAACAGTTTCTTCTCCCAACAAGCACCATACAGGATATGTTTTAACAAAAATACTCTACATTATACAGCAAGAAAACATGAGAGTACTCACATAACACTACTAAAACTAACAGCTCTGAATAATAGATGCATGAAAATAAAGGCTAAACGCAATACTAGCAAAAAGTGAACACTCACAGAACAATAAGAATGAAAAGTAGAGTGTTCTAAGAAATAAAGACGGAGCGTGTCTCTCTCCCACACAAGTATGATAAGATCCAAACATTTATTACAGCAAAGAAAACCAAACAAACTTAAAACAAAAATAAAAGACGCTCCAAGTAAAGCACATAAGATGTGAGCGAATAAAAATATAGTTTCACTAGAAGTGACCTGATAATTTGTCGATGAAGAAGGGGATGGCTTGGGCATCCCCAAGCTTAGATGCTTGAGTATTCTTGGAATTTTCTGGGATGTACCACCGGGGCATCCCCAAGCTTAGGCTTTTCACTCTTCTTGATCACATCATATCATCCTCTTCTCTTGACCCTTGAAAACTTCCTTCACGCCAAATTTCTCACAGTCTTCATTAGCAACGTTAGTGCAATCGAAATAATAAATTCACATGGTTTAGTTTCAACACAATACTAACAATCATAAACACATTAATTAGTGTCACAACTTCTTTTAAAACTATTTTTCTCAAAAGAACACCAAAATAAAGAGATTAAGATGCAAATGCAATAAATGGCAGAAATCTGTCAAAACAGGACAACGGGTAAAGATGATTTTTTTCGAAAATCTTATGTTGCTAAAATAAAAAAAGTTGTAAAATAAGAAAAGTTGAGTATATATCTCAGGATTATGCACAAAAAAACTCAGGTCAGTTTTAATTATCTTTGATTTTATACGGAATAAACAGTGGACAAAAGAAATCTGTTTCCTGCGCAGAAATCCGAAATATAGCCTCAACTTTCCACTAGAGGCTTTACTTGGCTCAACAAAAACAACAAAAATAAAAGATACATCGGGGTTGCTAAGAAAATATACAACACCCAGGTGAAAAGAAAACAAAAGAAAACGAAGGAAAACAGGTTGAAAACGGAGAAATAAAATGGGTTGTCTCCCGGTAGCGCTTTTCTTTAACGCTTTTTAGCTAGACATAATGATTTTTAAAAAGGTGCTCACATAAGAATAAGAGTTGAAGCACAATAAGAGAGAATCAAGAAGCAAATATAAAACACATTTAATTCTAACCCACTTCCTATGAAAAAGAATCTTGTATAAAAAACAAGTCAACAAAGCACAAAGTGACTAGCATAGGAAGACAAAATAAGTGCAACTTCAAAAAATTCAACATAAATAGGGGAAACTTAATATTGTTGAGATTCATAAAACCATGTTTCCCTCTCTCATAATAACTTTCAGTAGCATCATGAATAAAATTAACAATATAACTATCACAAAAAACATTCTTATCACGAGTCACATGCATAAAAGAATTAATACTCTCCACATAAGCATAGTCATTCTTATTAATAATAGTGGGAGAAAATTCAACAAAATAGCTATCATTATTATTCTCATCACCATAATCATTAAATATAGGAGGCATATTGTAATCATAATTAATTTTTTCCTCAATAGTAGGTGGACTGAAAATATCATATTCATCATTGTGAACGGGTGGAACTAGAATACCACAATCATCATATATTGGAGGCAAGGTATCATCAAAGAAATTTTCCTCCTCAAAACTTGGGGGACTAAAAATATCATATTGATCAAAACTAGCTTCCCCAAGCTTAGAATTTTCCATAGCATTAGCAATAATGGTGCTCAAAGAATCCATACTAATAACATTGCCACTAGCATGCAAATAAAGTTCCATAGGTTTTTTAATTTTCTCTTCAAACACTTCATGTCCGAACTCAAGATAAATATTATAAAGCTCTCTCATATTTTTGTTGTTTTCCATTAAGTCTAACTAGTAAATATAAAAACAAGGAATAAGTAAAATAAGCCTAACTAGTGAAAACAAGAAACAAAAAGATATAATTGCAGAATCTAAAGGAAATAACTTCGAGAACTCACACCCGAGGATGTGAGTACCTTTTACCTCACCTCCACGACAACGGCGCAAGAAAAGAGCTTGATGTCTACGCACGCTTCTATTCTTGTAGACAGTGTTGGGCCTCCAAGTGCGGAGGTTTGTGGAACAGCAGAAAGTTTCCCTTAAGTGGATCACCCCAAGGTTTATCGAACTCAGGGAGGTAGAGGTCAAAGATATCCCTCTCAAGCAACCCTGCAATTAAGATACAAGAAGTCTCTTGTGTCCCCAACACACCCAGTATACTTGTCAGGTATATAGGTGCACTAGTTCGGCGAAGAGATAGTGAAATGCGAGTAATATGGATGGTTATAAGTAATAATAGCAATCTGAAATAAACATGGCAGCAAGCAAACATGGAGTAGAACAAGCCGAAACTGGTGTTTCAATGCTTGGAAATAAGGCCTAGGGATCCTACTTTCACTAGTGGACACTCTCAACAATGATCACATAATTGAATGCATAAATATCTCCCATCACTATGCTACTCCGAACCACTCTGCGATCAAATAACAAACACCACTTCATTGCGTAGGGTTGTAACAACACTCCTCAAGTTTGTATTCCCATGTCTAGTTAACCCCACGCTGTCACTATGAGCACCCTAGAAGGTACTAAGCAAACTCCACAATTTCATAGGGTCATCCAACGCAAGATATAAATATCATGCTAAACCACACGGTGCACACACTGTCACCTTTACACCGTGATCAAAGTGTTTACGGAGATCTCATAACAAAACCACTTGACTAGCATAATACATTAGGAGAAACATCTAGGAATTCAACTAGATACAAAGCTCATGATCACATAAAGATCACACCATGGGAGAGAGAGATGAACCACATAGCTACCGGTAGATCCTTCAGCCTCAGGGGAGAACTACTCCCTCCTCATCATAGGAGACAACAACGACGATGGAGATGGCGGTAGAGTAGATGGAGATGGGTTCCGGGGGGCACTGCCTCGTCCCAGCAGATTGCCAGAACAGAGATGTGTCCCCCAAAACTTGTCGGCAGCGGCGGCGGAGCTACAGATGTATTTTGTGGAAAAGGTCGATTCTCCTAGGGTTTATGCATCAGGGAGTATATATAGGCGAAAGGGAGATGCCGGGGGGTGGCTAGGGGGCCCAGACCACTTTGTGGGGCGGCCAGGGGGTGGTGGCGCGACCCTATGGTGTGGCCACCCTGTGCCCCCCTCCGGGGCTCTTCGGGACTTCTGGAAGCTTCCGGGGCTTCTAAGACTTCTGACTTTCGAATCGTCCAATTCCGAGAATATTTCCAGAACAACTTTTCTGAAACTAAAAACAGCAGAAAACAGGAACTGGCTCTGTGGCATCTTGTCAATAGGTTCGTCCCGGAAATCGATAAAAATGACATAAAGTGTAAGGAAAACATGTGGGAAACAACATGGAACATCGGAAATTAAGGATACATTTATGACGTATCAAGCATCCCCAAGCTTAGTTCCTACTCGTCCTCGAGTAGGTAAACGATAAAACAATAATTTATGAGGTGACATGGTACTAACATAATCTTGATCATAAAAATGTAAAGGCGTATGCAAGCTGAGATCATAGAACTTCAAACACAAACATGATAAATAGAACTTTAATAATAAAGTATAGCAATCACTTTTCATCATGAAGAGTATCTCAAATAAAGGATCACGAAATAATAATGCAAAGAAAGATAAACGTTTGTTTCAGGTATAGAGAAAGCATGGCAAAGTGATATTTCTCTAGTCCTTAAGAGTGGGGCAAAACATAAATGCCAGGGCACCTTCAAAGCTCATGAGGAAGAGTAGAGCAAATAATTTAAGGACAAATAATATCACATCATGAAGTAATTATTGATGTTTATGGGACAATGCACATAGAAATAAGAATGGCAACAATGTTCTCTCAACTGTGCATAAAGTTAGAAGATGGAGACTCAACATAAAAGTAAAAGAAAGGCCCTTCATGGAGGGAAGCAGGGATCACTCAGTTGGTGCTCAGCAAGTTCCCTGGGAACACCTGGCATATCAGTAGGACACCAGGCGAAAATGTCCCAGTTCTCACGTAGGAACTTAATGAGCGCGCTTTCCTATTTTTTGGTCATTCCTGTGCCCACTACGACAAACTTTGTCGGATCTTTGGGGTCCAGGATGATCTGCTTTGTATCCTTTGAGGGTTTGAAACTATCTACCGGTTTCCGGATTTCTTTTCCTGCTGGCATTTCTGTCGGCGATACTTCTTTAGCCGGCTCCTTCAGCTCTTCCTTCCAAATCACCTTTTCGGCACGAAGGGCGTTTCCTTTCTCCATCTCATTCGCCAATTTGGAATCTCTTGATATGGTGATTACTCCTCCTTTTGGCCCTGGCATCTTCAACTTGTTGTAGATATAGCATGACCGTGCCATGAATTTGGCGAAAGCCGGACGTCCGAGTATTGCGTGATACACACTTTCGAACGACACTACCTCGAATGAGATCATCTCTTGACGGAATTGTTCCATCTTTCCAAACATTACTTCTAGGGAAATTTATCCTAGGAGTGTGCTTGTCTACCAGGAACAATGCCATGAAAATGTACATTGATGTGTTTGAGCTGGGTCTCGAAGAGGTGTAACTGCTTCAATGTACTTAAGTACAAGATATTGATACTGGATCCTCCATCCATCAGCACTCTTTTGAGCCTAGTGTTTTGAACAATAGGGCTTATGACCAAAGCATGTGTGCCGGGTTCTGGGATGTTACCGGGATAATTATACTGATCCCAGGTAATTGGAGTATTTGAATACTTCAAGTACTTTGGGGTTGGAGGTACAACCGCATTGATTTCTCGAAGTGTTCGTTTTGCCTGTTTGGCTGAAGGAGTTGCCAGGAAAGTTAGGTTACATTTTCCTTCAACGCTCGGGAATTTAGGCTTGCCTTTCCATTGTTGCTCCGGGATTTTATCATCAGTGTCAGACTCACTTCGTCTTTTTCAGCTTTCGGCTTTTGCTTGTTGAATTTCGTTTTGGAATTCTTTCCTTTATTCTCGGATCCTGCATTGCCTTTCATGTTCTTATTAAGGCGGCACTGCGCATTTGTGTGGGTAGGCTTCCCGAATTGCGAATGGTGGACACAGTTTTCCGACTTGATCTTTTCCCACTCTTCTTTATAGTAGGAGATAGGTTCTGTGCATTTGCTCTTCCATCTGCTGCCATTATCCTTTCCCAAGGCTATATTCACTTCTTTGGGTTTTGGCTGTGCTTCTGGAGTAGCCTTCTTATCAGAATGAGACGCCTTTTTGGCTTGAACAAAAGCATCAATATTTCCGCCTCTCGCCCTGATGTCATCTTCAAGCGATGCATGCTCATTGGCGGTGGTAAGCATAGATCTGAGATCTTTGTGCTCTTTTGAACCAACCATGAATGGTACTAGGTCAGGTTTCAAGCCATTGATGAAAGCATGCATTGCTTGTACATCACTTCAGAACAACTATTCTTCATTGTGGTCCATCTTGAGATAAAGTCGACGTACGACTCATCTTCATATTGTATGCAACGGCTCAGCTGGTTAATGCTCTTAGGGCGTTTATACGTACCCCGAAAGTGTTGAGCAAATAATCGAGCCATATCTTCTCAGCTGTCTACTGTTCTTGACAGAAGTCCGTCGATCCAATCTCTGGCTCCATCCAGCAACATTAGGGGAAGTGTCGTGGTGTGGAGAAGACAGATGCCATAGGATAGCTAAAGTTGGGGCCGATGGACGCTGGGGGTATCCGGGGAGGGATCGCACGGCGAGTAGACACGCATAAGTAACACTACAAACAACAAGATCTACCCAGGTTTAGAGCCCTCGTGTGGAGGTAACACCCCTACTCCTACCTCTCTCTCTATATGTGTGATCTCCGAGTAGCCACAATACAATGTATGTCTGTTGGACGAGTAGCCACTCGGCCGTTCTCTCTAGCTCTAGCGTTGGCTCTTGCAATAAATGCGGTCTGAAGCAACGTCCCTCGCGCAGGAGGGGGCAGTGCACCTTATATACTGGTGCCCAGCCGAATAAACAAAGACTATAAGGTACAACCTGATGGGACATGCCCACTGCGGAACAGAGCACGCCTCCGGCTTCTCGCTGACGCGGGTGCGGGAAGTCGCCGCGCCATTCGGCAGATGGGACCTGTCCACCTTGTCAGTCACATAGAGTAATCCCCCTGACATGTCATGTCCCCTCCGTCAGTGACAGGACTTGACAGGCGTCTACCTCACTGTAGCCACGCCGTAGCGCGGAAAATCACGCGCTCCGTAAATTGAACCGCACGCCTGTATGGCTACAGGATACGCGGGATCCTGTCAGAGCGGCTCCCTTGACTTCTTGCCCGAGTAGGAATGCAACCCATCTACTCGGACCACTTGATCGCTACCCGGACGAATACAATCTTGCTTAATATCTTCTCCTGTTCCTCAGTACTTATGACCGGATAGAGACTACCGGGTAGGAGGTACCCGGGTAGCCACCAACCCGTCCAACAGTACTCTTATCTTCACCTTTATCACTTGCCTTACCCCTACTCGGGGGTAGCCCCCCGACATTAGTCCCCGAAACTGGTAGAGTCCAGTGAACTTGTTCACAGGGCCCTGCCAGCTTAAACCAAATTGTCTTCTTGAAGCAGTAATGCCGAGTTGCAACTCCACTTGTACCAAACTTCCTTGTAGCTGAGTAGAGCAATCTCTCTATTGCGCGGCCGAGTAAATTAACTTAGCGAAATTTCGAACGCGATCTCGCTGGATTGAACCAAATCCACCTTCTCGTGTCGCTACTGGGCACGTGTCAAACCTATGTACCCCCGACGCCTCGGTGCCAGGGACACAGCAGGCCACACGCCCTTCACTGCAATCAGGGCCCACAGCCCGTTAGGTCACGTCGAACGGATACTCGAGAGCCCACGATCTGGAACGTGGGATTAACTGCGACCGTTACGCGCGCGTTTCGCGCTGTGTGCGTTTCTAACGGGCAGTTAACCCACGCCGCACGATCAATGCCCACGATTGATCCAGTTGTAACTGCAACACGCGGGGTTCGATAAATACCCTGCGCCGCCCACTTCTTCTCTTTCCTTCGCACCTCCCAATCTCGCATCCCTTCTGCGCTGTCGCCGCCGTTGAGCACAGCGCCACCGCTAGCACTCACTGCACCACCACCGTGAGATCTAAGAGCAAGCATTCCGGCGCGCCATCGCCGCCATCCTCGCCCTCACGAGCTCTTCTCCTCAGATCAGCAGCCTCCCTTCCATGGCTCCGCGCGGAGACGAGGCGGCTGCCGCCCGAGCCGGCTGGGAGGGCCCGGACGTCGCCACCGAGGACTGCCAGTGGCTGGTAAACACCCGCCGCATCCCTCCCGGCGTCGTCTGCCGGCATCCAGGTACCAAACTCATCCCGAAACCTGACAAGGATGAGTACGTTGTCTTTCTTTCCCATTTCAAACGCGGCTTAGGCCTTCCCATCTCGAAATTCCTCTCTGATTTCCTCAACCATTTCGGCCTCCAGCCGCATCACCTTCCACCAAACGCCATCCTCCTGCTCTCCATACACGCCGTCGTGTGTGAGGCCTTCTTAGGTGTCTACCCAACCATCCCCACATGGGAAAGATATTTCTTCCTTCCCAAACAAAATGTTCCCGATCCTGGGAACACTGACGCCCCTCGCGCGATGACCCAGAAGGGTAGCGCAATGATGTTGCAGCGCAAGACCGGGCACCACCCGCGGGTGCTCAGATTGGAAACCGTGCGCAAGTGGCAGCGCGGTTTCCTCTACGTGAAGAATGTTGCCGCCGAGGAGGGGAAGCCCATCGAATGTCGGATAGGGCTCCCGAAGTTCAAGAACGCACTGCCCACTGGGCAGCACTGGGGCTATGACCCAAAGAAGACCATCCCGGACGTCCTCCAGGTTGAGAGACGCCTGACCGAGTTGATCTCGGAAGGGTTCCTTCAGGACGATCCTATCGCTTGTTGGATCTCACGCCGGATACTCCCGCTCCAACACCGGGTACACAAGATGTGCCACATGGGAGGACCTCGCGATTGCACCAGGACAACGACCTTTGAACTCAGCAAGGCCGAGGTGGCCATCTGGGCCAGGTCTATCATGCAGACCTCGCTCTCTGATAACTGGGCTTACGGCTTCGTGCCGTATAGCCGTACCAAACCCATCACCCAGGTTAGTTCCTTACTGTACATGCTTTGTGTTTGCATTCAGATACCGGATAGATAGTTTCCCAGCTTTATATGCTTAATGTTTGCATGCTGCACCGAGTAGGTCCTCAGACTTATTTTTTTGGCTCTATATGCTTTGTGTTTGCATGCCGTGCCGGGTAGGATTACTTATCCTAATATGTAACACCCAGGGTTTTCCCCAAATTAGAAAAATTGTTTGTTTTCTTTTTCGCATCATGTCATCATAAGCATTGCATGTGGCATGTGTTTCAATTTGAGATTCAATTCAAATTCAAATCAAATTGGTTCATACTTGGTATGTTCCTATGTCTTCAAAACAATTCACAAACTTAAACAATTCAATCGTCTTCCACAAACTTGAATTTTTTTCACATAATTGACTTGGTTAATTTTTCAAATAATTCATTTATTGAAAAATTCAAGCAAATTCATTTAAATTTCAAACAACAACAAATATTTAAAATTTTGAAAAAAGAAAAGTTGGTGCACCTGGGCATTTCAGTTGCCAAGTGTAAAGAAATTGGTTTCACAATTTTTGGAGTTTCAAAACCCCTCAAAATAACCTTCCTTCTCTCCCTTTTCTCTCTTACAAAAAAAAGGGAAAAAGAAGTGCTGGGGGAGGCAGGCCCAAAGGCCCACCTACGACCCCGAGCGCCCAGCCCACCTCCCTATCTCTTTCCTCCGTACAGAAGGCACGAGGACGTGATCCCCTCCTATCGTTTTCACCAAAGCAGAGAGCACCACAAACACCCTCCTCCACCTGCTCCCCCAACTTAAAGCCCCCTCTTCCCCTGGAACCCTAACCCTCCTCCATCTTTCTCCATCCGCCGCCGCCACCTCTCTCCCTCATGTTTTTCCTTTTTTTCTCTGAATTTTGTTCTGAACCGAGAGGAAGAGCTACCTCCATAGCCGGAAGTGGGAGCTCCAAGGGCCACCACCATGGCCACTGTCGGGCCAAGATGACCGCGGGAATGGAAACTGCGCGCAATCCTCGTCGTCCTCGTGGAAAAATCGGAGCTGCAGCCGCTCGGATCGTCCCCAAGCTCGTCGTCGACTCCGTTCCCGTCCATGTCCGTGTGCCCGTGAGGAGCGCAAGAGCGACCCCTTCCTAGCTCCTTCTGTGTGTCCCCAAGCTACCCCAAGGTGAGCCTCGCCCTCGGGCCTCTCCTCCTCCCCTCCCCTTTGCTCTGGTGGTCGCCTTCGAGCGCCACATGCTTCAGGTCGCCGCCGTCTCCCATCGTCGGTCAGTCGTTCGCAGGAACACTTGCGCAGGTTCAGTTTCGTCAGGAAACACCGCACGTTTCCAACTCTATCTTGTTTCAGATCCGTATACAATCACAAGCAAGGCGACAGCCCAGTGGCTTGGCTCTCTGCCTCTCGGCGAGAGATCCTGGGATCGAATCCCGCGTGAGGCAATGCCTCCGTCCCTTTTTTCCCCTTAATATTGACACCGCACAGTTGATATTCATCTTGTTCCAGATCTGTTTCCTTACACGAACCAAACAACAGCCTAGTGGTTCTGTTCCCTTGTTCTCAGTGAGAGATCCCGAGTTCAAACCCCAAGCAAACCCCTTTTTATTCTGTTTTAGTCTTTTATTTTACTAAATGTTTTAATTCATAACTTTCAAACTATAACTCCAATTTCACAAAGTAAAATATGTTTTCCATGCAGAATTAAATAAGCTTTTCAAATATAAATTTTGATTTCTGTTTTGAATAATGTAAATTGCTGAAAACAATAATTCTTTGTTTAATGCATTTAAAATTGCCAATTTAATTACTTGCTCATTTCAAACCCAAATTCAACATATAAAATATGTTTTCCATTCAAAATTTCCTAATCTTTTCAAATATGCAATTTGTTTAATGTTTTGAATAATTAAAAATTATAATATATTCTGTACTTTATTTAATTCATTTAAAATTGCATAAATCATAACTAATTCATTTTAACTCCAAATTTGAAAAGTAAAATATGTTTTCCAATCAAAATTCTCTGTACTTTTCAAATATACAATTTGTTTACTGTTTTTCCTAATTAAAAGTGGTGCAATAATTCAATGCTTTAATTAAACCTTTTAAATTGCAAAAATTCATAATTAAATATTTAAAATTCCAAATTTGGCAAATGAGATATCACATTGAAGCTAATGTTGTATACATTCTGTTTTCATCATCCACCATGCCATTTAATCACTTCAACCTAATGTTTGCTTGTAATTCACTTAAATAACTATGCATGCACCTGGGATTTTCCAAATGCAACCTTATCTTTGCATTTGGGCCCATTTAAAATGTTTCATCATGTCTTGTATTTATTTTGATGCACCCTTTAACTTGTCATGCATATAAAATAGGATCATCCTGGATCTTTTGCCGTAGTAGTAATTGTTGCATCCGGTGTTTGTTCTAGTTTGTTGCTTCTTCGCGGATAGGACGTTGAGATGATGTGAGCAACGACAAGTTCGGATGTACCTCTACTTGCTGGATCTCAGGCAAGTATACTCACTTGCTACCTATGTTGCCTTTCCTCACTTGTTACCGATACTTTCCGTTGTCTAATCTGCTAGCCTTATAATTCGTTGCTTGTGTTCCGATCCTATCACATGTCATCCTGCAGCCATGAATATAGCCTCACCCCCACACCTACAACCTTGTTGTTTGTTAGCCTATGTCGTAGTATCATGCTTAGATTTGTTTGTGCTCGAGTCTTGTTGTCCTTTGTCGTATCACCTGTTTAGTTGATAGTTGGGTTTCAATTTAATCAACAACATGTTAATGTTTGGGGTAATAATAATTTGATGATAAGGCACCGGCAGGAGGCCCGGCGTGGTTTTGGAGCCTGCTAGTTTCGAACTTAGGAAAAGAGTCTTGTCCATTGATCCATGATGAGCGCGCTAACCGCATCCGGGAGGTAGTATGGGACCCCCCTCGACTTAGACCTGATTTGTAGCTTGTCCGAAGAGCCACACTTAGTTCGGATGTTCCATTTGCTCATACGCATGAATGGGTGGGCCCCCCATGGTTACTGTTGATGATGATGATGATGATGCATATAGGGCGAGGCCTGTATTGCCGGGGTGTTGCGTCCTGCGGGAGTTTTGCACACTTGCGCTGAGTATTCGGCTGCGTGGCTGGGACCTTATAGCTCCGTGGCTCCTAGGATGGGTTGTAGAGACGGTTTGGGTCGTGTCGAGCCAACCTGAGTTTTAGTTGGTGGCTTGAGTGTGTACGGGTACTGTAGCGCACCCTGCAGGGATGAATCTTCTCGAGAAGCCGTGTTGTCCGCGGTTATGTGACGACTTGGTGAAAGTGCTGGCTAACAAGTACTCAGACAATTTACACCTAATGATAATAACTTGACTAGTAATATAGTATTACCTTCACCATAAAAATGAATGTCACCTTAATCAACAGCGTGAGTTTCCTTGGGTTGCTTCCTTAGTAGGGGGTAACACTGGATGGGTATTGTTTGGTGAGTAGTTATAGTTGGTTTTGTCGCGCTATCTTATCCCTTTCTTTTAGCCGGAAATTGTAGCGCGTCTCTTTAGTTTGTTAGTGCTGCCCGCTGCCACTTCTTTGCAATAATCCCTTCCTTTCCGTTGTACCCAAAGTATTTGTATCTTGTGATGATTGGTTACGCTGGTATCTTGTGAGTATGGTTTATCCACTTGCTAGTACTTAATAGTACTGACCCACGAATCCATTTCGTGGTTGCATATTCCACATTGCAGTCAACAGGTTTGAAGTTTGACGACGTTAGCTTGGGAATCCCTCCGGTTTGGCCTGGGCAGGGATTTGGACGCCATCGGTTATCTTCAGGACTCTTAGTCCAATTTGTATCTTGTCTGTAGTCGGACACTATGTTGTTTCTTCCGCTGTCATTTGGATCTTTGTATTGTATCAGTTGTATCCTTGACTCGTTTGAGTCGTCTTGTATATACCTCCTCTGTTGTTGTTGTGGATTATTCGTGAACTGTTGTAATGTTATCACAAGTGGCAACCTGGAATCGGTTATTATGTGGATTTTGGCGGAAATGCTGAAATCTGCATAGTGCCCAATCCCGGGGCATCACATAATATGCTTTGTGTTTGCACACTATCCCGAGTAGAATTCCTTAACTGAATATGCTTTGTGTTTGCTTGTACCAACAGCACATCGATCGCCAGAGAGAAGAGGACAGTGAGATCTTCGAGTCCAACTGGCACGAGGACATAACTAAGGATGACGCCAAGGCATACGACACTCAAGACACCTTGTGCATCCCTCACGCCAATCAGCCCGGTAAGTCCCGAGCTGATGCCTCTATTCGGGATTGGTCCGAAGATGAAGAAGGTGACATGGTTCACCCTTTTGTTTACTCGCAGTTTGCTTTGCTTCCCTTCTTTTTCCTTATTCTGAATTCTCCCTTCTTCTCCTACTCTGGAGAGGAGCTTGACATGGACGAGCTGGAGGATCCCGTAGACGCGGTTCCTGTGTCCATGACTGCTCCTTCTACTCGGAAGAGGGTTGGTAGCGGTGCGCAGGCACCTCCCCGAAGAGATCCAAGAAGACAGCCGTGCCCAAGACCGGCGCTTCCCGCAAGAGGAAAGCCCCCACTAGCAAAGGGTAAGTGTTACTCCAAGTACATCTTGACTTTTTGCCGCGTCCTGTTGCGCTTTTCCTTTGGTTCCCTTCTCTTCTTACTGATCTTGCCCTATTCTTCCTTCCAGCGTGGCTCTTGATGCCGACGCCACCACTGCGTCAGCTTCTCAGACACGGACAACCCCGCCCCGAGAGACTGTTGAGCTCTCGGATGACGACGAGAATCAAGAACCACGGGGAAGGGCCCGTGCGTCCTCCCCAGTTAACGAAGAAGAAGACACTGGCGCCAAGAACGATGGCGCTAGGATAGAAGTAGATCTCACCTCCGAGCAGTCGCCGCCTGATGCGTAGCCAACTGCTCGGGATGCCGCCAACGACGAGATGCCGCCAACTCCCCCAGCTGCATCAGCTGGGGACAATAGTGAACATACTGCCGAGCAGCAGCAAGACAACGCCGCCCTGGAGCGGCCAGATGCCACCACCGAGCAGCAGCAAGAGACCAATGCTGCAGAACAGGATGATCCCGCGGTCGGGCCGCGGGTAGAAGGCACTATTGACACAAGGCCAGATCCCGCTGCGGAGCAGCGGGTAGAAGATGACGTGGTGGAGCCAACCCGCCAGGACCAAGTGCAGCCAGACGCTGCACCGAGTAGCCGGCCTCCTGTGCCGCCAACTCCGCAGGTGACTCCACCCAGCGCACCTGTTCCTCCACCAACTCAATCAGCACCACCACCTCCTCAACCTACTCTTCAAGTGCCACCAACTGATTCTCGGCCAGACCCTACTCCAAGCACCAGGAAGATCACCAAGTCTGGAGCCGAAGCAACTCGGATACAACCGAAGTGCAGTGCTTCGCAGGCTGGACAACAGATGCCGCCCCCCAAGCCACGAGGTGAGCAGTCCGGGAAGCAGGTGAAGAGCACTCAACTGACGCTCACCGCGCCCACTTCCAGCGCCAACCCGGCTGCCTCTGGGGTCACTGTCCCCATCGAGAAGCAGAGTGCTGGCGCCAGCGGCAGCGTGCCACACACCTACCCTGAGTACATGATGACCTTGTCGCAGCGCTACCAAATCCCACTATCCAAGGGAGAGAAGCGACTAGCCGCTCTCAAAGAAGGCCAAGCCGTGGGAACCTCCAAGTCCAAGGGGAAGAAGGCGACTCCCGAGCTCTTTTCTCGTGGCGAAGAAGATGAAGAGATTGAAGAAGAAGGCCTTACTGCCATTTTGGACCGAGTAGGCTATGTTGATAAGGCCTGGAACAACAAGGCGTACGGTAACCCCACTTGGAACGGTACCGAGTTGGGTCAGCTCGATCACTACCGTAGCGACTGGAACAAGGCTGATGTAGGCTCTGTCGCCATGACAGTTGCCAGCCCTTCCTGCACCTTGGCCGGAAAGCTGTTCGTCATCCGCAAAAACATCGAGGACATCGAGCAGAGCTACGTGGTAAGTATTTCTTCTCCTTCTTGCATTTTCCGAGTTGCTGGTTTCTTCTTTCTCTTCTCTTTTTCTCTTTTCCTCTTAGTCATTCCCCCAGTCCCCTAGATTCAGACCGAGTAAGTGAAGACTCAACCGAGTTGACATTTACTCGGGCCAAATATTCCAAACCACTTACACTTTCTCCCTTCTTCTCTGTAGGATAGCGTCCAGAAGAGGACCAGGGTTTTCCGTCGGCTACTCTGGAACCAGCGCATCGCCAAAGATCGTATCCAGGCTCTTGAAGCCGACAAGAAAGACAGCAAGGCGATGGAGCAGATAGCCCTGGACCGCACTCTTCAGATCTCTGAGGTTGAAGGTAAGCTTTTAGCATCTCGGTTTGTGCGTTTTGTGTTTACGCCCGTTTTTTGCTTTTTTGCTTCATCGTTGTTTTCTCTGCAGGCAAGCTCAAGGACTTGATGGATAGACATCGAGACTGCGAAGTCTTTGCTGCCTCTGCCAAAAGCAAGATCTCTACTTTGGAAGGTGATCCTCCCTCCTTCTTCTCTGCAATTGTTTCTTCTCATCTCGCTATTCTGTTGACAATGTTGTTCTTCTCGCAGAAGAGTACAAAAATTTCCGGGAGCAACGCTTGAACTGACTTATGCCTGCCGAGGTGCAGCAACAGTTGCAAACCCGAGAAGCAGAGATAGAGCAAGAGCGCACAGCCGAGAGGACGGAATACGAGAATCTCCAGGTTGATCTCCAAGCGCACTCCAAACCGCCATCAACCATGTCAGCGAGAAGAAGGAGCTCGAGAGAACATCCAAGGCCGAGAAGCAGGCACTTGAGCTGGAGATCCAGGTGCTGAAGGACCAGAACTCGGCCCTCGAGACCCAACTCTAGGAATCGCGCCGTATCCAGGATAAGTACTTCACAGATGAGACCGACTAGCAGAGGAAGCTAGGAGCAATTGTCCTTGCGATGAAATGTAAGTTGTCATTACCCGCTATCCTGTTTGCCTTTTGTCTCTCTGCCTTCTTCTATTCTGTTTTTCTTCTTCCCGGTTTCTGTTTCTAACCTAACTTTAGGCCCTGCTGATTTAGATGTCTTCCCGGAGCTTCGTGCTGCTGGCATAACTGCTGTGGAAAAAGCAAGGAAAGCCAGGGAAGCAGCTGGTCTTGGCGTTGATGATGATTCCACCATCTCGAACCTTCTTGCCAACCTGAAGACACAGGTGCACTCCCTCAAGGGCCTGGGCACCACCATGGTGGCCACAGCAATCAACTTGCACACCCTGTTCTGGCCAGGAAAGGAGGTCCCAGAAACCTTCCAAGGAATCGCCGAGAACCTGAGCGGAGTCAAGGCTGAACTCAAGAAATGGCGTGCCTCCGCAGCTCGGGCAGGAGCCAACGAGCTGCTGCACTTTATCTTGTCCTGGTACGAGAACCTGAACCTCGACAGGATCCGTGAGCGTCGTGAAGACTCCAAGTGGACCAAGGATCCAGATTGCATCACTCGCCGAAAGGAGATAGCATACGAGATTGCCTCCTATGCTGACACGAGCGTCTACATCGATGGCCTCACCGAGACGGAAACAGACGTTGGAGAAGACGATGATGAAGATGACGATGACGAGGACGAGGATGAAAATGACGAAGACGAGGACTTGGCTGCGTTCGAGGAGGGTGCCGGAGAGGAAGGAGCCGAGAAGGAGGAGACCAAGGAGGCTGAGGAATCCGAGCAGCAGGGCAACACGGAGGAATCCGAGTTGGCCGCCAACGCAGGTGTCGAGCAGCCGCAGCCCCGCTCAGGAGGCCACCATCACCACCGAGATGGTGATCCAGGAGCTAGCTCCCGAGTTGGGCAAGACTGGGTTTGCGCCAACTGGTGTCTACTCGATGCTCAGCACTCAGTATACTCCCGCCTCCAGCTCTGCAACGGATCCCATCTCCGTGGCTACCGCTACCTCCGAGCCAGCTGCCTCCGCCAACACTGACGCGGATAACACCGCATCTACCCTCGAGTAACTTCCTGCATGCTTTATCTCAAACGTTTATCAGATCCCCGGGATGCCGGGTGCATATGTAACCGAAACAATTATGCTCGTTGCTACTCAGTTTTTATTTCAGTTGATGTTTTAGCAACTCTGGCTCAATGCCGGGTTGCGTTTCTATGCAAGTCCCCGAGTTGCATTTTTTATCCACTCTCTCTTTTTGTCTCAGCTCTTTCCTGCCACTTGTGGCTTTTTTGGTAGTCGAGTCACAAGATTGCAAAGTTTGAGTTTCAAATACTTAGCCACTTAGAAAAAAAGCATGGTAACGCTGCCCACCACTTAGCCGAAAAGAAAGAACAGTAAAAAACACTCTACTCGGTTGCCACACGTTTCCTTTCCTTAGCAATTTTTCGTGTGTTCATTGACCTTTGGCTTGTTCTCTGGCTTGCCATGAAGCCGGGTTGCGGACAGCAGCAGAGTCGCAGAGTTGGCGCGTGGGTCTAAACACACTACTACATATGCTTTTGAAATTCTAAATGGTTCAACCGAATAGACAAAGTAAAACAGAGTAGGAACACATGGAGCAAATTTGGACAAGGGCAGTCCTCGAGTTTGAATTCGGAGTGCCTACTAGAATTTTAACTCGGTTGAGAAGATACATACAACTTTCTGCTCATGAATGAAAACGTCGGAGTAGAGCTACATTCCAGGGGCGTTTAGATTCCTCTCCTGCTTTATCTGGCCTGTTCTTCTGGGGTGCCTGTGCGTCAACTAGATAGTAGGCATCATTGTGCAGAGCCTTGCTCACAATGAAGGGCCCTTCCCACGGAGGGGGTAGCTTGTGCATCCCGGCCGTGCGTCGCACGAGCCTAAGGACCATGTCTCCTTCTCGGAAAACCCTTGGGTTCCGGCTGTGATAACGCCTCAAGTTTTGCTTATAAACAGCTGAGCGTGACAGATTTAACTCTCTTGCTTCTTCTAGCAGGTCAACGTCATTTTCTCAAGCTTCTCTCGCCTCCGCCTCAGTGTAGAGGGTTACTCTTGGCGAGTCATGCTCTAGGTCAGTGGGCAACACGGCCTCAGCTGCATATACCAGGAAGAATGGTGTGTATCTGGTTGATCGGTTAGGGGTAGTCCTTAGCCACAACACCGCCGGCAACTCGTCCAGCCAACAACCAGGGGTTCGCTGTAATGGCTCAGTCAGTCTTGGCTTTATGCCGGATAGCACCATGCCATTTGCTCTTTCAACTTTCCCATTGGAGGCCGGATGTGCAACAGAGGCAACATCTAGCCGGATCCGCTTCTCTCTGCAGAATCTCGCGAAAGCACCCTCAGCAAAGTTTGTGCCTTTATCAGTAATGATGTTGTGCGGGTAGCCATATCTTAGGATCACATCCTTCAGGAAACTCACAGCTGTGGCTCCATCACACTTCCGAATAGGCTTGACCTCAATCCACTTGTTGAACTTGTCAACCATGACCAGGATGTGAGTCATGTTGCCTCTAGCCGGCTTGAAGGGGCCTACCATGTCCAAGCACCAAACAGCAAATGGCCAAGTAATGGGAATGGTCTTTAACTCGGAAGCTGGCATATGAATCTTACTTGCAAATCTCTGGCACCCGTTGCACTTTCTCACAATATCTTCAGCTTGTTTCAAAGCAGTGAGCCAAAATAAGCCATGCCGAAAAGCCTTGTTGACTAGATCCCGAGAAGAGGCGTGATGCCTGCATTCTCCCTGATGTATCTCTATCAGAATTTCTTCTCCTTCCTCTGGCTCAACACAGCGTTGCAACACACCAGTAGGACTCCTTCTGTGCAGTACCTTATTGAAAATAGTGTAGCCCTTGGATCTTCTTTGTATTTGCCTGGCAGTAACCTCATCATTCGGCAACGTGCCATCCGTTAGAAAGGTTAATATGGGCAAATTCCAACTTGGTGTCTCCCGGATGGGAAACACTGGTTCGTCCACTTCCATTGGATCAGCTACCAAGACTCTTTCTGAGTTGAGGGCGAGGCCCCGAGTACTCGGAAATGACCCCCTCGATGAATGCGACAGTCCCCGAGTTGAATGGAGCAGTCCCCGGCTTGCAGGCGCCAGCCCCCGGGTTGGAGACGGCAGTCCCCGGGTTCTCTTTTGCAGCTTCCCAATCAATCTCCATAGGAACAGCTTCCTCTCCTGGCAGGGATGGAACAAAGATAGACCCCGAGTTGGGGGATGGCTTGATGGATGGCTTTCTCAAATGGTCCAAGTCAATCCCAGGCGGGATAAACTGCCGAGAAGACCCCAACTTGGATAAAGTATCCGCTGCATCGTTCTCAGCTCGGTGTATGTGATGGAATTCACACCCTTCAAAGAAACCAGTCATGGTTTGCACCAGAAACCGATAAGACGCCATATTGGCATCCAGGGCATCCCAAGTGCCGGATACTTGCTGCACCACTAGATCCGAGTCGCCATAGCAGACGATACGCTGCACCCCAATCTCCTAGGCTACTTTCAAGCCATGCACCACTGCCTCATACTCGGCCACATTGTTGGACGCCTTGAAATGGATTTGCAGCACATACTTGAGTTGATCTCTCTTGGGTGACGTAAGCACTACGCCAGCACCAAGGCCTTCCTTCACTTTGGAGCCATCAAAATGCATCTTCCAGAAGTTGGTTTCTGGCAAGGGAGGCTCATACTGCACCTCAGCCCAATCCACTAGAAAATCTTCCCGAATCTGTGACTTGATGGCTTCTCTTCTCGCGTACAGGGGAGCGTACGCGGCTAGCTCGATTGTCCACTTGGCTACTCTGCCACTTGCATCCTTGTTTCCCATGATGTCCGAGATGGGAGCGGAACTCACAACAGTGATGGGGTGCTCTTGGAAATAATGCTTCAGCTTCTTGGCACCCAGGTACACACCATAGGTCATCTTCTGGTAGTGTGGGTAGTTCTGCTTGGAGTTGGATAGCACCTCACTGAGGTAATACACTGGCCGCTGCACAGTCTTGCCTTCCTCTTCTCTTTCCACCACAATCACCACGCTGACTACCCGGTTGGTGGCTGCAATGTAGAGCAGCATTGGCTCTTTGGGTAGTGGGCTCGCCAGGATGGGAGCGCTACCCAACATGGCCTTCAGCTCCTTGAATGCCACATCAGCTTGTGGTGTCCAGAGAAAATTGTCACTCTTTTTCATCAGCTGGTAGAGAGGCAAGGACTTCTCGCCCATTCTGCCCAGGAAGCGGCTCAGAGAAGCCAGACATCCAGTGAACTTCTGCACATCCTTCAGGGATCTCGGCAAAGACATGCTCTCTATAGCTTTTATCTTTGAAGGATTGGCTTCAATGCC
Source organism: Alopecurus myosuroides (assembly GCA_028641055.1). Classification (NCBI taxonomy): domain Eukaryota; kingdom Viridiplantae; phylum Streptophyta; class Magnoliopsida; order Poales; family Poaceae; genus Alopecurus; species Alopecurus myosuroides. The sequence continues at coordinate 369,465,652 of CM054059.1, forward strand.
CCGGCTAGATACCAAGAAGCCGAGTAGCTTGCCAGCCGGGACGCCAAAGGTGCATTTAGTCGGATTGAACTTCATCCTGTACTTGCGCAAGTTGGCAAAGGTTTCCTCAATATCACTAAGCAGAGTATGTGTTTTATTCGTTTTGATGACAATGTCATCTACGTATACCTGCACATTCTTGCCAATTTGATCATGCAAGCATTTCTGCATGCATCTCTGATAGGTAGCCCCAGCATTCCGCAACCCAAAGCACATAACACGATAGCAATAAGCCCCGTACGGGGTGATAAAGGCATTTTTTTATCATCCGGGTTGAGAGCTATCTGATGGAAACCAGAGTAGGCATCAATGAAAGACAAAAGCTCGCAACCGGCGGTGGAATCGATCACCTGATCTATGCGGGGTAGCAGGAATGGATCCTTGGGGCAGGCCTTGTTCAGGTCGGTGTAGTCCACACACATGCGCCATGCAGTATCGGCCTTGGGGTCCTCCTTCTTCTTCTCGACCATAACCGGGTTGGAATCTCCTGATATGGTGATTACTCCTCCTTTTGGCCCTGGCATCTTCAACTTGTTGTACATATAGCATGACCATGCCATGAATTTGGCGAAAGCCGGACGTCCGAGTATTGCGTGATACACACTTTCGAACGACATTACCTCGAATGAGATCATCTCCTGACAAAATTGTTCCATCTTTCCAAACGTTACTTCTAGGGAAATTTATCCTAGGAGTGTGCTTGTCTACCAGGAACAATGCCATGAAAACATACATTGATGTGTTTGAGCTGGGTCTCGAAGAGGTGTAACTGCTTCAATGTACTTAAGTACAAGATATTGATACTGGATCCTCCATCCATCAGCACTCTTTTGAGCCTAGTGTTTTGAACAATAGGGCTTACGACCAAAGCATGTGTGTCGGGTTCTGGGATGTTACCGGGATAATTAGACTGATCCCAGGTAATTGGCGTATTTGAATACTTCAAGTACTTTGGGGTTGGAGGTACAACCGCATTGATTTCTCGAAGTGTTCGTTTTGCCTGTTTGGCTGAAGGAGTTGCCAGGAAAGTTAGGTTACATTGTCCTTCAACGCTCGGGAATTTAGGCTTGCCTTTCCATTGTTGCTCCGGGATTTTATCATCAGTGTCAGACTCACTTTCGTCTTTTTCAGCTTTCGGCTTTTGCTTGTTGAATTTCGTTTTGGAATTCTTTCCTTTATTCTCGGATCATGCATTGCCTTTCATGTTCTTATTAAGGCGGCACTGCGCATTTGTGTGGGTAGGCTTCCCGAATTGCGAATGGTGGACACAATTTTCCGACTTGATCTTTTCCCACTCTTCTTTATAGTAGGAGATAGGTTCTGTGCTTTTGCTCTTCCATCTGCTGCCATTGTCCTTTCCCAAGGCTATATTCACTTCTTTGGGTTTTGGCTGTGCTTCTGGAGTAGCCTTATTATCAGAATGAGACGCCTTTTTGGCTTGAACAAAAGCATCAATATTTCCGCCTCTCGCCCTGATGTCATCTTCAACCGATGCATGCTCATTGGCGGTGGTAAGCATAGATCTGAGATCTTTGTGCTCTTTTGAACCAACCATGAATGGTACTAGGTCGGGTTTGAAGCCATTGATGAAAGCATGCATTGCTTGTACATCACTTCAGAACAACTATTCTTCATCGTGGTCCATCTTGAGATAAAGTCAACGTACAACTCATCTTCATATTGTACGCAACGGCTCAGCTGGTTAATGCTCTTAGGGCGTTTATACGTACCCCGAAAGTGTTGAGCAAATACTCGAGCCATATCTTCTCAGCTGTCTACTGTTCTTGACAGAAGTCCGTCGATCCAATCTCTGGCTCCATCCAACAACATTAGGGGAAGACACTTCACAACCTCTAAATCTGTTCCTTTGTTGATCTGGACGGTAGTATAGTAATTTGAAAGCCATGTATCCGGTTTTGTACTTCCGGTATACTTTTGGTAAGTTGGACCGACTTTGGCAAATCCAGAGTGTAGACTAACTCTCTGGATCCTGTCAGTGAAACAATTTGGTCCGAAGTATAAATCGTCTCTTTCCGCCTTATCGACGTGCGTGGAATACCTGATACGTCCAAAATGTATCTCCTTTTCCGAACACTTTTCTTATTGTTTTCTTCTAAACTTGTGAGTTTTGGATACCACTAACACGGACTAACGTTGTTTTCAGCAGAATTACCTTGGTGTCTCGTTTTTGTGCAGAAAAATCAACTTTCGGGAAAATGCCCAGAAAAGACCCCATTGGTCCTAAAACACCAGAAGACCCGGTTGCCAGAAGGGGGCCAGGAGAGGAGTCAGGAGGTGGCCACAACACCCCCCGGCGCCCCCCCTTGGCCGCGCCGCCTGGTGGTGTGGGCCACTCCCACACCCCCTCGGACTCCCCTTTTGACTACATATGCCCCGTAAACCTAAAATGGAGGGGGTTCGTCATATTCCACAGAAATACAACAGAGCGCCGCCGCCACCCTAAACCTTTATTCGGGGATCAGAAGTTCCTGTTCGGGCGCACTAACGGGACGGGAATTTGAAGGAGATCATCGCCATTGACACCACCACCTCTTCTCCATCAAGCATCCATGACGCCCCCATCCATGTGTGAGTAAACACCGATGTATGCTGAGAGGGATGGAAGGGATTGGATGATATTGATCATGTAATAATGCCAGATCGTTAGGGCATAGTTCCTAGTTTCCATTGTTAGTGTTTTCCACCGTCGTTGCAACTTGTTATGATTAATGCTTGTCATTAGGGCCCAAGTGCCATGTTTTCAGATCTGAACATGTTATTGTTTCATGAGTATAATTATGTTTCTTGATCGTATCTGCAAGTTGTTTACACATGTCATTGTCCGGAACCCGAGGCCCCAAAGTGATAGAAATTGGGACAACCGGAGGGGATGGCTGTGATGTAAGGATCACGTGTGTTCACAGAGTGTTAATGCTTTGCTTCGGTGCTTTATGATGTCTACTCACGTTTCTATTCTCATAAAAAGTGTTGGGCCTCCAAGTGCAGACGTTTGTAGAACAACAACAAGTTTCCCTTAATTGGATTACCCAAGGTTTATCGAACTCAGGGAGGAAGAGGTATATCCCTCTCAAGCAACCCTGCAATTACGATACACGAAGTCTCTTGTGTCCCCAACACACCTAATACAATTGTCAGTCGTATAGGTGCACTATTTCGGCGAAGTGAGAGTACAATACAAGTAATATGAATGATTATAGGTGATAATAGCAATCTGAAATAAAATGTCAGCAAGCAAACATGTAGTAGAACAGGTTGTAAACGGTGTTTCAATGCTTAGAAAAAAGGCCTAGGGATCATACTTTCACTAGTGAACACTCTCAACAATGATAACATAATTGAATGCATAAATATCATCTCTTCACTATGCTACTCCGAACCACTCTCCGGTCGAATAACAAACACCAATTCATTGCGTAGGGCTGTAACAACACTCCTCAAAGTCGCATTCCCATGTCTAGTTAACCCCATGTTGTCAAAGTGTTTATGGGTATCTCATAACAAAACCACTCAAGTAGCATAATAGATGAAGAGTACATCTACTTATTCATCTAGATTACAGAGCTCATGATCATGTAAAGATCACACCATGGGAGAGAGAGATGAAACACATAGCTACCGGTAGAGCCCTCAGCCCTGGGGGAGAACTACTCCGTCCTCATCATAGGAGACAACAACGGCGATGAAGATGGCGGTGGAGTCGATGGAGATGGATCCGGGGGCACTTCCCCGTCCCGGCAGGGTGCCAGAACAGAGATTTCTGTCCCCCAAAACTTGTCGGCGGCGGCGGCGGAGCTACGGATGTTTTTGGTGGAAAATGCCGATCGATCTAGGGTTTATGCATCGGGAGGCATATATAGGCGAAAGGGTGATGCCGGGGGGGGGTGGCCAGGGGGCCCACACCACCCCTTGGCGCGACTAGAGGGGGAACCGTGCCCCCTATGGTGTGGTGGCTCCCGGGCACCCCTCCAGGTCTCTTCGGGCCTCCGTGGACCCTCCGAGAATTCTAAGACTTCTAGGCTTCGAATTTTCCAATTCCGAGAATATTTCCAGAACAACTTTTGAAACTAAAAACAACAGAAAACAGGAACTGGCTCTGTGGTATCTTGTCAATAGGTTAGTCCCGGGAAATCGATAAAAAAGACATAAAGTGTAAGGAAAACATGTGGGAAACAACATGAAAAGAACATGGAACATCAGAAATTAAGGATACGTTTATGACGTATAAACATCCCCAAGCTTAGTTCCTACTCATCCTCGAGTTGGTAAACGATAAAAACACATAATTTATGAGGTGACATGCTACCAACATAAACTTGATCATCAATAATGTAAAAGCATAAGTAAGCTGAGATCATAGAACTTCAACACAAGCATGATAAATAGAATTTTAATAATAAGGCATAGCAATCATGAGAAGTAACAAAAATAAAAGACCATGAATAACAATGCAACGAAAGATATAATTTTGTTTCAAGTATAGAGAAAACATGGCAAAGTGATATATCGCTAGTCCTTAAGAGTGGGGCAAAACATAAATGCCAGGACACGTTCAAATTTCATGCTGAAGACTAGAAAAAATAATTAGAGAACAAGAAATAACACATCATGAATCAATTAATAATGTTTCTGGGCCAAATGCACATAAAACTCCGAATGGAAACTATGCTCTCTCAACTGTGCATAAAGTTAGAAGATGGAGACTCAACATAAAAGTAAAAGAAAGGCCCTTCGCAGAGGGAAGCATGGATCACTCATGTGCTTGAGCTTTTATTTTATTAAACAACGGTATAGAAACTTGACGCTCCTCCCAACCATCTTTCACAAACCATGGCTAACCGAATCCTTGGGTGCCTGCCAACAATCACATACCGTGGAGGAGTGTCTATATTTTAAGAGAGGTGTATGCTTATGTCAATGAATGGTGAACAGAAAATATAGTACGTCGCAAGCCAACTAGACTTCACAAGAGAGACTCCCATAGAAGGACGCATCTGGGTAGAAGGTCATCCCTCTTTCTTTTTTGTTTACACAATTATGCTTTGACTGATAAATAAGGGGCAAAAATAGTGAAGAGAATTTGTGTTATTAATTTGGGGCTGGGCACCCCGCTACCAGATCTTCTATCATTGGATAAGCGGATGAAGCCACTAGTCCAGGGTGTGAAAGTCCAATCAACAAATGAGATAATGATTCTCTATTTACGTCCTCATGAGCTAAAACAGGATCACAAAACATGAGTAATTTTGAAAGTTTTAATGGTAACACATGAGAAATTTAATTTGGAGTGGCAGTTAATTACCACATGTAGGTAGGTATGGTGGACACAATGGGAAAACTTTGGTTTTGGGGAGTTGGATGCACGAGTAGAGCTCATACTCAGTACAGGTGGAGGCTAGCAAAAGACTGGGAGCGACAAATCAAGAGAGCATAAGAGCCATGATCATGCATAACGACAAAACATCATTAATCAAAGCATAAGTGGTACCACAAGTTCAAAACCTAAATTATCATAGAGGCTATAAGTGACTGGTTCATAGTAATAAACATGGTGTGAGAATGCACCAAGTTAACCAAATAAAACATTCAAAGGAGAACACCACAAATTTATGCTTCAATTTGACAACAACAACTCATGATTCTTTGAACTGCACATTAAACACTCTCAGCTATTTGAGGATAATCATGCTACTCAATAACCACAAGGCTTTAAAACTAAAATAACATCTAGCATGATCTTAAGAAGTTCTAGCCATAGTCTATACAAGCTTCTACTTGCACCGTTAAACATTCTTTCTCAACCAGCAATATCTTTTCCTAACAAGCACCATACAAAACATGCTTTAACAAAAAGTCTCTAAATGCTACAGCAAGCAAACACGAGAGTAATGACATAACACTACTAAAACTAACAGCTCTGAACAAGAGATGCAAGGAAAACAAGAGATAAACAGGAATTTTGCAGCAACTAGAAGAAAAACTAAAAATACGAGCATAACGAGTATTCAAACAAAAAAACGGAGCATGTATCTCTCCCAAACAAGGAATTCTAGGGTCCAACTATATTATTTAAGAAAGGAAAACAAAAGAAAACAAAGGAAAACAAAAGAAAAAAAAATAATAGAAAAACAAACAGACGCTCCAAGTAAACTTCATATGATGTGACCGAATAAAAATATAGTTTCACTAGAAGTGACCTGATAGATTGTTGATGAAGAAGGGGATGCATTGGGAATCCCCAAGCTTAGATGATTTATTCTTCTAAAAATATGCTTGGATGAACCATGGGGGCATCCCCAATCTTTGACCTTGCACTCTTCTTGATCACATATATCACCCTCTTCTCCTGACCCTTGAAAACTTCCTTCACACCACACTCAAAGAGTAATTCACATTAGATGGTTAGTGCAACAACAAAAAAAATCCATGGGTTGTTTATGGCACAAGTGCTATTGATACTTTTAAACATTAGCTACATCCACTGATGTTTCGTGAAGCAATGAAATCCACTGGACATCGCAAAAGAGCAAATGCAAGAAAAATGGCAGAATCTGTTAAAACCAGAACAATCAGTAAAGACGAATTTTCTTGAGGCACTTAAGTTGCTCAGATAGAAAAACTTAAGAACGAAAAAGTTACAGAATTATCCGAGGAATATTTACAAGAAATTTCAGGTCATTCTTATTTTTCTATGATTTATATGATTTTTTATGATGGACAGCAGAAATATGTTTCCTGCGCAGAAATCCGAAAACCAACTCCAACTCTCGTCAGAAACCTTACTTGGTACTACTAAAACATGAAAATAAATATACAAAGTAGTATCTGCAGAAGTATACAACCACTTGACTCAAAGAAAATAGAGAAAAAAGAAATAAAAAATAAAACCATGGGTTATCTCCCAAGAAGTGCTTTTCTTTAAATCCTTTTAGCTAGGCATGATAATTTGAGAAGATGCTCACATAAGAAATATGAATTGAAGCAAAAGAGAGCATAAAGATGAAAATGTAAAACAAATTTAATTCTAATGCACTTCCTATGAAAAAGAATCTTGTAGAACAAAAAGTCAATAAAGCACAAAGTGGCTAGCATAGGAAGGCAAAACAAGTGCAACTTCAAAATTTTCATCATAAAGAGGGGAAACTTGATATTGTTGAGATGCATAAAATTATGTTTCCCTCTATCATAATAAATTTCAGTAGCATCATGAATAAAATTAACAATATAACTATGACATAAAACATTCTTATCATGAGCCACATGCATAAAAGAATTAATACTCTCCACATAAGCATAGTCATTCTTATTAATAGTAGTGGGAGCAAATTCAACAAAATAGCTATCATTATAATTCTCATCACCATAATCATCAAATATAGGAGACATATTGTAATCATAACTAATTTTCTCCTCAATAGTAGGTGGACTGAAAATAACATATTCATCATTGTAATCATCATATATTGGAGGCAAAGTATCATCAAAGAAAATTTCCTCCTCAAGACTTGGGGGACTAAAAATATCATATTCATCAAAACTAGCTTCCCCAAGCTTAGAATTTTCCATAGCTTAGCAACAATGGTGTTCAAAGAATTAATACTAATAACATTGCTACTAGCATGCAAATAAAGCTCCATAGGTTTTTTAAGTTTCTCTTCAAACACTTTATGTACTAACTCGAGATAAAGATTATGAAGTTCTCTCATATTTTTGTTGTTTTCCATTAAGCCTAACTAGTGAAAATAAAAACAAGAAACAAAAAGATATAATTGCAGAATCTAAAGGAAATAACTTCGAGCACTCACATAGGATGTGAGTACCTTTTAACTTACCTCCCCGGCAACGGCGCCAGAAAAGAGCTTGATGTATATGCACGCTTCTATTCTCGTAAACAGTGTTGGGTCTCCAAGTGCACAGGTTTGTAGAACAGCATCAAGTTTCCCTTAAGTGGATTACCCAAGGTTTATCAAACTCAGGGAGGAAGAGGTCAAAGGTTTCCCTCTCAAGCAACCCTGCAATTACTATACAAGAAGTCTCTTGTGTCCCCAACACACCTAATACAATTGTCAGTCATATAGGTGCACTAGTTTGGCGAAGAGAGAGTAAAATACAAGTAATATGAATGATTATAGGTGATAATAGGAATCTGAAATAAAAATGGCAGCAAGCAAACATGTAGCAGAACAGGTTGTAAATGGTGTTTAAATGCTTAGAAACAAGGCCTAGGGATCATACTTTCACTAGTGAAAACTCTCAACAATGATAACATAATTGAATGCATAAATATCATCTCTTCACTATGCTACTCCGAACCACTCTCCGGTTGAATAACAAACACCAATTCATTGCGTAGGGATGTAACAACACTCCTCAAAGTCGCATTCCCATGTCTAGTTAACCCCACGCTGTCACTATGAGCGCCCTATAAGGTACTATACAAACACCACAATTTCATAGGGTCATCCAACACAAGATGTAAATATCATGCTAAACGACACAATCCAAACACTGTCACCTTTACACCATGATCAAAGTGTTTATGGATATCTCATAACAAAACCACTCAAGTAGCATAACATATGAAGAGTACATCTACTTATTCAACTAGATTACAAAGCTCATGATCACATAAAGATCACACCATGGGAGAGAGAGATGAAACACATAGCTACTGATAGAGCCCTCAGCCCCGGGGGAGAACTACTCCCTCCTCATCATAGGAGACAACAACGACGATGAAGATGGCGGTGGAGTCGATGGATATGGATCCGGGGGCACTTCCCCGTCCCGGCAGGGTGCCGGAACAGAGATTTTTGTCCCCTGAAACATGTCGGCGGCGGCGGCGGAGCTACAAATGTTTTTGGTGGAAAAGGCCGATCGATCTAGGGTTTATGCATCAGGGGCATATATAGGCGAAAGGGCGATGCCGTGGGGTGGCCAAGGGGCCCACACCACCCCTTGGCGCGGTTATAGGGGGAACCGCGCCCCCTATGGTGTGGTGGCTCCCGGGCACCCCTCCGGGCCTCTTCGGGACTCCGTGGACCCTCCGGAAATTCTAAGACTTCTGGGCTTCAGATTTTCCAATTCCGAGAATATTTCCAGAACAACTTTTCTGAAACTGAAAACAGCAGAAAACAAGAACTGGCTCTGTGGCATCTTGTCAAAAGGTTAGTCTCGGGAAATCAATAAAAATGACATAAAGTGTAAGGAAAACATGTGGGAAACAACATGAAAACAACATGGAACATCAGAAATTAAGGATACTTTTAGGACATATCACTTTATTAAAGGAGCACCTTAATTACCAGTAGTTTCCCTAGAGGCCCCGCTGTCATGGGTTGGTAGGACAAAAGATGTTTTGCAAGTTTCTCATTGCGGGCACGTATGACTATATTGGAACATATGCCTATGGTTTGCCTAAATGTTTGATGCTTTATTATTATTATCTGCAATGCCCCGTGTTTAGATTATTACATGACCAATGTTATCCATGCAACGCCCATTCATCCATTCCCTCTATGCCTACGGTAGTTCCCATACTGTTGTTTTCCGTGTTTGCTACTGCTGTTACTATTTTACTATCCCCTATACTTGTGGGTCATCAAGACTATTTTCTGGCGACGTTGCTGGGGGGCATAGATTTATTTATTTGCTCACTTGATCGTGATATTTTTTGCTGCAAGCCATTCATCATGGGCAAGACTCGTGATGGAAAAGTTCCTATATTACCATCCACTACAAGAAGAGGTACAACTCTGAACACCTCTCATGCTCTTGATTCACCGTATGTTATGAGTAAGCTTCTTACTCCACCACATGCTACATGTACTGTTACTTCTGCTGAGTTTGAGAACATTTCTGATACTTTTGATGATGCTTCTATTGTGCTTGATGATACTGGTTCTCTAGGTCCTTTCCTAGATGCTACTGTTCCTAGATCCAAACAAAATAAAAATGCTGAATTTTCTGTTGAAAATATTGGTACACTTGTTAATTCAACTTAGCTTATTGATGATCTTGATGATACCTATATTGAACTTAATGATGATTTTATTGAAGAAGGTCGCGCTACTACTGGTGCAAGTGCTTTTAAGAGTCTTCTTGCAAGACATGCTGTGAAATATAAATCTCCTCTTGATGCTAATTTTGCCACATCTCCCATACACATTATAAACAAGGATTATGATTTATCTTTAGATTTATCTAATATATCTATTGTTGAGAAGGAACCTTTTTGTGGAACTGAGAGTAAAATTGCTATGGAAGACATGAATGAGCTTTCATCTTTGAGTAGTTTATTTTCTGATGATACTAAGTTGCATACTTATTTTGTTACCAACACCTTCCCTTTCTCATTGAAAGATGAAGCTAAAACTTGGTTTAACAATGTGTCACCTGGGTGTATTACTGATCCTATGGATTTGGTTAATGCTTTTTTTCAAAAATATTTTCCTGCTAGTGCCCAACATGCCGCTGTGCAGGACATCTTTAACTTTGAGCAAATTGAAGGCGAAAATTTGCTTGAATCTTGGACAAGGTTTTGTTCTTTAATAAGAGCTAGCTCTGAATACCCATTACCTAAAAATGAGCTCCTAGATATATTTTATAATGGACTAACTATTGAATCTTGGGCAAGGATTTGTTCTTTAGTAAGGGCTACACCTGGGAATAAGCTAGAAGATAATAAACTTCTTGATATATTCTATAATGGGCTAACTGTTGAATCTAGGACATACCTGGATAGTTGTGCTGGTTGTGTTTTCAGGAAAAGAACTCTAGAAGAAGCTGAGGAATTAATGGCTAAAATAACCAAAAATAATGATGATTGGAATATACCTGAGCCTAGACCTACACCAGATCCAACATCAATACCAACACCCAAGAAGAGAGAGATGATTGAATTAAATGACGAAGTGATGAAGGAAGCCAAGAAATCTCTTAAAGAGAGGGGTATTAAATCTGAAGATGTGAAGAATTTACCTCCTATAGAAGAATTATGTAAGCCTATTCCTCATCCATCAACTGTTGAGGTACACTCTATCCAATATTTTGATAGTAGAGATATTCCCTATTCTAAACCACCTGATCAATGCTTAGATGAATTTGATAGTTATGTTGTTAAGCAAAACAAGTTTAATAGGAGAGTGCAAAATCACCTTATGGAAAAATCTAGAGCTATTGATAATTTGCATGGTATTATTGAGAGAACCTCTAATGATGTTAAAATGCATGTTAAACATTTTCAAATGGTTCAAACTCAAATTGATCAACTTACTAAAGTGCAAAAGACATGCTAGCTAATGCTTCTAGAGATAAACATGTTTGTGAAATAATTACTAGAAGTGGTCTTTCTACTCAGGACCCCTTGTATCCTGAAGGACATCCTAAAAGAATTGAACAAGATTCTCAACAACCTAAAAACAATAGTTCTCCTTCTAAGAAAAAGAAGAAGAGACAAAAAAATGTTGTAGAATCTCCTGAACGTGCTAAAGATCCTAATGGTATATGTATTTCTGATGCTGAAACTAAAAGTGGTAATGATAAAAGTGATGCTTCTGATAAATAAGAACATGTACCTGAACCTGAAAAGCAAACTAAAACTGCAAAGTATACTAAGGAGGATTTCATTACTAATAAACATAGTAATGAAAGAGAGCATTGAGTACAAAAAGCAAAGCCTTTTCCTAATAAGAAACACAAATCAAAGGAAGAAGAACATTATAACAAGTTTTGTGAGTGGATGAAACCTCTGTTTTTGCAAATCCCTTTGACTGATGCTATTAAACTGCCTTCTTATTCTAAATATATGAAAGATATTGTCTCTAACAAAAGGAAAATTCCTAATGAGTAAATTCCACTATTCTTGCTAATTACTCTTTCAATGGAAAGGATCCAAAGAAGCTTGGAGATCCTGGTATTCCTACTATCCCTTGTTCTATTAAAAATAATTATGTTAGAACTGCTTTATGTGACTTGGGAGCTAGAGTTAGTGTTATGCCTTTCTCTCTTTACAAGAGACTCTCTCTTGAAAAATTGATACACACTGATATATATTTGCAAATGGCTAATAAGTCTACTGCTATTCCTGTTGGTATATGTGAAAATGTTCCTGTTCAAGTTGCTACTAATTGTTTGATATTAACTGACTTTGTTGTGTTGGAATTGCCTAAAGATGATAATATGTCTATTATTCTTGGGAGACCTTTTCTTAATACTGCAGGGGCTGTTATTGATTGCAATCAGGGAAAAGTAACTTTTAATGTTAATGATAAAGAGCATACTGTTTATTTTCCCAAGAAGATTGATATAAGATATGGTTTAAATTCAATTGAAAATATTGAGACCATCAAGATTGGAGAATTTTATTGTCCCATTCCAGTACCACCAAAATAATATGAAATTATTATGATTGGGACTATGTCTATCAAGGTTGAGGTAACATAATTATTTAGTGATTAGCAAAGTTTTGCTTCATATGAAAATTGTTCTGGTAACAAGACTTGATCACCCTTGTTAACAAAATGATTTTTAACGAAGACGACAATGTTTTCACTATGTTTTCACCTTCCCCATTATGTTTTCACCGTGTTTACTTCTGTTATCACATTGCTACTTGAGTACAATCATGTTTTCCATCATCCATATTCATGTTTTCACCCTGATTACTGTGGTTATGCATGTTTTCACCACCCATACTTTTGTTTTCACCACTAGAACCTTTGTTTTCTTTGGATATTTTTCCATTAGAGTTTCATAGAACCTCTGTAGTTCTGGTTTTGGTTTTGTTTTCCACCTTTTCACTTTTATTTTTCTGGTTTTTATTAACTATTTAAATTCTGGAAATACCTCAAAAATAAAGTTTCTCGAAAAATTATAATTAATTTTTACGTAAAAAATGAGGTAGAGAACCACCTGGGAGGCCCCAGGGGGACCCACCAGTAAGGCACACCATGGGGTGGCACGGCCTGCCCCCTGGTGGCGCCAGCACATGGTGTGGGGCCCCCTGGCCCCCCCATTAACTCTCTCCCTTGCCAAAGTCTTCTCTCTCACCTCCCAAACTAAAAACATTTCCTGGAACCTGTGTTCTTGCTGTTCTTCCTCTAGATTTTCGATATCCTTCTTTAGCCCATCATTTGTGCTGAGATTTGGTGTGTTTGATCTCAGGTATGTGACTCCTCCGATGATCCAAGTAGAATTTTGTTTAGTGGAGTATTTATTGAGTATTTTGGTACTGTAGGTGCAGCTTATGTGAGTTTGCATGCTTTATTTGAGTACAAATAATGTAGTTTTGATGCATGTTTAGCTCTCCTATAAGTCCCTATGGTAGTTTCCACCTTATAGTTGCTTGAAATTAATTTTTGTGATGATTGTTGAAATTTTTCAGAGATGGATAGTCATAATTTTGGATAAATATTTAGGAGTGATGCTCCTAGGAGGACATGGATGCCCCTAGGAGGACAAGGTCCTCACGCTCATCCACTTCAGAGAGGCTATCGTACAATGAAGACCTTATCGCACCTAGTATTGACGATGCTAGAGGTGATGGTATCGCTAAACCATCTAGCTTTCCTTGTAGTACATTTCTAAGAAGTGCAGGTCTATTAGATGACTTTCTTATGCTTATTGAAAGAGTTGGTCTAACCAATTATATGGAGGATGAAGGTCCTCAGTATGCCGCTCTCACAAAAACTTTTGTTGAGAGTTATAAATTTCAGAACACACATTTTGGTCCCACTGTTGCCTTCAACTTATATAGTGGTTCTTTTTCTTTGTCGTTGGAGACTTTTTGTTCCATTGTAGGTATCAACACTACAGGGACAGCGTGCAGGATTCAGAAAAAACCCGCGGATCTTATGGCGCTTTACCGACAAATCACCAACGATGATGGTCGCTCATCCCATCGTGGGAAGATAAGGAACATTCAACTTCCTGCTCTTAGATATTTTACTTACTATATTGCTACTAGTATCCTTGGTAGGGAGAAAACTAGCAACATTTTTGGTTACCACCTTGCTTTCATTGATGTTGCGCTTAATAGTAGCAAGAAGTACAACCTTGGTGCACTTGTTGCACGCCGCCTTGATGCTAAAGGGTCCATTTTGGGGGGCATTATTGCTACATGTATAGCAACTGCTTTGGAATTTTCTATTGCTCCTGATGATGCATTGATTGCTCTCTATAGACTCAACCTTGCTGCCATGAAGTCTCATCAGTTTGTCACTACTAAATCTACTACTGATTGCTTAATATAGAGTTTTATATATGGATGGAGAGGAGCGGAAAGTTATTTTGTCGCAGCCTATTTTGTTTAAGATTGACAGGTCACCATGGTCGCGCTCCAAGGAGGAGTTAGACGAGCATCTAGCATTACAGAGTCTAACCGGTAGCAGGAGAGGCGAGACACGCCTCCAGAGGACCACAACACGCAGTACACCGGCGCATCCTCGAGCACATATGAGGAGGAAGGTTCCTCCTCAGCTTTCTACAAAGGCGCCACCTCATGGCCCCCTTGGTGATTGATCTCCACTTAGGCCAAAAGTGTAAGCATGGGGGGAGGTATACCGACATCACACTCATTTATATATCATGTTCGGTTGGTTCTTTGTATATCTATGTTTTCGTTTCTTTCGTTTGTTTTCGTTTTCTTTGCTTCTTTCGTTTCTCTTTGTTTTATTGTTTTGTTCTTGTTTTCCAAAACACAGAAAGACCAAAAATATTTCTGTTGTTTCTCTTTGTTTGCTTCTTTAGTTTCTTTTGTTGGTTTGCTTTCTTTTCTCGTTTCGGTTTAGTATTCAAAAATCCAAAAATATTTTGCTTTGTTCACTTGCTTCTTTCTGTTCTTGTTTCAAATTGAAAACCCAAAATTTTTGTTGTTCTTCTTTGGTTTTGTTAAGTTTGTTGCATAGTTCACCGGACTTCCGTGTCTCCATTGGAGCTTGATTATCAATCTATATTATTCAACCCACAAGTGAAGAGCAGTAATGATGATTTAAGACAATCCAAGTTGTGGTGAGAGGCTGATATGATCTCTATTTGTTTTATTTTTGTACATATACTTGTTGTGTTAACATGCTTAGTCCGTTCATGTAAGGTGTGTGTTATTTAATTGATGCTTAGTAGTTCGTGCTCTCACGTGATAGTTCCAACTTATTAATATAAGATAGCATGTCGTATGAATGTTTGCTTGCATTGTTTTATTCATAGAAGGGTATGCCATTGTGGTATCTCCCTCTGATTGTTTCGCTTGAATTGATTTGGCACATGCTCACGCATGCTATGACTGAAAACAAAAAGTCACTTAATCCTTGATGATTCATTTTTCCTCAGAGTATTTGTAACATTTTTATGCCCCTGTTAATTTTCTTTTGTCGCAAGCATGATTATGACAGTTGTTGCTCTCTTGATTGCCGCTCTCCGTCTATTTGTAGCATCCACCTGTACTAAGTATGAGCTCTACTCGTGCACCCAACTCCAAAAAACCAAAGTTTGCCAAATGTGTCCACCATACCTACCTATATATGTGGTATTTAACTGCCACTCCAAGTAATTTTCTCACGTGCTACCTTTAAAACCTGATAAAAATTATTCCTGTTTTGTGCCCCTGTTTTAGCTCATGAGGACGTAAATAGAGAATCTTTATCTCACTTGTTGATTGGATTTCACACCCTGGACTAGTGGCTTCATCCACTTATCCAATGATAGAAGAGCCGGCAGCGGGGTGCCCAACCCCAAACTAATACAACAAATTATCTTCACTGTTTTTGCCCCTGATTTATCAGTCAAAGCATAATTGCGTAAACAAAAGATAAAGAGGGATGACCTTCTACCCAGATGCATCCTTCTCCGGGAGCCGCTCTTGTGAAGTCTAGTTAGCTTGTGACGTACTGTATTGTTTGTTTACCATTTGTTGACATAAGCATACACCTCTCTCTTAAAAATGTTTTCAATACCTCTGTTTGAGTTAATCCCTTCTTCCCTCTGCGAAGGGCCTTTCTTTTATTTTCATGTTGAGTCTTCACCTTCTCACTTTATGCACCTTCTTGAGATCATGATTGTTATTCTTAGCGTAATGTTCTTGTCCCAAGACACGGTTGATAGTGGTACAACTTTGATGCTTGTATCTTTGATATCTATATTTCTAGTCTTCATTTGAACTTCAGAGGTGCCCTGGCATTTATGTTTTGCTCCACTATTAAGGGCAAGCGAGTAAACTTTATCATACCCTATTATGAGCATTGCAACCTTGTAGATTGAAATACTTCATGTTGTCTACTATTAGTTTGTTGGCATCTCTTCATGGTTTGCATAACTGCTAGGTGACTTTTATTTTTCCATACATCTTATTATGAATTGCCTCATCACTTGATTATGTAGTGAGTATATTTACATTATATGAAACAAATGTGTTCATCAAAGTCTTTTATCGCACTCAGTTGTCACTGAATTCCTTGAGGGCAAGCAATAAGCTAAGCTTGGGGGGAGTTGATACGTCCAGAACGTATCTCCTTTTCCGAACACTTTTCTTATTGTTTTCTTCTAAACTTGTGAGTTTTGGATACCACTAACACGGACTAACGCTGTTTTCAGCAGAATTACCTTGGTGTCTCGTTTTTGTGCACAAAATCAACTTTCGGGAAAATGCCCAGAAAAGACCCCATTGGTCCTAAAACACCAGAAGACCCCGGGAGCCAGAAGGGGGATAGGAGAGGAGCCAGGAGGGGGCCACAACACCCCCCGGTGCCCCCCTTGGCCGCGCTGCCTGGTGGTGTGGGCCACTCCCACTCCCCCTCGGACTCCCGTTTCGACTACATATGCCCCGTAAACCTAAAACGCGAGGGGTTTGTCATATTCCACAGAAACACAACAGAGCGCCCCCGCCACCCCGAACCTCGATTCGGGGATCAGAAGTTCCTGTTCTGGCGCCCTGCCGGGATGGGGACGGGGATTGGATGAGATTGATCATGTAATAATGCCAAATTGTTAGGGCATAGTGCCTAGTATCCATTGTTAGTGTTTTCCACCATTGTTGCAACTTGTTATGCTTAATTCTTGTCACTAGGGCCCGAGTACCATGTTCTAAGATCTGAAAATATTATTGTCTCATGAGTATAATTATGTTTCTTGATCATATTTGCAAGTTGTTTACACATGTCATAGTCCAGAACCCGAGGCCCCAAAGTGACAGAAATTGGGACAATCGGAGGGGATGGATGTGATGTGAGGATCACGTGTGTTCACAGAGTGTTAATGCTTTACTCCGGTGCTTTATTAAAAGGAGCACCTTAATTACCAGTAGTTTCCCTAGAGGCCCCGCTGCCACGGGCTGGTAGGACAAAAGATGTTGTGCAAGTTTCTCATTGCAAGCACATATGACTATATTGGAACACATGCCTATGGTTTGCCTAAATTTTTGATGCTTTAATATTATTATCTGCAATGCCCCGTGTTTAGATTATTACATGACCTATGTTATCCATGCAACGCCCATTCATCCATTCCCTCTATGCCTACGGTATTTCCCATACTGCCGTTTTCCGCGTTTGCTACTGCTGTTACTATTTTACTACTGTTGTTATTTTATTTCTACTGCTGCTACAAAACTGTTACCATTGATAAATTGTTGCGAGCAAGTCTACTTTCACGTGCAGTTGAATTGACAACTCAGTTGTTAAGGCATATAAATATTATTTGGCTCCCCTTGTGTCGAATCAATAAATTTGGGTTTTACTTCCCTCGAAGACTGTTGCGATCCCCTATACTTGTGGGTCATCAATACCTTCCAGCTGAATGGACAAAAGGGGATCTTCCCTCCGTTCTGGTCCATTGTTGCTTGAGTTCCCTGTTCTGGGATCATCCCTATTTCTTCCGGCGTCCCGTCCTTTGGAATAAGGTGCAGTTCTACTCCTTGGCCTATCTTTGTTCCTTGGAGGGGTTCGGGATCTCTCACGCCTGTGAGGATTGTCGTATCTTCCTGCTTTGTCAGCCGGGTGTCTCGGAGGCGGGATTAATTTTTCGTCTTTCCGGTTTGGCTCCTCCCGTTCCTTGTTGTCACGGAGATTATTTCCGCCTTTCGGCAGATGGGATCGTGTTCTGGACGCTGCATCCATATTATCCGGGATCTTCTTGTCCTTCTTAGGATCTCCCTTCTTTTCCTTAGAATCGAATGAATCTCTGGGTTCGCCAGGTCAGGTGCTCCAACGGCGCACGTGGAAGTTTTGCATAAGACCGAATCATCATGTAGCTTGCCTCAACGTGCTTGTCCTCGCTGTTTCCGTTGTAATGCTTTTTCTAAGAAAGCATACACTCCCTGTAGCTTTTCGTCATTGGAGTACAGATAGTCACTGAGGATGGTGAACGCGGCTTCTGCATTTTCGGCTGCAGTTTCGTAGATGTGTTCGCCCTTAACATTAGTGTTGTTAACATGCCTTTGCCAAGATGGGTTTTCAAACCTCTTTCTTGCTGGCATTTCATCCGGCTTTGAAATTTTGGGTAACCGCGTAGGTTTAATTTCAGATCTATTCCTTCTTTTGTACTCCTCTGTTTCTTCCTTTTGCATTTTAATGTCAGCCTGGGTTTTGAGGATATTTTCCCGAGTTCGGAAAAAATGTTGTTGCTTTCGCATTATTGCTTGTCTCCTGGCTTCCAGCACTTCCGGGGGCTCGTTTCGTGCGACCGGGGTTTGAATCAGATCAATCTCCTCCTGTTCCGACATTTGGGGAACGAGGATTTCAGCCTTTTTCTTCTCCGCAGTTTTTACACCACTGCCTCCTCCAACTTCCAGGTTTTGGTTGGCAATGTCTGCCAATTTCTCCACCATTTTCTTCTGTAGCTTGGATAGCAGCTTCTTAGAGGACTTCTTTTTCTTGTTGGAAGATGGAGGCTTTTTTGTTAGGTTCATCTTCCATCGATTCTTTGACTTCATGATAAGTCGGACTAACTTCGTCTTCCTCTTCTTCTTCCTCTGGTGGAGGTGTTTTGGGGTCTTCATCTTCCTCGACATCCGAATTTCCAGTCGGTTTTGCCATGAGTACTTCATGGAAGCTCCCCTGCATGGATTTGACCTTTCTTTCGAAAGCATCTTCATCTTCATCTTCATATTTGGAATCTGTGTCAGCAAATCCGATTTCCGAGTCTAGCCTTGCCTCTATGACTGATAATACAGACTCAGCTTCCGAGTTCGTCGCTTGATCGACGGAAGTCGGAACTTCCACCTTTTCTGTGGGATCGTGATGTTCTGCCTTTTCCACAGGATTT
The DNA here is from genome assembly GCA_028641055.1 of Alopecurus myosuroides. Taxonomy (NCBI): domain Eukaryota; kingdom Viridiplantae; phylum Streptophyta; class Magnoliopsida; order Poales; family Poaceae; genus Alopecurus; species Alopecurus myosuroides. Next base: position 369,484,963 of record CM054059.1, read on the forward strand.
TCGTCTTCCGTGTTTTCAGCGATCGCAGACTGCACCATACCAATAAAGTGTGATCTGGATGCATGCATCTCCAAGGATCGGCAAATCCATATGTGTTTTGGCGATATGCAACTATGGAAGCTTGATCTTCTCCTATGTATGAATAGGGCAAATCTGAGCAGAATCCGGCATTGAAGCCTTAGTCTATTGGGCATAGGGCGGGTGGGATAAAATTACTTCCACCACGGAATCTCATTGCTTCTGATGTTAAACCGATAAAAACGTTAGTAGGTCCAATCTGTAAAACGCAGCCACTTACGAGATGATTTTGTGCCGGCATATATGATCCGTTGTCGAGGAAGCGTCCGACGTTTCCGTTGAATTCCAGGCTTCCGACAGTGATTATGCTGCCGATTCCGCAGAGTATTCCTGCTCGGAACGTAACTCCCGACGCCGCTAGCCCCACGGTGGGCACCAACTGTCGAGACATCATAGTAAGGATCATGGACGGGGGTGTCTGATACGTCGAAAACGTATCTCCTTTTCCGAACACTTTTCTTCTTGTTTTCCTCTAAACTTGTGTGTTTTGGATACAACTAACACGTACTGACGTTGTTTTCAGCAGAATTACTTTGGTGTCTCGTTTTTATGCAGAAAAATCAACTTTCGGGAAAATTCCCAGAAAAGAGCCCATTGATGTTTTCACCCCGAAGACCCCGGGAGCCAGAAGGGGGCGAGGAGAGGGGCCACAGGGTCGCCACACCCCCTGGCGCGGGTCCCCCTGGTCGCGCCAACATAGGGTGTGGGCCCCCAGGACCCCCCTCGGACTCCCCTTTTGACTACAAGTAGCCTCCAACCCTAAAACCCGAGGGGGTTCGTCATATTCCACAAAAACACAACAGAGCGCCGCCACCGTCCCGAACCTCGATTCGGGGATCAGAAGTTCCCGTTCTGGCACCCTGACGGGACGGGGAAGTGGAGTAGATCATCGCCATCGTCATCACCAACGCCTCTCCATCGACCATCCATGTTTCCCCCATCCATGTGTGAGTAATTCCCCGCTGTAGGCTGAATGGGATGGTAGGGATTGGATGATATTGTTCATGTAATGCCGTGATTGTTAGGGCATAGTGCCTAGTATCCTCTATTAGTGCTATTGACATTGTTGCAACTTGTTATGCTTAATGCTTGCCACTTTGGGCCCGAGTGCCATGGTCTCAGATATGAACATGTTATTGAATCATGATGATACTTATTGTTTCTTCATCATACCTGCAAGTTGTTTACACATATTGTTGTCCGGAACCCGAGGCCCCGAAGTGACAGAAATTGGGACAACCGGAGGGGATGGCTGCGATGTGAGGATCACATATGTTCACGGAGTGTTGATGGCTAGGTTGAGACTCCAAGTGTAGAGTGTGTAGCTAGTGGCAAGCCTTCTTCCCCACGAGGGTGACTCGAGGGTTTATATCGAACTCTTGGGGAGCCAGTATTTCAGCAGTTGTCTTCCAAGCTTCCTCCAGGATCCTGCAAACAAGTAGAGAATTTTGTTCCCTCAACCTCACCAAGTGGTTGTCAAGCACAAGGTGTGAGACTTCTAAATTTCAATGCAAAACTGAAAGTAAATGTGCAATAATTAAATCTACTACTAAATGCAAATGAGAAAATAAATATGCAATGGATTGTTTTTGTATTTTTGTGATGCAAGTGGTGATGGAGATAATGTAAATTCGAATTGGAGATGCAAGTAAAGTAAAGTGCAAGTAAAGTAAATTGCAGCAAAGTAACTAGAGTGTTTTCTTATATTTAAAATAGGACCGGGGTTCATGGTTTCACACTTGCATTCTCTCAAATAAAGTGGTAGACGGTGGACATAAAGAATTACATGTCAGATTACAATAACATGTTTAACATAGAGTACTTTCATATGGGCATCACGTCCTAGCATAGAGATCTCTACGGTCATATTGATCCCTCTTATACTCCACCAAGATGCGAAATAAATCATAACACCTCGATAATTAAGGAAAAACCAGAGTATAGCTTTAAGCAATGTGACATGAAGTTGAAGTAATAACTTGCTAGATCTAGTCATGGAGATTGATTAGTGTCACTTCAAATCCCCGGTAACAAGGTACTCCTTTTTGTCCCTAGTGAGGTAACTAAGAAAGGTTTAACAAAACCTAAGTGGATGGCTGAACTTCTGTCACTTTCACAGCACTAGCCACCCCCGTTACTCCAACTAATGCACCCATCACCCCACACACGCTCTCAAGAACTAGATTGATCAAAGCTAGAAAATAAGAACGGGGTACATAAGATACATCTACTCAAATAACTCAAGAGAAACAATTGCAATCTAAGATTCAATAACTCATAGAAAAGATCCACCACATAGGAATTACAACGGTGCCCGTAATCATGTGAGGCAGCTCATACGGATCTAATTAGTGAAGCACATAGAGAGAGATACAAGTGCTACTTCCACAAACCCATAGCCCTGGGGTGGACTACTCCCTCTTCATGGAGATGTCGATGGAGATGACGTTGGAGGGGTAGGAGATCACACCGGCAGCGCCCCGCCGGAGTTTCCCCCTCCAATCTGGAACTTCTGGTCTCTGTTTTGGTGTTTCGGTGTTTCGGCGGCGCTCCTCTAAGTAAGGGTACGGGGGACCCTTTTTATAGTCGGTTTTAGGTCAAGACGGAGTCGGTAAGTCGAAGATGGAAGGAATTGGGGCCACAGGGGCGAAAAGGGGGCCTCTCACGCGGCCAAGGAATCTGGCCGCGTGGAGGGTCCTCTTTTGGGCCTCCTTGCCCAATTCTCGTGGATCCTTCGCCCGCAAGTCTTCTCCTTCCAAGAAAATGACCCCCACAGATTTTAAGGTGATTTCGCGGAAGTTTGCCCCCTGAAACGTCAAAAATATAGAAAACGGGGTTTCTGACAGGCAGGGTTAATTCCATAAAAGTTGGGGGACTTTGTAATTTAACCCCAAAATACTATAAAACATTGAATTATACCCTTATATGATGCAATATGTAATAGAAAACCATGTGAAAATATGCAAAATTCATCTATGCATTTTACATGCATCAACATCCCCAAGCTTAACCCATGCTCGTCCTCGAGTATGAAGGTGATAAAACTAAGATGGGTTTTGCATATTGAATTAATCATGGGATATCAAGGAGGATTATTCATGCTACATATAATCAAACGATTAATACTAGAAATGAGTAGCAATATACAATTCATGTTGTAAGAAATATCAAATATGCAAGCAAAGATGCTTCATGAAAGTTCACAAAGTGTATAATGAAATAAAAGCACTATGGACCAAATGCATACACAAAATGGAAAATAAAATCCTATATTGGTCAAAGAATAGCATAATGGAGAATAGAAAATATGGTGGACACTTTGGAGAAAATTGAGTAGAGGTAAAACATGATCAAGTCTTATTAGCCTCTAAATTATTCAACTAAAATTACTAATTGAAATGTGGTATCCATTGATCTAGGACTCTCATTGCCCCTTTAACACTAGCATCTTAAAATTGTGAGTATTGAAGTAATGAGAATGACAAGGTGGTTGAAAGCCTCATGCCCCGTGAGTGTGAAAACCTACTCCATGATTACTCAACTTAAGATTCCTAATAAGCTTTGTACAATCATAATAAGTATTAATGACATCATAGAGAACCGCAAATAGGTACCTCTTGCCCCATGACATGGAAACAAGCCCATGTTACAATGACAAGATGAACAAACGGAGTAGACTCATCATCCTTTTTATTTCCATTCACTATTATGCATAGCTTCTTATTTTATTATAGGATGTGTTGTAGAGTTACTCAAGCTGTAAGTAAATTTCCACCAGGATAAAGCATGGCTTGGGTTAGCGGCCCAATGCGTTTCTCTAGTCATATAGATACTTACTCATCAAATTTACTATTCCTCTATTTCATTTCGGCATGGCAGGAGTCCAAAAACAAAAGTACATGATATCAACCAAATGTAATTTTTTTTGTGAAATGTTGAAAGCTTTCCGGTGATACAAGTTTATAGCTAGCTACCAACCACACACTTGTCAAACACAAAACTTGTGGCTCCCATTATTGGGTCATGTTTATTAGATGCATAAAAAGTAAAGTGTGCCTTCAAAAGTTCGTGAGAGTCCTATCCCAAGTTCAACCCATGACAATTAATAAAGTGAATATCTTAATTTAGAACATAAATAACACAATAACATGGTGAACATACTCGGAATAGCAATGAAGCTAATGGGAAGATATGGTGGACTCACTAGAAATACTTGGCTAAGGAGTGTTGGAAACAAGTTTTTACTTGTTGGAATTTTTTAAATTTTGTGCTAGCAAGAGGGAGATAGTTGACCAGCTACTATGCATGCATATGTCCATAGAACTACTCATTTCATGACAAACTAAATAAACCATCAATTAACATCAAGGACATGAATAAGAGATAGCTCAAGACAACATTATTGCAAATTTCTACACATGAAAAGCCTATAAATCGTGCATACATATATAGCTATTCAAATCAACCATGGCATCCCTATTCCAAGTCATAATACTAGCATCCAATACATTAAAACCCCAAACTTCAGTAGCTCAATCTCATATAAAATGATGGTGGTCTTATCAAAACAAAAATAAAAACAAAAACTAGACACTTCAAGTCTCTACGATAAATGTTTTGCTTAGAAAAATAGAAAGTAGATGTGTGCTAACAAAAGAGTGTAGCTCCAGTGGGGTATTCATCACATCCCCAAGCTTATGGCTTTCACCATTCTTGGATTTCTTGAGGCGCAGCTCCTCTATTCCCTGTGAAAAAAACTTCACAAAACATGTTTCTCTCATTCTTTTTCTGTGGGGTGAGATTAGCAAGGACAAACAAATCACATGCTTGCTGTGCAAAATTCCAAATCAAATGCTCCACTAGATATACAATAAGGTTCATTATGTTGTATGTTCACTCTCTTGCTTGAAAGAATCATGGAATTCGATTCCCAAGCCCAAAGAGTGCATAAAACAAAAGAAGGCAGAATCTGTCCAGAAAAGCAGCAGCAGCAAAACGAACGTTTTTCCCTAAGCTAGACTCGTCAAATAATTAAGAAAATTTTTGTGCTTACAGAGGACGAAAAGTTGCAGAACATACTAAAAAATTAGCTCAATCCGACATACCAATAAAAAACGTAAAATCATACGGTGAACAGACTCGTGCTGAAATAGAAATTTCATGCACTAGGATAGCAACTTATAAGTCCAAATGGGTTTGACTTGACACTTTATTGAAAACTCCATAATTAAAACAAAAAAACTAATATTTTGAGACAGAAAGAGGACACTAGGAAAATCTAAACAAAAACAACCGGGTTGCCTCCCGTAAAACGCTTTCTTTATAGCCATATAGCTAGGCTTTACTTGCTTGATAATCAAGAGGGATAAAGCTCATGAGGGAGCTTGTTCTTCAGCGTGCCCCTCTTCCTTGGGAAGTGCTCCATGCTTTTCTTGTGAGGGAACTGAAACTTGACATTCCCTTCCTTGAAGTCTATGATTGCACCTGTAGTACGAAGAAAAGGTCTACCCAAAATAATAGGACTAGGGGATTTATCCCCCATCTCTACTATATAGTTTGTGTTAGCGACATGGCACGTAGTACGGGGTACGTCTGCTCAATCCATCACGTATGGTGTACAAGCTTGGGCGAGCGACCATCTAATGGGCTGAGTAACACCTACTGGGCTTTACCGTCTCATGGGCTGGCTAAAATCTCATGGGCTAGGCTGTAAAAAGTACGAAGGAAAAGAGCAACAGCACCGATCGCATGAAAATATCTTAAGAGCGATCGATCAGGTATGCTGCACGTGCTTCTGTAGAAAAAACGTATCGAGTGGGAGTAAAATAACCAGCAAACCATGTGTATGTTCAATATCCGGTATATAAATACTTGTACACATCCCAAAAAAAAGTGCATGTACACATGTAAAAAAAATGCATGTACACGCGACTATAACACACCGTGAATTAGTAAACATAGTTTTTGTCGCGTAATATTTTCTTTTTGTAACCTGTTCGGAACAAAAAAGATAGCTAAGTTATATCACTTTTTTAATTTAAAATTATACTATTTTACAGCTTAATTGCAAGTTCCCGTCAAAAGACTAAAATCCGGTTATTCCACGTGTTCCCAACATGGCCGCCGTCGATAATCTCAAATATTGGATGCTTAACTTCTATATTTTGTTGTTGCGGTTGATCAATGCCAACTGGTGGCAAATATTTAAGAAAAAAACTAAAAAATGTGTGAACGTGATAAATCTTGGCGAAATAGTTTGACTCTCAAGTTAAGAGAGGAGAAGATTGATGCTTCTCGAAGAGCATCCACAACTTCTCGGTAGACCTCCTGCTTGGTCTCCGGTATGAAAAGAAGAGCGTCCATAATATTCTCGATGGGCTCTGGAAGGAGACGGCCCTTCTGGAGGTTGCCACGATTGATGAGGCTCTAGGGGTGTGACGCAGTCGCCTGGTTGTGGTATGGTGATAGCACAAGCATGTTAACATTGATTTAACTCAATCCCAAAATGGGCTGAAAGAACATGTCACAAAGAAAAAAGAATATGATTAGGGTGTTTATATCTCCGCGTTTTTCCTTGCAATGAGGCCCGTTGCAAGGCACGGGCATGTTTGCTAATATCCATAATAATGAAATCAACGGGTACGAAAGTCATGTGCAATTCAATCATAACATATTTTACTTGTCCTACAGCATGTTTAGTAGAGTTATTAGCAAGGACAAATTCACTTGAGCACTTTTCTAAATTTTCTAGTTCTAGCAATTCATATAATTCTTTAGAGAGTACCGATACACTAGAACCTAGATCTAACATAGCATGGTGAATTTCTTTTCCAATTGAAACTAGCACCTTGGGGATCCATGCATCCCCAAGCTTAGGAGGTATCATGGCCTCATTCTTGTACCTAGCAATTTTTTCTTGCAAGACATGATTAGCAATATAAGATCCAAAGCCAGGTTGATTAACATTTATAGTGGGATCACTAGCAAATTTTTGTAGACTAGCAATAAGTTCTTGCAAGCTACTTTTTTCTAAATCAAGCAATGGATCCTTAATTTTAGTAAGCATCATAATTTCCTCTACTTTACTCTCTAATTTAGCTAGCATGCTTGATTCATGAGGACTAATTTCATCTTTGCTAGCAAGATAAGACATATATGGAAGTAAATATTCAGGGTACTTCACTATTTCATTCAAAGTTTCTTCTAAGCTAGTAGGGACATGCTCACTTGTATTCTCAGTAATATGATCAATAGTTTCAATAATAGGAGCAACAATAGTAATAGAATTCATTCCTACACTAGGTTGTGCTGGTGGCTTTCCTGCTGACATGCTTAATAGAGTAGCTTGATTATCAGCTAATTTTGACAATGCTTTATCTAAATTCGAAGATTGAAGTTGCAATCCTTTAATATCACTACTAATGGATGCAATAGACTTATTTAACTCATGTATCATAGCATTGTGACTAGCAACTTGTTCCATAAGCAATTTATTAGATTCGGAAATTTCACTAGAAGGCTTCCACTTATTTTCATTAGCATTAGGATATGGAACAAAAGGTTTATTTGGCACATAAGGAGGTTTAATATATGAATTGTAAGCATTACCAAAACCATTTCTACCATAATTCCTAACAAAATTAACATCCACACTTTCAGAATTACTACCAACTAGCTCCTGCAAAGGCACATTCTCCATATTTTGTTTATTAATAAAAGCAAGAATAATGTCCATTTTAGAAGAAAAATCATTGGTTTCTTCAATTGTGTTTATTTTCTTAGTGGGATTGGGTGTTATTTCAGTATTCCGTTGACTATAATTTTGCAATATGCTTTCTAATATGCTCTTAGCCTCACCTACAGTTTTACTCATAAAGGCACCTCCAGCAGCAGAATCAAGTATATTTCTAGACATGTAGTTTAGACCATTATAAAAAGAGTGTAGTATGGTCCATTCATTTACTCCATGTGATGGGCATGTTCAAAGCATTAATTTAATTCTATCCCGTGCCATGGCTACATGTTCATTATCATTTTGCCTAAATGAGAGGATAGTATTCCTATTTTGCAAAATTTTAACGGGAGGATAATATTTCTTAATGAAAGATTCTTTTAAATCATCCCAAGACTTTATACTAGATGTAGGTAGTGAAAGTAACCATTCTTTAGCCTTTCCTCTAAGTGAAAAAGGAAATAATTTCAGTTTTAAAACACTACTTTCCACATTTTTAAATTTTTGCATATCACATATTTCCATGAAATCATGAAGATGCATAGAGGCATCCTCCATAGCACTACCACCAAATTGCTCTCTAGTAATTAAATTCAATAAACTAGGACTTACTTCATAGCTTTCAGCTTGTATTTCAGGTGTAGTAATTGGCCTAGCAATGAATTGGTCATTGGGTGTATTTGTGTGGTCACTTAAGTTAGTTCTATCACCCATTTTAACAGTTTTTATGTAGTTTTTAATTTTTTATGCAAAACTGAAAAAGTAAAGTAACTAGGAAAATTCGAAATACTAAAATAAACTAGATAACTAAATGCAAAACTAAAATAAAATATGCAAGACAAAACAAAAACAAGAACAAAAACAAAACAAAAACAAAAACAAGACAAGAAACAAAACAATCTACTTGAAAGAAGGTGGAGATAGAAAGGACGGTACTCACGTAGGTGCAACCTCCCCAAGCTTAGGTGTTTGCACACCTTGTTGGTGATGAAGACTTCTTGTGAGCTCCCTTGGACAACTCCTTCACCTATGGCTCCCCGGCAACGGCGCTAGAAAAACGCTTGATGGCTAGGTTGAGACTCCAAGTGCAGAGTGTGTAGCTAGTGGCAATCATTCTTCCCCACGAGGGTGACTCGAGGGTTTATATCGAACTCTTGGGGACCCAGTATTTCAGCAGTTGTCTTCCAAGCTTCCTCCAGGATCCTGCAAACAAGTAGAGAATTTTGTGCCCTCAACCTCACCAAGTGGTTGTCAAGCACAAGGTGTGAGACTTCTAAATTGCAATGCAAAACTGAAAGTAAATGTGCAATAATGAAATCTACTACTAAATGCAAATGAGAAAATAAATATGTAATGGATTGTTTTTGTATTTTTGTGATGCAAGTGGTGATGGAGATAATGTAAATTCGAATCGGAGATGCAAGTAAAGTAAAGTGCAAGTAAAGTAAATTGCAGCAAAGTAACTAGAGTGTTTTCTTATATTTAAAGTAGGACCGGGGTTCATGGTTTCACACTTGCATTCTCTCAAATAAAGTGGTAGACGGTGGACATAACGAATTACATGTGAGATTACAATAACATGTTTAACATTGAGTACTTTCATATGGGCATCACGTCCTAGCATAGAGATCTCTACGGTCATATTGATCCCTCTTATACTCCACCAAGATGCGAAATAAACCATAACACCTCGATAATTAAGGAACAACCAGAGTATAGCTTTAAGAAATGTGACATGAAGTTGAAGTAAGAACTTGCTAGATCTAGTCATGGAGATTGATTAGTGTCACTTCAAATCCCCGGTAACAAGGTACTCCTTTTTATCCCTAGTGAGGTAACTAAGAAAGGTTTAACAAAACCTAAGTGGATCGCTGAACTTCTGTCACTTTCACAGCACTAGCCACCCCCTGTTACTCCAACTAATGCACCCATCACCCCACACACGCTCTCAAGAACTAGATTGATCAAAGCTAGCAAATAAGAACGGGGTACACAAGATACATCTACTCAAATAACTAATGAGAAACAATTGCAATCTCAGATTCAATAACTCATAGAAAAGATCCACCACATAGGAATTACAACGGTGCCCGTAATCATGTGAGGCAGCTCATACGGATCTAATTAGTGAAGCACATAGAGAGAGAGATACAAGTGCTACTTCCACAAACCCATAGCCCTGGGGTGGACTACTCCCTCTTCATGGAGATGTCGATGGAGATGACGTTTGAGGGGTAGGAGATCACACTGGCGGCGCCCCGCCGGAGTTTTCCCCCTCCAATCTGGAACTTCTAGTCTCTGTTTCAGTGTTTCGGTGTTTCGGCGGCGCTCCTCTCCGTAAGGGTACGGGGGACCCTTTTTATAGTCGGTTTTAGGTCAAGATGGAGTCGGTAAGTCGAAGATGGAAGGAATTGGGGCCACAGGGGCCAAAAGGGGGCCTCTCACGCGGCCAAGGAATCTGGCCGCGTGGAGGGTCCTCTTTTGGGCCTCCTTGCCCAATTCTCGTGGATCGTTCGCCCGCAAGTCTTCTCCTTCCAAGAAAATGACCCCCACAGATTTTCAGGTGATTTCGCGGAAGTTTGCCCCCTGAAACGTCAAAAATATAGAAAACGGGGTTTCTGACAGGCAGGGTTAATTCCATAAAAGTTGGGGGACTTTGTAATTTAACCCCAAAATACTATAAAACATTGAATTATACCCTTATATGATGCAATATGTAATAGAAAACCATGTGAAAATATGCAAAATTCATCTATGCATTTTACATGCATAAAGTGTTAATGCTTTTTCCGGTGTTCTATTAAAAGGAACACCTTAATTACCAGTAGTTCCCTTGAGGCCCCGCTGAAAAAGGCTGGTAGGACAAAAGGTGTTGTGCAAGTTCTCATTGCGAGCACGTACGACTATTTACGGAACACATGCCTATGGTTACTTAGTGCTTGGATGCTTTATCTTATTTATCTGCAACGCCCCTGACATGATCATTATTAGAACTTTCTTATCCATGCAACGCTCATTCATTCATCCCTATTCTTACAATATTTAATCCGCTGTTTACTTCAAACACTACTGCTGTTGTTGTTTTCATTCCACTACTGCTTTTATTTCACTACTACTGCTACTATAAAACTATTACTACTGATAAACCACTGTGAACAAAAGTACTTTCAGGTGCAGGTGAATGTACAACTCACTTGTTAAGGCTCACAAATATTCTTTGGCTCCCCTTGTGTCGAATCAATAAATTTGGGTTTTACTTCCCTCGAAGATTGTTGCGATCCCCTATACTTGTGGGTCATCAAGACTATTTTGTGGCGCCGTTCCCGGGGAGCATAGCTTTATTTGCGAGCTCACCGAAGAGTATTATTATCTACTTGATGAGGGGATAGTAACTCGGTATGCCAACCCCAGGTGTAATCCGGCCCAAACGGCGTATGGATCAAATCCGGCTAAGGACGCAGAAGCTTCCGGAAGGCCCAGGGCTTGTAAGGATCGTAACCCGGATTGTGGGTTACGATAAGGAAAGCCAGGATACGTATGTAGAGTTCGAGTAGGACTCAAGGAGCGCTTTGTATGGCAAGCCAAAGGGGGTATGAGTACTATATAAACCAACCCCTAGGCTTCGCCTGAGAGAGATTCAAGTCATAACTGTAACACCTATTATCGAGTATCCAGTATAATCATATCGAGATCCGGCGAGTTGTGTTCCGGCTCTTAGATTGCTTTTCGCCATGTCTTCCTTCGAGCTAAACCCTCTCCCAAATACCTGTGTCGACTTGCCCCTAGATCAGTTACCCCCGGTAACATCTGCCGTGATTATCCCACGACAGTTGGCGCCCACCGTGGGGCCTGCGTCCAAAGGTGTTTACATCACGGGAGAAGCTCGGAAGAACATGAGGAACCTCGTCGTCGGAGAAATCTACGTCAACAACCAAGGAGAGAAGATGGTAGACGATTCTGGCTGGGGGCCAGAGTCGGATCACCTCGAAACCGGATCCGTCGTGACAGTCGGCCGCATCAACGTCTTCATCGGTATGGTATGTGCTTCCAAATTCAAGCCGTGATAATCTTGAATCTGATTCTGTGTCAGGGGAGGACACGCGTGTTCAATCGGAAAAAGAAGAATCGATCGGAACAACGGGTCCGACAGAGAGGGAGGAAGGTGCCGAGTCTATACGGGATTTATCGGAGGACCGATACGAGAAGGAAAATAGCGAAGAGGAAGAACGGTACGAATCTACGCCAAGCATTATGCGCCGGGTTGCAGTTTATGCGGCCCCCGCAATCAATACCAATCAAGGAAACGCAGCCGCGGCGCCAGTCGGGGCGGCGCAGGTGCTGGCTCAGCAACAAGGTACGGCTGGCCCGATCTTGGCCCAGGTCGATGGAGAATCGGCATCAGTCACCAGTCGCCCAGCGGAGGAGGAGCGACACGCAAATATGTTTGGGTTCCAAGCAAACCGGACACCGGGGGCGGGCCCCTCGAATCCGCGTCACCCAGCTCTGTTTGATAATAATTTGATCTTGGATCCCACAGTCCTAGCTACAGTTATCACCCCAGAAAACGCAGCAGAGCGTGTAAGAGATCTGGACGTGGCTCGTCGTGCATTGGAGCAGCAAAGAAGGCAGGTAGAAGCAGAAAAGCAGGGGATGGCAGCGCGGCAGCGGGAACTGGATGACCTAGAGACCCGGCTTCGGGAGGAAACGACGAGGATTCACCAAAGGCACCGAACTATGTTACCGGCAACAGGAGGGGTTATCAACCCGACTGCCCTGGTGTTCACGCCTCAAGATCAGCCAATCCCACCGGCGAACCAAGGGACCATACCGCAACCAGCAACGGGAGTGCAGCCGGTAAACGCGCCAGCCGGGTTACCCTTGCCTCGGACGGGGGCGACAGCCGGCAACACCATGCCGCCTCCACCATCGCGATTCCGTACCCCAGCAGGTCACTACAACAACCCCATGGACAACGTGTATGCAGCAACACTCGCATTAAACCAGATTCCTGTAAGAGACTCGCCGCACGCAGAAGAAACCCGGCGAGCGATAGATCTGCTGCACACCGCGGTAGCACAGCAAGTCAATTATCCAGATCACAGAAGTGGGATGCATGGGACGCCATACGTGAGTCAACAACAGGGCAACGTCCAAACAAGCGCGGCACGACGAAGGGAAGAGCAACAGCCGATGCCACCCCCACCGCGCGTCCAGACAGTACCGGCAGTATCAGCAGCACAGGCAGTAGTGGACAGCTCCAGGGCCAGAAGAGCCGGGGCCGGGTCTGCAGCACACGATCCACCGGTGGCTCCTCACCCCGTGGCACCCCCGGCCGGGTCACGCATTTCCCGGGCGAGACCAGCCCCAACCACCCTTGCGGGACCCAAGTGTCTCTCGGATGATATCAGAGCGGAACCTTACCCGGAAAAGTTCAAAGAACCGGGGAAAGTAGTGAATTACGAGCCAACGATGGATCCGGAAACGTGGTTAAGCAGCTACGAGATGGCAATGTCAATTCGCAACGCATCCGAGAATCTCCAAGCCAAGTTCATGTACTTAATGATGTCAGAGGGAGCAGCAAAGTTATGGTTCACCAATTTACCGGAAAAGTCGATCAAGTCGTGGGAGGAGCTAAAAACCGCATTTATCAAGCACTTCCATGGGACCTGTAGGAAGTTATTTACTATTGATGACTTAGAAAGGTGCGTCCAGAAGAAAGGAGAGTCAGCACGAAGCTGGGTACGCCGGGTTATGGAGATACTCCACTCATCTACAGATATCCAACCAAAGGACGCACTACAAGCTATGGCGAAAACATGTAAGTATGTTCCTTTAGTACAAAAGCTAACCCGCATGAAATCCAGCAGAAATGCAGCGGAGGTTACGATGGGAGAGTTAATGGATGCATGCAACAAACACGCTGCAACGGATACTACAGAAGAGGAAGTTGATGACAAGAAGGCAAAAGCAAACGCAAGTAGCAGTGGGAAGACCGGCAATGGATCGGCACCAAACAACAATGGAAATAGCCAGAACAAGCGCCCGTTTGAGGGGAGTTCCGAGTTTGTGGCCAATACAGAGGCCGGGTCTTCGAGACCTAGATCCGAAGGGAATTTTAATACCGGAAATCACAATGGGGGACACTACCAAGTACCCCCAAGACCAAGCAACAGTTGGGACATATTTAGGATGGCGTGCCCGAAGCATAGCAGGAATGGCAAGCCGGCCAATCATTCATTGGAGCAGTGTGCCGACTTACAAAGGTGGAAGAACGAGGAAGTGAACAGGGCCATGCGAGGTGCGGGCCGAGGAGGAGGTCCGGGTCTAGGTGGAAATTCGGGCAACGGGCCGCCCCCAGCCGGCAATCCGCCAGTTGGAAATCAAGGTAACAATCAAGGGGGAGCGGGAGGATTTCAAGCTAACCCCAAACAGCTGGGTCAGTATCATGTGCACACTACTGGAGGTTCTAGCAAGGACAAGAAGATACTGAAACAAGCAGTTAATTCAGTCTCCTCCGCTGTTCCAAGATATTTGAGGTGGTCAGAGCAAGAGGTAACATGGAGCAGAAGAGATCACCCGGATAGGATTGATCACCCGGGAGTCCTGGCTTTGGTAGTGGCGCCACAGGTCAATGGTTACGAGCTGAAGAAAGTCTTGATGGATGGAGGGAGTAGTATCAATATCCTATACTGGGAAACTTTTCTGCGCATGGGCTTAAAGGAATCACAGTTGCAAAAAAGTACAACAGTTTTTCACGGGATAGTGCCGGGTCATTCGGCATGCCCCGAAGGAAAAGTGGCATTGGAGGTAGCTTTCGGGGAGTCAAAGGACAATTATCGAATCGAGTGGCTTACCTTTGAGGTAGTAAAGTTGCGCAGCCCTTATCATGCATTGTTTGGAAGGCCGGCTTATGCCAAGTTCATGGCAAGACCATGTTATGTGTACCTACAGCTGAAGATCCCGGGTCCTAAAAAGACCATCACCGTACACGGAAACCGAGATATAGCAGCTGAGTGTGATGAAGGAGACGCGGCAATGGCCGAGCAAGCCTGTAGGAAGGAAGAGCTCAAACATTACCGTTCTCAGGTGGACCTAGAAGAGAGAGCAACGTCAAAAAAGCCAACTCCTGAGGGGGACAAAGCAAAAGTTAGGGCAGAACAAAACCCTAAGATGGTAGGCTTCATCGGGAACGATATTTTCAAAACTCTCAGTAGGGAAGAAGAAGACGTACCACCATCCGCAGCTGATCACGTGTCAAGGGCGATATACCCGGAATGGCTAGCAAATCCGGTACTCATTACGAAAGGGCATAGCAAGTGGAGAATGTGTATCGGCCGTACCAACGCGAGGCCGATTCTAGAGAATAACTAAAGCAGTGTAATGGGCGGCAGGTTTCATACGCACTCTTTTCCTATCCAGGGTACCTAAGGGGACTGGAAGGTTTTTAATGAGGCGGCCTGCTGATTCAAATAAGAAATTTTTATCAATAAAAGAAGATGGTTTCGAGTCTTATCATGATCCTTGCTTCAGTTACAAGTAAGTAACATTGTTATTATCAATACATCAATATCATCGAAATACGTTACGTGAATATAGGTCTCCGGAGGGTTGATCTACTTCAATAAGTAATCACAAACCCGGAGACCCGGCCATGATGCCTATAAGTTATGGGGGCTGGTTACTCGTACAAACGGGTGCGGCTACAATCCTATAACTGGACGAAGGAGCCAATTTTCTTGATTATTCTTACTTAAGCTCGATGTGACTCGCACCAAAGTGGCATGATCTGTTCACTTACGATTACAATCAAACTATGCAGCCCAATGGAGCGTGCTTGATTTTGTTTTTCGTATAGATGCAACGACATGGTATCCACGCGAAAGCCGGCTTATAGTACAAGGTAATCAAAAGGGTCATCTAAACCACAAGTCCATGCAGAGTATAAGGCTAACATAGCCGGAAACTCAACAAATATTAAGCATGACTTCAGTATTTATGAGAACAGCTATTGGTCTTCAGCTTGGTAAACAGCAGTATGTCATCTGAGAAAGCCCACGCCCCCATAGCTCGTACTTTGGGTCATGGGGACTGGGGACTTCGAAACAGAAACAAACTATTTAACTACCAAGGTCTGTAAACCTTAGTTGCCGAGTATTGGGGACTTAAAGAAAAGTCCATCTATCAAAACCTACGATACTCGGTTAACCGAGTCTCAAAAGGAAATTGAAAGCAAGAGTTCGAAGTATCGAGAATAAGCTCATAAGTAACACAAGGATGGATATTATCAAAAGCCAGGGAAGGCAAAGAGTTATCATGAATTAACAAAGCATACAGTCATAGTATCAGCATCAATGGCGCACAGGCGCACTACAAAAATCATATCAGTATCGAGAAACGAAAAGCACAAGGTAGCATCCTACTCGGCATCCTGAGAGCGGCCCTCCGGGTCTAGATCTTGGACTTGCTCCTTGACCTTGCCAGCAGTTTTGCTCGGGCTCTTCACATCTGGACGGACAGGCGGAGGCACGGCCGGTGTAGAGGTGGACGGCTTTGCGCCTAGCTCTGCTTCTCTCTTTGCGGCCTCTTCTTTCCTCCTGGCCAGGTCAGTCGACCATCTTTCCACCATATCAAAAGGAGGAGGTGCATCCACCAAAATAACTTTGCCCTCAGCGTCATATGAACTCATGATCTGGTCCAGCTCCATTTTGTCGGCCAAGGTAGTGGCTGAGGGGCGTACAGCACGTTGAATATCTTTGAAGTCCTTGGGCTCAAACTTGGACCCGTCAGCTTTGAATTCTGGAAACCCGGATGTTACCTTGGCCGGGTCAAGCTTAGGAAAATAAGCCTTCGCCAGTGTAAGGGCCCGGGTCATTCCAATCCGGCAAGCTGAGCGCTTCATTATCTCAATCCATCCAGGCACCGTTGAGAAGGCCTGCATAAGATTATCTTCTCCCGGGTATACCTCAGAAGGCCACTTGATAGCATCCAGCAAAAGTTTCGTGCCGGCAAAAAACGTCCGGAGCATAGTCTTCAGAGTTTTAACTTGAGTAATGGCATTCTCCTCCGGAGCAGCAAGGTTAGCACCTGCAATCGAAACATGCAAGAGCATATCAGTAATGTTGGTTATTACAGCAGCAAGATAGAGATACGCAAATTAATCGCAAATAGCAAACTTACTTAGCAAGATACGGTAAGTGTCCGTAAGCTGAGTCGACAGGTTATTCAGCGAAGACTGGGCAGTATTGTACTTCTTCTTGTAAATGGAGACATCTTTTTTCAATGTCTTTATCTCCGCTTCAAGGGCCTCCCTACGCTTAACTTCAGCCAGCAAGAGCTGCTCAGCTTTAAGTAACGCTTCATCTGACTGAGTAATCTCTGCCTGCAAAGGCCGGGTAAAGCTGTGAGCCGGATATCATGAGAGTGTTTCATCTGAGGAAATGAGTACCGGAAAGTACTATGCGAAGTACCGAGGATAATTAAAGAAAATTATACTCGGGACTTGGGGACTGGACGTATAATAAGGAGTATCACGTGAAAGTTACCTGATGTGCTGCAGCCATACGTTCTAAGACAGTCCCTTCTGAAGCTTTCATGGCGAGAAGAGCGCTCATAAGCTGGTTAAAGTCAGCGTTATCCGGGTTAGATGGCTCGGGTACCTGGAAAGTGGGAAAAGGAGCATTTCTTGTAACAGGAGGTGGCACCCGGGTCATCCGAATGTCGGAGTCTGGTCCCCCTCCCGCGCTTGAAGCTGCTCCCTTCTCCTTCTCGCTTGCGTGCGAAGCAGTTGGATACTCGGCGTCATGCCTAGCTGGCTCCGGTGGCGACACTTGCTCGTCGCCAGTCGTGGTGAAGGCATCATCAGCCGGCTCGCTCTCGACCCGGACCCTAGCCCCGGAGTCCTCCTGGTCGCTACTAATAACCGTGGCTCTGAAGAAGGCGCAAGGGCGCAATTAGTCTTTGATTTTAAAAAAAAAAAAAAAAAAGGATGAAAGTTCGGTGTAATATCAGGAAAAGGCGCTTACCCGGTGTTCACCGGGAAGTCCGAGGGAAAGCCGTCACTAGACCCGGAAGAGACTGGAAAATGGCAAGAAAGACCTGGGATTATGTTACAAAGGAACGATCGGAAAGAAATTTTGTTTACAACAAATACCAGGGTGTTGAACCGGGGGCGGCGAAGCGACCGGGTTAGGGGTCTCGTTGCCCGGATGATTCCGGGTTACTCGGCGCCTAGTCGCGGGCGGCTCCTTCAGTTACGATCAAAAGGGGTGGAGATGGGGTTAGCCCCGGAGTGACGTTATGGAAACAGAAAACCAAAGTGTGAGGAGATGAAGTAAAAACCTGGAGGGCTATCCTCTGGGATTTCCTCTTTGTTCCGGCTTTGGTGGCCGGCTCCGGCTCTTCCTCCTCGCTGATGGACCCGCCCCTGCTGTCTGTTTCTTCTTCTTCGCTTTGGTCCTCTCGCTCTGAAAAATATCCGAGTTCCCGCATAAAGAAGAAGAAGTGGCAGGATATAACGTGTGCAAGGGAATCAAGTGTGTACCTTCATTCGAGTCAATGACATCGTCTTCCTCCTCCGCGTCTTCGGAACTAGGAGAGGTGTCGACCTTCCAGAAGGCGTCATCGGCCTGAGGAGAGAATGCCAGAGTAATGGTTAATATCAAGACAAGAGAAGCGGATAAAAGTAAGCTGTCAGAAGTCAAAATCAAAAGGCAGGGAACTTACTGCGGGGGCTGGATTCTCGAGGGTAAAAGGTTCTAATCCGGCTATGCCCCGGATTACCTCGAGTTTCTCTGTCAGGAAACCCTTAATCGTTTTGTTGATGTCACCCGGAGCAAGGGTGCTGGTAGAGAAGCGGATTGGGTCCGTGGTTTGACCCGAGTATTCGCACATCAGCTTCTCACGAAGGGAGTTTGGCTGAATGCGGAAGCTAACCCAGGTCTTCACCAGGTTTAGTCCGATGAGGCCTCGGGCGGACAAGATGGAGATCCTAGCTAACAAAGGCAAGATCGCCTCCCTGTCTGAGTCAGGGGCGAAGGCGTTGAATTTCTCGGAGATGTCAAGTTGACCCTCCGAGTAACCCGGCAACTTTTTTTCGCCGGGTGGAGAGGTATCCTGGCAGTAGAAGTAAGAAAGCTGCCAGTGTTTTACGTGGGAATTGAGAGAAATGGGAGGCATAAGGGAGTTCTTGCGGCGCTGGATAGAAACCCCGCCGCAAGTAAGAAGTGCGCCGTCGCCGCTTTCGCGACACGGCTTGCACTGGAAAAGTTCGACAAAAAGAGCCAGACTTGGCGGAGTGCACAAGTAAGACTCGGAAAGAACGATAAAATGGGAGATGTTTAAAATGGAGTTCGGGCCTATATCAAAGATACGGAGTTTGTAGTGGTCTAAGACGTCACGGAAGAAGGGATGACCCGGAGGCCTGAAGCCCCGGGTCACGTGTTCAACGAAGCATATTACCTCATCCGTGGCTGGAGAAGGCCGGGTTTCGTTGCCAGGTGCTCTCCAGCGGATGGATTCCTGTGGAGGTAGGATTCCAAGCTCTACCAATTCCTCCAGTTTGGTCTTGGTGATGGAGGACTTCCCCCAGTTGGCTGAAATGGCGTTTGTGGATTTAGCCTTAGCCGGCTGTTTCCCCTGCCTCTTGGGCGCCATGGGATTGACCTGGTGAAACATTGAAGAAAAGGACGTAAGAAACAAAAACTTGGAAGTTAGCAGGTAAGCAGCTATCGGCAATTTAAACGTAATCCGGCTATTGCCTCGCCGGGTTAAGTATGGTTCGTCCGGGTATCAAGTGACTTTACAAAACCCAAAGAGCTTTCCGCAAAAGCAAATGTTTGGAGAAGCTAGGGGGATACTTATACGCATACTATCTGCGAATGAGCCGGAGAAGTAAGATTTTCTGAGGAGGGAGAGCAAAGGCGGAAACTCTAGATGGCCCGAGCCTAGATTGGGGATCTTATTTCTAAATTTGTGACCAAATTAGTGATTACTGGAGTTAGGGAAGCAATACAAGCTATAAATCCTATCTATGGGAGTGATTATAGTGGAAATCGGTGAGTTAATTTGGCGCAGCCCGAGAAATCGCGGACCGCTCGATTCAGATCCAATCTGAGGAAGAACTAAGAAATTGCGAGAATAAGCTGGAGGGTGTAAGGAACTTACCGAAGAGGATTGGAGTAAGGCCTTGCGGAGACAGATAGCGCAAGATTCGTGCCCTTTCGTGACCGTTGGCCGGCGAATCGGAGGCTTGGCGGCGGATTCGGGAGCTGGAGCGGTTCGTGCGGTGGCGGAGCGCAAACGAAGTCGGATGGGCTCCGGCGAGATGCGTGGGGTTCCCGTGGTGGCACTCTGCGAGCTCGAGCTTGGGAAGAAGTGGAATGGGGGAAATGAGCCGTTAAGAGTTGGATTTGCTCATTGGTCTTTATTTATAACCGTCCGGGTGGAAAGGCTTGGCCTAACGGTCGAGACCCGGGGAATGCGGAGTAATTGGTGATTTCGAAATTTGAAAGGCACATTTTATGCGCAGGCCAATATGATCCAGAGAAAAAGGAAGGGGAAATTGCCTTCCCTGTATCAGCGGTAGTTATCAAGAAGGATGTGGAGTCAGGGAGTTTCCTATTGAGATTTAAGTTTGAGAGATTAAGGAAGAACCTAAAAAGAAGAGCCGGGTTTTTACCTGGCTTCCTTGGCGCCAGTCTCGGCTATTCATAGACGCGCTGCGTCTTAATCTTCATGTGTTTGCATCTGATATTTCTGTAGGGAATAGCCAGCGCTTCGAAGAGTAAATCTTGGAAGCCCAAGCTATTCTGGGGACTACTGATGAGGGGATAGTAACTCGGTATGCCAACCCCAGGTGTAATCCGGCCCAAACGGCGTATGGATCAAATCCGGCTAAGGACGCAGAAGCTTCCGGAAGGCCCAGGGCTTGTAAGGATCGTAACCCGGATTGTGGGTTACGATAAGGAAAGCCAGGATACGTATGTAGAGTTCGAGTAGGACTCAAGGAGCGCTTTGTATGGCAAGCCAAAGGGGGTATGAGTACTATATAAACCAACCCCTAGGCTTCGCCTGAGAGAGATTCAAGTCATAACTGTAACACCTATTATCGAGTATCCAGTATAATCATATCGAGATCCGGCGAGTTGTGTTCCGGCTCTTAGATTGCTTTTCGCCATGTCTTCCTTCGAGCTAAACCCTCTCCCAAATACCTGTGTCGACTTGCCCCTAGATCAGTTACCCCCGGTAACATCTGCCGTGATTATCCCACGACACTACTGCCAATCATTAATCATGGGTAAGTCTCCTGATAGAAGAGTTCCTATATTACCATCCACTACAAGAAGAGGTACAACTCTGAACACCTCTGTTGCTCTTGATTCACCGTCTATTATGAGTAAGCTGCTTACACCACCACATACACATGATACACATGCTCCTTTTGCTGAATCTGAAAATGCTTCTGATACTTTTGATGATGCTTCTATTGTGCTTGATGAGAGTGGTTGTCTCGGTCCTTTTTTAGATGCTACTATTGCGAAAGCTAAAAATATTGCAAACACTGAAACTCCTGATAAAAATCCTGTTACTCCTGCTTTTTCACTTGAGTTTAGAGAGAACCCTAGTGATGATTTAGATGATGCTTATATTGAACTGAGTGATGATCTTATTGATGAAATACATGGTTTGAAGGATAAAGATGCTCCTATACGTCTTATCGAAAGTCGTGATGTTAGATATAAATTATCTCCTGATGATAAGTTTGCCACTTCTCCTATTTATATTAAGGATAAGGATTATGATTTATCTCTTGATTTATCTTATATATCTATTGTTGAGAAAGAACCTTTTTGTGGAACTGAAAATGAAAGTGCTATGAAACATATGAATGAGCTCTCCTATTTGAGTAGTTTATTCTCTGACGATCTTAAGAAACGTAGTTACTTTGTTGCTAAAATATTCCCTTTCTCTTTAAAGGATGAAGCTAAAACTTGGTTTAACAATTTGTCTCCTGGATCTATTGATAGTCCTATTGGTTGGTTAATGCTTTCTTTCAGAAATATTTTCCTGCTAGTGCTCAACATGCTGCTTTACAAAGTATGTTTAATTACAAGCAATTGGAAGAAGAGAAATTGCCTGTATCTTGGGCAAGGTTCTGTTCTTTAGTAAGGGCTACACCTGGGAATAAGCTAGAAGATAATAAAATTCTTGATATATTCTATAATGGACTAACTGTTGAATCTAGGACATACCTAGATAGTTGTGCTGGTTGTGTTTTCAGGCAAAGAACTCCAGAAGAAGCTGAGGAATTAATGGCTAAAATAAGCCAAAATCATGATGATTGGACTATGGTTGAGCCTGAACCGACCCCTACTCCAGTACCTACACCAACACCAACACCCAAGAAGAGGGGAATGATTGAATTAAATGATGAAGTGATGAGAGAAGCCAAGAAATCTCCTAAAGAGAGGGGTATTACATCTGAAGATGTGAAGAATCTTCCGCCTATAGAAGAATTATGTAAGCCAATCCCTCACTCACCATCCATTGAGGTAAACTCTCTCCATTATTTTGATAGTAGAGATATTCCCTATAGAAAACCTCCTGATCAATGCTTAGATGAATTTTATAACTAATTCATTAAGCAAGATAATTTTAATATGGGAGTGCAGAACCACCTTATGGAAAACTCTAGAGCTATTAATGATTTGCATGGTATTATAGAAAGAACCTCTAATGATGTTAAAATGCTTGTTAAACACTTTCAAATGGTTCAAACTCAAATTGATCAACTTGCTAAAGTGCAAAAAGATTTGCTAGTTAATGCTTCTAAAGAAAAACATGCTTATGAAATAAGAACCAGAAGTGGTATTGCTACACAAGATCCTTTATATCCCGAGGGACATCCTAAAAGAATTGAACAAGATTCTCAGAAAACTAATGATAATGTTATTCATACTAAGAAGAAAAAGAAGAAGAAACATAAAAATGCTGTAGAATCCTCTAAACTTGCTAAAGATCCTAATAGTATATCTATCTCTGATGCTAAAACTGAAAGTGGTAATGAAAAGAATGATGCTTCTGATAAAGAAAAACCTGTAGCTGAACCTGAAACGCAAACTAAAACTACAAAGTATACTAAGGAAGATTCCATTGCTAATAAACATGGTAATGAGAGAGAACCTTGGGTACAAAAACCAATGCCTTTCCCTGGTAAGAAACACAAATCTAAGGAAGAAGAACACTATAAAAAGTTTTGTGAATGGATGAAACCTTTGTTCTTGCAAATTCCTTTAACTGATGCTATTAAATTGCCTCCTTATGCAAAATATATGAAAGATATTGTCTCTAACAAAACGAAGATTCCTAATGAGGAAATTTCCACTATGCTTGCTAATTACTCTTTTAATGGCAAGGTTCTTGAGAAGCTTGGAGACCCTGCTATACCTACTATTCCCTGTTCTATTAAAAATAATTATGTTAGAACTGCTTTGTGTGATCTAGGAGCTGGAGTTAGCGTCATGCCTTTTACTCTCTATAAAAGACTCCTCCTAGAAAAATTGATACCAACTGATATATCTTTGCAAATGGCTGATAAGTCTACTGCTATTCATGTGAGAATGTTCCTGTTCAAGTTGCTAATAATTTCCTGATATTAACTGACTTTGTTGTGTTGGAAATGACTGAAGATGATAATATGTCTATTATTCTTGGAAGACCTTTTCTTAATACTGCAGGGGCTGTTATTGATTGCAATCAAGGCAAACTTACTTTTAATGTTAATGATAAAGAGCACACTGTTTATTTTCCCAAGAAAATTGATAGAAAATATGGCTTAAATTCCATTGAAAATGTTGAGACCATCAAGATTGGAGAATTTTATTGTCCTATTCCAAAGCCACCAAAAGAGTATGAAATTATTATGATTGGGACTATGCCTATCAAGGTTGAGGTAACATAATTATTTAGTGAGAAACAAAGTTTTGTTTCAGATAAAATTATTTTGGTAGCAAGACTTGATCACCCTTGTTAACAAAATGATTTTGAATGAAATGGAAAATATTTTCACTATGTTTTCACCTTCCCTATTATTGTTTTCACCATGTTTACTTCTGTTATCACATTATTAATTGACTTCAATCATGTTTTCCACCATCCTTATGCATGTTTTGTTGATGTTTTTACTCTGATTACTGAAGTTATGCATGTTTTCACCACCCATACTTTTGTTTTCACCACTACCACCTTTGTTTTGCTTGGATATTCTTTCATTGGAGTGTCTTAGAACCTCTGTAGTGCTGGTTTTGGTTTTGTTTTCCACGTTTTCACTTTCGTTTTCCCTTTTTTATTAATTATTAAAATTCTGGAAACACCTCAAAAATAAAGTTTCTCGAAAAATTCCAGAAAAATTATAATAATTTTTTAGGTAAAAAATGAGGCAGAAAGCGACCTGGGAGACCCTGGGGGGACCCTCCAGGAAGGCACACCCCAGGGTGGCGCGGCCAGCCCCCTGGTGGCGCCAGCACATGGTGTGGGCCCTGGCCCTCCACTTACTCTCTCCATTGCCAAAGTCTTCTCTCTCACCCCCAAAGCTGAAAACATTTCCTGGATCCCGTGTTCTTGTTGTTCTTCCTCTGGATTTTTGATCTCCTTCTTTAGCCCATCATTTGTGCTGATTTTTGTTGTGTTTGATCTCCGGTATGTGACTCCTCCGATGATCCAAGTAAAATTTTGTTTAGTGAAGTATTTCTTGAGTATTTTGCCATAGTAGGTGACAGCTTATGTGAGTTTGCATGCTTGATTTGAGTAGAAATAATATAGTTTTGATGTATGTTTAGCTCTCATATAAGTCCCTATGGTAGTTTCCACCTTATAGTTGCTTGAAATTAGTTTTTATGATGATTGTTGAAAAATTTCAGAGATGGATAGTTAAAACTTTGGTGAGATATTTAGGAGTGATGCTCCTAGAAGGACAAGTCCATCACGCTCGTCTACTTCAGCAAGGCCATCATATAATGAAGACGTTATTGCGTCAACTATTGATGATGCAGAAGATGATGGTATCATTCACCCATCTAGCTTTCCTTGTCGTACATTTTTAAGAAGTACAGGTCTTTTAGATGATTTTCTTATGCTTATTGAGAGAGTTGGTCTCACCAAATTTATGGAGGATGAAAGCCCTCAGTATGCCACGCTCACAAAAGCTTTTGTTAAGAGCTTTAAATTTCCGAACACTCAATATGGTCGAACTGTTCCATTCAAGTTATATAGTAGTCTCGTGTCTTTGTCCGTGGTGGAATTTTGTGCTATTACAGGTATCAAGGCCACCGGGACGGCAAGCAGGATTCAAGATAGACCAGCAGACCCCCAGGGGGTCTACCGAGAGATCACCAACTCATCCCATCGTGGGAAGATAAGGAACATTCAACTTCCTGCTCTTAGATACTTTACTTACTATATTCATACTAGTATTCTTGGTAGGGAGAACACTAGTAATGTTTCTAGTTATCACCTTGCTTTCATTGATGCTGCACTGAACCATAGCATGAAGTATAACCTTGGTGCACTTGTTGCACACCGCCTTGCCGCTGCTAGGCCTATTTTTGGTGGCATTATTGCTACACGTGTCGCAGCTGCTTTGCATGTTTCCATTGATCCTAATGATGAAATAATTTCTCCACATAGGCTTAACCTTGCTGCTATGAAATCCCATCAGTTTGTCACTTCTAACTCTATTAATGATCGTTTAATATATAGAGTTTTATATATGGATGGAGAAGAGCGGAAAATTACTTTGCCGCAGCCTGTGTTATTTAAGATTGACAGGTCACCATGGTCGCTCTACAAGGAGCAAGTCGATGAGCATCTGAGCACCATGGAGTTTTACCGGTAGCAGGAGAGGCGAGATGCGCCTCCCGAGGACCACAACACGAAGTACACTGGCGCATCCTCGAGCACATATCAGGGGGAGGCTTCCTCCTCGGCGTATTATAGTGGCGGCACCTCTTGGGACCCTTAGTGATTGATCTCCACTTAGGCCAAAAGCCTAAGCTTGGGGGGAGGTATACCAACATCACACTCATTTATATATCATGTTTCGTCGGTTCTTTGTATATCCATGTTTATCGTTTCTTTCGCTTGTTTTCGTTTCTGTTTGTTTCTTTCGTTTGTTTTCGTTTTCTTTCGCTTCTTTTGTTTTTATTGTTTTGTTTTCGCTTTCCAAAACAAAAAAAGACCAAAAAGATTTATGTTGTTTCTCTTTGTTTGCCTCTTTAGTTTCTTTATTTGGTTTGCTTTATCTTTTAGTTGCGTTTTAATATTCAAAAACCCAAAAATATTTTTGTTTGGTTTGTTTGTTTGTTTTCTTTTGTTCTTGTTTCATTTTGAAAAACCCAAAAAGATTTCTGCTTTGTTTGCTTGCTCTCTTTTTGTTCGTGCTTTAATTGAAAAACCCAAAAATATTTGTTGTTCTTCTTTGGTTTTGTAAAGTTTGTTGCGGAGTTGAACATTCGTCCGTGATTCCATTGGAGCTTGGTTTTCATTATATATTATTCGAGCCACAAGTGAAGAGCAATAATGACGATATACGAAAATTCAAGTTGTGGTGAGAGGCTAGTATGAACTCTATTTGATTTCATTTTTGTACATATATCCATCTATGTGAGCATGCTTAGTTTGTTCGTATAAGATATATGTGACTTAATGACTGCCTAATAGTTCGTGCTCTCTCATGTTTTGTTCCAATGTATTAATAGTGAATGACTTGTCATATAAATATTTGATCACATTGTTCTATTCATAGAAGGGTATGATATTGTGGTAGCCTCCTCTGATTGTTTCATTTGAATCGACTTGGCACATGCTCACACATGCTAAGACTGAAAACAAAAAGTCAATAAGCCTCGATGATTTATTTTGCCTACGAGTTGTAGTATCAATTTTATGCCTCGGTTAATTTTACTTTGTCGCAAACATGATTATGATAGTTGTTGCTCTCTTGATTGTCGCTCCCTGTCTATTTGCTAGCCTTCACCTGTACGGAGCTCTACTCGTGCATCAACTCCCAAAAACCAATGTTTGCCAAATGTGTCCACCATACCTACCTATACGTGGTATTTAACCGCCACTCCAAGTAAATTGCTCATGTGCTACCTTTAAATCCTACTAAAAATTATTCCTGTTTTGTGCCCCCGTTTTAGCTCATGAGGACGTAAATAGAGGATCTTTATCTCACTTGTTCATTGGATTTCACACCCTGGACTAGTGGCTTCATCTGCTTATCCAAATGATAGAAGATCTGGCAGCGGGGTGCCCAGCCCCAAATTAATACACACAAATTCTCTTCACTCTTGTTGCCCCTCATTTATCAGTCAAAGCATAATTGTGTAAACAAAAGAGAAAGAGGGATGACCTTCTACCCAGATGCGTCCTTCACATGGGAGCCGCTCTTGTGAATCCAGTTGACTTGTGACGTACTGTATTGTCTGTTTACCATTCACTGACATAAGCATACACCTCTCTCAAAATGTTTTCAATACCTCTGTTTAATAAAATAAAAATCTCTAGCACATGAGTGATCCATGCTTCCCTCTGAGAAGGGCCTTTCTTTTACTTTTATGTTGAGTCTCCGCCATATTCTTTGAGCACTTTCTTGAGAGCATAGTTATCATTCTTATTGTATTGTGTCTGTCCCAAAGTACGGTTGATTGTGATATAACTTTGATACTTGTATCTTTGATATCTTTACTTCTAGTCTTCCCTTGAACTTCAGAGTTGCCGTGACATTTATGTTTTGCCCCACATTTAAGGGCAAGCGAGATACCACTTTGTCAGATCCTATTATGAATATTTCAATCTTGCAAATAGTCATGCTTCATGTTGTTTATTATTAATATGTTGTTATCTTCTCATGGTTTGCATAGCTATTAAGTGTCAGTATCTTGCATGTATCTTACCATGCGCATAATTAAATATTTGATCACATAGTGAGTATATTTACATCATATTAAACAGATGTGTTCGTAAAAGTCTTTTATCGCACTCAGTTGTCACCAATGTTCAGGATATCGCTTATCGTTAACTTATCGGTCGGCCCGTGATAAGAGATATATCGTCTTATCGGCCGATAAATCGATTTTATCGGTCGACTATTTATCAGACATTTTTCTTATAAATTCCAAATTGTAGCACTAAAACATCTAAAATACGCTATAAAAATATATCACATCGGCACTAAAATCACTAAATTATGATATATAGATATACTTTATTCAATAATACTAAAAAAATCTATGATGGATGTCATTAATCGCATGTTCTAGTGATGAAAAATCGATATATCGGCCAATTTATCGGTATATCAACCGATAAATCGCTTGTAAGACCAATAAAATGGTCCGAATGATAAACTCCACTGAAATTCATTTATCTTATTGGTCACCACCCGATAAGCAATAAATCGGCCAATAAATCGGCATATCGGATGATATTTTGCGAACACTTAGGGGGAGTTGATACGTCGAAAACGTATCTCCTTTTCCGAACACTTTTCTTATTGTTTTCCTCTAAACTTGTTTGTTTTGGATACAACTAACATGGACTAACGTTGTTTTCAGCAGAATTACTTTGGTGTCTCGTTTTTATGCAGAAAAATCAACTTTCAGGAAAATGCCCTGAAAAGAGCCCATTGATTTTTTCACCCCGGAAGACCCCAGGAGCCAGAAGGGGGCCAGGAGAGGGGCCACAGGGTGGCCACACCCCCCTAGCGCGGGTCCCCCTGGCCGCGCCAGCATAGGGTGTGGGCCCCTCAGGACCCCCCTGCACCGTCCTCCTCGTCACCTGCCGCCGCATGTTTCTGTTGTCGCCGGTCTCCTCTCCGGCCTCCGTCCGTGACGCTCGCCAGGTGCTTGGTGGAATGTCCTCAAGAGGAATGGTGCCTCGCGGTCACCCATTCATGCCAATGCCCTGTTGTCACGGTCAAGGCGTTCGTGTCCGGCGAATTTTCCGCAACTTCGTGGGCCCGTTGGTGATGTTGCACCGTGTGTGTGTTGCCGGTTTATCCCCATGTTCCGCCGCCAAGTTCTATGGGTATGATGGAAACTACGACGCCATGTCCGCCGTCATCTTCCGTTGCACCAATGTTTGTTTGTGTTGGCCACCTTCATGCGCGCCCACGGCCTCAAAGACCGGAGATGCCAAGAACCTCCTCGACAAGTACACCGACACCGTGAACCCCATCAACCCCGAAGATGTCGGATGTGACGGATACGTGGACCGCCAAGTTCGCCATCGACCCAAATGAACATGAACGACTACGTCGACTATTTCCGCTACAACGACTAATATGACTACTTTATCTACGATGCAAATACCCTGGCTTCGACTACATCCTCTATGTCCACTACTTCCTCTACACATCGAAGACACCGACGTTGAATCCGCGGACCCTCCTTCCAACGTTCGAACCCAAACCCAAACCCTAACCTATATGCCTATTTTCTAAATGTCATCTATGTTGTTCATATCAATTCATTCATGTGTTGCATTGCATCTTGTGGGTGCGGGTAATAGTAATATCATCTAATAATCCAATATGGAATGATTTGGGGTAACTAAATATCATCCCGATTCCATTTAAATTGTGTAGCTCGTCTATACCTTGTCTCTCCATGTTAAACAACATTTAATGTTGAGGGCATAGATAAATAACTTGAACCATCTATCTAATTGCTCGGACTTCGGTTCTTCTTATATTATTAAGTTGCATATTTCTTCTGCATTGTAACACCTGGGGTGTTACCCTTAGTAGAAAGTGTTTGTTTCCTTTTGCTTTGCATCACATGCATCACATTAAGCATTGCATTCTGTTTTCAAAACAACTCAAAATTCAAAACCACTTTAAACTTTCACACATGTCCAAATTTTTCAATTCAAAAATTGCAACCAAACAACTCCAATTGTTTCCAATAGTTTGAAGTTATTTAAATTGCTTACTCACTAAAAATTCCTTTTTATCAAACACCCTAATGGAAAATTAAATTCCAAATCAAATCATAATTGACATGATTCAAATTGTGGTTTAAACATTAAAATTCTTGCCAACTATTAAATTCAATAATGTTTGCAAAATTGCTTGAGCTTATTAAATAGAATTTGTTTATTTCCAAAATTCCCAAACCAAACCTTATTTGAAATTCAACTAACCACTTAAACTCAAACTAATATTTCAAATTTTGAAATCATTAACTAACCTTGCTTTTAATTACTGTTTTGCAATTAATAAAAATTATTCACCCTCAAACCCTAATTGAAAAATTCAACTAACAATTTTAAATCAAATTAAAATTTTCAAACCTGTGAAAATAATGATTAACATTTGCTTGTATTTTTCTGTTTTGAAAATTAACACAAATAATTCATAAAAGAAAACCCTAACCCCCCCCCCCAAATTCTATTCATATTCCTCTTTCAACCTTTACAAAAAAAAAGAGAAAAGGGAAAAGAAATCCAAAGGAGAGGGAGGCAGCCCACCCCATCCTCTTTCCCCCCCCAAGCCCATTTTTTTTCTTCTGGCCCATACCCTTTCAGGTTGTCTTCTTCCTCCCTGTGATGTCACTGCTGTACGACAGCAGCAACACCACACGATCGTCTGCCCCCTCCACCGATGGCTTGCCGTACCAAGCCCTTTCCCCCATAAGACCACCTCCCCCCTCTGCCCTGCCCTAGACCCCCTCTCCTCTCGCCCTAGCGCCGCCATGTCCTCCTTCTTCCCCCCCCCCCCGAGTTCTTCTGTTGCTGAACCATGCCGTGCATCACCACCACTGCCTCCACCTAGCCCCGATCGCCACGGCCACCTCGAGGATCATCCGGTAGGGGGAATGGAACCGCGCGATTCCGTCCACCTCCCCGTCCCCTCGACGCTTGCTGGGAGCAGCCGTGGTGGCCGCGCCGTCGCCAGAATCCCCCCTCCGTTTCTGCTTCAGTTACTGAACGACGTCGAGCACCCCGGTGAGCCCTCTGCTCCTCCTCCCCTCTGCTTCCTTGGCGCACACGCTCACGAGGCCCGCACCATCAACCCACCTGCGCCTCGCTGCCCGCACCATCCCCACGTCCACGCCGCAAACGTTGCGCTGACTCCGACCGCCGCAGTTGCAGGTAACTGAAACTGTCGAGTTTCAGTTAACAGTCGCTGCGATTCCTTTTCCTCCGTCAGAAACGAATACAACCACAACGAGCAGAGCAGCCCAGTGGCAAGGGCGCTGCGCACGCTTCCGCGAGGGCAGCGGATCGAACCCCGCGTGGCGCAAGCCTTTTTCCTTTTATTTCCGCGCTGAACACTGGGTCCCACCCGTCAGTGCCTCTACGTGCCACCTACGTTTCCCCGTGCCTCGTCAGCTGCCATGTGGCGCAGGTCCCCCCCGTCAGCTGCGGTGGCTGGATCTGGCCACGGTGAGAAAAGTCCCAGATCCATATATGGACCTGGACTTTGCACCGAGGCCCCTGGCCTTACCGTTTTTACACCGGAGCCCCTCTCTACTGTTTTTTCCTCACAACCACATCCCTGTCTTTTGCAAAATAAACCCTAAACTTCAAATGCTCATAATTTTCAAACCACAAACCCAAATGACACAAACTTTGTATGTATTCCAATCAAAATTTCATGAACTTTTCAAATATAACATTTGTTTCTGTTTTTGCACATTTCAAATTGCTTCAAATTTCAAATTCAAACAAATCCTTTTAAATTTGGTTAATTCCATAAATAATTCATACTTAATCCAAATAACATAAATAAAATATGTTTCCCAACCAAAATTTCATGCTCTTTCCAAATATAACATTTGTATTCTGTTTTGAATAATTTAAATTGCTGAAAACAACTGTTTCTTATTTAATGCAATTTAAATTGCCAACTTCATAACTAATTCAATATTAATTCAAATAACACAAGTAAAATATGTTTTCCATGCCAAATTGAACCACCTTTTCAAATATAAACTTTGTTTCCTGTTTTGAATAATTAAAAGTGGTTAAATAATTTAAACCTTGTTTAAATCATTTAAAATTGCTAAATTCATAACTTGCTCAAATTAAATTATTTCTGAAAATGTAAAATATGTTTTCAAACCAGAAAAACATAACCTTTTCAAATATGAATTTGAATTTATGTTTTGAACAAATAAAATCCAAATAATATTTAAACTTGAATTAAATTCAATTAAAACTTGTTTAATTCATAATTAAATCATTGTAACTCCTTTTCCAATAATTGAAACATGTAATCCACCTAAAATTTTGTGTTCTAATCAAATATGATCTTTGTTATCTATTTTGAACAATTAAACTTGATGAAAACCACAAATGTTTGTGTGACACCCTTTAAGAAACCAAAATTCCTAAACTTAATAAGTGAATTTCAAAATGGGTAAACCTTATTTCCAATTGGTTCTATTGTTGTTATTTTGTTGTTTTCCTCATCCATGCATCATGCTAATCCACTTTCACCTATTGGTTAGTTGTAAAACAATTGTTTCAACCATAATTCATGGGCTTTCCATATGCAATCCAAATTGCCTATGGGTCCATTTAAACCTGTTTATCATGTCCACTAGTTTATTCTGATGCATCCTTAAACTTGTCATGCATCCATATCTTGATCATGCTGGATCTTTTGCCGTAGTAGTAATTGTTGCATCCGGTGTTTGTTCGAGGTTCGTTGCTTCTTCGCGGATAGGACGTTGAGATGATGTGAGCAACGACAAGTTCTTCGGATGTACCTCTACTTGCTGGATTCCAGGCAAGTATACTCACTTGCTGCCAAATGGCTGCCTTTCATCACTTGTTACTGATTCTTTCCGTTGTTCTTATTCTGGCCTGTTGGTTCGATGCTTGTGTCTCGATCCTATTATATGTTTACCTTGCAGCCATGATATAGCCTTTTCCTTCCACTTCCTATTAACTGTTGTTTGTTTACCTTGTTGGCCCTCGTGTCGTAGTTGCATGCTTAGTGTTGTTTGCGCTCAAGTCTTGTTGTCCGTCTTATCACCTGTTTACTTGATAGTTGGGTTTCAATTCAATCAACAACATGTTAATGTTTTGGGTAATAATAATTTGATGATAAGGCACCGGCAGGAGGCCCGGAGTGGTTTTGAAGCCTGCTAGTGTCGACCCTAATTAGGAAAAGGGTCTTGTCTACTGATCCATGATGAGCGCACTAACTGCATGTGGGAAGCGAGTATGGGCGCCCCCTCAATTTGACTCGATTCGCATCTCATCCAAATCACCACACTTAGTTCGGGCTTTCCATTTGATGCACGCATATGCAGGTACGAACCCTTGGCGCCAGGGTGGAACTTTTGTAGTCGGCATTTAGGGCGGCGTGGTCTTCCAGTGATATGAGGGTCCCCTTTTCTTCGTGGGGCTCGATTAGCCGCGCACGCACAGCACGTGGTGCTTTGGGCTTGATGCGAAGCAGAGTTGGGTTGTGTTGAGTACCTCGCTTGGTGGGTTGATCCCCCGTCTGGCGGGTTATTCTTACGTGTACGGCCAAATTGGTGCACCCCTGCAGGGTTAAATCTTCTCGAGAAGCCATGTTTTCCGCGGTTATGGTTGACTTGGTGAAAGTACTGGCTAACAAGTACTCAGAACAACTTACACCTAACTAATGATAACTTGACTAGTAATAGCCTAATTGACACAATAACTTGATCCATCCTTAATCCAACAGTGTGAGTTATCCTTGGGTTGCTTCCTTAGTAGGGGGTAACATTGGATGGGTTTGTTTGGTGAGTAGTTGTAGTTGGTTTCGATACGCTATCTTATCCCCCTCTTTTAGCCGGAAGTGGTTTCGAGTCTCTGTAGTCAGTTAGTGCAGCCCGCTGCCGCTTATTTGCAATAATCCCTTCCTTCCCGTTGATCCCAAAGTATTTGTATCTTGTGATGACTGGCTACGCCGGTATCTTGTGAGTATGGTTTATCCACTTGCCAGTACTTAACCGTACTGACCCACGAATCTTTTTCGTGGCTGCATATTCAATATTGCAGTCAACAGGTTTGAAGTCTGACGACGTTAGCTTGGGAATCCCTCCGGCTTGGCCTGGGCAGGGATTGGACGCTCTCGGTTATCTTCAGGACTCTTAGTCCAATTTGCATCTTGTCCGTAGTCGGACGCTATGTTGTTTCTTTCGCTGTTATTTGGATCTTTGTATTGTATCAGTTGTATCCCTGACTCGTTTGAGTCATCTTGTAAATCTCTTTTCTGTTGTTGTTGTGGATTAATCGTGAACTGTTGTAATGTTATCACAAGTGGCAACCTGGAATCGGTTATTATGTGGATTTTGGCGGGAATGCTGAAATCTGCACAGTGCCCGATCTCGGGGCGTCACAAATGGTATCAGAGCCTTGGTTCCGATTCCCGAGATTGTTTCGATACGAATGGTTATCGAAGCAACGGGTCCGCAAAGCCTGTAGGATAACCTCGCTAACGGTCGTGTTTCTAGAGTGTCAAAAACTATTTCTGCTAAACTATTTTGGAAAAACATCTCACTAGGATTCTTGTTTTCTCCTTATCTCTATTCTATTTTCCCCTCCCATTTTATTTGTTTTGGAGTCTCCCCCCTTGTCTATCTTTCAAAGTGTTAGGATCCTACGTGGGTGAACGTTTTCTGAGCCGTTAACCTAATAGGTTCGATCATCGGAAGATTCCTGGTGGAAGAACATCGTCATCAGCCCGAGCAAGAATCCCTTGTTAGTGGTGTCGAGGAGATCAGCTGAAAGCATGAAGAATCGATAGTCGAACTTCTTTCCCCTCCCGGGTTAGCAGGTGGATTGCGAGGGCGCAATCCCTTGTTAGTGGTGTCGTCTGTAACACCTGGGGTGTTACCCTTAGTAGAAAGTGTTTGTTTCCTTTTGCTTTGCATCACATGCATCACATTAAGCATTGCATTCTGTTTTCAAAACAACTCAAAATTCAAAACCACTTTAAACTTTCACACATGTCCAAATTTTTCAATTCAAAAATTGCAACCAAACAACTCCAATTGTTTCCAATAGTTTGAAGTTATTTAAATTGCTTACTCACTAAAAATTCCTTTTTATCAAACACCCTAATGGCAAATTAAATTCCAAATCAAATCATAATTGACATGATTCAAATTGTGGTTTAAACATTAAAATTCTTGCCAACTATTAAATTCAATAATGTTTGCAAAATTGCTTGAGCTTATTAAATAGAATTTGTTTATTTCCAAAATTCCCAAACGAAACCTTATTTGAAATTCAACTAACCACTTAAACTCAAACTAATATTTCAAATTTTGAAATCATTAACTAACCTTTCTTTTAATTATTGTTTTGCAATTAATAAAAATTATTCACCCTCAAACCCTAATTGAAAAATTCAACCAACAATTTTAAATCAAATTAAAATTTTCAAACCTGTGAAAATAATGATTAACATTTGCTTGTATTTTTCTGTTTTGAAAATTAACACAAATAATTCATAAAAGAAAACCCTAAACCCCCCCCCCCCCCAATTCTATTCATATTCCTCTTTCAACCTTTACAAAAAAAAGAGAAAAGGGAAAAGAAATCCAAAGGAGAGGGAGGCAGCCCACCCCATCCTCTTTTCCCCCCAAGCCCATATTTGTTTCTTCTGGCCCATACCCTTTCAGGTTGTCTTCTTCCTCCCTGTGATGTCACTGCTGTACGACAACAGCAACACCACACGATCGTCTGCCCCCCTCCACCGATGGCTTGCCGTACCAAGCCCTTTCCCCCATAAGACCACCTCCCCCCTCTGCCTAGCCCTAGACCCCCTCTCCTCTCGCCCTAGCGCCGCCAAGTCCTCCTTCTTCCCCCCCCCCCCCCGAGTTCTTCTGTTGCTAGCCCCGATCGCCACGGCCACCTCGAGGATCATCCGGTAGGGGGAATGGAACCGCGGCGATTCCGTCCACCTCCCCGTCCCCTCGACGCTTGCTGGGAGCAGCCGTGGTGGCCGCGCCGTCGCCGGAATCCCCCCTCCGTTTCTGCTTCAGTTACTGAACGACGTCGAGCACCCCGGTGAGCCCTCTGCTCCTCCTCCCCTCTGCTTCCTTGGCGCACACGCTCACGAGGCCCGCACCATCAACCCACCTGCGCCTCGCTGCCCGCACCATCCCCACGTCCACGCCGCAAACGTTGCGCTGACTCCGACCGCCGCAGTTGCAGGTAACTGAAACTGTCGAGTTTCAGTTAACAGTCGCTGCGATTCCTTTTCCTCCGTCAGAAACGAATACAACCACAACGAGCAGAGCAGCCCAGTGGCAAGGGCGCTGCGCACGCTTCCGCGAGGGCAGCGGATCGAACCCCGCGCGGCGCAAGCCTTTTTCCTTTTATTTCCGCGCTGAACACTGGGTCCCACCCGTCAGTGCCTCTACGTGCCACCTACGTTTCCCCGTGCCTCGTCAGCTGCCATGTGGCGC
The DNA here is from genome assembly GCA_028641055.1 of Alopecurus myosuroides. Lineage (NCBI taxonomy): Eukaryota > Viridiplantae > Streptophyta > Magnoliopsida > Poales > Poaceae > Alopecurus > Alopecurus myosuroides. Next base: position 369,521,230 of record CM054059.1, read on the forward strand.
AGGTCCCCCCCGTCAGCTGCGGTGGCTGGATCTGGCCACGGTGAGAAAAGTCCCAGATCCATATATGGACCTGGACTTTGCACCGAGGCCCCTGGCCTTACCGTTTTTACACCGGAGCCCCTCTCTACTGTTTTTTCCTCACAACCACATCCCTTTCTTTTGCAAAATAAACCCTAAACTTCAAATGCTCATAATTTTCAAACCACAAACCCAAATGACACAAACTTTGTATGTATTCCAATCAAAATTTCATGAACTTTTCAAATATAACATTTGTTTCTGTTTTTGCACATTTCAAATTGCTTCAAATTTCAAATTCAAACAAATCCTTTTAAATTTGGTTAATTCCATAAATAATTCATACTTAATCCAAATAACATAAATAAAATATGTTTCCCAACCAAAATTTCATGCTCTTTCCAAATATAACATTTGTATTCTGTTTTGAATAATTTAAATTGCTGAAAACAACTGTTTCTTATTTAATGCAATTTAAATTGCCAACTTCATAACTAATTCAATATTAATTCAAATAACACAAGTAAAATATGTTTTCCATGCCAAATTGAACCACCTTTTCAAATATAAACTTTGTTTCCTGTTTTGAATAATTAAAAGTGGTTAAATAATTTAAACCTTGTTTAAATCATTTAAAATTGCTAAATTCATAACTTGCTCAAATTAAATTATTTCTGAACATGTAAAATATGTTTTCAAACCAGAAAAACATAACCTTTTCAAATATGAATTTGAATTTATGTTTTGAACAAATAAAATCCAAATAATATTCAAACTTGAATTAAATTCAATTAAAACTTGTTTAATTCATAATTAAATCATTGTAACTCCTTTTCCAATAATTGAAACATGTAATCCACCTAAAATTTTGTGTTCTAATCAAATATGATCTTTGTTATCTATTTTGAACAATTAAACTTGATGAAAACCACAAATGTTTGTGTGACACCCTTTAAGAAACCAAAATTCCTAAACTTAATAAGTGAATTTCAAAATGGGTAAACCTTATTTCCAATTGGTTCTATTGTTGTTATTTTGTTGTTTTCCTCATCCATGCATCATGCTAATCCACTTTCACCTATTGGTTAGTTGTAAAACAATTGTTTCAACCATAATTCATGGGCTTTCCATATGCAATCCAAATTACCTATGGGTCCATTTAAACCTGTTTATCATGTCCACTAGTTTATTCTGATGCATCCTTAAACTTGTCATGCATCCATATCTTGATCATGCTGGATCTTTTGCCGTAGTAGTAATTGTTGCATCCGGTGTTTGTTCGAGGTTCGTTGCTTCTTCGTGGATAGGACGTTGAGATGATGTGAGCAACGACAAGTTCTTCGGATGTACCTCTACTTGCTGGATTCCAGGCAAGTATACTCACTTGCTGCCAAATGGCTGCCTTTCATCACTTGTTACCGATTCTTTCCGTTGTTCTTATTCTGGCCTGTTGGTTCGATGCTTGTGTCTCGATCCTATTATATGTTTACCTTGCAGCCATGATATAGCCTTTTCCTTCCACTTCCTATTAACTGTTGTTTGTTTACCTTGTTGGCCCTTGTGTCGTAGTTGCATGCTTAGTGTTGTTTGCGCTCAAGTCTTGTTGTCCGTCTTATCACCTGTTTAGTTGATAGTTGGGTTTCAATTCAATCAACAACATGTTAATGTTTTGGGTAATAATAATTTGATGATAAGGCACTGGCAGGAGGCCTGGCGTGGTTTTGAAGCCTGCTAGTGTCGACCCTAATTAGGAAAAGGGTCTTGTCTACTGATCCATGATGAGCGCACTAACCGCATGTGGGAAGCGAGTATGGGCGCCCCCCTCAATTTGACTTGATTCGCATCTCGTCCAAATCACCACACTTAGTTCGGGATTTCCATTTGATGCACGCATATGCAGGTACGAACCCTTGGCGCCAGGGTGGAACTTTTGTAGTCGGCATTTAGGGCGGCGTGGTCTTCCAGTGATATGAGGGTCCCCTTTTCTTCGTGGGGCTCGATTAGCCGCGCACGCACATCACGTGGTGCTTTGGGCTTGATGCGAAGCAGAGTTGGGTTGTGTTGAGTACCTCGCTTGGTGGGTTGATCCCCCGTCTGGCCGGTTATTCTTACGTGTACGGCCAAATTGGTGCACCCCTGCAGGGTTAAATCTTCTCGAGAAGCCGTGTTTTCCGCGGTTATGGTTGACTTGGTGAAAGTACTGGCTAACAAGTACTCAGAACAACTTACACCTAACTAATGATAACTTGACTAGTAATAGCCTTATTGACACAATAACTTGATCCATCCTTAATCCAACAGTGTGAGTTATCCTTGGGTTGCTTCCTTAGTAGGGGGTAACCTTGGATGGGTTTGTTTGGTGAGTAGTTGTAGTTGGTTTCGATACGCTATCTTATCCCCCTCTTTTAGCCGGAAGTGGTTTCGAGTCTCTGTAGTCAGTTAGTGCAGCCCGCTGCCGCTTATTTGCAATAATCCCTTCCTTCCCGTTGATCCCAAAGTATTTGTATCTTGTGATGACTGGCTACGCCGGTATCTTGTGAGTATGGTTTATCCACTTGCCAGTACTTAACCGTACTGACCCACGAATCTTTTTCGTGGCTGCATATTCAATATTGCAGTCAACAGGTTTGAAGTCTGACGACGTTAGCTTGGGAATCCCTCCGGCTTGGCCTGGGCAGGGATTGGACGCTCTCGGTTATCTTCAGGACTCTTAGTCCAATTTGCATCTTGTCCGTAGTCGGACGCTATGTTGTTTCTTCCGCTGTTATTTGGATCTTTGTATTGTATCAGTTGTATCCCTGACTCGTTTGAGTCATCTTGTAAATCTCTTTTCTGTTGTGGTTGTGGATTAATCGTGAACTGTTGTAATGTTATCACAAGTGGCAACCTGGAATCGGTTATTATGTGGATTTTGGCGGGAATGCTGAAATCTGCACAGTGCCCGATCTCGGGGCGTCACATGCATCTCGCATGTCATTCATGTAAATTAGGAGCATGCCGGATCTTATATCGTAGTAGTAATTGTTGCATATCGGTGTTTCTTCCAGTACTTTGCTTCTTCGCGGATAGGACATTGAGATGATGTGAGCATCGACAAGTTCTGCTACCTCTACCAGTTGGATTCCAGGCAAGCTTTACTCACTTGATATCGATGTTTGAACATTCATCATTGCTACCTACGCTTGTCGTTGTCTATTATGCTAGCCTTGTATTAAGATTCTTGGTTGCAATCCCATCCACATATTTATCTTGCAGCCACAACATAACTTTCTCTCCACATCCTATTACCTTGTTATTTGTTTACTTTGTTGGTCTTGCGAGTCGTAGTGCCTGCTTAACTTCTTAGGCGAGTTTGGTTTCTTGTCACCTAACTAGTATGATAGATTGGTTCAACTTAATTAAAATGATCTTAATGCTTGGGGTAATAATAATTTTGAATTCGAGATAAGACACTGGCGGGAGGCCCGTTGAGGCTTTGGGTCCCTCTAGTGTCGCCTTAGGAAAAGGTTCATGTCCGATGATCCAAGAATGAGCGCGCTAACCACATTGTGGGAGGTATGGGACTCCCCGCAACCTATTAGCCCCGCTGCACTCTTTTCCAAGATGCCACAACGTAGTTAGGGCTTTCCATTTGGGTACGTACATCAACAGTTCTGCAGGTGCAACGGAAACAATGTTGAGGATGATGATGGTATGTTACCCATGTGCGTACAATTATATAGGTTTCCACGGTATGACGTGAAGCGGACAGTTCCAGTTGGTTTGATCCGCTTTGAAGTATCGGCCGGACTCTCGATGCGGTTCCAACCTACCTAGGTGGCTCCCTGGACTTGTTTGTGGTGAGGTGAAGTGTTGATCCGACAGTCTCGCGACAGTTCGGTGCTTGTGGCTACAGTAGTGCATCCCTGTAGGGTTATTTTTTTTTCGAAAAGGCGTATCGTCCGCGCTTATGTGACAATCTTGGAGAAAGTGCTGGCTAACAAGAGTCAGACAATTTACACCTAATGATAATTGTTAACCTGTGCGATAACGAGACTACTATTTCAACATGTGTGAGTTTTCCTCATGTTACCTCTTGGGATTGATTGAGGGGGTTAATCCTGGATGAGTATTGTTTTTGGTGAGCAGTTATAGTTGGTTTCGTCGCGCTCTCTCACCCCTTTCTAATAGACGGAAGTTAGTGTGTCTCTATAAGTTGTTAGCTCAGCTTGCCGCTTCAACCACTAAGCCCTTTTCCTAGAATTCAAAGCATTGATAGCTCGTGAAGTGTTTGGCATACTTACTAGTTTGCATATCTTGCCAGTACTTTACCGTATTGATCCTTTCGGGGCTGCATATTCCAAAATGCAGTCAACAGGTTTGAAGTCTGATGCCGTTAGCTTGGAAATCCCTCTGGCTTGGTCTGGGCAAGGATTGGACGCCATCGTTTATCTTTAGGACTCTTAGTCCAATTTGTATCTTATCCGTAGTTGGATTCTGTTTGGTTTCCGTTGTTATTTGGATTTTTTGTATTGTATCAGTTGTATTCTTGACTCGTCGGAGTCGTGTTGTATGTATCTTCTATTGTTGTTGCGGATTATTCGTGAACTGTTGTAATGTTACAAAAAGTTGACAACTCGTGATTTGATATTATGCGGATTTCGACGGGAACACTAAAATCCCCATAGTTCTCGATCCAGGGGCGTCACAAAACCGAATTAGAAGAGGCTCTAATTCAATTAGAGGGATCTAATTAGAAGCTCTAATTAGACACTATAATTCTACTAGAGAGAGGGGGCTTTAGATCCAATTGTGTGTTTTGCTTTGAGCTTTGTGTTCCTTTATATACTTGGAGGGGAAGACTTGCTAAAGGGGAGGGAGGAGTCGTAGTTGAGCTAGGAGGGGCTATCCGCACCAAGGAGGTGGCCGCACCCCTTTCCTAGCCCAACTTGGATTGGTCCCCACCTCCCTCTTTCCTTTTTCATTTTTCTCTTTTTTTCTCTCCAATAAATTTAGGAAAATACTGGGATAATAAATACCAATATATAATGCCACTGGGGCCTAACCGACAGCTCCTAAAATTAGGCTGCGGCCCTGAGCGGCATTGCTGCCCCCCTTCGGTACTTCCCTCCTTCTCGGTTTTTGCCCGAAACTATTCCAGAACCTTATGAACCCAATAGATAAAATCATCAATATTATTTAGCGATGTTAGAACCATATTTCTAACTTCCCGGGACATATCACGTCCTCCTTTATCTCTCATATAAATTATGCCATACACCGGCATAATTTGTTCTTTATAGTAACTTCCTCGAAACCACTCTGATTGACACCGGACTTGTTTATGTGACATCGTATCAACATCGAACATTCAAAAAACAATATCAACATATTAATTATCTTGATGATACATTGGCATGGCTTAAGCGTGTGACCCGTAAAGACTCGATAACACACAAACATGTTTGGAAACTTACTGAACAATAACCAACAAAGGGACCGTGGACGCTCATGATGGCTCATGTGTGTTCACGAAGAACGACGGAATCTTATAAATTACTCATTGCACTTATTCACTTAACTTCATGATACCAACGATATCACGAGTTGAGATTATGTGATCTTGTCTCATCAAACTCTTTGGTCATAACCATGGAAAAATAGCGCGCTAGAGCGCCGCTAATTAAGCGTTTTGCCTCCACTTAGAGTGTAAGCGAGATTTAGCATACCCTTAAGCGCGCTTTGATTCTTTGAAAAAATCTATGATTTCTTACATAGAACATATTGGGGAAGTCGCGTGTTCCCGAGAAAAAGCCCTGTGTCGCCCCTGCCCCATGCAACCCGGGATCCGTCGCCGCCACCACCACTAGGGCCACCTCCTTCTCCTCTCCTTCTATGTGCCGTCATTTGAGGGCGCTCTTAATAAAGGTCGTGCAGCCGACGGAGGTGGCGTAGGATATTCTCGCGGCGACGACGAGATTTTGGGCTACAGATCTCATCGCAGTCGGCGGCACGCTGGTGCACGCAGGGTCGGCAGCATCCAAGCGTGTGGCGGCGGAACTTGGCGAGTGGAGGCGGAATGTTCATGTTGAACCTCCAGTTAGGGTTGGGATGTCCTTGCACCCCAATCTGACGCGACTCTGGGGGAAACCTCATATCTCTTTGGGATCGAACGATGGGGGCGCTTTTTGTCGGGGGGTTACCCCCGAGTAGGGGTAAGGCAAGTGCTAAAGTCAAGGTCAAAGGTGCTGTTTGACCGGGTAGATGGCTATCCGGTACCTGCTACCCGGTAGGTTTCTATCCGGCCGTACCAGCCAATGGCCAAGAGGAGAAATCAAGCAAGTTATATTCGTCCGAGTAGAGGAGTTGGTCCGAGTAGAAGGAGTGCTTTCCTACTCGGGCCAGAAGTCAATGGAGCCGTTCTGACAAGGGATCCCGCGTATCCTGCGTCCGTACCGGCGTGCGGTTCAACTTACGGAGCGCGTGATTATCCGCGCTACGGCGTGGCTACAGTGCGGTAGGCGCCTGTCAAGTCCTGTCACTGATAGAGGGGACAGGACAGGGCTAGGGGCCTACCCTATCTCACTGACATTGTGGACAGGTTCCATCTCCGAACGGCGCGAAGACTTACGGCGCCCGCGTCAGCGAGAAGCCGGAGGCGTGCTCTGTTCTGCAGTGCTCCTGTCCCATCAGTCGTACCTTATAGTCTTATTCTATTTGGCCGGGTGTCGTGGTGGTGTCACGGCAGATGCCATGGGATGGCTAAAGATGTGGGGACGAAGGACGCTGGAGGTGCTCGGGGAGGGATCACGCGACGAGTAGCCGCGTGAGGTAAGAACAACACACTGCAAACAACACGATCTACCCAGGTTCAGGGCCCTCGTGAGGAGGTAAAACCCCTACTCCTGCCTCTCTGTATGTATTATGATGTTTCTCCGAGTAGCCACAGAACAAATGATATCGCTACCGAGTAGCCACTCTCCTCTCTCCGAGTAGAGCTAGGTCAAGAACTTTAGGGTTCTAGGGTTTATGCGTGACCCAGTATGCGACCGATCCTCACGCAGGAGGCGGCGGGGCACCTTATATACCCGGTGCCCAACCGGATACGTCCAAATCTAGACAAGTGTCGACATAGTGTGCACACCGTCCTTCTTCCGGGTTCCCGCTGACAGCTTTGGTTCCTAACCTTGGCTTCATCTGGAAAGTCGTTGGGCAAAACTAGGGGACAGACTGGTATCACTGTACCTAAGCACAGAGTAGGCCCCCCTTATCCTGCCACGGCCTGCTTCCATGTTGTCACTGTCAGGCAGGCCGGTCCCAGATGAACAGTAGTTCGAATGCTGCCAAGTACGGACCCAGGATACGCGGGATCCTGTGTCAGAACGGCTCCTTTGACTTTCTGGCCCGAGTAGGTTCCCGCCAATTGTTCCCGTCAATTGTACTCGGACCAACTCCTCTACTCGAAAGGATAGAACTTGATTGATATCTCCTTCTGGTCATCTTGAGGTGAGACCGAGTAGCAGTCGACCGGGTAGCGAGTACCGGGTAGTCGGCTACTCGACCAAACCTCTCTTCTGTAAGACGCCTTTACCACTTGCCTTTACCCTACTCGGGGGTAACCCCCCGACAGCAGTCCCCGAAGCTGGTTGAGTCTTGCGAACTTGTTCACTAGGCTCTGCCAGCTTAAAACCAATCTTTGCAACTCAGCCCTTGAACCTCAAGATGCCGAGTAAAAGACCTCCGAGTAGTATTCCGTAGATTACTTTGAGTTTCTTGTCTTCCGAGTAACACCAGCCTTCTATTCGGCAACCGAGTAAAAAGACTTAGAGAATTTGTCCTTTGGCATCTCTGCAGCGCAGAGCACCATCCAGCCGTCCGTGCCGCAACCGGACGCGTGTCAAGCATCCACAACCCTGTCGTTTCGCTGCCCACGACACATCGTGCCACGCGCCCAGTTTTCACGGGGCGGGCCCACCGGCTCGTTATGTCCCATCAATCGTAATAATAGGCCACGATCTGATCGTGGGATCTAGTGTGGCCGTTACGCGCGCGTCCCGCGCTTACGTGCGTTTCTATTCGGCCACAGGCCCCACCACACAGCAATCATGGCCACGATTGATCCCACTACGCCGATGGTAACGGTAAACTCGCGGAGAGGGTATAAATACCCCCGCCGGTAACTTCCTTTTCCCCTTCCCTTGCACTATTCCTCTTTCGCCCTCTGCTTTCCTCCGCCACCGAGCTCTCCGCCGCCGCGCAAGCTTTCGCGCCGCCGCAGACTCAATTCGCCCAACCAACTTCGTCCAATTTCTTTCACTCCTCCTACTCGCAACGATGGCTAAAGCCGGCTGGGCGGGCTCAATCGTCACCACTGAAGATTTCGCCTGGCTCGTGAACACCAGGAGAGTTCCTCCCGGCGTGGAGTGCCGGGCGCCTGACGACGAACTCGTGCCAACCCCACGGGAGGGTGAGCGCGTCGTGTTCATGTCGCATTTCGAGCGCGGCTTCGGACTGCCGGCCTCCGATTTTCTTCGTAAGTTTCTTGACCACTTCGGCCTTCAGATGCATCATCTGCCGCCGAACGCCGTCGTCTTCCTCGCCTACCACGCCGTGGTGTGCGAGGCCTTCCTCGGCATCCACCCGACGACGGATACCTGGTTGAGGTATTTCCACCTCCACCAGCAGACCGTCGGGAAGAAGGAAACCGCAGGCGTGGCCGGCCGCGCAACCGACACCGGCTGCGCCATGATGGTGCAGTGGTCCCAGACGAACCATCCCCGTGTCAAAGGGCTGGACTCCGTCCGACTGTGGCAGAAAACGTTCTTCTACGTCAAGAAGATCCCCGCCACCGCAGGAGCCCAGGTAAATGATCGAATCAACCTTCCCGCCTGGAGCCTCCGTTCTCCCACTCAGAAGAACTGGAAGGAGAAGCCCGCCAATGACGACAACGCCATCGAGATAGAGAATAGGCTTGGCTGGCTGATAGAGCAAGGCCTCAAGAATGATGATCCGGTGGCTTGCTGGATCCAGCGCCGAGTGCTGCCTCTGCAGGAGCGCTGCCATCTCATGTGTTACATGGGAGGCTCCCGCGACTGCACCAGGATGACAACCATCGAGATCGACAACATTGATGTTCCCGGGCACGCAAGGGCCATCTTGATGACTGGTCTCGGCGACAATTGGCAGTACGGGTTCGTCCCGTATAGCCGTACGAAGCCGATTGAGCGGGTACGTCTTCCTTACTCTGTTTCTGCATATGCTTTCCGAGTAGATAAATCTTCTTCTTGCCGCGAGTAGCAATTGCCTTCTGCACCGAGTAGGATACTTAGCCGAATCGCCTAGGCGTAATGTGCTTTAGTGCTTGCACGCCTTGTCGGGTAGCCTACTCGGGAACAATTCTTAGGCTTAGTGTGCTTTGTGCCTGCACGCCTTTCCGTGTAGGATATTCAGCGATCATGCTTAGGCCTCGTATGCTTTGCGTTTGCACTCCTATCCGGGTAAAAACAATTAGTGAGCTGCCTAGGCTTAGTGTGCTTTGTGTCTGCACGCCTATCCGAGTAGAATTCCTTCCTGATACTCGGCTAATCTGTGACCCTTCTCTGTTTTTCAGATCCTTACTCGCCAGAAAATTGAAAGCTGCGAGCGCTTCGATGGCAACTTCTCTGCCGATCGCGAGGAGGACGATGTGCCCTCCTTCGATGCCGCGGATCAGATCAATCTCTCACGCTCCCCAACGACGGAGAAACGCGAGGCCGAGTCATCTCTCCGCGATTGGCCGGAGGACGAATCTGAAGGTAATTGTGCACTTGCTTTGCTCGTTCTCAAGAAACACCAATCCACCGATTGTTGTTTCTGACTTGCACCTTTTCTTTCCTGAATCCGCAGATGATGTTGCTGATGAGCACGAGGATGAGGACGAAGACGAGAACGAGGACGATGCGGTCCTTGTCGTCAAACCTCTGTCCGTCGCAGCCCCCAATACCCGCAAGCGGACAGGCAGTGACGCCCAAGAGCCTCCCACCAAGAGGAAAAAGCCAGCCGAGAAGAAGAAGCCGACCAAGGCGGTCGCGAAGAAGCCGAGGCGGACGCTCCCTTCCACCACTGCGTAAGTTTTCTTCTCGGTCGTCTCTCCTCTCACGCTGTGCTGTTTTCCCCAATCTCCTTCTAATTTCTGATTCTTTCTTTCTCGGCAGACCTCCCATGGACGCGAATGCCGTTCTCGCGCCCGACCAGGCCAAGAAACCACCAGTACCTCTGATCAATCTCGACGATGAGGAGGATGACGCCACTAACACCCAAGGAGCAGAAGCAGAACAGCAGAACCGTGCATCGTCAGCAGCACGGGGCACTGCTGCTCAAGAAGCAGATTCGGAGCAGCAGTCCCGTGCAGAGTCAGCAGCACAGGACACTGCTGCACATCAGGAAAAACCCCCTTCTCCTCCGGCCAGCAATGCCGAGGAGAATCAGGACCAGGAGATGCAGGACACCGCCGCCCTTGAGCGGCCAGAATCTGAGCAAGAGCAGCCAACCACAAGGGCTGCTGAACAAGAAAATCCCGCTGCCGAGCAGCGAGTAGAGGACGCCACCACCACGGATGCCACTGCAACAGATGTCTATCCACTGAGCGATGTGCAGCCAGGCGCCACACCGAGTAGTGCCCAGCCAGATGCCGCGCAAGGTGATGGGTCCGTGGCGCCACCAACTGTTCAAGGCACCACAGCGCCAGATTCTTCCTTGGCACCGCAGACTCAGGCTACAGCCAGCCTCCCTGCTGGGAGAGTGACCAGGCAGCAGGCTCAGGCCCTTGATGCTCTGAAGGATGAAGTTAACAGAAGAGCAGCTGAGAAAGAAGCTGCTGAGAAAGACCCTTCCGAGAAGACGGAAACTGAGAAGGAAACTGCCGAGAAGGCAGCCGCCGAGAAGGCGAAGGCCAAGGCTGAGGGGAAGCAACCCGAGGATCCCGCGAAGCAGAAAGCCGAGAAAGAGAAGGCGAAGAAGCGGGCCAGAGATCAAAATCAAATGCCGCCGCCAGCCTCGGGTGGAGCACTGGTGATTCGCGCTCCCGGCCCGGTTGCTACTGCTACCTCCGCCGCTTTTGCTGCTGCTGGTCAACCCTGCTTCCCGGATTACATGGTTCAGGTTAGCCATCAAAACACAATTGGCTTCTCTCCCAAGGATAAGCAGCTAGCCCTTCTGAGGGGTAGAAAGGCCGTAGCCGTGAACTCCCCTCCCCCAGATCCAAATCAGAACCAGTCCGTCACTATTGCTTCTCGGGGAGTCCAAGATCCAACGATAAAATCCCGGAGCCTTGAGCAGGTACTCGACACCATTGGCTTCATCGACGCCAAGTGGGACAGCAAGGTTCTCGGCACGGACAACTGGCACGGCCTTGGACTGGGCGCAATCGACCACATGCGCGTCGACTGGAACAAAGTGGATCTGGGATACAAGCCCATGACCGTCTCCACCGCCACCGCTACTCTCGCCGCCAAGATGTTCCTGCACCGTAAGAACGCCGAGGACATCGAGCAAGCGCATGCAGTAAGTCTCAGCTTGCCCTTCTCCGAGTTGAATTTTTCTTCTCTTCTATTCGCCTTTATCTTCCTTTACCATCACCCAGTCCCCGAGATTCTGGTCGAGTAGGCGGATACTCTCCGAGTAGCCTCCTACTCGGGTTGAATCTTTTCCGCTCTGTCTAACTTGTTTTCTTCTCGCTTCTCAGGATAGCGTCCTGAAGCGGACCAACTTATACCGCGTGCTCCTCTGGAACCACTCTATCGCCAGGAGGCGGATCGCTGCATTGGAGAAGGAAAAAACAGCTGCGGAGGCAGCGAACAAGAATGCCAGCGACAGCACTCAGCAGCTGGCTGAGGTGAAAGGTACGCTTTTAGCTATGCGGTTACTGCGTTTCCTGTTTACGCCCGCGTCTGCTTTCTTTTGCGCTAACCTTCCCTACTCTGCAGACAACCTGAAGAACTTAGCTGAGGAGCACGAGAAGTGCCGTGCGTTTGTGGAGAACGCCGAGGCCACCATCAAGAAGTTAGAAGGTGAGTAGCCGTCCACTCGGCATCATTCTTGTTTCTGCTTCTTCTCTGCTTCTCTGCTAACCTTGTCTGTCTCTCCGCAGAAGATCATAAATTGTTCGTTGAAGAACACCAGGACTGCCTCAAGCCTGAGGAGGTGCAGCAGCGGCTATCCGACCAGGCTGTCGAGTTGGTGAAAGACCATACGACAGAGATGGAGCAGCTGCAACTCCAGCTGCAGAAAGCACTCGAGGACGCCATCAACATTGGCAAGGAGAGAGACAGAGCGATCGCCGAGAAGGCCAAGGCCGAGACAACCTTCAGAGCCAAAGAGAAGGCCCTTGAGCTGGAATGCGAGACGCTGAAGAAAACCAACGCTGATCTCTTTGCTCAGATGACCACTCTACGCGAGATTCAGAATAGACATATTTCCAACGAAGAGTCTTGGAGGACCCAGCTGCAGCATCTGCGCCGTGAACTGACCCGTGAGTCTTTTCTTCACTGCATCTTTTCTTCTCGGTCGATTTTCTTCTCGGTTTTGAATCTTTCCCTTGCTATTGCAGAAATCTGGCCTCATCTTGATTCCACTAGCGCGCCTGCTGTGGCAAAGGCCCAGGCAGCTCGCCTTGCGAAGGGTGAGGCAGCTGATACCAGGGCCGAGATCGAGGACAGCCTGCTGGTGCTGCGAGGGTATTTCGAACAGCTAGCCGGCGTTGGTACTGACTTGGTGCACGTGAGCTTTGAGCTCCACAAGCTCTTCTGGCCTCAGGAGCCTGAGCCAACCACCATGCGGGGTCTCGCCTTCAAGCTGCAGAATGTGAAGGCCGAGTTGAAGAAATGGCGTGCCTCGGGAGCTCGGGCTGGCGCGGACATAATGCTCCTCTGCATTGCCTCCTGGTATGAAAATCTTAACATGCAACTCATCCGCGGGAAGCGCAACGACTCCAAGTGGGAGACAGACCCCGACTGCGTGGCCGCGCGCAAATTGATTGCGTACGAGGTCGCGGAGTGTGCTGAAACGGAAGTCTTCATCGACGGCCTCCCCGAACCCGACACCGAAGTGGAGGAGGACGAGGAGGAAGATGATGACGCGGAGTCCGACTTGGACGGCTTCTTCGAATCGCCTGAAGGCAAGGCCGGGAAAGGGAAGAACGTCGCCGTCACGAGTAGCGATGAGGACGAGTACGCGCATATCGACACCGCGGCACTCGACTTCGGCACCTCCTCAGGAGCTGCTCTTGACGACACGGTACTCGCCCCCAGCCGAGCCTCCGGTTCCTCTTCAGCTCCAGGGCCCATCTCGGTGGCCACGGCCACTTCTGACCAGGCAGCCACCGAGCAGGACGCCGTGATGGAGGAGTCCACCACCGTCCAGTCGGAGGCGGATGCCACCCATGCCAGCGCCGAGGAAGACGCGGCAGCCAGGGCCACCACAGAAGCTGCAGCAGCCAATGCCAGCACCGACAACACCGCTTCCTCCACATAACTTTACCTGCAAACTTTTTCACTCGAACACTTATCAGATCCCCGGGATGCCGGGAGCAGATGTATCAGACTTATTTATGCTTGCTACGCAGTTTTTATCCCCTCTTTGTTTATTTCGAAATTAATCAATTTGAGCAACGCTGGCTCAATGCCGAGTTGCGTTTCCATGCGAGTCCCCGAGTTACTTTCCTTATTCACCCTATCTTTTCATCTCTGCTCTACCCGCAACTTGTTGCTTTTTTGGTATTCGAGTCACAAGAATCAAAGAGTAGAGCTGCAAATACTTAGCCGCTAGAAACAATCATGGTAACGCAGCCCACCACTTAGCCGAGAAGACGAAACAGGGAACAAAAGTAACAAACAATCTACTCGGTTCCTGCACTCTTTCTTCCTTAGCGATTTTCTTGTGCTCAGTGACCTTTTGCTTGTTCTCTTGCTTGCCATGAAGCCGGGTTTCGGACAGCAGCAGAGTCGAAGAGTTGGCATATAGGTTTAGACACAGTACTCAATACGCTTATGAGTCTCGAAGTGGAGCAACCGAGTAGAAAAAACAGAAAAGCCGAGTAAAAACACTTAAAACAATTTTGGACGAGGGCAGTCCCCGAGAACGATTTCAGATTGCAGAGTAGAATTTCAACTCGGATAAGAGGGTACATACACATCTTTGCTTACGAATGAAAACGACGGAGTAGAGCTACATTCCAGGGGCGCTTGGTTTCCTCTCCAGCTTTATCTGCCCTGTTCGCCTGCGACGGGCGCACATCTACAAGATAATACGCATCATTGTGCAGCGCTCTGCTCACAATGAAAGGCCCTTCCCATGGAGCAGACAACTTGTGCATCCCGGCTGTGCGCTGCACAAGCCTAAGGACCATGTCTCCTTCTCGGAATACCCTTGGGTTCACCTTTCGGCTATGATAACGCCGCAGGTTTTGCTGGTAGATAGCCGAACGTGACAGAGTCAGCTCTCTTTCTTCTTCAAGCAGGTCAACGTCGTCTTCTCGAGCTTCTCTCGCCTCCACCTCAGTGTAGAGGGCTACTCGGGGGGAGTCATGCTCTAAGTCTATTGGCAACACGGCCTCAGCCCCGTATACCAAGAAGAATGGCGTGTAGCCGGTTGACCGGTTAGGGGTAGTCCTTAGACTCCACAACACCGCTGGCAACTCTTCTAGCCAACACCCAGGTGTTTTCAGCAGTGGCTCAATCAGCCTTGGCTTTATGCCTGCCAGTACCATTCCGTTTGCTCTCTCAACTTGCCCATTGGAGGCAGGGTGCGCGACTGACGCAACGTCTAGTCGGATATGCTTATCTCTGCAGAATCGCACCATTGCCCCCTCTGCGAAGTTGGTACCGTTGTCGGTGATGATACTGTGCGGGTAGCCATATCTCATGATCACATCCTTCACGAACTTCACAGCTGTGACCCCATCACACTTCCGAATAGGCTTCACTTCAATCCACTTGGTGAACTTGTCTACCATGACCAAGATATGTGTCATGTTGCCTTTAGCCGGCTTGAAGGGGCCAACCATATCCAAGCACCAAACAGCGAATGGCCATGTGATAGGAATTGTTTTCAACTCGGAAGCAGGCATGCGAATCTTACTTGCGAACATCTGGCAGCCGTTGCACTTCCTCACAATATCTTCAGCTTGCTGCAGTGCAGTGAGCCAGTAGAAGCCATGCCGAAAAGCTTTCTTGACCAATGCCCGAGAAGAGGCGTGATGCCCACATTCCCCTTGATGTATCTCCACCAGAATTTCTTCTCCCTCTTCTGGGCTCACACAGCATTGCAGCACGCCGGTGGCACTTCTCTTGTGCAGCAAATCTCGGACAATAGTGTATCCCTTGGATCTTCTCTGAATCTGCCTCGCAGTTACCTCATCTTCAGGTAGTGTGCCGTCCTTTAGAAAGGATAATATGGGCATAGCCCAACTCGGTGTCTCCCATATGGGAAACACTGGTTCGTCCAGTTCCATTGGGACGGGCTCTTGCGGTTGCACAGGAGGAGCAGGAGCGCTTCTTTGCAGCCCAGATCGATTGGCGAGAACTTCCTCAATGAACGCGACAGCCTCTGGGTTGAGGGCGGCAGTCCCCGAGTAAGGAGTGGCAGTCCCCGAGTGAGGAGTGGCAGTCCCCGAGTAGGGAGTGGTAGTCCCCGAGTAAGGAGTGGCAGTCCCCGAGTAGAGGACGGCAGTCCCCGGGTTTCCTGTAGCATTCTCCCAGTCAATGTCCATAGGATCAGATTCCTCACTCGGCAGAGAAGGAACAAAGATGGATTCCGAGTTGGGGGAAGGCTTGATGGATGGCTTCCTCAAATGCTCCAAGGCAATCCCTGCCGGGATGGACTGCCGAGAAGATCCCAACTTGGACAACTCATCTGCTGCTTCGTTCTCTGCTCGGTGAATGTGCTGAAACTCACAGCCTTCGAAGAACCCAGTCATTGACTGCACCAGGAAGCGATACGATGCCATGTTAGCATCCAAAGCATCCCAGGTACCCGAGACCTGCTGCACCACCAGATCTGAATCGCCATAGCATATAATGCGCTGCACACCAACCTCCTTTGCTACTCGCAAACCATGTACCACTGCCTCGTATTCGGCTACATTGTTGGATGCCTTGAAATGAATCTGCAGCACATACTTGAGCTGATCTCGCCTGGGTGACGTAAGCACAACACCAGCGCCAAGGCCTTCTTTCACCTTAGAGCCATCGAAATGCATCCTCCAATAGTTGGAAACTGGAGCAGGAGGTTCATACTGCATCTCGGCCCAGTCCACAAGAAACTCCGCCAGGACCTGGGACTTGATGGCTTCTCTTCTCGTGTACGCGGGAGCGTATGCTGCTAGCTCAATTGCCCACTTGGCTACTCTGCCACTCGCCTCCTTGTTGCCCATGATATCCGAGATGGGAGCAGAGCTCACGACAGTGATGGGGTGCTCCTGGAAATAATGTTTCAGCTTCCTGGCGCCCAGGTACACACCATATGTCATCTTCTGGTAGTGTGGATAGTTTTGCTTGGAACTGGACAGCACTTCACTGAGATAATAGACTGCGCGTTGCACACTCTTGCCTTCTTCTTCTCGCTCCACCACTATCACCATGCTGACTACTCGGTTAGTCGCAGCAATGTACAACAACATAGGCTCTTTGGGTAGCGGACTAGCCAAGACAGGAGCGCTAGCCAGCATTGCTTTCAGCTCATTGAATGCCACGTCCGCTTGCGGAGTCCAGACAAACTTGTCACTTTTCTTCATCAGCTGGTATAGAGGCAGAGCCTTCTCGCCCATTCGGCCCAGAAAACGGCTCAGAGATGCCAGACAACCCGTGAACTTCTGTACATCCTTCAGTGATCTCGGTAAAGACATGCTCTCAATAGCTTTTATCTTAGAAGGATTGGCTTCAATGCCCCGACTAGAAACCAGAAAACCGAGTAGCTTTCCAGCCGGTACACCAAAGGTGCACTTACTCGGATTCAGTTTCATTTTGTACTTGCGTAGGTTAGCAAAGGTTTCCTCCAGGTCGGCAAGCAGAGTATGTGTTTTATTCGTTTTGATGACAATGTCATCTACGTACACCTGCACATTCTTGCCGAGCTGGTCGTGCAAGCATTTCTGCATGCATCTCTGATAGGTTGCACCCGCATTCCTCAAGCCAAAACACATGACACGATAGCAATAAGCCCCGTACGGGGTAATGAAAGCAGTCTTTATTTGATCAGCAGGGTTGAGTGCAATCTGGTGGAAACCAGAGTAGGCATCTATGAAAGACAACAGTTCACAACCAGCAGTGGAATCGATCACCTGATCGATGCGAGGTAGCGGGAAAGGATCCTTGGGGCATGCCTTGTTCAAGTCGGTGTAGTCGACGCACATGCGCCATGCGGTGGCAGCCATGGGATCCTCATTCTTCTTCTCGACCATGACCGGGTTGGCTAGCCAATCCGGATGCAGCACCTCCATGATGAAATTGCTTATCAGTAACTTGGTGATCTGGTCACCAATGGCCTTCCTTCTCTCATCTCCGAAACGGCGCATAGCCTGCTTCACTGGTTTGGCGTCAGGGCGCACATGCAAAGAGTGCTCAACCAACTCCCTCGGGACTCCTGGTAGATCTTCATTAGTCCAGGCGAATACATCCCGATTCTCACGGAGGAAGTGGATGAGCTCGCTTTCCTATTTCTCCGCCAACCCGGAACCAATGATGGCTACGCGGTCGGGGAACTCGGGGTCGACCTGGACTGTCTTGGTCTCCTTGGCAGCTTGGAAGGTAGTACCATGCTGGGTACTCGGCACACCTTGCGCACTAGCTTGTGCGGACTGAGCCATGGCCACCACCTCGTACATCTTCTTCTTCTCGGCCTCGATCACCATCGACTCTGCCAGCTTGGAGCTAGCTGAGGCACACTCCATGGACTTCTTGTAGTCGCCAGCAATAGTGATGATGCCATTGGGACCAGGGATCTTCATCTTCAGATAAGCCACATGAGTAGAGGCCATGAACTTGCTCAGAGCAGGCCTCCCGAGTAGAGCATGATAGGGGCTCTGATGATCCACCACCTCAAACTGCAGACGCTCTGTGCGGCAGTTCTCCCGGGTACCGAATAGCACATCAATCCACACTCGGCCAATCGGGTTGCACGAGATCCCGGGCACGATGCCATGGAAGGTGGTCTTGCTGGGCAGCATCATGTTCTCGGCCAGGCCAAGCTTCTCGAGTGTGTCCTTGTACACAATGTTGATGCTGCTGCCGTTGTCGATTAGCACCTTGCTGAACCTCACATTCTTCTCGGGACCCAGGAAAGTAGGATCCAGCACCAAGGCATATGTACCCGGGTTGGGCATCACCTTGGGATGATCTGCTCGGGTCCACCTGATCTCCTGGTCACACCAATACATGTAGTGAGGAACAGCAGGAATCACTGCATTGACCTCCATGGCCCGCCTGTGCTGTGATTGCTTGTCGACTGCCTCGGACGTGAAGATCATATAGCTCTCATGGTGCTCTTGGTACTGGTTGGAGCCATTGCCCCCATTGTTGCCATTGTTGTTGTTGTTGCCCTGATAGTTGTTGTTGTTGCCTCTGTTGTTGTTGTTGCGGTTGTAGTTGTTGTTGTTGTTGTTGCGGTATCTCTCATTGTTGAAGTTCTGGTTGGCTCCTAAAGCCACCTGGTTGACATTCTCTCTTCTCGGGTACACTGGCGGCCGAGCTGCGGGTGCGCGAGTAGGCTGAACAGTAGCATTGGCGGCTGGCAGGGGAGGAGGAGGAGGCAAGCCATCACTCTTGATCACATCCCACCATTCGCATTGCCGAGTAGTATGGTTCGCAGGCCTTGAGGGGTGGTGAGTGTGAAAGCTGCATGGGCCATCCTTCATGTCGTCAAAGACAAACTTCTTCGGCTGCTCGGAGTTCCCGCTACCCGACTGCGCAGTACGGAATGGTTTCTTGTTGCCCTGGCCCTGGTTCTGGTTCTGCCCGTAGGCTCCAGCAGGTTTCTGCCTTTGGCCACCACCGCCTCCGACATTCACTGCATTCACCTCTTCAGGATCATACCGAGTATCTACTCGGCGCTTGTTGCGGAACTCGTTGCGCTTACTGCTGTTGAAGTTTCTTCTCGGCTCAGAGGAGTCCATCAGTGGCTGAGTAGGATCACCGAGTGCGTACTGATCCTCAATCTTGATGGTCTCCGCCAGAGTGTTCGGCATCTCCCTCTGCAATCTCTGCCAAAGCATGCTGCCATGTCGGCAACCCTGCGCAAACCAGGTAATGGCCTGTGCTTCATTCACACCCTCACAAGTGTTCCTCAGCGTGCTCCACCGAGTAAGGTACTCGCGGTCCGTCTCGTCTTCTCGCTGCCTGCAAGCTGATAGCTGCTGTGGCCTGTTCGGCCTCTTGTATGTACTCGTGAAGTTGCTGATGAAGGCATCCGAGAAGTCCAGCCAGCAGTTAATGCTGTTCTTGGGCAAGTTGTTGAGCCAAGTGCGAGCTGGACCCTCTAGCATCTGCGGCACATAACGCACCGCCCATCTCCTGTTGCCATTCGCGATATGGACCGCGGTGACATAGTCATTGAGCCAATCCTCAGGCTTGGTGCTGCCATTGTAGCTCTTGGTGCCTCTTGCAAGCTGGAAGCCCTTCACGGAAGGCTCGTTCATGATGCGCGGGCCAAAGCACTCGGGGCCAGGAGGACCCGTGCTCTCAAGCCGCGCCGACAAGCTGATACGGTCCAGCTGGTGCCTTGCATCTCCAGGCGCCAACACGCGCTCACCAACACGGTCGTGAATATCATAGCCAGCCATCTCCATAGCCGAGTAGCCATCATCATACCTGTCCACCTGCACAGCTGCAGGCTGCTCCACCGGGTTGGCGACTGGTGCCACGGCGCGCGGCTGCTGCCTCTGCCGAGTAGGCTGAGCTGCGGGTTGCCGAGAAGAACCTGGACGCGCGGCATCTCGGGCACGGCTTTGAGCTTGATGGGCTTGAGAGCCTGCTCTTGCAGCGTTGTGTTCCCGCCCGGGCTGCTGCGGCACAGCAACCTGTTTCGCGGCAGCAGCCGGGTCATACACCTGCATTTGCCTGTCTCTACCCGAGCGCCCGCTGCGGCTCTTCTCGCGGCTAGGATGTGGAGACGAGGCCTGATCGTTAGATCTAGCCGCGTGCGAGTGAACCACCTGCGAAGCTCCAGCTCCCGGGTTGGCCTTCCGAAACTCCTCGTTCTGCCTAGCGGCCTCCAACACCAACTCGTTGAGCCTCTCCTGCTGCCTGAGACGCGCCTCTCCATCCAGGCGCGGCAACTCGGCAGCCACGGCCTCTGCAGCTCTGAGCGTCTTGGCGGGTGTGCTGTACCTTGGCCTTGTGAAGGTGTTCGCGGTGGCGGACTGAGCGGGCACCTCCGCAACTGTCGCCATCTCGACACCCAAGTTGCGCCGCGTAGCGCCTACTCTGCTAGGCCTCCTGGCGACCGGCGTGAAGCCGTGAGCCTTGTTGTACTCGAGCTGGTCTAAACTCAGCTCAAGCCTGATCTTCTCCAACTCCGCCTGCTCGGCAAGCAGCTCCTGGCGTTGCCGCTCGAGCTGCTCCCTCGCGGCTAGGAGCTCGATGTCGGTGGGAGTGGGCATACCGGCTCGCGCAGCAGATGCGGGGATGACCGTAGAGGTGGAAAGCGGCAAGTTGTTCTCCCTCTCGTAGGGCCGGTGAGTCCTGCCACCAGCAGGCGGTTCGTCAACCTCCTCGACGACGGCCGCAGCGCCAGTAGCAGCTGCGCCTGTGTTTGCCGCCAAACCCGTCACCATCACCTCAGCGCAGCTCGCAGAGCTGCATGCGGGCCTTCCGCGAGCAGCAATCACCGCGGGAGGATCCTCCGCGTCATGCACCAGCTCGGGGTGCGCGCTGTTGGCGACGGTGGCGATGTAGACGAGGTGAGAGCCGAAGGAGATCACTGATCCGCCCTCAGGCATGGCCATGCCGCCAAAACAGCCGGCGTTGTCGGTGACGAAGTCGAAGGAGCCGAATCTGTGGACAAGGCCACAGACCACGCGCTCCGCTGAAGAAGATCCCGTCCGAACAGAAACTCCAGCCAGCGCCGCTGGTTGCCCCACGGTGGGCGCCAACTGTCGTGGTGGTGTCACGGCAGATGCCATGGGATGGCTAAAGATGTGGGGACGAAGGACGCTGGAGGTGCTCGGGGAGGGATCACGCGACGAGTAGCCGCGTGAGGTAAGAACAACACACTGCAAACAACACGATCTACCCAGGTTCAGGGCCCTCGTGAGGAGGTAAAACCCCTACTCCTGCCTCTCTGTATGTATTATGATGTTTCTCCGAGTAGCCACAGAACAAATGATATCGCTACCGAGTAGCCACTCTCCTCTCTCCGAGTAGAGCTAGGTCAAGAACTTTAGGGTTCTAGGGTTTATGCGTGACCCAGTATGCGACCGATCCTCACGCAGGAGGCGGCGGGGCACCTTATATACCCGGTGCCCAACCGGATACGTCCAAATCTAGACAAGTGTCGACATAGTGTGCACACCGTCCTTCTTCCGGGTTCCCGCTGACAGCTTTGGTTCCTAACCTTGGCTTCATCTGGAAAGTCGTTGGGCAAAACTAGGGGACAGACTGGTATCACTGTACCTAAGCACAGAGTAGGCCCCCCTTATCCTGCCACGGCCTGCTTCCATGCTGTCACTGTCAGGCAGGCCGGTCCCAGATGAACAGTAGTTCGAATGCTGCCAAGTACGGACCCAGGATACGCGGGATCCTGTGTCAGAACGGCTCCTTTGACTTTCTGGCCCGAGTAGGTTCCCGCCAATTGTTCCCGCCAATTGTACTCGGACCAACTCCTCTACTCGAAAGGATAGAACTTGATTGATATCTCCTTCTGGTCATCTTGAGGTGAGACCGAGTAGCAGTCGACCGGGTAGCGAGTACCGGGTAGTCGGCTACTCGACCAAACCTCTCTTCTGTAAGACGCCTTTACCACTTGCCTTTACCCTACTCGGGGGTAACCCCCCGACACCGGGCACCAGTATATAAGGTGCCCTGCCCCCTCCTGCGCGAGGGTCGACACTTAACGTTGGACTACGTTGCTTCACTTCACACAGAGAGAACTAGAGAGCTAGAGTGGCTACTCGGCTGAAGGCCTGATTTGTACTGTGGCTACTCGGTAAACACACATATAGAGAGAAAGGCAGGAGTAGGGGTGTTACCTCCACACGAGGGCCCTGCACCTGGGTAATATCTGGTTGTTTGCAGTGCTTGAGACATCCTACACGCGGCAACTCGTCGTGTGATCCCTCCCCGATCACCTCCAGCGTCCATCATCCCCAACACATTAGCCATCCCATGGCATCTCCCGTGATACCACCACGACAGTTGGCGCCCACCGTGGGGCCAGCAGCAGCGCTGGCTGGAGTCCATGTTCGGACGGGACTCATTTCTGCTACTGGGGAGCGCGTGGTCTGTGGCCTTGTCCACAGATTCGGCTCCTTCGACTTCGTCACCGACAACGCCGGAGATTTCGGCGGTAGACCCATGCCGGCAGGCGGATCGGTGCTCTCCTTCGGCTCGCACCTGGTCTACGTCGCCACCATCGTCATCCGCGAGTTCCGGAGGAGGTGCTCGTCGCGGAAGATCCTCCTCCTGTGCTCGCTGCCCGCGGAAAGCCAACCGGCTGCTCTGCGGACAGCGTGGAGGTGATGATGATAGGCCCGGCTACCGATGCCGGGAAGGGCGCAGCCACTGCCGCTGGCGTCATCGAGGAACCTGTGGGTGCAAGGGTCCACAAGCCCTATGAGAAGGACTCAAACCTGCCTCCTTCCACCTCTGCGGCCATCCCGGCTGTTCGTGCATGCGCCACCATGCCGCTGGGCATGCCGCAACCCACCGAGGAGGAACTCGCCGCCATGAGGGCGCAAATCGAGCAGCAGCGCCAGGCGCTACTCGCTGAGACCCAGGAGCTGGAAAAGGTTAGGCTTGAGCTGAACCTTGCGCAAAATGAGTACAACGCAGCGCATGGCTTTACTCCTTTTGCTAGGCTGCCTAGCAAAGTAGGCTTTACGCGTCGCAACTTAGGCACTGAGCTGGCTAGAGATGGTAGGGCTGCTAGCAAATCTGTTAGTCTGAACACTGTTGATAGGCCTAGATATAGCACCCCCGCCAAAACTCTTAGGGCTGCAGAGGACATGGCTGCTGAGTTGCCGCATCTTACTGGCGACGCGCGCTAGGCAGCAGGAGAGGCTTAATGAGCTAGTGCTAGAGGCTAGCCGGCAGAATGAGCAGTTCCGGAAAGCCAATCCGGGTGTTGGCGCTTCTCAGGTTGTGCACTCGTGAGCGGCCGGATCTATGGATCAGGCTTCATCGCCGCTTCCCGGTAACGAGAGGGACCAGAGTGTGCACTCTGGAAAGAGCAGACAGATGCAGATGTACGACCCTGCTGTCGCCGCGAAACAGCACGCTGTGCCGCGCCAGCCCGGTCAGAAACACAACTTTGCAGGAGCGGGCTATCAAGCCCATAAAGCTCACAACAAGAGGCAAGATGGAGGCAACGAGGGACCTTCTCGGCGTCCTGCCGCTCAGCCTACTCGGCAGAGGACGCAACAGCCAACCCGGTGGTGCAGCCTGCAGTTGTGCAGGAGAACAGATATGATGATGGTTACTCGGCCATGGGGCTGGCCGGGTACGCTGACCCAAGAAACATCGCTGATCGTGTGGGTGACCGCGTGTTGGAGCCCAGCGATGCAAGGTACAAGCTGGACCGGATCAATCTGTCCGCGCAGCTCGAGAACAAGGGGCCACCAAGCCCAGAATGCTTTGGTCATCGTATCATGGATGAGCCATCTGTGAACCACTTTCAGCTGGCCAGGGGGACCAAGTGCTACAACGGCAGTACCAAGCCAGAAGACTGGCTGAGTGACTACGTCACGGCCGTGCACATTGCAGGCGGCAACCGGAGATGGGCCATGCGGTATGTGCCGCAGATGCTAGATGGTCCGACTAGGACTTGGCTCAACAACCTGCCCAAGAACAGTATCAACTGCTGGCTTGACTTCTCGGAAGCCTTCATCAGCAACTTCACCAGCACCTACAAGAGGCCGAATAGGCCGCAGCAGCTGTCCGCTTGCAAGCAGCGGGAAGAGGAGACCGACCGCGAGTATCTTACTCGGTGGAGTACTTTGAGGAACACCTGCAAGGGTGTGAATGAGGCCCAGGCCATTACTTGGTTTGCTCAGGGCTGCAGGCATGGCAGCATGTTGTGGCAGAAGCTGCAGCGAGAGATGCCGAGTACTCTCGCTGGGACAATCAAGATTGCAGATATGTATGCATTAGGGGATCCTACTCAGCCTCTGATGGACTCTCCTGAGCCGAGAAGGAACCACAACAGCAACAAGCGCAATGATTTCCGCAACAAGCGCAGAGGTGACCGAATTGATACTCGGTATGATCCAGAGGAGGTAAATGTTGTGACCACGGCTGCTGGGAGTAGCCAAAGGCAAAAAACTGCTGGAGCCCAATACGGGCAAAACCAGAATCAGGGCCAAGGCATCAAGAAGCCTTACACTGCTCCCCAGCAGGGTGGCGGCAACTCGGATTCAGGCCCGAGCTTTGTCTTCGGAAACATGAAGGATGGGCCATGCAGCTTCCATACTCGGCATCCGAGTAGGCCAGCCAACCACACTACCCGGCAGTACAGCTGGTGGGACCGCATCAAGAACGAGGACCTGCCTCCTCCTCCTCCTCTGCCAGCTGTGAATGCCAATGTGCATCCTATTCGGGCAGATGCTCCCAGGCCTGCAGTGTTCCCGAGAAGGGAGAATGTGAACCAGGTGGCTTTAGGAGCCAACCGCAACTACAACTACAACAACAACAACCGCAACCGCAACTTCTACACCCGCAACAACAGCAACAACAACAACAACAACAACAACCAAGGCAACAACAACAACGGCAACAATGGTGGTGGAGACCGCAACCAGTACCAGGAACACCATGAGAGATACATGATATTCACCTCCGAGCCCGCCGACAAGCAGTCACTGCACAGGCGTGCGATGGAGGTCAATGCTGTGATCCCTGCTGTGCCTCATTACCTGCACTGGTGCAACCAAGAGATCACATGGTCCAGAGCTGATCATCCTAGGGTGATGCCCAACCCGGGTAGCTATGCTTTGGTGGTGGATCCCACCTTCTTGGGTACTCAGAAGAATGTCAGGTTCAGCAAGGTCCTGATAGACAACGGCAGCAGCATCAACATTGTGTACCGAGACACACTAGAGAAGCTCGGAATGGCCGAGAACATGTTGCTACCCAGCAGGACCACATTCCATGGCATTGTGCCGGGAGTATCTTGCTCTCCAATCGACCGCGTCTGGATAGACGTTCTATTCGGTACCAGGGAGAACTGCCGCACCGAGAGCCTGCAGTTTGAGGTAGTTGATCATCAGAGCCCCTACCATGCTCTACTCGGTAGGCCTGCTCTCAGCAAGTTCATGGCTTCTACCCATGCTGCATACCTGAAGATGAAGATCCCTGGTCCCAATGGATTCATCACCATCTCGGGTGATTACAAGAGGTCATTGGAGTGTGCCTCTGCTGGTTCTCAGCTGGCGGAATCCATGGTCATTGCTGCCGAGAAGAACAAGATGTATGAGGTGGTGGCTATGGCGCAAGCAGCGCAAGGTGGTGCGCCTGGCATGCCGAGTTCCCAGTACGGGACTGTGTTCCAAGCGTCCCAGGAGACAAAGAAGGTCCAGGTTGATCCTGAGTTCCCAGACCGTGTTGCCATCATTGGCGCCGGGTTGGGAGAGAAATAGGAAAGCGAGCTCATCCACTTCCTCCGTGAGAATCGGGACGTCTTTGCCTGGTCCAATGAGGATTTGCCGGGTGTCCCGAGGGAGTTGGTTGAGCACTCTCTACATGTGCGGCATGATGCCAAGCCGGTTAGGCAGTCTATGCGCCGCTTTGGTGATGAGAGGAGGAAAGCTATCGGTGATCAGATCACCAAGTTGCTGATAAGCAACTTTAACATGGAGGTATTGCATCCGGACTGGCTAGCCAACCTGGTTATGGTTGAGAAGAAGAAGGAGGACCCCAAGGCCGACACCGCATGGCGTATGTGCGTGGATTACACCGACATGAACAAGGCCTGCCCCAAGGATCCCTTCTCGCTACCCCACATAGATGAGGTGATCGATTCCACTGCTGGTTGTGAGCTTTTGTCTTTCATAGATGCCTACTGTGGTTTTCATCAGATAGCTCTCAACCCTGCTGATCAAATAAAGACTGCCTTTATTACCCCGTACGGGGATTATTGCTATCGTGTCATGTGATTTGGGTTGCGGAATGCTGGGGTTACCTATCAGAGATGCATGCAGAAATGCTTGCATGATCAAATTGGCAAAAATGTGCAGGTGTACGTAGATGACATTGTCATCAAAACGAATAAAACACATACTCTGCTTAGTGACATTGAGGAAACCTTTGCCAGCTTGCGGAAGTACAAAATGAAGCTGAACCCGACTAAATGCACCTTTGGCGTCCCAGCTGGCAAGCTACTCGGCTTCTTGGTATCCAGTCGGGGCATTGAGGCCAATCCTTCAAAGATAAAAGCTATAGAGAGCATGTCTTTGCCGAGATCACTGAAGGATGTGCAGAAATTCACTGGTTGCTTGGCTTCTCTGAGCCGCTTCCTGGGCAGAATGGGCGAGAAGGCCTTGCCTCTGTATCAGTTGATGAAGAAGAGTGACAAGTTTGTCTGGACACCGCAAGCTGGTGTAGCATTCAAGGAGTTGAAAGCCATGCTGGTTAGCGCTCCCATCTTGGCTAGTCCGCTACCCAAAGAGCCAATGCTGCTGTACATCGCTGCGACTAACCGAGTAGTCAGTGTGGTGATTGTGGTGGAAAGAGAAGAGGAAGGCAAGATGGTGCAGCGGCCAGTATACTATCTCAGTGAGGTGTTGTCCAACTCCAAGCAGAACTACCCGCATTACCAGAAGATGACTTACGGCGTGTACCTGGGCGCCAAGAAGCTGAAGCACTATTTCCAAGAGCATCCCGTCACAGTGGTGAGTTCTGCTCCCATCTCGGACATCATGGGCAACAAGGAAGCAAGTGGCAGAGTAGCCAAGTGGGCGATTGAGCTAGCCGTGTACGCTCCTTCGTACGCAAGACGAGAAGCCATCAAGTCACAGATCGTAGCAGATTTTCTGGTGGATTGGGCTGAAGTGCAGTATGAGCCTCCTTCGCCAATAGCCAACTACTGGAAGATGCATTTTGATGGCTCCAAAGTGAAGGAAGGCATGGGTGCTGGCGTGGTGCTCACGTCACCCAAGCGGGATCAACTCAAGTATGTGCTGCAAATCCATTTCAAGGCATCCAACAATGTAGCAGAGTATGAGGCCGTGGTACACGGCTTGAAGGTAGCCAAGGAGGTTGGCGTGCAGCGCATCATATGCTATGGCGACTCGGATATGGTGGTGCAGCAAGTATCCGGCACCTGGGATGCTCTGGATGCCAACATGGCATCATATCGGTTTTTGGTGCAAACCATGACTGGTTTCTTTGAAGGATGCAAGTTCAAACACGTACACCGAGCAGAGAATGAGGGAGCTGATGAGCTGTCCAAGTCGGGGTCTTATCGGCAGTACATCCCGGCTGGGATTGCCTTGGAGCATTTGAGAAAGCCATCTATCAAGCCATCCCCCAACTCGGAGTCTATATTCGTTCCTTCTCTGCCTGGCGAGGAAGCTGTTCCCATGGAGATTGACTAGGAGGCTGCAAAAGAGAACCCGGGGACTGCCGTCTCCAACCCGGGGACTGGCACCTGTAACCCAGGGACTGTCCCTTCTTACTCGGGGACTGCCCCCTCCTAGCTCGAGGACTGTCGCATTCATCGAAGGGGTCCTTGCCGAGTGCTCGGGGACTCGTGACCTCGTCCCCAACTCAGAAGAAGAAGTGGTGGATGATCCAATGGAACTGGACGAACCAGTGTTTCCCATCCGGGAGACACCGAGTTGGGCTCTGCCCATATTATATTTTCTAAAGGACGGCACCTTGCCGAGTGATGAGGTTACCGCGAGGCAAATCCAGAGAAGATCCAAAGGCTATACTATCTTCAGAGATGTGCTGCATAGAAGAAGTCCTACTGGTGTGCTGCAGCGCTGTGTAGAGCCAGAGGAAGGAGAAGAAATTCTGGTGGAGATACATCAAGGGGAATGTGGACATCACGCCTCTTCTCGGGCTCTGGTCAACAAGGCTTTTCGGCATGGCTTCTTTTGGCTCACTGCCTTGAAGCAAGCTGAAGATATTGTGAGAAAGTGCAACGGCTGCCAAAGATTTGCAAGTAAGATTAATATGCCAGCTTCCGAGTTGAAGACCATTCCCATTACTTGGCCATTTGCAGTTTGGTGTTTGGATATGGTGGGTCCTTTCAAGCCGGCTAGAGGCAACATGACTCACATCTTGGTCATGGTTGACAAGTTCACCAAGTGGATTGAGGTGAAGCCTATTCGGAAGTGCAATGGAGTCACTGATGTGAGTTTTCTGAAGGATGTGATCCTGAGATATGGCTACCCGCACAGCATTATCACGGATAATGGCACAAACTTTGCTGAGGGTGCTTTTGCGAGGTTCTGCAGAGATAAGCACATTCGTCTAGATGTTGCATCTGTTGCGCATCCTGCCTCCAATGGGCAAGCTGAAAGAGCAAATGGCATGGTGCTATCCTTCATAAAGCCAAGGCTGATTGAGCCACTGCAGAAAACACCTGGGTGTTGGCTAGACAAGTTGCCAGCGGTGTTGTGGAGTCTAAGGACTACCCCTAACCGGTCAACCGGCTACACACCATGTATATGGAGCTGAGGCCGTGTTGCCCACTGACCTAGAGCATGACTCGCCCCGAGTAACCCTCTACACTGAGGCAGAGGCTAGAGAAGCTCGAGAAAATGACGTTGACCTGCTAGAAGAAGCAATAGAGCTGACTCTGTCACATTCAGCTGTTTACCAGCAAAACTTGAGGCGTTATCATAGCCGGAAAGTGAACCCAAGGGTTTTCCGAGAAGGAGACATGGTCCTTAGGCTCGTGCAGCGCACGGCCGGGATGCACAAGCTATCCCCTCCGTGGGAAGGGTTGTTCATTGTGAGCAAGGCTTTGCACAATGATGCCTACTATCTAGTTGACGCACAGGCACCCCAGAAGAACAGGCCGGATAGAGCTGGAGAGGAATCTAAGCGCCCTTGGAATGTAGCTCTACTCCGACGTTTTCACTCATAAGCAAACAGTGTATGTACTTTTTTATCCGAGTTAAAATTCTATTCGGCAATCTGAAATTGAACTCGGGGACTGCCCTCGTCCGAATTGCTCCTTGTGTCTATCTTGTTCTTACTTTGTCTATTCGGTTGAACCACTTAGAATTTCAAAAGCATACAAAGTAGTGTGTTCAAACCCACAGGACACTCTGCGACTCTGCTGCTGTTTGCAACCCGGCTTCATGGCAAGCCAGAGAACAAGCCAAAGGGTCAATGAACACATGAAAAATTGCAAAGGGAAGGGAACGTGTGTCAACCGAATAGAGTGTTCTTTACTGCTTTCTTTCTTTTCGGCTAAGTGGTGGACAACGTTACTATGATTTTTCTAAGTGGTTGAGTATTTGGAACTCCAACTTTGAACTCTTGTGACTCGACTACCAAAAAAGCAACAAGTTGCAGGTAAGAGCTAAGATAAAAAGGAAGAGTGGATAAAAAATGCAACTCGGGGACTTGCATAATAATGCAACCCGGCATTGAGCAAGAGTTGCTAAGGACTTCAACTAAATTAAAACTAAGTAGCAACAAAGACTTAATAGTATGGATACATTTGCACCCGGCATCCCGGGGATCTGATCAAAGTTCAAGATAAAAGTTTTTCAGGATTCACTCCTTAGTAGCGGCGGTGTCGTCCGCCTTGGCGCTGTCAGCCTCAGCTTCAGAGTTGGCGTTGACAGCTGGTTCTGAGGTTGCAGTGGCAACCGAGATGGGATCCGTGGCAGAGGTAGATGCAACAGACTGAAAGCCGGGCATCGGGAAGGCGCCAGTCGTGCCCAGCTCGGGAGCCGCTTGCTGGATCACCATCTCGGTGGTGATGGTGGCCTCCTGGGCGTTGGGTTGCGGCTTCTCGGCTTCTGGATAAACCTTGGCCTTCCCCTTCTCGACGGCTCCCTTTGCTGCGTCCCGCTCAAACTCGCTCAAGTCCTCCGACTCGGTGTCATCTTCAGCGTCCTCTTCATCTTGACCCTCATCTTCAGGCTCGGTGTCTGGCTCGGGGAGGCCGTCGATGTAGGTGGCGGTGTCAGCATAAGAGGCAATCTCGTAGGCCACTGCTTTCCGGCGAGTAACGCAATCGGAGTTGGTGGTCCACTTGGAGTCTTCGCGCATGACGAGGATCCTGTCAAGATTGAGATTCTCATACCAGCTCGTGATGAAATGCAGCAGCTGATCAGCTCCTGCCCGAGCTGCAGAGGCACGCCACTTCTTCAACTCGGCCTTCACGCCATTCAGCTTCTCGGCGATAGCACTAAAGCTGTCTGGTGCAGCTTGATCCGGCCAGAACAGATCATGCAGCTTGTATGCAGTGGACACCATGGTGGTGCCCAAGCCCTTGATGGAGCGGAGTTGAGTTTTGATATTCAGGAGGTAATCATTGATGGTGGACTTGGTGTCGACAGGCATCCCGGATTCAGCTTGGAGTTGCCTTGCCTTCGCCAGAGCTGGCGTGCTAGCAGCGCGGAGATCAGGGAAAATATCTAAAAGAGAAACCAACAAGAGTTAGAAAGGGTGGCAGAGAAGAGAAACAGCCAGGTGCAGAGAAGAGAAAACTTACGTTCGAGATCCACAAGCAAGGCCCCCAACTTGATTTTCTAGTCCTCCTCGTCAGCGATGTGCATGTCTTCGATGCTGCGTGCGTTGGAGATCTGGAGGATGAGTTGCTCGTTGTGCTTCTTCAGCATCGAGAGTTCCATCTCGAGCGTCTTCTCTCTGGCCGCGGCTGTCTTCTTGACTTCATCCTTCTCGGCAGCTTGGTCGAGGGCATCCTGGAGAGCAGATTTCAGCTTAACCTGCATTTCTTCAAACTCCGCCATCTCGGCGAGGCGCTCTTTCTTGAGCTCAGCTTCGCGGGTTTCTAGTTGATGCCGCACCTCGGCGGGCATGAGGCAATTCAGGTGCTGCTCCCGGAATTTCTTGTATTCTTCTGCAAAGAGAACAGCAGCGTCAGCAGAGTAACGGAGTAAAAAGAGACACATGTGCAGAGAAGGGAGGAAACTCACCTTCAAGAGTGGCAATCTTGCTCTGGGCTGAGGCAGCGAAAACCTCGCAGTCGCGATGCTTCTCCATCAGTTCGTTGAGCTTGCCTGCAGAGTAACCAAGTTAAAGCAAAAAGCAAACAAACGGGCGTAAACACAAAACGCACAAACCGAATTGCTAAGAGCTTACCTTCCACTTCAGAAATCTGGAGAGTTTTGTCCAGTGCCGCCTGCTCCATCGCTTCACTCATCTTCTTCTCGGCTTCAAGAGCCTCGAGTTTGTCCTTGTCAATGCGATGGTTCTAGAGCAGCCGGCGGAATACTTTTGTCCTCTTGAGGAGGCTATTCTGTGGAAGAGAAGAGAAAAAAGTCTAAGTATTTTTGGAAGATTTGCCCCGAGTAGATGGCAACTCGGTCGAGTTTTCGCCTACTCGGCCTGAATCTCGGGGACTGGGGGAATGGCTAAGATATGAAGAGGTAAAAAGGTAAAGAGGCAAAGAGGAAAAGAAGAGAACAGAAGAGAAGAGGAATAGAGAAACTGCAACTCAGAAAAAGCAAGAAAGGAAAAAACACTTACAGCATATGATTGCTCAACGTCCTCGGCGGCTTTGCGGAGGCAGAACAGCTTCCCGACCAGAGTGCAGGTGGGGGAGGCGATGGTCATTGGAACAGAGCCAATATCGTCCTTGTTCCAGTCGACGCGGTAGTGGTCAACTGGACCCAGCATAAGGCCATTCCACTTTGGGACGCCATGAGCATCGCTTTCCCAAACCTTGTCCACAAATGCTACCCGGTCCAGGACCGCGGTCAGGCCCTCTGACTCGATCTCATCCTCTTCGGCTTCGCGCGAGTGGAGCTCAGGAACTGGTGCTGGTCCCTTGCCTTTGGACTTGACGTCGACCGCTTTGGCCTGACCTCCCTTCAAGGCAGAAAGTTTCTTCTCGCCTTTGGCCAGTGAGATGTCATGTTGCTTGGACACCTCCAGCAGGTATTGCGGCCAGCTGGCTTGTGCGCGGACAACAGTTCCTTCAGCGGATCCAGTAGCAGCCGGGTTGCTGCTAGAGGTGGGCGCGCCGATTGTCAGTTGTGTGCTCTTTGTTACCGACTTCCCGGCTGGCGCAATCGGTGGCTTGGGTGGTGGCATCTCGTCTCCAGCCTGTGCAACCTTGCGCGGTGGATTCTTCCGTGTAGGCGCAGCTTCAAACTTGATATTCTTCTTGGGGCCGAGAAGTGGGTGGTGGCGCCTTGCGAGAAGCAGTGGGCGGAGGTGATGGTGCAGTCTTGGTTGGTGGAGGGATTGGAGAAGTGGGTGGAGTCGCATGCTGGGTAGGCAGCACAGGGGGCCGGCTACTCGGCGCAGCGTATGGCTGCGCTTTGCTCTGGCCGGCGGGCTCCACCACTGTCTTCTCTACCCGCTGCTCGGCAGCGGGATCAGGTTGGACGTCTGTGGTTTCTTCTACCCGCGGCCCGGCCGCGGGATCGTCTTGAGCTGCAGCTTGAGTTTTCTGCTGCTCGGTGGTGTCGTCTTGCCGCTCCAAGGCGGCACTGTCTTGTTGCTGGAGGTTTTCTTCATTGTGTTCCCCAGCTGTTGCAGCTGGGGGAGAGGGAAGCATCTCGGCGTGAGCAGCATCCTGCGCAGTCCGATGCGCGTCAGTCTGCTGCTCCAGGTTCTCATCATCAACTTCATCACCAGCGCCCATGTTCCCGGCGCCGATATCTTCTTCCAACTTAACGGGAGAGTACGCACGCGTCCTGTCCTGCTGAGCTGGCTCATCTTCCTCCTCTGAGAGATCGACGAGCTTCTCGAGGTCCACGACGACTTTTCTCTTGGGGCGAGTGGTGGCTGCAGCGGCATCAGCGTCTAGAGGGGCGCTGGAGGAAAGAAATAGTTCAGAAAGGGAGAAGCAGAAGAGCATAGCAAGAAGCAGTGGCGAGTTGGTATTCGGATGGAGTGACTTACCCTTTGGCGGTGGGGGGTTGTCTTCTGGCGGTGGTTTTCTTTTTGTCCGTCTTCTTGGCTTTCTTCGGAGCAGGTTCTTGGGCACCACTGCCCATCCTCTTCCGAGTTGTGGGAGCAGCCACAGATAGAGGCTTGACCTCCAGGGTCTCCTCGTCCTCGTCCAGCTCAGGATCCTCTACAGGGTAGAAGAGAAAAGAAATTCAGAAACAGAAAAGGAAATCAGAGTGCGCTACTCGCGATCAGAGAGGTGAACTTAGTCACCTTCGTCTTCCTCGGACCAGTCCCGAATAGACGCGTCAACTTGGTGCTTACCAGGCTGATTGGCATGAGGGATGCAGAGGGTGTCTTGGGTGTCGTAGGCGATCTCATCGTCCTCTTCTCGGTCATCCGAACAATTGCCCTTGAAGAATTCAATATCTTCTTCTCCATGGCGATCGATGTGCTGTAGAGGCAAACAGATAGCTCAAGTGAGTTAAGTTCTCAGCTAGAGAGTTCTACTCGGCATAGCATGTAAACATAAAGCATATAAAGCTAAGGAGTTCTACCCGGCATAGCATGCAAACATAAAGCATATAAAGCTAAGGGGTTCTACTCGGAATAGCATGCAAACACAAAGCATATTCAGCTAAGGATTTCTATTCGACATGGCGTGCAAACACAAAGCATATAAAGCCAACAGGATATTTGTGAGGTTCTACTCGGTGCAGCATGCATAGACTAAGCATACAAAGCTGAGAAGACACCTACTCGGTATCAAAGTGCAGAAACAAAGCACAGAAGGCTAACCTGTCCGATTGGCTTGAGGCGGCTATACGGCTCAAAGCCATACATCCAGGTGTCGGAGAGCGAGGTTTGCATGATGGATCTGGCCCAGATGGCCACCTCGGCTTTGCTGAGCTCGAAGGTGGTTGTCCTTGTGCAGTCTCGGCTTCCTCCCATGTAGCACATCTTGTGCGAGCGACGCTGGAGCGGGAGTACTCGGCGTGAAATCCAGCACTCGATGGGGTCGTCTCGGCAAAATCCCTCATCCTGCAACTCGGCCAGGCGCCCTCAACCTGGACAACATCCTCGATGTTGCTCTTGGAGTTGTAGCCCCAGTTCTGCTGGGTTGGCCTTGCGTTCTTGAACTTTGGAAGCCCTATCCGGTGCTGGATCGGCTTCCCCTCTTCCGTGGCGACGTTCTTCACGTACAGGAAACTGCGCTGCCACTTGCGCACAGTTTCCAGTCCCTTGACCCGCGGGTGATGGCCAGTCGTGCGCTGCAGCATCATGGCGCATCCCGTCTGCGTCATCGCGCGGGCGCTCTCGGTGTTCCCCGGATTGGGAATACTCTGCTTACGGAAGAAGAAATATCTAGCCCAAGTGTGGATGGTTGGGTAGACGCCTAGGAAGGCTTCGCACACTACTGTAACACCTGGGGTGTTACCTGTTTGTTTTCTTTTTGCTTGCATCATCTGCATCCCATAAGCATTGCATCATGTTTTCCAAAACCACTCAAAACTTCAAAACAATTTAAATCGTTCAAAACCCTAATGGTAAATGCACATAACACATTCAAATCCAATCAAATCCTACTTGGCAATATTTCAAATGGGAGTTTAAGAATTAAAATCTTGCAAACAAAATTAAAGCTAATAATGTTTTCGTAATTGCTTGAACCTATTTAATATAATTTGCTTTTCCAAAGTTTCCCAAATCAAGCATTGTTTGAAACTCAACTAAAACCTTTAACCCCAAATTAAATTTTCAACATTGTGAAACAATGTTAGCTCTTGCTCTATTTGTTGTTTTGGAACAATAACACAAATAATTCTAAAAGGAAAACCCCAAAATCCTATCCTTTCTCTCTCTTTGATCTTTTGCAAAAAAAAATGGAAAAGGAAAAAATAATAATAAAAATAGCCAAAGGAGAGGGCAGCCCACCCCTTTTTCTCTTTCTTTCCCAGCCCACCAAGCCCAAGCGCATCACCCCCTACCTCCGTACGGTCCTGCCACTTCTCTGTCGTTTTCCCTCTGTAAAAAGCAGCAGCACGCACCCCATGTGCCATGTTCCCCCTCCCCTATATCTCTCCCTCAAGCCCCTCCAAACCCTAACCAATCTCTCTCCCTCCTTCTCCTTTCCCTCTCCGCCGCCAGCCTTCCTCTCCCCTCGATTCCCCTCTAAAACCGAGGCCTTCTTCTGTAACTACTGAACCAAGGAGGAGCCGCCGCGGCCGTGGGTTGCCAGCCATGGCGCCGCCGCCCTGGCCATCACCGGGGTGATCCGTGGCCGGGAATGGAACCAGGGCGGTCTGCCCTTCCACTTTGCTGAAGGAGGCCCGGCCGGAGGAGCCCTAGGGACGGCGCCGTCCTTCCCCGACGACCACCGCCTCCACCGCCCGTCGCCATCGACCTCCTCTGCACGTCCCTCGCTGTAAGCCGTCCGCGCCTTCCGCTCCTTCCCCTCTCTGCCTCGCAACCGCGCGGCCCGCACGGCGGCCGCAGCGCCCGCACGCGGCGGCGAGTCACCGCGGCAGGCCGCCGATCGCCGGCCGCCCCCTGCCCGTCGATCGTTCCCTCCGTCGATGGTTCCTGTACCTGCACTAGAGGAGAAGTTCAGTTAAAATTTCAGAGTTAATTCGCAACTGAAAATAACCTCAAACCTGCCCCTTTTCCTAACACGAATCGGAACATAGCCCAGCTGGTCCAGCCCCGTGCGCGGAAGCGCGAGGTCCTGGGATCAAATCCCACGGGAGGCAAAATTGCCTCCCCTTTTTTCCTAGCGCGCGACCCGCGCGGGGCCCACCTGTCATGCACCTTGCAGGCCACATCACCCCCAGCACTGCCACCTAGGTGCCACGTGGGCGCTGGGCCCATCTGTCATCCAGCATGGGTCCCTTCTCCCCGGGTGCAGAAAATTTCCAAACCCTTTTTCTATTTTCCAAAATTCCAGAAAACGAGTGAATCTTCTATAAATCATAACTTTTAATTGGTAACTCCAATTTGCACAAATTTTATATGAATCCCAACCAAAATTCCATGAACTTTTCAAATATCACATTTTGTTTTCTGTTTTGAATTTTCAAAATGCAATTTAAATTTGAATTCAAATAATTCAATTGTAATTTGCAACAATTCATAAATAATTCATACTGATTCCAAATGAGGCAAATAAAATATGTTTTCCATACCATTTTGAATAACCTTTTCAAATATAAAATTTGTTTCCTGGTTTGAATAATTTAAATTGCCTAAATAATTTAATACTTGTTTAATTCATTTAAATTTGATAAAATCATAACTTGCTCAATATAAAATAATTTTGAACATGCAAAATATGTTTTCAAACCATCAAAGTGTGAACTTTTCAAATGTGAGTTTGAATTTATGTTTTGAATAAATAAAATTCAAATAATATTCAAACTTGTTTTAAATTCAATTAAAACTTGTTTAATATTGTTTAATTCATAATTAAATTATCCTAATTCCAATTTCAATATTTGAAACATGTAATCCAACTAAAATTTGATGTTCTCTTCAAATACAAATTTTGTTAATTGTTTTGAACACTCTAACTTGATGAAAACAACAATTGCTTGTGAGACATGTTTAAGTAACCAAAATTTCCAATCTTAACCAATAATTTCCAAACTTGTCAAACCTTATTTCCAATTGGTTCTATTGTTGTTATTTTGTTCTTTTCCTCATCCATGCATCATACTAAACCACTTTCACCTAATGATTAGTAGGAAAACAATTGTTTCAACCATAATTCATGGGCTTTTCATATGCAACTCAAATTGCATATGGGTCCATTTAAATTTGTTTATCTTGTCAACTAGCTTACTTTGATGCATCTTTAAACTTGTCATGCATCCATATCTTGAACATGCTGGATCTTTTGCCGTAGTAGTAATTGTTGCATCCGGTGTTTGTTCGAGGTTCGTTGCTTCTTCGCGGATAGGACGTTGAGATGATGTGAGCAACGACAAGTTCTGCTACCTTGCGGGATCTCAGGCAAGTATACTCACTTGCTGCCATATGGCTGCCTTTCATCACTTGTTACCGATTCTTTCTGTTGATTCTTTTCTGCTAGCCTTAGTAGTAGTTGTTTCTGTTGCGAACCCATCACATGAATCCCTTAACCTTGATATTGCCTCACCTCCCAACCTATAACCATTGTTTGTTCCCCGTGTCTTACTATCTTGCTTAGGGTTGCTTTTGCTCGAGCCTGTTGTCGGCTACTTCTTTTACTATCGTACTATTATCGTTGTTACCGTTCCGGGGGCTCGAAATATTAATCAATCAATCCTGTTAATGCTACTGTTAATAATAATTTGATGATAAGGCACCGGCGGGAGGCCCTTTGAGGTTTTGAGGCCCGCTAGTGTCGACCCTAATAGGAAAAGGGTCTTGTCTACTGATCCATGATGAGCGCACTACCCGCATGTGGGAAGCGAGTATGGGCGCCCCCCTCAACTGGCTCGATTCGCATCTCGTCCAAATCGCCGTACTAGTTCGGGTGTTCCATTTGCTGCATCATATGCAGGTACGAACCCTTGGCGCCAGGGTGGAACTTTCGTAGTCGGCATTTAGGGCGGCGTGGTCTTCCAGTGCTATGAGGGTCCCCTTTTCTTCGTGGGGCTCGATTAGCCGCGCACGCACAGCACGCGGTGCTTTGGGCTTGATGCGAAGAAGGGTTGGTTGTGTAGAGTACCTCGCTTGGTGGGTTAGCTCCCCATCTGGCGGGTTATTCTTGCGTGTACGGTTACTATGGTGCACCCCTGCAGGGTAAATCTTCTCGAGAAGCCGTGTTTTCCGCGGTTATGGATTACTTGGTGAAAGTACTGGCTAACAAGTACTCAGGACAACTTAACCCTAATGAATACAACCTTTCACCCAATGATTAACAACTTGACTAGTAATAGGCCTATTGACACAATAATCTGAACCATCATTAACTCAACTGTGGGAGTTATCCTCGGATTGCTTCTTCGGATAAGGGGCGAGATCCAGGATGGGTTTGTTTGGCAGTTATCTTTCAGTTGGTTACTATTACTCGATCTTATCCCCTTTCTGATAGTTGGAAGTAATAGAATCTCTGTAGTTGGTTAGTGCAGCCTGCTGTCGCTTATTTGCAATAACCCCTTCCTTTCCGTTGATCCTAAAGTATTTGTATCTTGTGATGATTGGCTACGCCGGTATTCTTGTGAGTATGGGTTTTATCCCCCTTGCCAGTACTTAACCGTACTGACCCACGAATCTCTTTCGTGGCTGCAAATTCCAAATTGCAGTCAACAGGTTTGAAGTCTGACGACGTTAGCTTGGGAATCCCTCCGGCTTGGCCTGGGCAGGGATTGGACGCTCTCGGTTATCTTCAGGACTCTTAGTCCAATTTGGATCTTGTCCGTAGACGGACGATGTGTTTTCTTCCGCTGTTATTTTGGATCTTTGTAATGTATCAGTTGTAACCCCGGCTCGTGTGAGTCATCTTGTATCTATCTGTTCCTGTTGTAATTGTGGATTATTCGTGAACTATTGTAATGTTATCATAAATGGCAACCTGGAATCGGTTATTATGCGGATTTGGCGGGAATGCTGAAATCTGCATAGTGCACGATCTCGGGGCGTCACAAAATGGTATCAGAGCCTTGGTTCCGATTCCCGAGATTGTTTCGATACGAATGGCTATCGAAGCAACGGGTCCGCAAAGCCTGTAGGATAACCTCGCTAACGGTCGTTGTTTCTAGAGTGTTAAAAACTATTTCTGCTAAACTATTTTGGAAAACATCTCAATAGGATTCTGGATTTTTCTCCTTACCCCTATTCTATTTCCCCTCCCATCTTATTTGTTTTGGAGTCTTCCCCTTGTCTATCTTTCAAAGTGTTAGGATCCTACGTGGGTGGACGCTTTCTGAGCCCTTAACCTAATAGGTTCGATCATCGGAAGATTCCTGGTGGAAGAACGTCGTCGTCAGCCCTAGCAAGAATCTCTTGTTAGTGGTGTCGAGAAGCCCTTGTTAGTGGTGTCGAGCAGATCAGCTGGAAGCATAAAGAATCGATAGTCGAACTTCTTTCCCC
This sequence comes from Alopecurus myosuroides, assembly GCA_028641055.1. NCBI lineage: Eukaryota > Viridiplantae > Streptophyta > Magnoliopsida > Poales > Poaceae > Alopecurus > Alopecurus myosuroides. The sequence continues at coordinate 369,560,529 of CM054059.1, forward strand.
TCCCGGGTTAGCAGGTGGATTGCGAGGGCGCAATCCCTTGTTAGTGGTGTCGTCTGTAACACCTGGGGTGTTACCTGTTTGTTTTCTTTTTGCTTGCATCATCTGCATCCCATAAGCATTGCATCATGTTTTCCAAAACCACTCAAAACTTCAAAACAATTTAAATCGTTCAAAACCCTAATGGTAAATGCACATAACACATTCAAATCCAATCAAATCCTACTTGGCAATATTTCAAATGGGAGTTTAAGAATTAAAATCTTGCAAACAAAATTAAAGCTAATAATGTTTTCGTAATTGCTTGAACCTATTTAATATAATTTGCTTTTCCAAAGTTTCCCAAATCAAGCATTGTTTGAAACTCAACTAAAACCTTTAACCCCAAATTAAATTTTCAACATTGTGAAACAATGTTAGCTCTTGCTCTATTTGTTGTTTTGGAACAATAACACAAATAATTCTAAAAGGAAAACCCCAAAATCCTATCCTTTCTCTCTCTTTGATCTTTTGCAAAAAAAAATGGAAAAGGAAAAAATAATAATAATAATAGCCAAAGGAGAGGGCAGCCCACCCCTTTTTCTCTTTCTTTCCCAGCCCACCAAGCCCAAGCACATCACCCCCTACCTCCGTACGGTCCTGCCCCTTCTCTGTCGTTTTCCCTCTGTAAAAAGCAGCAGCACGCACCCCATGTGCCATGTTCCCCCTCCCCTATATCTCTCCCTCAAGCCCCTCCAAACCCTAACCAATCTCTCTCCCTCCTTCTCCTTTCCCTCTCCGCCGCCAGCCTTCCTCTCCCCTCGATTCCCCTCTAAAACCGAGGCCTTCTTCTGTAACTACTGAACCAAGGAGGAGCTGCCGCGGCCGTGGGTTGCCAGCCATGGCGCCGCCGCCCTGGCCATCACCGGGGTGATCCGTGGCCGGGAATGGAACCAGGGCGGTCTGCCCTTCCACTTTGCTGAAGGAGGCCCGGCCGGAGGAGCCCTAGGGACGGCGCCGTCCTTCCCCGACGACCACCGCCTCCACCGCCCGTCGCCATCGACCTCCTCTGCACGTCCCTCGCTGTAAGCCGTCCGCGCCTTCCGCTCCTTCCCCTCTCTGCCTCGCAACCGCGCGGCCCGCACGGCGGCCGCAGCGCCCGCACGCGGCGGCGAGTCACCGCGGCAGGCCGCCGATCGCCGGCCGCCCCCTGCCCGTCGATCGTTCCCTCCGTCGATGGTTCCTGTACCTGCACGAGAGGAGAAGTTCAGTTAAAATTTCAGAGTTAATTCGCAACTGAAAATAACCTCAAACCTGCCCCTTTTCCTAACACGAATCGGAACACAGCCCAGCTGGTCCAGCCCCGTGCGCGGAAGCGCGAGGTCCTGGGATCAAATCCCACGGGAGGCAAAATTGCCTCCCCTTTTTTCCTAGCGCGCGACCCGCGCGGGGCCCACCTGTCATGCACCTTGCAGGCCACATCACCCCCAGCACTGCCACCTAGGTGCCACGTGGGCGCTGGGCCCATCTGTCATCCAGCATGGGTCCCTTCTCCCCGGGTGCAGAAAATTTCCAAACCCTTTTTCTATTTTCCAAAATTCCATAAAACGAGTGAATCTTCTATAAATCATAACTTTTAATTGGTAACTCCAATTTGCACAAATTTTATATGCATCCCAACCAAAATTCCATGAACTTTTCAAATATCACATTTTGTTTTCTGTTTTGAATTTTCAAAATGCAATTTAAATTTGAATTCAAATAATTCAATTGTAATTTGCAACAATTCATAAATAATTCATACTGATTCCAAATGAGGCAAATAAAATATGTTTTCCATACCATTTTGAATAACTTTTCAAATATAAAATTTGTTTCCTGGTTTGAATAATTTAAATTGCCTAAATAATTTAATACTTGTTTAATTCATTTAAATTTGATAAAATCATAACTTGCTCAATATAAAATAATTTTGAACATGCAAAATATGTTTTCAAACCATCAAAGTGTGAACTTTTCAATGTGAGTTTGAATTTATGTTTTGAATAAATAAAATTCAAATAATATTCAAACTTGTTTTAAATTCAATTAAAACTTGTTTAATATTGTTTAATTCATAATTAAATTATCCTAATTCCAATTTCAATATTTGAAACATGTAATCCAACTAAAATTTGATGTTCTCTTCAAATACAAATTTTGTTAATTGTTTTGAACACTCTAACTTGATGAAAACAACAATTGCTTGTGAGACATGTTTAAGTAACCAAAATTTCCAATCTTAACCAATAATTTCCAAACTTGTCAAACCTTATTTCCAATTGGTTCTATTGTTGTTATTTTGTTGTTTTCCTCATCCATGCATCATACTAAACCACTTTCACCTAATGATTAGTAGGAAAACAATTGTTTCAACCATAATTCATGGGCTTTTCATATGCAACTCAAATTGCATATGGGTCCATTTAAATTTGTTTATCTTGTCAACTAGCTTACTTTGATGCAAATTTAAACTTGTCATGCATCCATATCTTGAACATGCTGGATCTTTTGCCGTAGTAGTAATTGTTGCATCCGGTGTTTGTTCGAGGTTCGTTGCTTCTTCGCGGATAGGACGTTGAGATGATGTGAGCAACGACAAGTTCTGCTACCTTGCGGGATCTCAGGCAAGTATACTCACTTGCTGCCATATGGCTGCCTTTCATCACTTGTTACCGATTCTTTCTGTTGATTCTTTTCTGCTAGCCTTAGTAGTAGTTGTTTCTGTTGCGAACCCATCACATGAATCCCTTAACCTTGATATTGCCTCACCTCCCAACCTATAACCATTGTTTGTTCCCCGTGTCTTACTATCTTGCTTAGGGTTGCTTTTGCTCGAGCCTGTTGTCGGCTACTTCTTTTACTATCGTACTATTATCGTTGTTACCGTTCCGGGGGCTCGAAATATTAATCAATCAATCCTGTTAATGCTACTGTTAATAATAATTTGATGATAAGGCACCGGCGGGAGGCCCTTTGAGGTTTTGAGGCCCGCTAGTGTCGACCCTAATAGGAAAAGGGTCTTGTCTACTGATCCATGATGAGCGCACTACCCGCATGTGGGAAGCGAGTATGGGCGCCCCCCTCAACTGGCTCGATTCGCATCTCGTCCAAATCGCCGTACTAGTTCGGGTGTTCCATTTGCTGCATCATATGCAGGTACGAACCCTTGGCGCCAGGGTGGAACTTTCGTAGTCGGCATTTAGGGCGGCGTGGTCTTCCAGTGCTATGAGGGTCCCCTTTTCTTCGTGGGGCTCGATTAGCCGCGCACGCACAGCACGCGGTGCTTTGGGCTTGATGCGAAGAAGGGTTGGTTGTGTAGAGTACCTCGCTTGGTGGGTTAGCTCCCCATCTGGCGGGTTATTCTTGCGTGTACGGTTACTATGGTGCACCCCTGCAGGGTAAATCTTCTCGAGAAGCCGTGTTTTCCGCGGTTATGGATTACTTGGTGAAAGTACTGGCTAACAAGTACTCAGGACAACTTAACCCTAATGAATACAACCTTTCACCCAATGATTAACAACTTGACTAGTAATAGGCCTATTGACACAATAATCTGAACCGTCATTAACTCAACTGTGGGAGTTATCCTCGGATTGCTTCTTCGGATAAGGGGCGAGATCCAGGATGGGTTTGTTTGGCAGTTATCTTTCAGTTGGTTACTATTACTCGATCTTATCCCCTTTCTGATAGTTGGAAGTAATAGAATCTCTGTAGTTGGTTAGTGCAGCCTGCTGTCGCTTATTTGCAATAACCCCTTCCTTTCCGTTGATCCTAAAGTATTTGTATCTTGTGATGATTGGCTACGCCGGTATTCTTGTGAGTATGGGTTTTATCCCCCTTGCCAGTACTTAACCGTACTGACCCACGAATCTCTTTCGTGGCTGCAAATTCCAAATTGCAGTCAACAGGTTTGAAGTCTGACGACGTTAGCTTGGGAATCCCTCCGGCTTGGCCTGGGCAGGGATTGGACGCTCTCGGTTATCTTCAGGACTCTTAGTCCAATTTGGATCTTGTCCGTAGACGGACGATGTGTTTTCTTCCGCTGTTATTTTGGATCTTTGTAATGTATCAATTGTAACCCCGGCTCGTGTGAGTCATCTTGTATCTATCTGTTCCTGTTGTAATTGTGGATTATTCGTGAACTATTGTAATGTTATCATAAATGGCAACCTGGAATCGGTTATTATGCGGATTTGGCGGGAATGCTGAAATCTGCATAGTGCACGATCTCGGGGCGTCACAACTACTGCGTGGATAGAAAGCATGACGAGGGCGTTGGGTGGAAGATGATGTGGCTGAAGGCCGAAGTTTTTGATGAACTCAGAGAAGAACTCAGAGATGGGGAGGCCAAAGCCGCGCTTGAAGTGAGCGAGGAAGACGACGTACTCGCCCTCCTCAGGTTTGGGGATGATTTCGGTACCTGGCTGCCGGCAGACAACGCCGGGAGGGACGCGGCGTGTGTTGACAAGCCACTGGCAATCCTCCGCCGTGACTTCAGATCCCTCCCAGCCGGCGCGGGCTGCCGCATCGTCATCTCCGCGAGGAGCCATGGAAGCGTAAGAACTTGTGAGAAATTGGAGGCGGAAACAAGCGGAGGAGTTGCTCTCTGTCTCTTTTGCGGCGCGTGGAGCAGCGGCGCAGCAAGTGATTGCGGTGGCGGTGTGCTCGACAGCGGCGGAGAGGCGAGGGGCGCGGGATTGGAATGAGCAGGAAAGAGGAAAAGGGAGCGTCGAGGGGGTATTTATCTCTCCCCCTCGAGTTGCAGTTACCAGTTGATTAATCGTGGATTGATCGTGCGCAGAGATCGTGCGGCGTGGGTTGCGCAACCGTTAGAAACGCACACAGCGCATATCGCGCGCGTAACGGGCGCAGTTAATCCCACGTCGAGATCGTGGGCAGTTGAGTACAATTGAGGTGACTTAACATGCTAGTAGGCCAGGGTTGCAGTTATTGGCGCGTGGCCTGCTGTATCCAAGGCACCGAGGCGTCGGGGGCACAGGGGTGTGACACGTGCCCCGTAGCGACACGCAGAGGTGGATTCGCTCCGATTCAGCAGGAGCGAGTTCAAAATTTCACTAAGTTATTCTATTCGGCAGCTCAGGAGAGAAATTGCTCTACTTAGCTACCAGGAAGGTGGTTTCATGAGCACAATTGAAGAGATTCGAGAAGGAGTTACTGGTTCGAGTTGGAGTGCAACTCGGCGTTGCTCGTTCATGGAGACAGTTCTTGTTTTAGGCTGGCAGGGCCCAGTGAACAAGTTCGCAGGACTCTACCAGCTTCGGGGACTAATGTCGGGGGGTTACCCCCGAGTAGGGGTAAGGTCAAAGGTGTTGTTTGACCGGGTAGATGGCTATCCGGTACCTGCTACCCTGTAGGTTTCTATCTGGCCGTACCAGCCAATGGCCAAGAGGAGAAATCAAGCAAGTTATATTCGTCCGAGTAGAGGAGTTGGTCCGAGTAGAGGGAGTGCTTTCCTACTCGGGCCAGAAGTCAATGGAGCCGTTCTGACAAGGGATCCCGCGTATCCTGCGTCCGTACCGGCGTGCGGTTCAACTTACGGAGAGCGTGATTATCCGCGCTACGACGTGGCTACAGTGCGGTAGGCGCCTGTCAAGTCCTGTCACTGACAGAGGGGACAGGACAGGGCTAGGGGCCTACCCTATCTCACTGACATTGTGGACAGGTTCCATCTCCGAACGGCGCGAAGACTTACGGCGCCCGCGTCAGCGAGAAGCCGGAGGCGTGCTCTGTTCTGCAGTGCTCCTGTCCCATCAGTCGTACCTTATAGTCTTATTCTATTCGGCTGGGCACCAGTATATAAGGTGCCCTGCCCCCTCCTGCGCGAGGGTCGACACTTAATGTTGGACTACGTTGCTTCACTTCACACAGACAGAACTAGAGAGCTAGAGTGGCTACTCGGCTGAAGGCCTGATTTGTACTGTGGCTATTCGGTAAACACACATATAGAGAGAAAGGCAGGAGTAGGGGTGTTACCTCCACACGAGGGCCCTGGACCTGGGTAAGATCTGGTTGTTTGCAGTGCTTGAGACATCCTACACGCGGCTACTCGCCGTGTGATCCCTCCCCGATCACCTCCAGCGTCCATCGGCCCCAACACATTAGCCATCCCATGGCATCTGCCGTGATACCACCACGACACTTTTGCATCGTATAACCTCTCGAGGGCACCGTCTTTTGAGCTTGCACCGATTGGAGGGACCAATGGTGGCGGTCCCAAGGGCATGGAAGCCTCATCTCTTGGGGTCATTGGGTCTATGGAGTGAGATCTGCAGCGGCTTGTGGTAGGTCTTGTGGCTGCCGGCGGTCATTGCTAAGGCAGCATGGTTGCATGCAGCCAGTCTAGCAACGATGTTGTGGATGCAATCTTCTTGTGGTGGCATCTCTGATGACACCACATGATTTTGGCGATGGGGAGGCGGCCCGGCTTCTTCGAAAGCGGCAGCCTCCGTGGTCATGTGGATGAGCGATGGCTGGATCATCGTCGTGGTGATGGTCTCCACCTATGCGTGTCACGGTCGATTGTGGTATGGGATGTCCATGTCTGTCGATTAGTCATCTCTACAAGTCCCTCGGATGATCCGTTAGGGTTTCAATTAAGAGAATGAATAAGGCGCTGGCGACAATCGTCGGCTAACAGGGGCAAGATTTACCTAGGTTCGGGGCCCTCGTAGAGGTAAAACCCTTACTCCTGCTCTTCTGATCTGTATTATGAGTAGATCGATTACAATGGTGGGTGCGCAAGCTGAGAGATAGATCTCGAGCTATGGCTATGGTGGTGAAAAGTAGATTGGATCCCCTTCCTCAGTAGTTCTCCCAGCTGACGAAGGGATGGATCCTAGGCCTGTCAGGTGAGCCTACCCGGTTTCAGGCCCACGGCCTAAGCTCCAAAGGAAGAGACGTGGACTATTTTAGAAGGCCCAATTGAAGCCCACCAACAAGGCCTTGCGGGTCAAGTTAGGAAACTTGTAACCGACTCTAGGTTAGGGTTCGAGTCCTCTCCGGGTACGGTTTGAGACCTGGCCACCTATATAAGGCCAGGAGAACCACCAGGAGAGGGACCAAACAATACTGCAGCACCAAGCCTTGAGATTGAGATCATACTCTCGACTTGAGCAACCCCCCGTTGTAACCGATCTACTCGTTAATACAGATCGACAGAGGCAGGAGTAAGGGTTTTACCTCTACGAGGGCCCCGAACCTGGGTAAATCGTGCCCCCTGTCTAGCCGACGATTGTCACCAGCGCCTACACGTTCTCCTAATCGAAACCCGATAGGTTCACCCGAGGAACTTGTTGAGATGCAGATTCGACACCAGCCTTTTTATAGGTGGCCGGGTCTCAAACCGTGCCCGAGGGGGTTACAAACCCTAGCTCTAAGACGGTAGAAACTTTCCATCTTGACCCGCAAGTTTTGCGGGTGGGCTTCGACTGGGCCTTCTAGAATCGCGGGGTGGCACCCTGCATTGGGCTTTAGCCTTGGGCCGTGGACCAGGTAAGCCCACTCGACAGGTCCTGGAGTCATCCCCACGTCAGTAGCCCCCGAGTGTTTGGTCGACTGGTTTTAGTCGAGTAAGCACTCAAAGTTCATATCTGGATTCCGCGGCTGAATAGTCAAATTCCTGACTTCAAGGGTGTGTACCCTATCTGGTATGTGCTTGAGTATCGAGTAATAAATGTGCCTTGTGTTTGACTATTTTCGCAGAAGGGTACGGCTCAGTCGGTTGGCTCTCCCGAAAGATCAGGGCCAATTAATTGCATCTCGGGCAAAAACAATTCTGGCCTACACAAATTTGAGACCTTCGACTCGAACTCGGCGAGGTGATCATTGCGACTGGGCCATGGAGGTCTTATCGAGTCGAACTTAACCTTTAAAAGGGGTACCCGGTGCGTCCGCTAGGATTTTTCTTCGTGTTGTTGACAAAGAAAGTTTACTGGAGGACGCAGCTCGAGTGCGACTCCAGGCCCATAGGAGAGATCCTTGGGTCTTACCTTCGTACTCGAAAGAATACGGCATCCAGATGTGCCTAGTCGGCTGAACAATCCGGGATTAAAATGATGTGTGAGTACATCGTGAGGTAGAGTTGCGGGAGCCGCATACTCGCGATTTTACCTTAGATGCACTGTAAGTGCTACCTTGTGCAACTCTTCGAGTGAGGTAATCCTCTTTTCCTTGATCTTGCACGAAAGACATTTTGTGTTATGAAGTTTATAAGAAAGAAATTTCTTGTCAAAGTATCTATATGAAAGAGATTTTGTGTCAGAATGCCCATACAAAAGAGATTTCGTGTCGTTGTGCCCGTGCGAAAGAAGTTTCGCGTCCTAATGCTCATACGAAAGAATTTTCGTGTCTTGAGGTGCACAATGACGTCACCGCACACTCGCCTGCTCCCGATTGGACGTGAAGAAGTGGGGCAGAGCGCGCGGGGCCCATCTTGTCCGCTTTTGACCAGAAACGAGCAGTCATGCTCCGGTTAATCCGCTGGCCGCTCTGTAAATATGCACGATCTTTTCATAAAAGATCGTGCGGCGTAAAGATCGTGCGGGGGTAACCGCCCCCGTCTCTTCGTTTCAGCTTCACACGTGGCGGTGGCGATGAGTGCCACGTTCGTGGATCAACGGCTCACATTGGCCTAGTACTGGTGTAAATATTTGGCCTTAAGGGAAAAGTAACTTTTCCGGCTCTCATTCGTCTTCTTCCACCTCTGCGCACACCTCCTCTTATGCGAGCACGAACCGGGTCCCAATGGCGGGAGGCAAGAAACGCGGTGCCGCTGCAGCGTCCGTCAAGGAGGTTGCGAGCGCCTCCGCGGCGGCCCCGGTGAAGAAGATGGGCGATTGGCGCCCGTGAAACACCATGAAGAAGAGCATCCTCGACATGCTGAGGGAGGGGACTGATCCCTCCCGAGGAGTCCAAGCGTGCTCGGGTGTCCACGAAGAAGGAGGAGATGCCCAATCCCTTCACCACCGAGCGCGGCGCATTCTCGGAGCACGTTGCCCGAGGTTTGTCTTCCCCCTCCATCCCTTCCTTGTCGGGTTGTTGTATGTTTATGGCATACATCTGCACGATCTTCCCCCTAACGCGATACAACACATTTCGTGTTTTATCGTGCTTTGCGAGTGCTTCCTCCGCATTTGCCCGCACTGGGGGCTTTGGAAGGCCATCTTCCATGTGCGGATTTTTCGGGAGAAGAAACTGGCAGGCGAAAGAACTGGAGAGCCACTAAGGACAGGAGGCTTCGGGATCCAGGCGAACAAGGATGTTCCCTACCTGGAGATGAGCTTCGTCGACTCGGCCCCAGGGTGGCGTCGAAAATGGTTTTACATCGAAGACAACAACGCGGGTGGCATTCTTGAATTCCACCCGTTAGCTGTTTTGAAGGGGCGGAAGTCCTGAACGCATTCGCTTTCAGCCGAAGAAGTCAAGGTTATCACCCCTCTACTCGCAAAGATGGCGCGCTTCCACGATAAGGAGCAGGGAACTCCATTGAACGGGATACACCTGGCGGGTGTATTTCTGCGCCGGAGGGTCCAGCCTCTTCAAGAGAGGCCAACCACCCTGTGGGAGTACACGGGCATCAACGACCGGAGCCGAACGTGCGATGACATTCTTTCAAATGCAGAATTCTACAAGAAGATCGCGGCTATCACCAATTTGAAGAAGGGAGAGGGCTACTCGACGTGCCCTCTCACCCCATTCGAAGCCGAGAACCCCCGACTGAGCTGAATTCCTTAATCTTCTTCTTTGCTTTGTATTTCTTCTTGTTTTGGGTTTTCATAAATTGAAACACCTAATTTTCTTCTTTTTGTTTCCGCAGAATGAGGACGTGGCAACGTGCTACCCGCCACTTTCTGCGGATGAAGGTGTCTCAGATCTTCTCGTGAGCAACGTTGAGGCCCCTCCCGAGGCTAGCGTTGCAGACGCGGAGTCGAGCTCTGAGCGAGAGGAGGTGGACGAGGAGGAAGAGTCGGATGACGAGCAACTTCGTCGTCGCAAGCGCCACAAGCTAGAGGAGGCTGAGGTCACCTCCAAGTACAACTCCTTGAGTGATGATCATGTCGAGGAGCTCGAGCCCATCCGAGAAACTCCCCTCAACGTGCTTCCTCCCGCCATCCGCCAGTCGAAGATCTCCACCGCCTAAAACCCGGGCAACCTTGACGATGACGATGAGGACGAGTGAGTTCCGTGTGTTTTCTCCTTTGTCACAAATTTGCCTTCTTCTTTTCTGATTCTAACTTTTGCAGCATTCTTGCGACCATCAGTGCGGACCAGTTTGCTTCCTCGACTCTGTCCGTGAAAAGGAAGGAGGCTGTCGTGGACTCTGCTCCAGCTGCAAATCCCACTCGAAGACCTCCAAGCCCAGCAAAGGCAGTCGACGTTCCGGAGTACGTGATGCCTAGCTTGGCGGGCGGACGGCCTGGAGACCTCGGGGCGTCAGTGAGTAGGGAGATCTCGGCTAGCTCGGCTGATCCCTTGTCCACCGCGCAGGGCAAGGTAAAGTGTTCTCATTTTTTTACAACTTGTCTTCCTCTTTTTCTTTTATTGGGTGCACGGCAGTGCTCCCGATGGGAGTAGCCCCCGAGTCTATGGTCGACTGCTTGCAGTTGGCTATGGACTCAAGTCGAGATTTTCTTTTCTTGTCTGTTTCTTGGTTTTGGTTTTCATCGGGTGCACGACAGTGCTCCCGAGGCTATACTTGACTATGTACAGTCGTGTATAGCCTCAAGTGATGTCTCTCTAATTCTGCAAGGAATTTTTGCAGGTTGTTCTTGATTCCCTCGCGACTTTTGGGCGCCAGCTTCTTTCAGCTGAGGCGGAATATGCTTCTCTTCAGGGAGAGCACGACCAGCTTGTACATGATGGCCTCTCCCTACAAGGTGACCTGGCACACGCCTTTTTCCCTAGTTCCGTTTCTTCCTGGTCGCAACTGTTATTTTAAATGCGCCCTCTATACTGCAGATGAGGTTAGTCGCTTGAAGTTCGAGAAGGCAGAGGCTACCTCTCGGGTGAAAGACCTTGAGAAGGAACTGGAGTCTACTCGGAAGGAATTGGAGTCCACGCGCAAGCATTCAGCTGACAGTCTCACGGGAGCCAGGATGCCTTGAAGCAGCTCGAGGAGGCGAGTGTGAAACACTACAGCGATTTGGTCGGCGTCCTCCGTCCCTTGGCCCAGACTCTCGCTGGTGAGTCATGCTCGAATTTCTTTCGACTACGACTTGTTCTTTTCTCTTTCTGACGTTTATCTACTCTGTCTTTGTTTAGGTGCTATTGGAGTTGGGCTGGAGCTACCCAGAGGGATTCGAGTCGACGCCCTCTCGGACGTGTGCACTCAGCTGCAGGAGCACGGGAACAAGGCCTTCTTCCTCATCCACGATGTTGCCCAAGTGCTGACATAACTGCACCAACGATTTCTTGTGGATGTGCCGGTTCCGCCAACTCTTGGTGGCCTCCTAGAAGTTTTCCTTGGCGAAGATGATCCCCTCCAAGAGTACTCCCTTGTGCAGACCGAGTGCGGAGTCAAGACGGCCATACAATTTGCCCTAGCGCACGGCGTCTCGGGTGACCTGGATAATGTGTACTCGGAGCTTCCTCGAGACGCGCTGGGCAAAAAGGTAGCACTTCGACCTTTTGGCGATCATGCAGAGAGGCTTGTGAATACGCTCTCCGGTGTAGTTTCCCGCGGCCGTGGTGGAAAGCCTGCTGCGAGTGGAGCTACCTCAGTAGTTCCTTAGATCGATCGCTATTTCTGTATGTTTTATGTGTAATGGACCTTGGGGTGCATCCCGTGCTTTGTTCTTCAATCGAGATGTTTTGAAAGTGTCAGCGTTTTGTTATCACGCTTTACTTTGTGTTCTCCCGATGGGAGTAGCCCCCGAGCACTCGAAGATTTTGTGTAGTAAATCGTCGAGTGGGGTATGACTCTGTCTCTCAAACTTTGGTTTTCTTTCCATGTGGTGGATTCCAGCGGAGGTTCGCCGAGTGGAGCTGCTCCTTCGACTGAGCCGTTGGTTATGGCTACCAGTATGCTTGCTTCACTTCGTGACCGTGTCACGGATGGCGAGCGTAAGCTCAAGGCTCTGCGAGGCGTGGCGGATGTTGCCAAGTCGAAACAGAAACTTGCTGCGGATCGCGAACAGTTTGTGATGGAGGAGCTGGCGAGCGTTGCGAAGGGCATGCTTTGTAAGTCCCGCGAGACCCCGAGTGCTTTTTGTTTATTCCTGCTTGTGATTTGACGCTTTTGCTATCCATGCAGTTGTTGAGCCTGATGGGGTGTGTGAGGGTCACTGGGTGGATAATCATATTGTTCATGAGTCAAGCAGCTCCAAACCTCACGCGAGCGTTTTGTGGTCTGACCGTAGCCGAGGTTTTGTCTTGGCTACCCTGCAGTACCAAGCGATTCAGGCGCATCTATTTGTTGAATCTTGTCGGGAGGCCCTTTCTTCGGTCCATCGGGCGTTTTACCCCTTCGGCTTTGTTCTAAATAGCTTGAGTGGCTTGGTGAGGTTATTTTGTCGGGTGGGGAATGTTCGAGATTGTGTGCGTCAGCAGGTCATTTGTGGCGCTCAGGTGGCGCTTGCCTTCGTGCGTCTGTGGCATCCTGAAGTCAATTTCAATTCTGTGGCGTGACTCCCTGACATATTAGGGCCACCTATAGATTTTGTCCCTCATTATGAGGTTGTGCGGCCTGCGGCGGAGCGGATTGTTCGGCTGACCGCGGCGGAAACTGAGCGACTGCTTCAAGAGGCGGCTGCTCGGCAATAGCTATAGTTGATAAGGTGTATATACCTTGTATATTTAGTTTAAGGTGTGTTAAAGTGTGTACCTTGTGACCTTGTATGTTATCTACAATATCTAAATGGGAGCAACCCACTAAGTTTATTTCTCTCAACATCCAAGGTGTTCATCAGCAATCATTTAATTGGTCCATGCCATGCTTAGTCAGTTTCAGTTTACCCCTATCCCGTTCTATTTCGCACAAGTTTGTTCGCTGAAGGAACGCCCACTTTTCTGTCCACTAATTAATCGTCACAGTGATCCTTGTGACTAACTATGTGGGCTCGAAGAAGAACCATAGACCATATGCTATTAGCAGCCACCATGTCCACCACATCCCGCGTACGTATTGTCTGCTCCTCTTCTCTGCAAATCCATTTTCCTATTCCCCTGCCTGTCCGTTTCCTCCTTTGGAATAATTTGCTCCCTTAGAGTTACAGATACAGAAGAAACGGAACCTAGCATTCATGCATAGAAACTGCTAACTGAAGCAGTAATCCTCGCCTTTAAAAACAACACGCTCCCATACAATTCGCTCCATTCCCATGGACTTCCTCCATCCGCGACTTTAAAATCCAATTGCATCAACGCTCCGACCTCGAACTCTCAAAGCTGGTGGAAGGTGAGCTGTCCCTTGCCTCTTCTAAGACACCTCCACTTTTGTTTTCCATTTTATTGTTATTTGGTCGGATTAAGATCCACGACGGTAATGTCACAGTTGATTGCCAATCCGTGCGCCCTCACGTTCGAAGTGTGATGTTTCTGATTTCGTCGGACTTAGATCCACGACGGTAATGTCACAGTGTATTGCCAATCCCGCACCCTCACGTTCTATCTGTTTGGTTCTTCAGTCAAGTCAGTCTCTTGTGTTTCCATTCTCTGCAACCGGATCCTACTTTGATGAATACAAACACGCAACAAGTTTTTGTATGGATGACCCACTATTACCCAAATCTGAATTTATTTGCACTATATGAACATACACTCTTCGCTTTGATTCCATATATCTCATAAAAGCAAGGTATTTGGTAACTACGTGTGTGAGAAAGACTAGGGAAATCTGCAGCAAAACCAGCCAAATTAACACGTGTTGGGTTTGTTGACTTACGTAGCAACACGCTTTGGGTTAACTATATTTTTCAATTAACTGTCACTATTTCCTTTGTAGGAGGCAGACCTCTACGACTCTACCACAGCAGGTTCAGGTATTGTTCACCAGTTCGTTCATGGTGTTCTTGCACCCAGTAGCTTTACCAATGTTGACTTATGACTTATGAGAAGGCTTTTTATGTTAAAAGTCGACGACTTGAGGAGGATTGCTACATTGATGCTTGAAGGTTTGGTGCATATATTTTCGGTTTCCGTTTTGTTAGCATGGATCCAACAGGAACACATGGGAGTATCCCCAATTTGGGTATCCAGAACCTAACTATTAGCTATGCATGGACGAAAATAATTCGACATGATGTACCTGAAATTATTAAATGAGCTTTATCTTCAGTTTGCAAGATCATTTTCTCTTCATCTTTGGTTATTTTGTTCAACTACTGAAAATCATTTTCTTTGTAATGTTTTATGCAGCTGGGTATAATTTTACATGGAGGGGTAACTTTAAATTATTTGTAGTGTATTGTCTTTCAGTCTACATCATCGATAAAGATAATTCAAACTCAATCATCGAACTAATTCTGATTCATCAAACACTTAAGTAAGCTTTTACGTTTACAACTCAATAGAAGATAATGCTATATGACGATGCCTTCTCATTGTCAATGTTCCCGGTACGATAAATTTCACATACTGATAAGTAACCTTTTTTATTTTGTTACCTTTAAGAGGGTCAATTTGTGGAGTCCCGCTGAAACACGCGGGGTGTCATCTAGTTTCGATTAGTTAAGGTGTTTATAAGGTGTGTACCTTGTTACCTTGTAAGATATTTGTCGTGTGTAAGCACTCGAAAATTTGTTGATGCTAGTTTGGTGTAGCCCCCGTGTGTTGGGGTGTTACCGTTTTTAGCATGTAAAAGGAAAAAAAAAGAATAAAGATTGCGACCGGATAGTCTTTGTAGCTATGGTTGAGAAACCATGTTTTTATTGCGATGGCTGAGAAGCCATGTATTTGTTCGGGCTACAATGTGGCTTGGTACAACCTTATTTTGCGAGTGATGTACTCTCCTAGGGATAGAATTTACTCAGGTGCGCCACGTTCCATGGATTGGAGTAGATGCCGCCTGTCTTTGGGTTCTTCAAGTGATAGGCGCCACGTGGGATGACTTCGTGTATGATGAAGGGTCCCTCCCATGGTGGCTCTAGCTTGTGTCCCTTTTCTTTCAGTCGTAGCACCAGGTCGCCTACCACAAAGAATCTGTGGCGTATGCGGCGACTGTGGTGGTTGCGCAGTGATTGCTGGTAGACGGTGGATCTTGCAAGGGCGATATCCCTGATCTCGTCCAGTTCGTCCATATCTTCTGCGAGTGCCTTGTTGGAACCTTCTTCGTTGTATGCGACAGCTCGTGGAGCACTAAACTTGATGTCCTCGGGTAACACAACTTCAGCTCGTGTAGTTTATCGATCGGCTTGGTGTTGTTCGCAGGCTCCACAACAGCGATGGTAGTTCTTCAGCCCAATGTCCTGCTGTTGTGTGTAGTCGGGTGAACACCGTTTTTTTAGGCCAGCCGAAACTAATCCGTTGGATAGTTCGACCTGGACGTTTGTTTGCGGGTGAGCCAACGAGGCGAAGCTGAGAGTTATCCCTTTTTTTCCTAGCAAAAGGCCTGGGTTTGCTTGGCTGTGAAGTTGGTCCCATTATCTGTGATGATATTGTGTGGGACGCCGAACCTGCATACGATGGAATCGAGGAATCTCACGGCGCACTCGGCATGTTGCGACGTGACTGACATGGCCTTATCCATTTTGTGAATTTATCGACTGCTACTAGCAGTAACGTGTATCCTCCGGGTGTTGATTTCCGCAGCGGTCCCACCATGTCTAGCCCCCATTGAGCAAAGGGCCAGGAGATGGGGATCATGTGGAGCTCTGTGGCCGGTGCGTGTGGCTTGGGTGCGAACTTCTGACAGGCGTTGCACCTCTCGACGAGTTTTTTCGCGTCTCTGGCTGCCGTCAGCCAGTAAAATCCTGCTCGAAAAGCTTTCCCCGGTATGGCTCTCCAGCTAGCGTGACGCTCGCAGTCGCCTTGGTGTATGTCCCGTAGAAGTTCCTTTCTGTCCTCGGGTGCGATGCACCGCTGGAGGATTCCTGATATGCTCTGTTTATAGAGTTTGCCGTTTAACACCCGGAAGAATTTGCTGTGCCGAACAATCTGCCTTGCTTCAGGGATATCCTCCGGGAGCTGCTTCCGGATCAAGTGGTCGAGGTACTTGGTCGTCCAGACTGGCTCGACTAGGAAGATCTGCCTCGAAATGTTGTGAGCAAGTTCGATGATGGCGCATTGTCGACTTGCTTCTGCTTCTGCTGCTACTGGCACATCCGTGCGCTTCTTCAGTTTTACCGACCTTTTGATGAGCCGCTAGAAGTAAATTCCTGGCGGGACTTGGGCGTTTGTTGACCCGATGTTTGCTAGTCTGTCGGCTTCTTCGTTGCTTGATCGAGCAGTGTGTTTCAGTTCGCACCCCTTAAAGCTTCCTTCGAGCAGGTTGTACATGTCGCGATAAGCGATCATCAGGGCCGGCTCTATATTTTTTGGGGCCCTAGGGCAAAGTTAAAAAATGGGCCCTAGGTATAATATATATGTATGCAGTTGTGGCTATTAGGCGTGGATATATAAGGGGAAAATATGAAGAATTTATATCCATCCACACATTCTTATTCAACCGGAGAAGATTTTTAACCACACATTCTTATTCAACCGCAAAAATTTATATCCACTAAATTTCACCACGAACAAAGTTCAGTTTCTTGCCTTTGATTATTTACACTATTTACCACCGGAAAAACCCTATTCAAAGCACCTTTTTGTGATTCGGTGAATTGATTCTCATGTTTTTGTTGTTTTCTTTTCTCAGCAACGAACTTAGCTTTAGGCATTGTAACACCTAACGTTTCAAAGAAATCATAAAATTAAGAGGATTAGGACATTATGTATGTAGTGGCTAGATTATCAGATGATGAACCATAAGGCAATTACACACGTACCTAGACGTGAGCAGAGAGCAGGGAAATGAGCGATCATCGGATCAAGATTTAGGGAAAGTTGCAGGCTGCAACCAGCATCCGAGGCGATCTGCAGACCTCCTATCTTCCCTCCAGACGGATCCTCCATCAATGGTGCACGATGGCACTGCCTCTCTTTTCCTCTCCCAATGGGCTGTTTCGCTAGGCCTAACAGCTTAACTTTTTTATCACGTATAATAGCAGCATGTGTATATAACTATATATACATACGAGCTCATGGGCCCCCTCTAGACTTGGGCCCTTGAGCGACGCCCAAGGTCGCCTAGGGTCAGAGCCGGCCCTGGCGATCATTTTCTCTGCGAATGCATCGCATTCCTTCGTCGTTTGCTGCACATAATATTGGAGTCTCCGTATATCATTAGTCGAGTGGCGCCGCAGGCGATTGCCATTTTCATGCCATGCAGGAGTGCTTCATACTCGGCGTCGTTGTTGGAGGCTGGGTCGTCCAACGGGAAGTCGAGGCGTAGAATGTACTACATTTTCTCGCCTCTTGGCGATATGAGGATTACTCCGGCTCCTGCTCCTTCGTTTCTTTTCGACCCGTCGAAGTACATGATCCAGTTATTTGTGTATTCTGGGGGCCCTAGAGTTTGCAGCTCCGTCCACTCGCTCAGGAATTCTAAGACCACCTGAGATTTGAGGGTGTTACGTCCTGTGTATATTATATCCCAGGCGCCTAGCTCGATGCTCTATTTTGCGATTCTTACGAATGTCATGGGATTGTTCATGATAGTACCGAGTGATGCGTCGTTTAGCACCGTGACGGTATGTTCCTGGAAGTGGTGTTTGAGATTGCGGGCTGTAAGGACCACTCCATACGCGAGTTTCTGGTAGTGGGGGTATCGTTGTTTGCACGGCGAGAGTATCTCACTGATGTAGTACACTGGTCTATGAGCGCCGTATGTTTTTCCGTCCTCTGGCCGCTCGACAATTATTACTGTGCTGACCACTTGATTTTTTGCGGCGAGGTAAAGGTAGAGAGGTTCCCTTTCCTGTGGTGTTACCAATATGCGCTTGCTCTACAGCACTCTCTTCAAATCAATGAATGCCTTTTTCGCTTCTGTCGTCCACTCGAACTTATCCGTTTTCTTCAGCAATTTGTAGAAAGGGAGCGCTTGCTCGCCTAACCTTATGATGAACCTGCTGAGGGCTACGAGTCGCACTGCGAGCTGCTGCACGCCGCGAAGATTTGTCTGTTCTTTCATCGTCAAGATCGCCTGAATTTTCTCTGGGTTGACTTCAATTTCTCGGGCAGAGACCAGATAACCGAGGAGCTGTCCAGCAGGAGCCCCGAAGACGCATTTTGTCGGATTGAGCTTGATTCTAGATATGTTGAGGGCATCGAATGTCTCCCTGATATCCTCGAGGAGCGTGTCCTCCACTCGAGTCTTGATGACGATATCGTTAACGTACACTTATACGTTCTTGCCAATGAGCTTGGCGAGGCATTTTTGCATGCAGCGCTGATATGTTGCGCCTGCATTTTTTAGCCCGAAGGGCATCGTCGTGTAGCAGTATACACCGTGCGGTGTGACGAATGATGTATTTTCCTCATCTTCTTTCTTCATCCTGATCTGGTTGTATCCCGAGTAGGCATCCAGGAAGGAGAGGCGCTGACAGCCTGCTGTGGAGTCGATAATCTGGTCGATCCGCGGGAGCGGGAAATTATTCAACGGGCATTGCTTGTTTAACGACGTGTAGTCGATGCACACACGAAGGATGTCTGTGATTTTCTTCGGGAACATCACAGGGTTTGCTAACCAGGTGGAAATCTTGATCTCCCTGATGAACTTGGCGGCTAGGAGCATGTTCACCTCTTCTCCAAGTGCTCTCCGTTTTGGCTCAGAGAAGCGTCGGATGGTCTTTTTTGACCCGCTTTGCATCTTTGTAAACTTCTAATGAGCGCTTGGCGAACTCCCTGGGTATTCCTGGCATATCTGAAGGCTCCCAGGAAAAAATTTCCCAGTACTCATGGAGGAGTTCGACGAGCGCGCTTTTCTATGTGGATGATAGGGTGGTGGACACGATCGCCGTCTTCACGGATTCTATCGGGTACACCTGATGCTTTCGAGTTTCGTTACTCGGGCTAAACTCGAGGTCTGGAGCGTTCTTTTTGGTTAGTGGCATCACGGAGTTATCCGTGGTTTTTGCCAATTCCTCTAGCTCCTCTTGCATCCCAAAGGATTTCGTGATTTCATGGAATTCGTTCTCGCACTTGTCTGACTTCTAGAAGTCGCCATTTACGGTGATTGTGTCGTATTATCCTGTGAGTTTCAACTTGAGGTAGGCGTAATGAGGTACTGCCATGAATCTCGCGAACGTTGTTCGGCCGAGAATAGCGTGGTACTGGGATGGCCAGTCGACTACCTCGAAGTCGAGGAATTCTCTCCTGTAATTGTGCGTGTCTCCAAGGATCACTTCCAAGTTGATTGTTCCGAGTGGTCGGACCTCTTTACCCGGTACTATCCCGCGGAAGGATGTTTCTGATGCTGCGAGTCCCTCTAGGTCGTAGTTGCCTATTTATGCCTGGATGACGAGCGCCGCGTGCCCCGGTCGATGCACCCGTGGCGGGTGGTCCTCCCATGAAAAGGTTATCGGGTGCTTGGACATCTTCAGGTATTCAGGCTTTGACGGTGGTGCTTGTAGTGCCATGTTAACTTGGCGAGTGTTGGTCTTCAGAACTCGTCAGGGCGGGCAGACCTTCTTTATCATGCCTAGGAGCCCGTGGGAGTTTGGGTACATGTTTCCTCCTTGATTCGCCGCGGCTGGGTTAGCTAGTGCGGGGAGGGCGGCTAGAGCCATGCTGTGTTGACCTGCAGGCGGAGGCAGGGGTGGTGGCTGGTATCCTCCCGGTAGTTGCGGGTATCACTGGTTGACACCTGCCCTGTGCTTCTTCGTGTATGCCTCGTGGATGTCCTGGAACTTTTGACAGTCCTTGAGGAGGTGAGTGGCCTTGGTTTTGCCCGTGCGCTTCTCTGTAAACACATGCAGAGAGCAGTATCCGTCAAGGTCTTCCTCAGGGGTTTTATCATCTCGCTTTGGCTTCCACTCGCGATTTCCGCGGGATCCGCTGTCGCGGTTTCTTGTGAACTCGGCCGCTACCAGTTCTGATTGATCGTACTAGTCATAGTGTTTTCTCTTCCTCTTTCGGCGGTCGCCGTTGCGGTCCTATTCAGGCGCGGGTGAGGAAGTTTTCTCATTACACAGGGACTCCTCGCCATTGGCCCATCTGTTTGCTATCTCTATTAACTCTCCGATTGACTTGGGTGCAGATCGCCCCAGTTCCTCTCGGAAGGCGGCGCGCCGTGCACCCTTGGTGAAACCTTCGACTGCGACTTCTTCTGGTATGTTTCCCGCCATGTTCTTGAGTGTGGCCCATCTCTAAATATACTCACGGGTAGACTCGCCGCTTTTCTGCCTATAGGCTCACAGTTCCTCGATAGATGTTGGCCGCTTGTATGTCGCCTGGAAGTTCTTCTCGAAGTCGCGGGTGAGATAGTCCCAGGATCTGTAGTGCGCACGCGGTCTTCCTTCGAGCCAGCTACAGGCAGCGCCTACGAGGTGCAGGTTTAGGTACTGCATGGATGTTGTATTGTTTCCGCGCTGGCATTTTACTGTGGTAAGATAGTCTGAAAGCCACGACTTGGGATCTTGCGAAACGTCGTACTTTGGGACCTCTTTTGTGAGCTTGAATCTTTTGGGCATAGGTTCCTCGCGGATTTTGCTGCTGAAGCACATCGCGCCGCAGGCTTCCTCGTCAGAGGAGGTGGATAGCGATCGGGCGCGGTTCCTTCGGGCTCGAGCTCTGTCGACCTTGCTTTGCGTGATGTCCCCACACGCGTCATGTTGAGTTCGGTCGCGATTATCCTCCTGCCATGGTTCCCTGCTGCGGTGTCGTGACCGACTTCCATGGTGCCGTGGGCTGCTATCGCGGTTTTGCGGGCTATCATCGTCGCTGTGCGAGCTATCGCCATGGCGTGTGGCTTCTTTTCCTCTGGAGCAGTGAAGTGATCCCTTATCTCCTCTTTTTGGCGATGTAATCTCGCGTCTGCGAGGTGTTTTGTCCACCCGAGGGGTTTTATCAGCTTCTGGGGGTGTCGCGTGTTTGCAGTTCTGGGCGGCAATCGCTGCTCCGACCATACCTTGCCCCTTCTAGACTTGTCGGTGTTGCTCCGCGCGGGGGTCGTTTTCGGGTGGCTGGTCCGCCTGCAAATACGTAGCGGTAGCCAGAACAGCAACGGCTGGAGTTGTGGGGCATACGTTGCCTTCCTCATCGACATGCATGAGAGAAGTCTCGAGAGATTTGCTGACTTCGCTGAGAGACCCTTGGTCCAGGCAAGCAGTTTTTGAAACGTACTTTTTCTTCGGAGGCTGGTTCCTCGTTGAGTGAGTCCTCGAGAGCGCCGCGTGGTGCGCGCTCGAAGCTTCCGCCGCTTCCTTCTGCGCTTCTAAGTCCTTGCGGGTTTCTGCCAACAGTCGGCCTGTCCGCAACAGGTGGTAGTGATACGCGGTGAGGTCTTCTCGAGAGGCTCCAGCTTCTATCGTCTAGCCAGATTGTGCTGATGTTTTCGCTTTGAGACAAGAGGCTCGCGAGACCTTGATGTGTTCTCACTCCACTCGACTTTCCTCTGTTTCTTCAGGTTGTTCGGTTGAGCCTGCCATGCAGACTTGGGCCAGATATGTCTTGTGAGTCCTAGGCGTAGGCCTACGGCTGTTGCCGAATTTGGAGGGTTCCTCAGTCGCAATGGTGTGAAAGTTGCGCGTGTTGCGGCGGATGGAGCCACCGCTAGGCGCTGGGTCGCGACCAGCGTCATCAGATGGCAACTCGAGGATCACCGGGCTTGAGACGGATTCAGAGTCCGATTCGCCGAGCCCAATCTGGTCGGGGAAGCGCAGGATTCCCACCTTGCTGGCGTGGAAGTGGAAACTGGCGAACGTCAAGCTGACACTTTTCTCGAGTCCGTTGAATGTCAGGCGAGATTCCGGGGAGTAGGGCGCGTAGACGAGCGACCCGAAGCAGATCGGCTTTGTTGGAGTCGATGATCCTGGGCTCCAGTTGAAGCTTGGCAAAGACGAGGCCGAAGATGTCGTGGATCCAGCGCCCGCCATTCCCACAGACGATGCCAATTGACGATTAGTCATCTCGACAAGTCCCTCGGATGATCCAGTAGGGTTTCGATTAAGAGAGCGAATAAGGCGCTGGCGACAATCGTCGGCTAACAGGGGGCAAGATTTACCCAGGTTCGGGGCCCTCGTAGAGGTAAAACCCTTACTCCTGCTCTTCTGATCTATATTATGAGTAGATCGATTACAATGGTGGGTGCGCAAGCTGAGAGATAGATCTCGAGCTATGGCTATGGTGGTGAAAATTAGATTGGATCCCCCTCCTCGGTGGTTCTCCTAGCCTTTTTTATAGGTGGACGGGTCTCAAACCGTGCCCCAGGGGGTTACAAACGCTAGCTCTAAGGCGGTAGAAACTTTCCATCTTGACCCGCAGGTTTTGCGGGTGTGCTTCCACCGGGCCTTCTAGAATCGCGGGGTGGCGCCCTGCGTTTGGGATTTAGCCTTCGGCCGTGGACCAGGTAGGCCCACTCGATAGGTCCTGGAGTCATCCCCACGTCAATGTCGGTGATAGTGGAGCTTCGAGGCTGACGGCGGTTTGGGACGCCCCCTCCACTTCAAGATCGGGTTCGATTCGACGCAACAGGTGCTACACACGACGTGTTGGAGTAGTTGTCAAGTCATGCCTGACCGGCAGTGGTGATGTGGTGTGTGAGACGGAAGTGCCATATTTTTATTGATCCTAGCATGTGCTACGCACGACATCTCCTCTGTGGTGTCAAGTCATGCATATCGCGTTCGTTCGAAGGTGGTGCGACAATGGCTGGAGTCATGGCGGTATGGGACGTCATCGGATTCCAGTTTCTTCCCCAGCGGCATCTGGTCAGCGATGTGTCATTGGACGAACATGTGATGTTGGTATGCTTCAACTTTGATTTTGCATACTTCGGTGGAAACATGTTTTGGAATGTTTACACGCGCTTGCGATGCGCCCTTACTAAAGGTGGTGGCTTGAAGCTCGTCTTTAGGGATGAAAATCCTGCGTCGATTTTTGGTTGGACTCATCATCAGTGATGCACGTGCGAAAATCCCTTCTTGAAGGCTTTCCCTAGAGGTCGTGTATTTTCTATTTATTTTGGCCTTTTAGCGTAGGGCTAGTGGTATTCTGGTGGAGTGACTGTCGCGAGCCATGCGGTCTCGATTTACTTATTTTATAATTTTGCTAAATTTTGCAATAAAAAATTTGTGTGTATTGTTTCAATGCAAAGGCTGGGGTTTCGCTCCCCATTTCGAAAAATGTAATTTTCTACGAACACATGGGCGTTTTCTCGAGAAAAAATAAAGAAAGAGGGAGCACAGGAGCAAGGATAGTGATGCGCAAATCCCATTTCTAGTTCATGTTGAGGTTTCTTGTTTAATATTTTATGCCAAAATTTAAAGGGGCATGCTGAGCGTCCTCCGGAGGATGGATTCCTCACATCCTCCGCATGCGCAGACACACGATTAAGTCGCGCGATACCGTTTGATTAGAAAACGGGACCACCCACTAACCCGTAACCATCTCCTATTAACTTGTTCACACATGAACAAAAAACCTCTTCATGCGCGACGCACGCATGAAATTAGCGTCGCTGCGATTATCCCGCTGCCACTCATCACGGGGCTCCAGCGAGACCTCACCAGCTCCCAACATCGGCGACCGTAGCGCTGCCGCATATGCGCGTAGCATCCCACGAATGGCATCAGCATCGTCGTCCATGACCAGAAGAGCATCGCCAACACCGGTGAGCAGCATTCCCGACCAACAATGGTAGCATCGTCGAATGCCACTCGTAGCACCCCCGACCACCGGTGGTAGCACCGCCGCTCTTCAATGGTAGCATCGTCGACCGATATTGGTAGCACCACTACTCTTTGCTGGTAACACGGCCGATCAACCATGGTAGCACTGCGCTCTTCGTTGGTAGCACCGCCGCTCTTCGCTGGAAGCACCGCCGACCAACGATGGTAGCACAGCTGGCCTTAGCTTTGCAGTAACCCAACTTTGACTGGTAGCACCTCCGCGGGCAGCCGGTAGCACCAACGCCCTTCCTTGGTAGCACCAAGGCACGCCGTATGCAGCACCTCCGAACAACGACGTTGTCACCAGAAATCGCAGTTTGCAGTAGCACATCCACCTCGGACTTTGACTTGCAGTAGGGTGGCGTGGGCTTGCGGCAACACATTTGTGGGGTTGCATTATGGCGGAGCCGGCTTGCGCGAGCGATCCCGTCCGTATTGTTATCTCACCGGAAAAGGAGGAAGATTTAGAGAGTTTTAGGGACAAGCGTGTGGCAGAACGGCGACGGTGCAAACCTATGGCAAACGATGCGAGCAGTGTTGATGTGCGGTCCTCTCGCCGGAAGAAAATGGCATCAAAAAACCACAGGAGGTTGAGGATAAGGCTGGACGTGGTGAGACCCGCTTCCTTAGCTTAGCTCCCTGCTTTGCCGACTTGAGGGGCACGTGTGGCTCTCGCTCTATCCGGAGAACAGAACACGTCGTATCCTCCGGAGGAGTTAGAGACTTTTCCAAATTTAAATAAAAAAATTCAAAATAACTTAGAAGCGGGATATTGCCATATTCCCCTTAGAATAAGAAACATAAAGGGAAAAGCTTTGTTTCCTCCGGAGGATTCGCGCGCACGATCCTCCGTATGCGCTGCGCGCCGCGTGGCAGCACGTTTGCGGGAGAAACGTAACTGGCCCAATTAGCTAGTAGAGTTTCGTGGCCCAGTTAGCATTTCGTGGCCCAATTAGTTAGTAGGTCCATTTTCACCTCCACATTTTTATTGTTGGGCTGGTTTTTTCGTCTCGCACCGGCTCATCTCGCGCTGCAGTACTTTAACTCGGCCAATCGAGCTGTGTGTTTGTGTTAGGATGCTACATTATAAATTTTTATTCACTACAATTGTTCTCCAATTTTGCTATAATAGTGACGAAGGGATGGATCCTAGACCTATCGGGTGAGCCTACCCAGTATAAGGCCCAAGACCTAAACTCCAAGGGAGACGCCATGAACTGTCCTAGAAGGCCCAATCAAAGCCCACCCGCAAAGCCTTGCGGGTTAAGAAAGGAAACTTGTAACCGACTTTAGGTTAGGGTTTGTACCCCCCCCCCCCCCCGTCCCGGGCACGGTTTGGGACCTGGCTATCTATATAAAGCCATGAGAACCACCGGGGGGAGGGACCAAGCAATACCGCACCACCTGAGCCTTGAGTTTGAGATCTACTCTCGACTTGAGCACCCCATTGTAACCGATCTATCGTGATAATACAGATCGACAGAAGCAGGAGTAAGGGTTTACCTCTACGAGGGCCCCGAACCCGGGTAAATCTTGCCCCCTGTTAGCCGACGATTGTCACCAGCGCCTACTAGTTCTCCTACTCGAAACCCTATCGGTTCATCCAAGGGACTTGTTGAGATGAATATTCGACAATTGGCGCCGTCTGTGGGAATGGCGGGCGCTGGATCTCCGGCATCTTTGGCTTCATCGACAAACAACTCACGCTGGAACCCAGGAACTTCGACTCCAACCAATCCGATCCGCATCGGGTCGGTCGTCGTCACCCCTCACTAGCCGGAATCGCGCCCGGTATTCAGCGAGTTGGAGAAAAGCATCACCCTAACCTTCGGGAGCTTCCAGTTCTACGCCAACAAAAAAGTAATCCTTCAATTCCCCGAGCAATCCAATCTCGACGGATCGGGATCGGAGTGGATATCAAGCCCGGGAGTTGTCGACTCACGGCCCAACTACGCGGATCGCGACTTAGCGAAAAGCGGCGAATCTATTCGCCTCAACACCCGCAACTTTAATACCCTCTCCACAGAGGAACTTTCTCGGGTCAGGAAAGCTTTCCAAACTACGCCTAGGACCCGCGGGCCATATCTGGCTCAGGTCTGCATGGCAGGATCAGGAGATCCACCCGAAGAAACTGAAGACAGCGCAAGGGAGCGCGTAGCCATCGGCGTATCGCGAGCCTCTTGGGATCGAGCAAAGGAGGCCATCCGCACAAGCAAACCACTCGAAGCCGGCGCCCCTCACGAAGACATGACTGCATACCACTACCACCTAGTGAGAGCAGCAACTTTGATCAAGGAAGCTAGAAAAGACCTGGCTGAACGAAGGAAGCTAGCGGACGAGTCTAGTCAACGCCATGCAGCGCTTTCAAAGACACCTTCTGTCGGGAACCATCCCGAGAGAAAAAAGACATGTCTCAAGAACCGCGACTATGGATGGCGAATCCCTAACTGGGATCGGTAGGTTACTCGAGGTCTCCCTTATGCACGTCGACAAGGACGGCAACGTGCACCCGACGACTCCCGCCGCCGCGGTACTAGCTGCAGCCACCTACCTGCAAACGAACCAACCAGGGGAGAACGACCCCCGCGCAGAGCAATACAGGCAGGTCCAAAAAGGGCTAGGCATGGCAGCTGCAAGAATTGCCACTTACGACCGCAGGAAGGTGGCGGCGCAAAAGGACAAAGAAGCACCTCGCGGACACAGGAGCACGTCACCCAGGAAGGAGAAGTCACCTTGCCGCGCGCGAGGAAAAGAAGCTCGACGACGCAGAGATAGTCCGAGTGACAGTGACGACAGCCCGAGAGGTCGAGATCGTAGCCCGCGGAGAGGTCGAGATCGCATCCCCCGGAGAGATCGAGATCGCAGACCACGACGTCACAGCAGTCGCTCGCGACACCGCAGCAAGGAACCACGGAGAGACGTCAATCGTGACGAGCCTGGGTACGACGCGCGATCAGACATCACTCAGCACAAAATCGACAAAGCTCGAGCGGCCAGGAACCACGCGCGTTTCCCGTCTACCTCTTCCGACGAAGAGGTCTGCGGAGCCCTATGCTTTGCTCGCAACATCCGCGAGGCACCGTTGCCCAAGAGGTTTAAGCTCTCTACAGAGGTGCAAAAATACGACGGTTCGCTAGAGCCACAAGCTTGGTTGTCATATTACCTCACGGCAGTAAAATGCCAGCGTGGGAACAAAAACACGGCTATGCAGTACCTTAACCTACATCTCGTAGACGCTGCGCGCAGCTAGCTCGAAGGAAGACCGAAGGCGTGCTACAGATCATGGGACGATCTAAACCTCGACTTCTTCAAGAACTTCCAGGCGACATACAAAAGACCTGCGACCATCGAGGAGTTACGAGCTTGCAAGCAGAAAAGTGGTGAGTCTACTCGCGAATATATTCAGCGATGGACCACACTCAGGAATACAGCAGAAAACATATCAGAGGAGGTTGGAGTCGAAGCATTCGCCAAAGGAGCTCGACGAACCGCCTTCCAGGAAGAAATGGGACGGGCCGCACCCAAAACCATGGGAGAACTTACGGCTATAGCTGACAGATGGGCCAACGGCGAGGACGCGGTGCGCAACGAGAAAGCATCATCACCAGCACCAGATGACGACCGCCACGTTCAAAAGAAAAGGAGAAAGCATTACGATCGTGATGATCGGGAAGAACTGGTGGCAGCAGAATTTACAAGAAATTGCGACAGCGGGTATCGCGGAAATCGCGAGTGGAAGCCAAAACCAAAGGACAAAACTCCCGGGGAGGACCTTGATGGTTACTGCACGCTACATCTATTCACAGATAAGCGCACTGGCGGAGCTAAGGCAACACACCTTCTCAAGGATTGCTGAAAGTTTCTCGACATCCACGAGGCCTTCTCGAAGAAAAACAGAGCAGCAATCAATCAGGGCTACCCGCAGTTCCCTGGAGGAGGAGCCCAAGGATTCCACCCGCCGTAAGCCCTGCCTCCACCAGGAAACCAAAACACGGTGCTAGCCGTGCTACCAGCGCCACCTGCCGCAAACCAAGGAGCCAACGGATATCCGAATCCAGCAGGACTCCTGGGAATGATACAGAAAGTTTGCCCGTCCCACATGGCCCAAAAAACAAACACTCGACAAGTATTCATGGCCGTCCAGGCACCACCATCCCAACCCGAGTACCTAAAGATGGCTGACCAGCCGACAACTTTCTCCAAGGAGGACCATCCCCCCCCCCCCCCCTGAGTCTATCGACCAGGGCATGTCGCACTCGTCATCCAGGCACAGATAGGCAACTACGAACTTGCCCGAGTGTTCATGGACGGAGGCAGTGGGATTAACATCATTTACGCGGATACACTCCGCAGGATGAACAGGAACCTGGACGGACTCGCGGAATCGGAGACATCTTTTCACGGGATAGTACCAGGGAAGGCAGTCCGCCCACTCGGAACAATAAACCTGGAGGTGGTGCTTGGCAACTGAAGCAATTACAGACGAGAATTCCTCGACTTCTAAGTAGTCGACTGGCCCTCACAGTACCACGCTATTCTTGGCCGAACAGCATTCGTCAGATTCATGGCAGTACCACATTATGCATACCTGAAGCTCAAGTTACGTGGGGAACAAGGCACCATCACCATCGATGGCAATTTCCAAAAATCCAATAAATGCGACATCGAGTTCAACGAGATCGCCAAATCCTTCGAGATGCAGGAGGAGCTGGAAGAGATAGCAAAAACCATGGATCACTCTATGGTGCCTCTCACCAAAAAGAACGCCCCAGAGCTCGAGTTCAGCGCAAACAGCAGCACTCGAAAACATCAGGTGCACCCGACCGAGTCTACGAAAACAACGATGGTGTCCACCACCCTCTCGCCAGCATAGGAAGCCGCGCTCATCGAACTCCTCCGTGAGTACTGGGAAATTTTCGCCTGGCAGCCTTCAGATATGGCAGGGATACCCACGGATTTTGCCGAGCACTCACTCGAAGTTTACAAAGATGCCAAACCTATCAAGCAGACAACCCGAAGATTTTCAGAGCCAAATCAAAAAGCACTTGGAGAAGAAGTGAACAGGTTACTCGCAACAAAGTTCATACGCGAGATAAAGATCTCCACCTGGTTAGCAAACCCGGTGCTAGTCCCGAAGAAAAACACTGACATCCTTCGCGTGTGCATCGACTACACGTCGTTGAACAAGCACTGCCCCAAGGATAACTTCCCCCTACCACGGATCGACCAGATCGTGGACTCCACAGCAGGCTGCCAGCGCCTCTCCTTCTTAGACGCCTACTCGGGCTATAATCAGACCAGGATGAAAAAGGACGACGAGGAGAAGACAACGTTTATCACACCCCATGGTGTCTACTGCTACACGACAATGCCCTTCGGGCTAAAGAACGCAGGCGCAACATATCAGCGCTGCATGCAAAAATGCCTCGCCAAACTCATTGGCAAAAACGTACAAGTGTACGTTGACGACATCGTCATCAAGACTCGAGTAGAGGACACGCTCCTCGATGACATCAGAGAAACATTCGACGCGCTGAACGCGTACCGAATAAAGCTCAACCCGACCAAATGTGTCTTTGGCGTCCCTGCAGGACAGTTTCTCGGGTACCTGGTGTCTGCTCGAGGAATTGAAGCCAACCCGGAGAAAATCCAAGCGATCCTGACAATGAAGGAGCCAACCAATCTCCATGGTGTGCAGCAGCTCGCAGGACGACTAGCCGCTCTAAGTAGATTCATTGCAAGGCTGGGCGAACAAGCATTGCCTTTCTACAAGCTACTGAAGAAAACGGATTAGTTCGAGTGGACACCTGAAGCGCAAAAAGCATTCGCAGACCTCAAGCAATCACTGCAGAGTAGGCGTGTCCTGGCAACACCACAAGAACGGGAGCCACTGTACCTATTCCTAGCCGCAACAAATCAAGTCATTAGCACGGCGATCATGGTCGAGCGACCGGAGGACGACGAGGCGTATGGCGTCCAAAGACCAATATATTATATCAGCGATGTGCTTTCGCCCTGCAAACAGCGATACCCTCATTATCAGAAGCTCGCGTATGGCGTGGTGCTCACAGCTCGAAAACTCAAGCACTACTTCCAAGAGCACACCGTCACGGTGCTAAACGATGCATCACTCGGTACTATCATGAATAACCCCATGGCATCCGGAAGAATTGCAAAGTGGAGTATCGAGCTCGGCGCCTGGGACATCATATACGCAGGGCGCAAATCTGTGAATTCAAAAGTACTCATGGAATTCCTGAGCGAGTGGACAGAGCTGCAAACACCAGGCCCACCAGAAAACACGAGCAACTGGATAATGTACTTTGACGGGTCGAAGAGAAACGAAGGAGCTGGAGCCGGGGTTGTCCTGATATCCCCCAGAGGAGACAAGTTGCAGTACGTCCTGCGATTGGATTTTCCACCCGACGACCCGGCATCAAACAATGATGCAGAATACGAGGCCCTTCTTCACGGCATGAAGATGGCGATTGCCTGTGGAGCCACCCGACTGATGATCTATGGAGATTCAAATCTCATCGTACACCAGACGATGAAAGAGTGCGACGCTATTGCAGATAACATGGTTGCCTATCGAGATATGTATAATCTGCTCGAAGGAAGTTTCAAAGGGTGCGAACTAAAGCACATCGCGTGATCTAGCAACAAAGAAGCAGATAAATTGGCAAACATGGGTTCTACCAACACACCCATACCACCTGGAATATACTTCGAGAGGATGATCAAGCGCTCCGTCAAGATCAAAAAACCAGCAGAAGCACCCGCAGCATTGGAGACGGAGGTCAGCCCGCAAACCTCTATGATCGAGCTCAGTCACAACATTTCAAGACAAGTTTTTCTGGTCGAACCAGTCTGGACGCAGAAATACCTCGACTATGCTCGCGAGACTCGACAGATAGTACGACGCAGCAAAGCTTTTCGGGTGCTCAACGGAGAGCTATACAAACAGAGCATATCAGGAATATTGCAGAGATGCATAGCACCCGAGGATGGCACGGAATTGCTGCGAGATATACACCAAGCAGATTGCGGACACCACGCTAGCTGGAAGGTGATCGTTGGCAAAGCTTTCCGAGCAGGGTTTTATTGGCTCACAGCAGCCAGAGACACAAAGGACCTAGTCGACAAGTGCAATGCTTGCCAAAGATTCGCGCCCAAGCCACACGCCTCTGCCACTGAACTTCACATGATCCCAATCGCCTGACCCTTTCCACAATGGGGGCTAGACATGGTGGGGCCACTGAGAAAATCGACACCCGGAGGATATACGCACTTGCTCGTGGCAGTCGACAAATTCACGAAGTGGATCGAGGCTATGCCAGTCACCTCCGCCAGCGCCCAATGCACCATGAAATTCCTCAACTCCATTGTGTGCGGGTTTGGCATACCGCACAACATCATCACCGACAACGGCAGCAACTTCACAGCGAAGGAAACACGAGAATTCTGCTAACAGAAGGGAATCACCCTCAGTTTCGCCTTAGTGGCTCACCCGCAAACTAATGGTCAAGTCGAGCGATCCAACGGATTAGTCTCAGCCGGCCTCAAGAAGCGGCTACTCGATCGCCTAAACCCAGCAGCAGGGCACTGGGCAGAGGAGTTACCATCAGTATTGTGGAGCCTTCGCACAACGCCAAATCGGTCAACAAACTATACGCCATTTTTCATGGTCTATGGAGATGAGGCCGTCCTACCTGAAGATGTCAAATTCAGCGCACCCTAAGTCGTCGCATACAGCGAAGAAACTTCGAACAGAGCACTCGCAGAAGACGTGGACGCACTCGATGAAATTCGCGACGTTGCACTCGCAAGATCGGCGGTATACCAGCAATCACTGCGCAATTACCACAGTCGTCGCATACGCCACAGATCCTTCGTGGTAGGCGACCTGGTGTTGTGGCTCAAGCAAAAGGAAGGGCACAAGCTCGAGCCACCATGGGAAGGATCCTTCATCGTACACGAAGTTATCCCAGGTGGCGCGTATCGATTGAAGAACCCCGAGACCGGTGGCATCTATTCCAATCCATGGAATGTTGCGCATCTCCGCAAGTTCTATCCTTAGGATCACTCTATTCGCAAAAATAAGGCTATACTAGACATCTTGTAGCTCGAGGAAAATACATGGCTTCTCAGCCATATCAATAAAAACACATGGTTTCTCAACCATAGCTATTCGTGTTCCTTCATTTTACATGCTAAACAACAGGTATACACCCCAAACGCACGGGGGCTACGCCTAACTAAGCATTACAGGAAAATTTACAAATACAAAGGTACAAACAAGGTTCACACCTTAGAAAACACCTTATACAATTTCGAGTGAACTATACAAGGTAACAGGATATCTACATCCTACGATTACACCTAATAAGGAGCAGTCCTCTCAGCCAACATCTGGTCAACCTCTTCCGAAGTCAGTCGAGCGATCTCCTCCGCCGCAGGTTGCACGACTGCATAATGAGGGGTCAAATCGACTGGAGCATTGGGGAGCCTAGCCACAGAATTGAAATTGACATCGGGATGCCATAACCGAACAAAAGCAAACGCTACTTGGGCACCGCAGATAAGCCGCTGACGAACACACTCGCGAACTTCACCAACTCGTCCAAAAATTCTTAGCAGGTCGCTAAACCTTTCTGGAACGATACCCAGCGGATAGAACGTTCGGTGCACAGAAGACAAAGCTTAGCGACAAGATTCTACAAGCATCTTCACCTGGCCAGCCCGGTACTTCAAGGTCGCCAAAACAAAGCCTCGGCTGCGATCGGACCAGAAGTTGTTCGCATGCGGCTTCGAGCTACCTGCTTCATGGACAATGTGGTTGTCCATCCAATGAGTTTCACAAGGACCGTCAGGCTCAACAACTGCAAAAAACAACGAGAAGGGTTAAGAGTGAAAAAGGAGAAAACAATAAAGTGCTAGGGGGCTCGCAGGCTTACAAAGCATGTCTTTTGCAACAACTGCCATCTCTCCCATCACGAACTGTTCACGCTCAGCCGCAAACTTTTGCTTCGACTTAGCCACATCAGCCACTCCACGCAAAGCTTTCAGCTTGTGTTCTCCATCCGCGACACGATCACGGAGCTCGGCAAATGTACTAACAGCAGCAACAAGGGGATCTACTCGTGCAGCAGATCCACTCGAAGACTCTGCGTTAGGACCCACAACCTGGAAGGAAATGAAACAATTTTAGATACACTCCAAGACCCCACTCGAGAAATATACCACCTACTTAACAGGTGCTCGGGGGCTACTCCCATCGGGAGCTCGTAACGCTTCAATCGCAAAAATCAGGCATTTTAGACATCAGAAGAACACTTCTATTAAAATCAAAATACGGGAATGCATCCCAAGGTTCATTACATCAAAAGGGCGAAGTGAAAACAGACTATCCTATGGAACTGCGGAGGTACTGGCGCTCGCAGCAGGATGTCCCATGCGACTAGCGCGGGCAAGCAATTCAGATAGCTTCTTCGCAAGGGCTTCAGCCGGATCGCCAAAAGGACGAAGCGCTACCTTTCTACCTGTGGCGGCGTCGTAAGGAAGGCACGAGTACGCCTTCTCCAGGCCTTCGACTCCGTGCGCCAACGCAAACTGGATAGCAGTCTTCGCTTCGCATTCAGATTGGGCAACCGAGTAAGCCTGAAGAAGATCACCCTCCAGGAAAACCTTCAGAAGACCGCTTAGCGTAGGCGGAACCGCAGCATCTACCAGAAGGCGCTCGTGGAATTGCGTCAACACTCGAATGGCTTCGCCAATGAGGGAGCAAATCCCACTCGCGTGTTTCTGAAGCTGAGAGCAGGAGTCCGTCAAAGCATCCAATCGCCGACTTCCAGGAAGCTCCAGTGCAGCACCAACGATATCTACAAAAGGACATCGTAAGCTCCCGAGATAGCCAATCAAAATTGCATGCAGAAAAAATCAAGTACAAACTTACCCGCGAATTGCTGAGCCAGAGGGCGGATGATGCCAACAAGATTGTTA
Organism: Alopecurus myosuroides; assembly: GCA_028641055.1. Lineage (NCBI taxonomy): Eukaryota > Viridiplantae > Streptophyta > Magnoliopsida > Poales > Poaceae > Alopecurus > Alopecurus myosuroides. Next base: position 369,594,434 of record CM054059.1, read on the forward strand.
TCATGTTTAGCACCAGCATCCTCCAACTGCTTCAGCGCATCCTGGGCCTCAGCGAGCTTCCCCTCAAAGTCAACCAAATTCTTGCGAGTGGACTCCAACTCCTTTCGGGTGGACTCCAACTCGGCCTCAAGGGTTTTGACCCGAGAGACAGCTTCGGTTTTCTCGGCCTTCAGGAGATCGACTTGAGCTGTAGAGCAGCGAATTCAGCCTAAAGAAAACCTATATAATCAAAAGAAATAGCGAAAGAAAAATGGAATGGATTAACCTACCTTGGAGAGCTTGGCCATCCTCGACAAGTCGATCACGATCTAGCCAAAGGGCGGCGCAATCTGCCTCAGCCGAAAGAACGCGTCGGCCAATAGCGGCAAGGGAGTCAATAAGAGACTGCAAAAGCACAAGACAAATTTCAAGTTAAAGGAAAAGGCTCTTGAGCCTATTCGCGACTGTACACAGTCGAGTATAGCCTCGGGGACTACTCCCATCGGGAGCACTGCCGTGCACCCGATAACATCAAAGGAATAAAAAAAAGCTTAAACTTGAGTCTGTGGCTAATCGCAAGCGATTAACCACGTCATCGGGGGCTACTCCCATCGGGAGCACTGACGTGCACCCGATAAAAAACGCAAACGGACAAACTAGAAGATACGAAAGAAGTGACAAGATTTACCTGGCCCTGGGCGGTGCACACAGGATCCGCCGAGCTACCCGAGATTTCTTTGTTCACCGAAACCCCACCCGTGAATCCAGGCAGTCTATAATCTGGAGCCAAAACTGCCGTTGCTGGGCTCGAAGGCTTCTGGGTGACCTTGGCGACTGGATTTTCGCCCGCAGTTGCTTCTTTTCTCTTCACAGAAGGAATAGAAGAAGTAAACTGACCAGGGCTGATGGATTGAATCCTATCATGAAAAGAAGAATCGAACAAAAGCATAAGGAAAACGCAGGGCCGGCTCTATATTTTTTGGGGCCCTAGGGCAAAGTTAAAAAATGGGCCCTAGGTATAATATATATGTATGCAGTTGTGGCTATTAGGCGTGGATATATAAGGGGAAAATATGAAGAATTTATATCCATCCACACATTCTTATTCAACCGGAGAAGATTTTTAACCACACATTCTTATTCAACCGCAAAAATTTATATCCACTAAATTTCACCACGAACAAAGTTCAGTTTCTTGCCTTTGATTATTTACACTATTTACCACCGGAAAAACCCTATTCAAAGCACCTTTTTGTGATTCGGTGAATTGATTCTCATGTTTTTGTTGTTTTCTTTTCTCAGCAACGAACTTAGCTTTAGGCATTGTAACACCTAACGTTTCAAAGAAATCATAAAATTAAGAGGATTAGGACATTATGTATGTAGTGGCTAGATTATCAGATGATGAACCATAAGGCAATTACACACGTACCTAGACGTGAGCAGAGAGCAGGGAAATGAGCGATCATCGGATCAAGATTTAGGGAAAGTTCCAGGCTGCAACCAGCATCCGAGGCGATCTGCAGACCTCCTATCTTCCCTCCAGACGGATCCTCCATCAATGGTGCACGATGGCACTGCCTCTCTTTTCCTCTCCCAATGGGCTGTTTCGCTAGGCCTAACAGCTTAACTTTTTTATCACGTATAATAGCAGCATGTGTATATAACTATATATACATACGAGCTCATGGGCCCCCTCTAGACTTGGGCCCTTGAGCGACGCCCAAGGTCGCCTAGGGTCAGAGCCGGCCCTGGGAAAACGAGAGAGAAACTTTCGACTAAAAGGATAATAAGAAAGGAAGAACTCACTCATCGTCATCGTCATCATCCAGCATATCCGCATTCCAGGCGGTACCAATTTTCGACTTGGGGGCTGGAGGAGGAAGCACGTTCAAGGGCGTCACCACGAGGGGCTCTGTCTCCTTGCCAGATCCGCCACCCAAAGAACTATCTTTGGAGGTAGCTTCATCATCCCCCGCCCTACGGCTCTTGCGGTGGTGGAGGTCACTACTCGAATCTTCCGCGTCATCCGAAGAACCGTGCTCGGAACTCGAGTCGGCCTTGGCGACGCTGGTGTCAAGAGGAGCCTCAAGGTTGCTCGCAAGCAAGTCCGAAGCATCATTAGCAGAGATTGGCGGATAGCATGTAGCTATTTCCAAACTCTACAAGAGAAGAAGAAGAAAAGAAAAAACTCAGTCGACAAAACTCTCAAATGGAAATAATGTTAAAATAAAGAAGAAAAGGAAACTTACGTCGGCTGGAGGAGGCCTTGAAGCCTCGAATGCTTCAAGAGGGCAAGCAGGAAACTTCTCGCCTACCTTTAGCTTGGTGATAGCCGCAATTTTCTTCTCGAATTCGGCATTCGAGAGGATATCTTGGCACACACGGCTAGGGTCTTCAGGTCCCTGGTACTCCCACATAGTTGATGGCCTCTCTTGAAGAGGCTGGATCCTACGCCTGAGGAAAACGCTCGCCAGATGAAGACCATTCAGCGCAACCCCTATTGTCTGGTCACGAAGAGCTGCCACCTTCGCGAGTAGCGGAGCGACGATCCGGTTTTCTTTGACTGAGAGCTTGTGCGTCCAAGACTTTCGGCTCTTCAAAACATCGAACGGGTGGAATTCATGGGCTCCACCCGCGCTGTTGTCGATGACATAAAACCATTTCCTCCGCCATCCTTGCGCAGAGTCGATGAAGTGCATCTCTAAGTAGGAGTTGTCAGTCTTCACCTGGATTCTGAAGCCGCCGATGCGCAACGTCTCTCCGAGCTGGTCCTCCACTTGCGACTTCTCGCGGAAGACCCGCACTTTGAACAAGGCCTTCCAAAGGCCCCAGTGCGTGTGAATGCCCAAGAAGCACTCGCAAAGTACGATGAAGCACGAGATGTGCTGCACCGCATTTGGAGGCAAATCATGGAGTTGTATGCCATAGACATACAGCAAACCAAGGAGGAAAGAATGGAGGGGGAGTGAGAGCCCGCGCGAGACGTGATCCGCAAAGATCACGCGCTCGTTCGCGTGAGGGTTTGGTACCTCCTGTTTCTTGCCGAGGCGAACTCGCTTGTCGCCATCAGGGGGCAACAGCCCCTCCCTCTGCATCTCCTTGATGCTCTTGTTGGTGGTTTTGGCAGAGTGCCAGTCGCCCGTCCTCGGGGCGGGTGGCGCGGGAGCATCTTTGGGCGCCTTCGACGATGAAACAGCGGCGCTGCGTTTCTTTCCTCCCGCCATGAGAGCTTGTGGGTGTTTGCAGAGGAAGAGATGTGCGCAAGGAAGAAGAAGATGAGAAAGCAAATGACCGGGATGTTTTCACTTTTCGCCTAAGGGCGGATATATATATACAAGACAAAGCGATCTGGACTGCCCATCGAGCAACGTGGCATCCATCGCGGCTGCCACGCGCGAAGCGGAAGCGAGGCGGCGGTGAAAAGCTGTTTCATGCCACGATCTTAACAGCAGATCGTGCGCATTTACTTCGCGTGGCTCGCGGAAAAACCGGAAACGACGCCTCGTTTCCGGTCAAAAAGCTGACAAAGTGGGCCAGCGTGCCCTGTTTTCACTTCGTCACGTCCCATCGGGAGGAGTCAGAACGAACTAAGTGCACAATGACATCATTGCGTACCTCATCAAACCCTAGAATTTCCTTGGGTACAATCCTAAACACGAAATTTCTTTCATATGGACACATCAAGATGTGAAAACTTTTTCGCATAAGATCCTGAACACGAAATTTCCTTTGTATGGACACATCAGGACGCGAAGATTCCTTCGCATAAACTCCATAACACGTAACTTCTTTCGTATGGACACGTCAAGACGCGAAAACTTTTTCGTATAAAAGCCCTTAACACGAAATTTCTTTCGTATAGGCACAACAAGTCTTCCAGGCAAGAAACTTCTCTTGTATGGACAGGAAAACACAGATGCAAAAATCCTTACGCGGTAATGCAACAAGGAAAAATTCTTTGCTCGCAAATTCGCGGGTGAGCGGTCCCAGCCACTCTAGCATACGATGTATACGCATCTTTACCCTGGATCGTTCAGCCGACTAGGCACATCCGGATGCCGTATCCTCTCGATACGAAGGTAAGACCCAAAAGATCTTTCTTGAGGGCCTGGAATCGCACTCAAGTTGCGTCCTCCGGTAGATTTCCGTGTCAACAACACGAAGAAAAATCCTAGCGGACGCGCCGGGTACCCTCTTAGGTTAAGTTTGACTCGGTAATACCTCCACGGCCCAGTCGCAATGATCACCTCACCAGATTCGAGTCGGAGGTCTCGAATCTGCGTAGGCCGGAACTGTTTTTGCCCTAGATACAATTAATTGGCCCCGAGCTTTCGGGAGAGCCAAGCAACTGAGCCACATCCTTCTACGAAAACAGCCAACACACAGGCACTTTTATTTTCTCGATACTCGAGTACAAGAAATGCACCGCATACAGGGTGCACACCCTCTTCAAATGATTGAAGCCACCAGTCCAAAGGAAATCAAGATAAACTTTGAGCGTCTACCCGACAGATTCTCAGCCGAGTAAACGCTCGGGGGCTACTGACGAAGGGATGGATCCTAGACCTATCGGGTGAGCCTACCCGGTCGAAGGCCCAAGACCCAAGCTCCAAGGGAGACGCCGTGAACTGTTCTAGAAGCCCCAATCAAGACCCACCCGCAAAGCCTTGCGGGTTAAGAAAGGAAACTTGTAACCGACTTTAGGTTAGGGTTTGTATCCCCCCCCCCCCCCGCGGGCACGGTTTGGGACCTGGCTATCTATATAAAGCCAGGAGAACCACCGGGGGGAGGGACCAAGCAATACCGCACCACCTGAGCCTTGAGTTTGAGATCTACTCTCGACTTGAGCACCCCATTGTAACCAATCTATCGTGATAATACAGATCGACAGAAGCAGGAGTAAGGGTATACCTCTACGATGGCCCCGAACCTGGGTAAATGTTGCCCCCATGTTAGCCGACGATTGTCACCAGCGCCTACTAGTTCTCCTACTCGAAACCCTATCGGTTCATCCAAGAGACTTGTTGAGATGAATATTCGACAAATAGTACTTTTTGTTTGCTACAATTTTTATCCACGGTTGCTATAGTAGCGCAAAATGTTTTCTATAATATCTCCGTGGTGTCTCCGACGATGTCATTATTTTTTGCTACAATAGCAGATATTTTTTTTGCTACAATTGATGTTAAGATTTTCTATAGTTGTCGAGACATCGTAGTAGTTTTCATAGACGGGGGTGCCATGAGACTACGGTAGAGACGTGGGGTAACGGGATAGCGTAGTAACACAGAACACAGGATTTTACCCAGGTTCGGTACGTCGCGACAGTACGACGTGCCTACTCCTGCACTTCTCACTAATTGGGACTAAAGCCCGTAAACAGGGTTACAATGTGAGGGTTTGGATCTAAGCTACTCGACGAGGATGAGCTTCTCGGCGAGTTGGCGTAGAGCTTCTCTGTTTTTCCTTCGTTGGTTGTTTTGTTTATCTCCCGTCCGGCTTTATATAATAGCCGGATTAGGGCTTACAGAATAGGAAACCTAGAAAACTACGGTAACTTGTAACTTGGAAAGCAAGGAATCCGTCTTCTCCTCCAAGCCAGATCACATGGGCTGTGATCCGGGTTCTTCTAGAATCCGGCTTCTGCGCGTCGGATTACTGGGCCGCCTAATGGACCTAAGCCCACTACCACTTAGGCCACCCTGGTAATCCGGCACTTGGCCTACCATCTTCTATACCCCTATTTGGTATATATCCGACAGTAGCTCCCAAGAAGGATCAAAACTCTGATTCTCCGCTATTCGCCAAATGTTCCTTGCCCGAGAAATATTGATTCAGCGGTCTTGATTCTTCTTATTCTTCATTTGAAAAAGATGGTGGCATGAAACTCGGAATCCTGAAAATCCGGCTTTTCTCTCACGATCCTTCGTGGAGAAGAAACTTTCTACGTCAGCGCACTCAACCATGCTGACGTAAGCGACGTTTGAGACTTACTCGGAAAAACCCAGAAACTTATCTCTGACAGATTCGCGCGGGAAACGAGGAGATAATCATCATTACTCCGTCGTTTCATTTCACGGATTTTCCGGCGAGCGACACGCGGCAAACATCCAACGGTCAAAATAGCCGTTGGCACGCATCTAAACGGTTTCCCGGCTATAAATAGCCGTCCTCGTCCTCAACGAAAACTTTCCTCACTCCTCACTGCCCACGCCATTGACGCGAACGAGCTCGAGAGCAAAGCACTTGTCCCAGGCGCTCTTAGCATCCAAGCACGCCGGAACGCAACGCACCACCACGGGATGGCCTCCTCGCCGTCATCGCCGACCCGCGCCGCCATCAACGAGCTCATCAGCGATCTAGATCCGCAACTGGGATCGCCCAAGCACACCGGCGACGAGTCGGAGAAGACCACGGCCTCCGCGGCGGGTGACGCAAATCCTTCCGCCGCCGCGGACGTTGCGGGATCGAGCTCCGCAGCCTCCCCGCCGTTTGCTCTAGAAACGGCGGAGGAGAAGATCCAACTCCTCGGCGACGAGCTCGCCGCTGCGGAGGAAGTAGAATTTGTCGGCGACTGGAATCCGAGTAACTCTTCCCTTATCCTCCTTCGACAAATGTCAAAAGAGGGATTAATAGTTAAAGGCAAATGGCGAAAGTCAGATGGGGAGCTCGAACCCAGACCAAAAGACGGAGAGTGTGTCTTCCTTACATCTCACATTACGCGAGGTATGGGTTTACCTCCTTCTGCCTTCTTCATAGACATCCTTAACTATTACGGCGTCCAACCGCACAACCTCTCTCCAAATTCCATCCTCTATCTAGCTAGCTTCCAAGCCCTTTTTGAGGGATATCTCGGAATAACTCCTAGTCTAGATTTTTGGCGATACTGTTTTGAAGTAAAACATAACATCACAGAAGGTATTTCCCCTATCTGTGGAACCATATCTTTCATTCTTCGGAAAAATAGAGAGGATTGGTTTCCGAGAATACAAATGCCAGAACCCACCAAATCATGGCTGGGTTCTTTTTTTATCATCAGGACATCCCATTCCCTGGCAAGGAAATCGGGGTTCCTTCATTCGTTAATTCCGCCGCCATTCCTCGAGGGAGTTGGACAGTTGAAGCAGTTGAGACATTGCCGGAAAATTTAATGAAGATAAAGCGCCGTATTGCCAAGCTTACTTCTTCCAAACCTTCCTTGACTGGGAAAGACACTGTTTTATGCTGGTTTGGACGTCGCATTCAACCCCTTTCATTTCGTTCCCGGCTTCTTTGCGAATACCAAGGGCCAGAAGATAGCATGAGGGGGACAGATAAAGCCTATACCAAGAAAGATTTTATAAAGCGACTTCATCAGCTGGTTGCCTCCAGCGCCCAAATCGAAGAAAACCTAGCCATTTATCACGTGGAAAATCGAGTTCCTAAGGTATTTATACTTTCCTTGTTTCCGAGTTTTTCTCAGATTAACTTGTATCTCCGCCTTTTGATCATGTTGTGAATTCTTTCCTAGTTCAACGAACTCGGAGGAAATGATCTTGCTTCCGATGCCGAACTCAGCGAAATACATGCTAGGTTTTACAACAACCGGAAGCGCAAAAGGCAGATGACTTTCGAGAAAATGGTAACTGTTGACGGAATTCCTGTCGCCACCTCCAGGTATCTTACCGGGATTTTCCTAGTTACCATCCTCCTTCAGTTCTTCGAGATTTTTAACTCTCAGATATTCTTCTTTCAGTCTTGCCCCAACTCCTTTGAAAACAAAGAAGCTGAAGAAACATAAAGCTGCTATCAAAGAAGAATCTTCTTCCGCAGCCATGGGCCCGAGGAATAGAACGGAAGCACAGGCAGGTGAAAATCTCCGGACCTCTGCTGGAAACGAACCCGTTTCCAATTTGGACAGTAACATCCGGATAAAGGAAGAACCGTTCGACGATCTCGGATATATTCGTCCGGAGGCTAAAAAGTTCTTCGCTCCTGCCCCTCTAATTCGTCCTTGGCCACAGGGCGGATTAGTTGTTCGTAATGATATTGTATTTAACCCTCGCCAGGTCTTACAAGATGGCCTTCATCACGTTTGGATTCTTTTTGCTGAATATGCCAAAGAATTCAACGAGAACTTAGCCGACTTGCGAGAAATGAGCCAGGTGATACCTCTAGCCCCCAAGCATTAAGTTGATAATCTGAATTCTTCTTAATGTTTCATCATATGCTTGTTCATACTTAAGCATTTTGGCTTTCATTTCCGTTTTCAGCATTCCGCAGATGCCATAAACTTGGAAGTTTTTAAGAAGCTTAATCTCAAAAGTAGAGAAGTAAAAACCCTTCAATCTATGATTGAGTTGAAAAGCAACGAGCTGGCGTCATCTCAGCTACAATTGTCTAAAACAACAGGTATGTATTCTCTGCAGTTTTTATCCGAATAACATTTGTCCCGAATTTTCATAAGCTCGAAATGTTTTTGTGTCCCCTAGCTGCCTTAGCAAAAGCCAACAAAATAGCCAAGGACGCTAGCAATATATCTCGGCTCCGTGCAGAAAACTCGAACCTTCGCAAAGAACTTGCAAAAGTTGAAAAAGACCTGGAAGCCAGTAATCTGGCCCTTGGGATTGCTCAATCCCAGGCTTCTTTGCAAGCGGCGGAAAATAAATCTATTATCCATGATTTTGAAAGTATGCTATTCCCGCGCATGAAAGAAGGCACCGAAATTGACAAAGTTCTTGGTAAGTTAGTTCCTTTTACCAATTTCTCCATGTCTTACTTTCCTTTATTTTGTGGCCTAAACTTGTTTCTGCCATCAAAACAGGGAATATTCCAGGCATTTCTCGGATTGAGAAAATCCGAGCTTTTAGAAAAGTATGGAACGCGATCAGAAATGCAGGAATGCAATTGATTAATAAATTCCTTCCCGCAAGTACTATAGATTTCTCGGAAGTTTACAAACTCTCGGGTGCCATCATGGAAGTTGCGGGATCAAAGGAATTCATCCTACGCTCCGCTGCACGAGGTGGTGCGCGCATGGCACTAGGCCTTATGCGCCTGCACTATCCTGATGCGAAATCTTGGCGCGTGGCCTCTGGTGTCCCTCAAGGGTATACAGAGGATCAACGAACCGCCATCTTTGATGAAGTCAAAGGCCACGCCTCCAAGATTGCTTCCATGGTTAACATTTCTATCACTTATCCAGAAGAAGAGGTTCCCGCGGTCCCCGCAGATGAAAGCAGCGAGGAAGACTCGGATGCTTGAAGGACTGCTTTTAACCTGGATGATGGATTTGTATAATAGGAGCGCTATTAACACTGTAATTCATACTGTAACGCTTCTATTTCATTTGTCGAAACAAGAACTCCGCCTTTTGCAGCTTTGAATTATGAAATTCCTTGCAAGTTTGTCGGGTTGAATTGCTCCCTTATCTACTAAGTTCTCTGGCATATGTGTTTTGACTGTCTTTAGTGTTTTAAATGACTCGATAGCATTATGATCGTCATGACGAGTAACTGGGTATAACCAATCAGTTAGAACTCGAAAACATGGACCATACTAAAGGCATTTTTACTAACCAGATCCAGTGACCCAACATATATTCGATCAGGTAGTGCTTAAAGATTTGCAAGGAACTTTCTTAAAACTTGGGCACGCAGGCACAATCCGAGTTTCCTTTAGCCATTAACAGGCTGAAATCATTCAGTTTTTTAACACCGAGCACGCAGGCACAATTCGGGTTAACATTGAGTATTTTGTGAGATCATTGGGAAATAGAAAAGGTGGAAACATGCTTTTACTATAATGAACTTGTAAAAAACATGGATATCAGAATTCCAATGACTTTATTTCATGATCTCAAAAGATGTTTACATACATATTGAACTAAGTATAGAAGGGACGTAACTACTGGATGCTCGAAGGTCTCTTTGTCTCTCCTAGCTCATCATCTATCTTTCTCTTTCTTTTGCGATTCGGTTTCTCGGGATCGTCTTCCGTATCCCGAATGTCGACAAGATAGTATGATCCATTTTTCATGGCTTTACTTATGACAAATGGCCCTTCCCATACTGGGGCTAATTTGTGCTTCCTTTGCTGCACCAACCTCAGCACTAGGTCACCTTCTTTAAAAGAACGATGCCTGATTTTCCGACTATGGTAACGTCTCAAACCCTGCTGGTAAATGGCGGACCTTTGAAGCACAAGCTCTCGTTCCTCTTCTAGGAGGTCAACAGCATTCTGTCGTGCCTCTTCGGCGTCTAATTCGTCAAAATCTTGCACTCTTGGGCTATCATGGATCATATCTGTTGGGAGAATAGCTTCCGCGCCGTAAACTAGGAAAAACGGGGTTTGCCCAGTTGACCTATTTGGCGTCGTTCTTATACTCCAAATCACGGAAGGCAACTCTTCTACCCATGCTCCGGCCGCTCTGTGAAGAGGAGTTTCGAGTCTTGGGCGTATTCCTTGCAGGATTGAGCTATTCATTCGCTCAACCTGTCCATTGGATTGCGGGTGTGCCACAGATGCTAGATCTAGGCGAATTCCCGTTTGTCGGCAATATCTTGCCAACTCTCCGATGGAGAAATTTGTCCCGTTGTCGGTTATTATGCTGTGTGGCACACCGTATCTCATCACCAAGTCGATGATGAAATTTCTAGCAGTTGCACCATCCAGCTTTTTGATGGGTTTGGCCTCCACCCATTTAGTGTACTTATCCACTGCTACTAGCAAATGAGTAAGTCCGCCTCTTGCGGTTTTGAATGGTCCCATCATGTCTAGCCCCCAGACCGCAAACGGCCACGTAATGGGGATAGTTTTAAGTGCTTGGGCCGGCAAATTGGTCTGCTTAGCGTAATATTGACACCCTGCACATGTATTAACTATATGCTCGGCATCTGTCTTGGCTGTTAGCCAGAAAAAACCTGCGCGGAATGCTTTTTTGACTATGCTTTTTGATTGAGCATGATGTCCGCAATCGCCGGCGTGGATTTCTTCCAGTATTTCTCTTCCTTCTTCTGGTGAGATGCACCGCTGAAAAATTCCAGAAATACTGCGTTTATATAGGCAGCCGTCAATTACTGTGTATCCTTTGCATCGACGCTGTATTTGTCTTTGCAAGACTTCGTCTGCTCCTTCCGGGTACTTCTGATTGACTAAGAAGTTTAAGTACGGAATTGTCCAGTCCGGTTTAACGATCATGACTTCAATCGATTCAGACGCCAGAGGGTAATCAACGTCTCCACCTTTTATGGATGGCTCATGTAAGTGCTGAACGAATACTCCTGGTGGTAAGGTTTTTACCCTTTCTGATCCCATGCGGGCTAGCGCATCCGCGTTCCAGTTTTCCTCCCTTTTGATGTGAAGGACCTCGAATCCGAAGAAACAGATGGCGAACTCGTCTACCGTTCTCCGATATTCGGCCATTATAGGGCTTTTTGCGTCCCAGGTTTGGTTGAGCTGATGCTGCACCAAATCCGAGTCGCCATAGCACATGATGCGCTTCACTCCTATTTCTTTTGCGATATGCAAGCCATGAAGCAAAGCTTCGTATTCTGCCACGTTATTACTGGCGTTGAAGTGTATTTGCAACACGTACTCCATTGTGTCTCCCTTAGGAGATTTTAAGACTACACCAGCCCCAGCTCCTTCCTTCATCTTGGATCCGTCAAAATGCATGATCCAGTACTCGGACTCCGGCATTGGTGTTTTTTCCATTGCTTCTGTCAAGTCGGCAACAAAATCTGCCAAAAACTGGGATTTTATGGCCGTCCTTGGCTGGTACTTAATGTCGAAGGCTGCCAGCTCAATGCCCCATTTGGCTACTCGGCCGGTTGCCTCTGCATTGTTTATAATGTCTCCTAGTGGTGCTTTACTAACCACTGTTATGGAATGCCCTTGGAAGTAATGGCATAGTTTTCTAGATGCGAAAAATACACCATACGCTAGTTTCTGGTAGTGTGGGTACCTTTGTTTTGACTCGGAAAAAACTTCGCTTATGTAATATACCGGATGTTGGTCTGGTATGCTTTATTCTTCCTTTAACCGTTCCACAACGATTACCGCACTAATAACCCGATTTGTAGCCGTAAGGTACAATAACATGGGCTCTTCGTCTTTTGGGGATGCCAAAATCGGAGCTTTCATCAAGGTTTCCTTCAACTGAGTCAACGCCGCATCGGCCTCTTCTGTCCATTCGAACTTGTCGGATTTTTTCAGTAGCTTGTAGAGTGGTAATGCTTTATCCCCCAGCCGACTAATAAATCTGCTAACAGCAGCTGCGGAACCCGTCAATCTTTGGACATCTTTGACGCAAGTAGGTTTTGTGATGTTCAAGATTGCCTTGATCTTTTCCGGGTTAACTTCTATTCCTCTGTGAGAAACGATGAAACCCAGAAGTTTTCCTGAGGGAACCCCGAATACGCACTTAGATGGATTCAACTTCATCTTTTATGTGCGCAAGTTTTCAAAAGTTTCTCGCAGATCCTCAAGGAGTGTATCTTTTTTCTTGGTTACGACAGCAATATCGTCCACATAAACATGGACGTTTTTGCCAATCTGACTATGCAAACAATGTTGCATGCAACGCTGGTAGGTTGCACCTGCGTTCTTCAGGCCAAATGGCATGGTTACGTAATAGTACGTCCCGTATGGGGTTATGAAAGAAGTCTTAATTTGATCTTCCTTTTTCATGCGTATTTGGTGGTACCCGGAGTATGCATCCAAAAAGCACAAAAGCTCAGAGCCTGCTGTGGCGTCTATTATTTGATCGATTCGCGGTAATGCGAACCTATCTTTCGGACACAATTTGTTCAAGCCTGTGTAATCTATACACATTCTAAGAGCAGTAGTGTCTTTCTTCGGTACTAATACCGGATTTGCGGACCAGTCGGTATGGATCACTTCCTTGATGAAATCCGCTGCTAAAAGCCGGATAATTTACTTGCCAATAGCCTTCCGTCTTCTTCCGTCAAATCGACGGAGACCTTGTTTGACGGGTTTTGATCTAGGGATAACCTTAAGTTGGTGCTCAGCAAGTTCCCTGGGTACACCTGGCATGTCCGCTGGACACCAGGCAAAAATATCCCAGTTCTCACGGAGGAACTTGATGAGCTCGCCTTCCTATTTGTCAGTCATCCCAGTCCCTACTACGACGAATTTTGTCGGATCTTTGGGATCTAGGATTACCTGTCTTGTATTCTCGGATGCCTTGAAGCTGTCTGTTGACTTCCGAGTTTCTTTTCCTGCCGGCATTTTTTACGGCGATACCTCCTTAGCTAATTCCTTCAGTTCTTCCTTTGCTATAACTCTCTGAGCGCAAAGGGCGTTTTCTTTCTCCAACTCATTTGCCAGCTTAAAATCACCAGCTATAGTGATTACTCCTCCCTTGGGTCCTGGCATCTTCAGCTTGTTATAAATATAACAGGATCTTGCCATGAATTTGGCGAAAGCTGGACGTCCGAGTATTGCGTGATACACGCTTTCGAACGGCACTACTTCGAAGGATACTTTTTCCTGCCGGAAGTGATCTTTATCTCCGAAGGTGACATCTAGGGAAATTTCTCCTAGGGATCGTGCTTGCCTGCCAGGGACGATACCATGGAAGCGTATATTGCTGTAGTTGAGCTGAGACTCGGAAATCTTCAGGTGCTTCAGTGTATCCAGGTACATTATATTAATGCTGGATCCTCCATCCATCAGCACTCTTCTTAGCCTAGTATTTTGAACAATAGGGCTTACAACAAGAGCTTGCTTGCCGGGTTCAGGGATATTTCCGGGATGATCAGACTGATCCCAGATTATCGGTGTACTGGAGTACTTCAAGAATTTCGGGGTTGCCGGAACAACCGCGTTTATCTCTCGAAGTGTTCTTTTTGCCACCTTTGCTGATGGGGTTGCTAAAAAAGTTAGCATTGCTTCTCCATCAACTCTCGGAAACTTGGGTTCGCCTTTACGCTGTTGTTCCTGGATTTTTTTGTCAGTGTCCGATTCACTGTCTTCTTTGTCAGCTTCTGGCTTTTGTTTGGCGGGTTTCCTTTTGGAACCCTTCCCTTTATTTCCGGACCCTGCACTGCCCTTCATGTGCTTATTCAGCCGGCATTGCGCGTTTGTATGGGTGGGTTTCCCAAATTGCGAGTGGTGAACGCAAGGTTCCGACTTAATCCTTTCCCACTCCTCTGGAGTGTAATTGATTGGATCTGGGTTGCGTCCTTTCCACTTATTTCCCTTTTCTCCTCCAAAGGCTATGTTCACCTCTTTGGGTTTCGTCGTTGTTTCTGGAGTGGCTTTTTTGTCAGAACGAGGGGTTTTCTTGGCGAGTATCAATGATTCAATATTGCCTCCTCTTGCTCTGATGTCATCCTCGGCTGCAGCATGCTCATTGGCGGTTGTAAGCATAGATCTGAGATCCTTGTGCTTTTTGGAACCAACCATGAACGGTACGAGTCCGGGTTTTAGGCCATTGACGAAAGCATGCATTGCTTGTACGTAAGTTACTCCGGAGCAACTATTCTTCATTGCTGTCCATCTGGAGATGAAATCCACGTATGGTTCATCCTCAAATTGCGTGCAACGGTTTAGCTGGTTGATGCTGTTCGGGCGTTTGTATGTTCCCCGGAAATGCTGAGTAAATACTCTAGCCATATCGTCCCAGCTGTCGACTGTTCGTGATGGTAATCCATTGATCCAATCTCCGGCTCCGTCCAACAGCATTAGGGGAAGAAACTTGACAGCTTCCAAGTCTGTCCCATTGTTGATCTGGACGGCTGTATAGTAATCCGAGAGCCAGGTATCCGGGTTTGTGCTGCCAGTGTATTTCTGGTACGTTGGACCGACCTTGGCAAAGCCAGAATGCAGCGTTATTCTTCGGATCCTGTCGGTAAAACATTTAGGACCAAAGTATAGATCATCTTTTTCTGCTCTGTCAATGTGTGCAGAATATCTTCCGGCTGAATGGACAGAAGGGGATCTGCTCCTTTCTCTTCCATTGTTGCGCGAACGCGCTCTTCCGGGATTGTTTCTATCTCTTCCGTGTTCACGCCCTTTTGGATTAGGCGGAGTTCTACTCCTCTGCCTTTCTTTGTCCTTAGGCGGTGTCCGGGATCTCTCACGCCTGTGAGGTATATCGTATCGTCCAGCTTTCTCAGCTGGGTTTCTCGGAGGTGGCATTATTTTGCCGTCTTTCCGGTGTTTGTCTTCCCGATCATGGGGTTTATACCCATCTTTCGGGAGATGGGATCCGGCTTTAGACGCTGCATCCCGGTTGTCGGGGTTTTTCTTGTCTTTTCTCGGATCCTCTTTTTTATCTTTTGAGTTGTCTGAATCCCCGGGTTCTTCCGGTCCAGGTGCTCCAGCAGCGCAAGTAGCTATCTTGCATAGGGCGGAATTATCATGCAACCTCCCTGATCGCTCTTGAGCGCGCTGTTGTTGTTGCAATGCTTTTCCTAAGAAAGCATACACCCCTTGGAGTTTTTCCCCGTTGGAATACAGATCGTTGTTAAGAATCGCGAACGCTGCTTCCGCGTTTTCTGCTGCGGTCTTGTATATTGGTTCGCCCTTGGCATCTTTGTCGTTTACCTGCTTTTGCCAAGACGGGTTATGGAACCTTTCTTTTGGCGGCAGTTCTTCCGGTCTTGCGATGCCGGGTAACCTAGTAGGTTTTAACGCGGATCTATTCTTTCTCTCGTACTCCTCTATTTCTTCCTTCATGACTTTGATGTCATTATGGGTTTGTTGGAGATGTTGCCGAGATCTCAGTAGATGTTGCTGTTGCCGTTGGAAAGCTTGTCTCCTGGCTTCCAGCATCTCAGGGGGTTCATCTGGTCCCACTGGTGTTTGCAGTAGCTCTTGCTCTTCCTGTTCCGTCATTGGCGGAGCAGTGATTTCCTTAGATTTCTTCTCCGCAGGCTTTGTTCCACTAACATCTCCAACTTCCAGGTTTTCATCATCGAGATCAGCTGATTTTTTCTTCCGGATTTTGTATTGGAGTTTTTTAGAGGCACGGTGCTTTTTCTTGGAAGAGGGAGGTTTTTTTACAGGCTCATCTTCTGTCATCTCCTTGACACTGGGGAATATCGGAGAAGTTTCTCCGTCTTCTCTCTCTTCCACTGGCGGAGGGGTTTTAGGGCTTTCCTGGCTGCCGGCGTCCGTGGTATCAGCCGGTTTCGCCATTAAGACTTCATGGAATCCCTCTTGAAAGGATTTAACCTTTCTTACGAAGGCGTCCTCATCTTCGTCTTCGGAGTCGAAGTTATCCGATCCGGTTTCCGACTCCAATCTCGCCTCGATGGCGGCAAGCACGGATTCTGCTTCCGAGTTCATCGTCTTGTTGACGGATGTCGGATCTTTCGCCGCTGTGACGGGGGGTTTGATCTTCCGTCTCCATGACGGGTGCGTTGTTATCTGCCTCTTGCACGGGATTTCCATCATCCGTGCTTTCGGCAATTTCGGATTGCACCATGCCGATAAAGTGTGTATCACTTTTTTGTCGGCGATCTGAGCAGAATCCGGCATCATAGTCATCTTCGACCGGGTATAGGGCGGGTGGGATAAATCTGCTTCCACCGCAAAACCCCATTGCTTCTGCAGTTAGCCCGATAAAGATGTTAGCAGATCCTATCGGTAGCACGCAGGCACTTACCAGGTGGTTTTGCGCCGGTATGTAGGATCCGTTGTCGAGAAAGCGCCCGACGTCGTTGTCGAACTCCAAGCTTCCGACAGTGATTGATCTTCCGATTCCGCCAAGTATCCCAGATCGAAATCTTACGCCTGACGTCGTTTGCCCCACGGTGGGCGCCAACTGTCGAGACATCGTAGTAGTTTTCATAGACGGGGGTGCCATGAGACTACGGTAGAGACGTGGGGTAACGGGATAGCGTAGTAACACAGAACACAGGATTTTACCCAGGTTCGGTACGTCGCGACAGTACGACGTGCCTACTCCTGCACTTCTCACTAATTGGGACTAAAGCCCGTAAACAGGGTTACAATGTGAGGGTTTGGATCTAAGCTACTCGACGAGGATGAGCTTCTCGGCGAGTTGGCGTAGAGCTTCTCTGTTTTTCCTTCGTTGGTTGTTTTGTTTATCTCCCGTCCGGCTTTATATAATAGCCGGATTAGGGCTTACAGAATAGGAAACCTAGAAAACTACGGTAACTTGTAACTTGGAAAGCAAGGAATCCGTCTTCTCCTCCAAGCCAGATCACATGGGCTGTGATCCGGGTTCTTCTAGAATCCGGCTTCTGCGCGTCGGATTACTGGGCCGCCTAATGGACCTAAGCCCACTACCACTTAGGCCACCCTGGTAATCCGGCACTTGGCCTACCATCTTCTATACCCCTATTTGGTATATATCCGACAATAGTAGTGCAAAGTGTTTGCTATAATATCTCCGGCAAGGCCTCCGGCGATGTCTCCGGCAAAGCTAGTTTTTTTTATTTTTTATATCGACAAAATTTTTTTTTGCTACAATAGCACAAATTCTTATTTCAGTGGACCGTTTTTTCTCCAGTGTAGCAAAAGCGGGATTTGGGGATACTTTTACAATTTGCTACAATAGTGTAAAATTCTTATTTCAATGAATCGTTTTTTTCTGTTAGTGTAGCAAAAGCGGGATTGGGCGATTTACTGGGACACGTGTCGACAGAAGGACCCGGAGGATTTTCCCCACGGATACGCCCAGCAGTACCCAAAAAATAAAACACAGTTTGCTTGAAATAATCAGAAACATCACTGCAGTCGACAGTTACTCCACGCGTGCTCCAATATTACATTCCAAACAATTGATTTCATGCCTAGACTCGGCAGGTTTGCGCCTAGAGCTTCCCCCACCCTAAATATATTGCCGCAATGGTCTTTCTCCCTCTAGTGGTCTCGTTTTATTTTTTGATTCCATGCATTAACGAAATATTTAGGGTTTAATCAAAGAGGGGTGGGTCGTTGTGGGCATGGACGACTGAGGTTTCGCGTACTTGTTCACAGCCCTCCACGCCCTCCAAGAAGACGACAGCAACATCCTCGCCACGAGCGCCTCCGGGTCCGCGCACAGCTCCTCCATCTCCGCTGCGCGCCGCATCAGAGCCTCTTTGAGCACCTCATCCTTGGCCCCATACTCCAAAGCTCGTCTCCTGAGCCTCTCTGCCAGCCCCACAAACATCTCCGCGAACCGCGCGCCGATGCCCTTACCAGACCTCGCTGCCGCCTCCATCGCCTCTGCCCTCGCTGCGTCGGTCTCGGGCACCGCGCCGCCGTCCATCTCCTTGGCCACGTGCTGCAGGAACTCGTTCGCGGCCGCGCGGATAAGCTCGCCCCCGTCCTTGTACTCCACCGTAATTCCTGAGGCCTTCCTCAGATACTTATCCCGCAGGCGCCGCGCGTCGGCCGCCAGGGCCTGCGCCTGTGCGCGCCGTGCGTCGCACCACGCGGCCTGGCTACGAAGCTCAGACACCAGGGCCTCCTCGCCGACCCTTGAGGCGAACACGTCCGCGCCGTGCCTTAGGTCCTCAGCGTCCTCCTCCATCTCGCTTGCGCGCGCGACGGAGGTGTCCTCGACGTAGTCCACCCAGTCCAGTTGCGCGATCGTGGGGAACTCCGTCCTGTCCTGCAGCGCCTTGCTCACCTCGGATTGCGCGCCTCTCAGGGACTCCTCCACGCGCGGATCGACTATGCCGTCGTCCACCATGGACCTGATGTCCTCGTCGGTGTACCGCTGCACTGTCGCCATGACGGCAATGTTCGCGTCGATCCAGATCGATCTGGGTCTGCTTTTTTATAGCTATGCTATCGGCGGCCCTCGGGTTCGCGTTATATGTAGGCTTGTGGCCGAATTCGAAGCATCAGTCCGATTGCTAGATGGCCGGCAAACCAATCGGGTATTCTTTTCGGTTTTGCTAGCTGAGAAATAAGTTATTTCTCAGTTTACTTCTGAACCATCCGATTTAGCATAGGAGCGATCTGTATGACCGGAGGTGCACTGTGTGGGCCCTTTTTCTTTCTCTGCCCGTCCCCTTTGCATGATGTTTTTTTTTCAAAACAAAATTGGCCTTATGTGTACGCGTGGACTTGTTTAATTGTGTTCGTTGATTTTCTCTGAAGGGAGCTAGCTACTCTTGTAATTTTGTTTTGTTTTGTTTCCTCATATTTATTTATTTTCTTCTCATTATATTTTCCATTTTTCTTTACTAAATCTCATTTGGGGTTGGTAAGCCTTTTCTTTTCTACCATAATTTTTTAATATTTTTAGCGACGTAGTTATGCGCGTATTTTTGATACTGGAACTATGTTTTTTTTAGTTGCGAGTCGAGTTGCAATTGGGACATTTTTTTCTAGTTGCAAACGAGATCACGACTAAGATTTGTTTCTTAATTTCAAGTTAGGTTGCAGTCGAGACTCTTTTTAGTTGCAAGGGAGATTGTAACCGAGACTTTTTATATTTGCAAGTCGGGTTGTAACTAGGGCCTTTTTCAATCGCAAGCAGGTTGCTGATTTGTTTTTCGGTTACAAGTCGGATTGTAAGTAAGACTTTTTTCTTAGAGCATCTAAGTTTTTTCTTCCCACTTACAAGTCAGCTACAAGTCGAGTTGCAAGTGGTATATTTTTTTCAACTGCAAGTCGGGTTACAACTGGAAAAAAAAAATCTAGTTGCATGCGTGATTGCAACTGATATTATTTTCCAGTTGCAAGTCAGATTGTAATTGAGAATATTTATTCCAGTTGCAAGCGGGATTGCAACTGAGATTTGTTATTCAGTTGCAAATCGTCTCATAGCTAAGTTTTTTTTTTCTACTTGCATGTGTGTTGCAACTAAGTTTTTTTACGGTTACAAGTGCAGTCGCAACTGAGATTTTTCTCAATTATAATTGCGGTTGCAACTAAGTTGTTTTTTCGGTTGCAATTAGAACTGAGTTTTTTACTTGTAACTAAGCCCACGAGTGACTTTTCTCTGTTGTCGATTACAACTACAGGTGGAATTTCAACTGACATGTTTAGTAATTCAGTCTTTTTTCAGTTGCAACCGGGCAGCTGCCAATTACTAAGATGTAATACGTGAGTTAGGTTTAAGGTTTGATTCTCTTTTTTTAATGATATATGCATTATTTTCTCAATCTGTTGCGCAAGTTACATAGTCCCGTGGCCTGAATACACCAAACAAGACAACACGTCGATGCTTAGCCAGGCTTTGAATGCCCACTTGCACACCTACGAGATAGGCCGGTACTTTGCCAGGACATTTCCCACGAAACAAGCCAACCAGCCTAACCAGCCGCACAACACGACGTCGGCAGAGAGCATACTGAGAACAACTGAGAACTAGCAGACACCCTATTCTTTTAGGACTAGGGGACTAGCCCATCTCCTCATCTCCTAACCCTAGCCGCCGCTGGCCGCCTCTCCCCTCGTCGCCGCCGGATCCCAGCCGGGCAAAGCCCGTGCGGGGGGCATGATGGCGGCAGCTGGGCATCCCTCCACTTCGGCTTGGAGACGTGGCTGCGGTGGTGGATCTACAACGGGCGCCTCGGGACGACGTGTGCGTGGCCATGGCGTCGGTCACGCAGCAATGTGGCCTCCTCTACCTGTGGTTGTCTTCCTCGTCGATGCAAAGGGATCTCGCCGGTGGTGGCGCTGCCTCGCGGCGGCTTCCCGGCGGTGGATCGCTTGGCCTGTTGGGTGCGGCAGTCCACAGTGAGGAGGAGAAGGTGGTCCAAGTGTTGAAGCGGGGTCAGGATGTCACCATCAACGGAGGCGTCCGTGGGCGTCTTATTTCTTGTTGGAGGCGATGGTGGGGGCATCTCTCGCGACTTTGTTTCCGGGGGGAAAAACCTCAGATTTGGGGGAGGCCACCATTGACGGCGGCGCCCGTGGGCGTCGTAGCCCTCGTTGGAGGCGTTATAAGGACCTCCTGGATCGGATGATGGTGGCGTCTGCATCGTCACCCCCTTGGGGCGTCATCTTTGGAGACATTCATCGGCTAGACGGACATGTGAACGGCTCGGTGGCTGGGCGTCGGTCTCCGCGTGTTTCTCGCGTGGGGACCAAGGTGGAGCGGCGTGTTATCTACCATCTACAAAGACAAGTCTCGGCGGCATGGTGCAGCGGGGTCTTGCGGTGGCTGTGGGATGATGGACACGCGCAGGGCAGTGGCAGCATGTGGCGTCATGGTGGCGTCGACACCAGGTCTGCCATGGTCGATGCCTTGATCCTATCCTGAAGATAGGTTAGCGGAAGAAGGAGGCGACGACTTCTTGAGCGTGTACTGTTATAAACGATAGCACAAATAAGCGATGAATAAAAGAGATCGATACACGGGGATACGAGATTTTAATGTAGAAATCTCTTCCAATGAGAAAGACAAAAACCACGGGCGCCAGCCAGCAGAACTTCACTATTTTCGAGTGTGTTACAAACGCCGGGAATTTACAATTTGCGACTTATCCCAACCGGCAGCTTGCATGCGGTATATAAAGGGGCAAACCCTAAACAAGGTAGTGTCGAGACATCGTAGTAAGGTTCATGGACGAGGGTGCCATAAGCCTACTGGTAGAACCGCGGGAGGACGTGGAAGAACTATAAACGAGAACACCGAGTTTACCCAGGTTCGCTACGACGCAACTAGGCGGCATTACTACTCCTGCAATCTCATTTGCAGTTTTCTCGCTTCGTACCTCTTTTGCCGTTATAGGATATAATTTTTACGAGGATAGTTTAATTGTGATGTGTGTTGGTTTAATGCCGGAGCCAAAGCCATCGAGCCAGAATTTCTACTCTGTCCATGAGGATGATTTCTTGTGCAAGACTTGGTTGGCCACAAGCATGTGTTCCGTTGATGAATCAAACTGTATGGTTTGGATATTTGTTAACAACATAAGTGTATATTTTACTTGTGCTAAGTGGTTCAAGGACTATAGAGGTTTATCCATTGAAAAACACAAGACAATGGTTGACCCCTCAAAAAGGATAAAAGACCGAAGATTTGTGTCTCTAGAGTTTATATTTATTATTGAGTCATAGGGCAACCGTGTATTATCAAGAGGGTTTGCTTAGTATTATCGAGAGGGGTTGCTTAATGGAAGGTTTTGGGAAATCATTTATCCACACTGAAATTAAATATACAGCCCACAACCTTCCCACTTACTTTGGTGGAATTTATTCAAAAATATAAGTGGGTGTTGGAAAACAGGCCGGAAACTCCGGGGTGCGAGTCCGGAGACTCCGATGCGAAAAATCACTTTAGACACCAGGCTCTGGACATCCGGAGACTACATCAAATTTGTTACTCTCGTGTGTGTTGGAACCCTAGATGGAAGTGGTCATCTTTGTGGCCTTGGGAGCCACAGGAATTTGTTGGGGGGCTCCAACTGAGTGGTGGAGTGTGCCCCAACCTTGAAGCATCTCAAATTTTTGTGTCTCGTGGGATTTGGTGAGAGCCTCCAATTCAGTTGTGGAGTGTGTCTCATTCTTGCAAAGGTTTGATTTGTCGACCTCAATGGAAACATAGTGGTTCGTGCCTCTCTGTATCGGTGGAGGACAAAAAAAGATATATGGTGTGCCATTGACGACTATTCGAAGTTCACTTTGTGACTTCACACTGCTTCAACAGATACGTAATTTCCACTTGAAAGTGGAATTCAGGATAAATCTCTGTGGCATTATGTGTTTATCTCTTAACCTTCTTTTACTTACTTGTTATTAGCGTGTATCTTGCTCAGCATATACGTCTGTTCCTCTAGTTGCATTATCTAGAGAATTTACGTTTGAGCAATTAAGAAAAGTAAAATAACCCCGTCTAGTCAACATCTCGATCCTTTCATAAACGCCTAGGATTTTTGCGAAATAAACCATCAAATTTACAGTGATCATCCGCATACACCTAACATCACACGTATCGAGTAATCTCTCCACCATATATGGGCATACATCCAAGATTTCATGAACGAGTTTGTCGGGTCCTATGCCCAAGGGCAAAATGTAAGTTTTATTTACTTCATTTTGTTGTTTCCTTCCCTTATTATTGCATATGTTGATTGGTTTCTTTTATTTGGTGGATGAGTCCGGCAGATAATTTGTATAATCAGCTTGAGAAAATGCCATTTAGCCCGTTGTTGGACCATATTACAAATAGATCCACCATGGCTAACAAAACAAGTGATTGATTCATTCATGAATTTATGATGACTTCGTGATTAATTTGTGATGAATTTATGTTAAACTCTATGTGCGTGTGTTTGCATATTTTCAAGGGTTTGAAATGTGGGTTGTGGTTGCGAGAGAGGACAAATGTGAGTGTTCGGGCGCTGTTCTCACACATGTCCACGGACATATATGGGGTCAAATTAGCCCCATATGGGTTGGAGATGCTCTAAGATCGTCTATAAAAGCAAGTGCACATAATATTCGATCATTTATTGCGTAGTTTCCTCCACGTAATTGAAATGCAAAATATTGCGAACGCCGTTGCCCTTCTTTCACCCATTGCCCTTCTTTCAGCGGTTTGATTGTTCGGCTCAAATAATGTGCTTCTCCATCCGTTTCGAAATATAAGATGTTTTAGGTATTTCAAATGTGGTCTAGATACGGACTGTAATGGGTGAATATGCACACAAAACATGTCTTAATACAAAAGCAGTAGGAGCCTTTCCTACTTTTAAAGCTTCAAAAAAAAACATGACTTAGTATATGTGAATCTGAAAGAAAAGAAAAAAAAGCTAAAACATTTTCTATTTAGGAACGGAGGGATTAGTTGTTAGTATACCTGGCCATCTTAGGCCCGACCCTGCCGGCCCACCCAGACCCGGCCCTAAAATCTAGGGCCTAAGCCCTACGGGCTTTCTCGTGGGCCAAGCTTAGGCCCAAGTTTTGAGCCCGCCAGCAGGGGTTGGGCTTGGCATATTGGGATTTTAAGGAAGAGGCCCGGCCCATGGCCCTAGGCCCTAAGAGCTTTGGTAGGGCTTAGGAGGGCCTAGGCTTGAAAACTAGGCTTGTTGGTAGGGCCTGGGAGGGCCTGAACCTCAGTTTTCTACCATGGGCTTTTTCAGGCCTGACCCAAGCCCGGTCCGACCCGACCCATGGCCAGATATAGTTGTTAGTATGCAATCTTGTTTTTGACCAAGTAAATTGGCTGCCATCATGTAGAACACAATTTCAGTTCTCCAGATAGACGAGACACAAAAAAGTAACACAAGTTTTGCACTGCAACAGAACAATTAAGCGGCACTTGATTCATAAAAAGTGAAACATACACAACAAAACAACACGCAACTGTAGTTACTATACACACAATAAACATTAATCAGGAGGAATCTTAAATGGCCCTATCCCAGTTTCTCTACCACCGAGTCAGCTGTGTCGACTGACTACATACCATGGAACTCTGGGGCCTATCTATCGATCAGAAAGAATGACAACGATATTCTGGTGACACGCATCACGGGATCAGCTACAGGGGAAAAAAGAAGAGAAGGTACAACATATGGGGAGCAGCCGGAGACTCAGATCATCTCATGAAAGCGTGCCTTCTCGCCCCTCTTTCATTTACCTGAAGCTGTGGCGACTTAGGCCTGGTCACCTGCTTCGTCGACCTGCACAAAAACACCAGTTGTAGGCTTGTGAGATGACAAGACTTCAGGAAGCTGAGCAATAGAGACGACATTATTTGGTGATTTCTGCTCACCTTTGTGGACGGAACGGTCTGTCAAATCTTGGGAGAGGTCGTGCTTGTGGCACCAACGTCCTCCTCAGCTGCTTCAGTGCCTTCTCTTCCTCAATCTTCATGCACAGATTACACACAGGTTAATGGCTACAACGGAAGAAAAAAAAATGTGCTTGCACTTCCAGGACCAGGTAAGGATATGTCGTATGCGTATGTACCTTTTGCGCAAATTCGTTCTCCTCTCTCAACCTCTTGTAGTTGATCTCCTTCTCCTTCACCTGCATCACAATGAAATGCTCCATGAAACCTCCTAATCAATCTTAAGTTTTTCAGAGGCATTGACCAATATTTGACAGCTCCGCAACGACTGGCAAAATCACTGACCATGGTATCAAATTCTGATCTGTGAATTGCCCTCTCGTCGACATGCAATTCAAACTGTTGCACTTCAGTAAGAGGTTTTCGCTCCTTCTCTGGAAGAGGAAGAGGATCCCTGCAACAAAATTAAAAGGCTATTATTAACCTTCCATCCAGATAAATCGAACGGTCTTTAGAGCAAGAGATTGCATATGCACTCACTCCTTCAGTATCGGTTGTGCCTTGACAATTCTCTTCTGAGCCTCTTCCTTAGCCATCCTCTCTCTTTCTGCCATTAATCGTTGCTGCTCCACTTCATGTCTCACCAAGCTCTCCAGCTGAAAACCTTCTGGCCTCGTGCACGGTTTCGGTTCAGGCTTTGGTGGAACCTGAGTGGAAAATGTAGCTGTATGTTAAGAGATGGCCTGCTACCAGGATATACTCAGCATATATCACTTTGCACATACCACTGGATAGTCTGTGGTGTAGGGGTAGGGGTTAGCCTTGAATTTTCTTGCCTTCTCTTCCTCTAGCTTCTTCTGTAAGAGTTGTGCCTCTAGTTGCCTCTCCTTGTCATGCCCTCTTTCCTGTAACATAGGTACACCAATCTTATTTGCTTGCAGCAGAGATGGGGAAGAATGCTAACGTTGTAAAGTACAAACACGTTTCACACACATCTGTATGTAAATTGAAAGGGTTGGGTATCGTTAGCCTTGGCACATCTTTCTTGCCATGATACGAAGAAGATTCAGAGTACAGAGAAAGCTGCAAAATAGGGGACACATTAAAAAATGTATGAAAAAATCTGACAAACCAGTTCTACTGCACTTGTATGATTTTCACCCACCTTGTCTAAAAGATCCTCAACTGCAGGAGGACCCAAGCGATCATCAGTATGGAAATGGAACTCCTTGGGCATTGTTGTTGCCTGAGACTTTGGATGGGCAAAAACACCAATATCCCCCTTGCTCTCAAGAATCTGCAACAAATGATGTTCACTGATGCCGCTCCAAAGCATAATACAGTTAAATGTATATAAGCTTCAAATGTAATAAATACCTTTTTGTTCAGTGGCTTGGCCTTGAACTTGGGGGCTTTCTCCAATTCCTCAAGTTCCAACTCCTGAGAACTTTTCACCCTGTTCAAACTGATGTTAGAATTGAACATAAAATGTTGCAGCACAGTGAAATGACTATTTTTTCTCATTAAATACCTTGATGGCCTTGCGCGCAGTGCTGTCTCAAGTTGTGGGGGTTTCGCTGCATTCAGTTTACTACCCTGGCTCTACAAGATTGAAACATTTAAATCTCAGTAATGGTCACAATTTAACATCCTAACATAGCAGCCAGGTACTACAACTATGCGTACCCGCACAGTTCCCACTGAAGAAGCTTCTGAACAAGCGTCCGCATGTCGAGACGCTCTTTCCATCGTTTTAAGGTGAAACTCCTGTAGTCAATGCAAATGGACAGCTTAATTAGTAGACGAAAAGGGTGTTCACGGTGTATTTGTCATGATCGAAAACATACATTGAATTCAGGGAGTTGTGGAGCTGTCCTTGGAAGAGGAGGGAATGATGGAGCTTCAGCTATCTAAAAGCAGAAGCAGCAATTGGTTAGTATGCAATTAGCTAAATCAAAGCGCAAGTTACAGAAAAAATCTCACTTTTTTGTTAAATGGCCGTGCTCTGAACTTTGGGATCTTGGCCAGCATTTCCTCTTCTAGCTCTGAAGAGTTCTTCATCCTCACTGCTCGGACCCTATGGGCAGTCTGAAACTCAGGTTCCTTCGGCCTTGTTAGCGTAAGTTTGGACCTTCTCTGTAACTTAGTTGCTGCATCCTCCTGCATTGTGCATCCAGGTTGCAACAAGGATGTAAGACTCCTAATCAAATACCAATACTGTATTCATTGACAAATACTGGTAACAAATGTAAGACTCCTAATCAATTACCAATACTGTATTCATTGAAAAATACTGGTAACAAATGTAGGCACTTCATCGAACTCTGGGTTACTAGTGGAGATATCATGGCACCAAGAAAATAAAATTATGGATAAATCTGTGAACTGCAATTATGGATAAATCTGTGAACTGCACTGCATCCAGATTCACAGCACGCATACAAGCTGCAATATGTGAATAAAAATCCCAGTAGACTTCCAATATCCATTTTCAACATCAAATGCTCGCAACATGATAAACCTATGAATTGCGTTGTGCATCCAGATTCACAGTATGCATTCATACAAGCTGCAATATGTGAATAAAAATCCCAGTAGACTTCCAATATCCATTTTCAACATCAAATGCTCGCAACATGATAAACCTATGAATTGCGTTGTGCATCCAGATTCACAGTATGCATTCATACAAGCTGCAATATGGAAGTAAAAAAGCCCAGTAGACTTCCAATACCCACTTTCAACGACAAATGCTCGCAGCTTGATAAACCATGAATATCTAACTCGTCAAATTCCAGACTGATAAACCTACGGGTTTTATAGAACTCCAGACTGCTAGCGGAATATCATAGGCCAAAAAGAAAATACAGGCAACATACTCTCACAGAATATGTGGAAAGGAATACTTGTACATACATGCGTCATTGATCTGTTGTGGTAGCTGCCCGAATCTCTAGTCCCTGACTCGAACTTTTTTACCATTTCAGCTGCCGAAATGTATGGAGTTCCTTCCTGAGAAAAAAGGCAAAACTTACAGTAAGTACAAGTTCACAAAATAATACAATTACATTACATTTGCAGTTTCATCTCTCCCCACGAAACATCAAACTGAACTTTCTCTAGAGTGAGACGAAGATGTTGTCACCTTCAGCGAGTGGACGTCGTCATGGTGCTTCCTCATGGAAGACAGTGTCATCTCAGTGCTTCCTGATAGACAACCTCTTCCCTTGTGTGGCAGGACCCTTGTCTTGACGTTTAATATCTGGCCACAACAGAAATTTATAAGTTGACAATAACAAGAATTTCCAAGCTCCATCTTAATATAAGTTCCTGATATACCTCTCTTGTCTTTCCATCATCTAGCTTTTGCTTCTTCACAGCCTGATTTTCTTGCGAAATATCATTTGCAATAGATGCTGCCTTTCCGGCCACCGCATCACGAGCCCCCCTAAGAAACAACAACCAAGAACATCAATAATAAAACCATTTCAACGATTATGTAAGAGTTAGTATATATTTCTCCTACTTGATCACACTCTTCTTTAATGTCAGCAAGGAGTGCGTCAGACTGGAGTGATGCACTGTCTTTGGCCCAGTCGATGTGTTCCCCTGCAACTTGGGAGTGCGCACTTCGTTTCTCATCATCGACTTGACACGAGTTGGCGCGGCATTGACTTCCACAGGTGGAGGTGGCCTCTGAATCTTAGGGGTGCTAGACCCACCATCTGCTGCTAAAATTCACGGAAAATATTGATCTCAGAACTGAAGGAATAGAAATTCCCAACCGCCTTTCATGAAAGAAAATACTAGTTACCCACATTTTGCAGCCAAATCTTTGGATAGAGGGAACTCGAAAGACTTTGGTGACTCCTCATCCTTCTCTTCCGTTGGTGGCGACTCCGACATTGCATCAGCACAAGCAGCGGTGCTGATCAAATAAACCAAGTCAAGCAGAGACATTCATTCATTCAATTTATGGCAGACACAAAACAAGAGGCAAATTGAGTTTCGAATTGGCAGCTTTCATATGCCGAGGAACAAATTTTACTTCCAATCACAAATGAGTCGGTGATAGGTTTTAGAAATAGAAGTCCCAGGCGCTTACCCATCAATATCCCCTGCCGGATTGGTGGTGTTGACTGCTGCCTCCTCCGTGGCTTTCTTCTGCCGCCGCAAATACAAACGCAAAGGGATGATAAGAACAGGGACAGAACAATCCAAATTAGGGCGGAACCGGAGTAATCTCTTCCCGTTTTTTCTTCTTTACCTTGGGAGACGGCGCTGGCTCCTCCGCGTCCGTGAAATCGCAGATTCCGTCGATCTTGAACGCCGCTCTCGACTCCTTGATCCTCGGGGCGAACGCTGCGCGCGGGGGAAAAGAGGAGAGGAGGAAGTCAGGGTAAATTACCCGGGGAGAGGCCGCAGATCGGCGCGAGGAAGACGGGAGGGGGTACAGACGACGGGGGAAGGGGGGAAGGGAGTGCGTACGTGATGGCGCGTGGCTTGCGCCGGCTTCGAACCAGAGCTCGGCGGCGCGGACTTGGTCCTCCGTCTCCTCGGCGACGAAGTCGAAGTACTTGGGCGCGCGGTACTCGTACGCCTCGTCCATCTGGAACTGCGCCGCCCCGGTTGCCGCCGTCTCTGACGAGGGTTTCGTCTCCGTCGCCATGGACGGGCGGAATTCTAGGGTTAGGAGCACGCGAGCTAGGGTTCTCTCTGTCTATCTCTCCGGATGTTGTGGTACCTGAGGTATGGTTTTGGTGATTGGGGAAAAGGAAGATGAAGGGGATCGGGGAGGAGCCTGGGTGGGTTGGAGAAGAACGTTGAGGAGGGGGATGAGAGTTCAACGGTCGGGAGATTTGAAGTGTTTGGCAATTGCCGAAGGGGCGAGTCTTAACTGAGATCGAACTGTACTGCTGGACCTGGGTGTGCGTGGACACGCGCGGGGCTGGGGGCTGTGAGCGCAACGGCTATTTCGCGTAGCGGG
Organism: Alopecurus myosuroides; assembly: GCA_028641055.1. Classification (NCBI taxonomy): domain Eukaryota; kingdom Viridiplantae; phylum Streptophyta; class Magnoliopsida; order Poales; family Poaceae; genus Alopecurus; species Alopecurus myosuroides. Next base: position 369,624,061 of record CM054059.1, read on the forward strand.
ACCCAGCCAGATTAACAATAATGGTCTTACTAACTTTTTCCGAACTGGTAGAGCTGAAGAGATGGCAGAAGAGATCGTTTCATACAACAATTGACGCTCTCTCTGCGCACAGATAGTGTACTGGCAAATGGGTAAATGAATTCCTGTTACCTTCAGGTTTTCAACAAGGACTGCAGGTAAGCAGGTTGCAGCCCACGTGATTAGCCTCTGCCGTTGGTAAATCAGTGAGAATAATCGCTCAACAAGCTACTGAAAGAAATAACCCAGAAGAAAATCCTCCTGGTTCAGATACCAGCCTATATTTCGTCAGTTTTTAAAGGGATGATCTCTGATCATACAATCCCAATGAACACTCATGTGTTCAGAAATATTTCAATAGTTCTGTGCCACCTCGAGACAAATAGTTCACAAAATTTCCAAGTATAACCGGCAAAGATTCGGATTTGTGCCTCAGATGTTACACATGTAGTATGTCGGTAGCAGTTACATTAGAAAATGCGTAGGAAATATGTTCTTCACGTACAACACAATAAATCAAACAAACAGATGGCGGCTTATGCCACACTGACTGAGAACATCTAGCAGAAAGGGGGTTTCTAAAGATAAAGAGTTATGTACACTCAGCATTAATTATACACCGAATCAAAAGATGGAAGAATTTTGGATTGCCTGGATCAAACGGAGTTAAGGTCTTGGGAAACTTGGTTTTGCCACCTGTATCAATGACAACAGTTATCACCTCCGGTGTTCCGGGTGTATATCAAAGTGGAAAGAAAAATGTCTCTAAAACCAACCTGGTAAGAAGGAACCTCGCCAAAGGGCTTACGGTAGGAGCAGCCAATGGTGGCGTGCTAGCAAGTTTCTTGTTGCTTACAGGCTCGGACGCAGGCTCTGGTTTCTTTGTAAATATCGACATTGCTGTCTCATGTAGACTCTGCAACGAGGAATCTTTCGAGCTGCAAAAGAGGTAACGTGAGGCACAATAAACTGAGCGCATGCACAAAAGCGAGGAAGCATACACAATGAAAGTGAAGGTCATACCTCCCTAGCCGATGTAGCAGTCTACCAACCAATACCTCACAGGATCCAGGTATCTCATGTTCTAGATCCATCAAAGAACCAAGGACTGCCTGGACGACTGGATCTTCAAACTTGTCTCCAGTGGTCTGCAACAGGATAGCAAGCAGTCCAAAGTTGGAACACATTTCAGAAGGGGTGATATTGGAATATCGCAGTGATGGCACAGCTAAACTATTATTGGGATGATTATCTTCATATTCAGACAGTGAAGAGTTAGTTCAACGGCCCTCTAGTCTTTACACGATTTTAGACATAGAAATGTGAAATTAGTAATTAGTATACTATAATAACCAAGACACCTAGACTGAAAGAAGGGACATGCCTAATACTCCCTCCGTCTCAAAAGAAGTGTCATTAAGATGTATGTATCTAGATGTATTCAAGTACTAGATACATCCATTTTAACTCATTTCAACGACACTTATTTTGAGATGGAGGGAGTATATTTTACTCCCTCTGAACCGAATTAGTTGTCGCAGCCAATACATGGAATTGTGCTAGTACAGTTCAAATCTGCGTCAACTAAATGTGACCGGAGGGAGTACCTCTTTCAGAGAAGGAACTATCAATGATGAGAGTGCAGGTGAAGCTGCAGAAGCTCGAGAAGCTGATTGCACATCAGCTGGCTGCCGTGATTTCCGACCTTTTTGCGAGTCAACATTTTCACTAAGACAAAGAAAATTTTCTGTTAAGGAAGGACATAAATAACACATGAGTAAGTTCAAACAGTGCTTAAACTAAGCTTGAAATACCTTCGAACCTCATGACTGTTTACCCCAGAAAATCTAGGTTCATGTGATTCCTTTTCGTGTTTGTTGACAACTGGTCTTTCTCGAGCATTACCCTTTCTGAAGCCAGCTTGTAGAGCAGCCTTTGCCTGCATATATTGCTCAAGCGCATTATAATCATGCATCGACCATACAGGCGAGAATTTGGCAACAAAAAGATCATGTGCATTACCTCTGCAAGGTTAATAGCACTGTCCTCAAGTGAAGTATTTGATGTTTTTTCTTGTATCCCTAGCCTTGACCTTGACGATCGCGTTGTTTCTGGTTCTTCACTTTGATTCCTAACAACTGTCCCACTTGAAGACATATCTTCATACGAGGAGAATCTGCTGGGAGGCTAATGAATACGATGAATCAGATGATGTTGCTTACTTTAGTGTCTTGCATTCAGAGGATGGCAAATTATAGAAAACTAAATTTGTAATAATGAACCTTAGAATTGTGGTTAGGAGCAGCTGAGTAAACCTGAGACGCTCTTGGAGAGCGTAACACCACAGTTCCAGACCCACTTACAGATTGGTCATTCTGGCAAGAAGCCACAATTAAAATCAGCATTAACCATTAACCATTTAGAGATTACATGCTTCCGGTTAAGATCTTACGTCTTCTGTAGAACTTTCAAGTCTTCCATAATCAGTCTGTGCTTCTTTAGACATGTTTGTTGAGGGTGTTTCTTCAGATCCAGTCCCAGATGTTCTCCACTGATTTTCTCGATCAGCTGTACGTTTTACTGTATTGGCATAATGAGATGTATCAAATCGACCATCTTTGGTGGAGGTTATTTGCGGTGGTCTTAAACCACCTCGAACAGTTCCTGTGCCCTCCGATCTATCAGGAACATCCCAGCCAGCTGCTTTCCTAACTGTAGCTTGACTATAGTAGGAGAAAATTAATCAGGCGCATAAGCCAAAACAAAGTTTAATAACTATTTTAATAAATATACCTGGAGGGAGAAGCTGCATGTTTTGTATTCCTCTCAACCTTGATAGTACCTCCATAATCATCCTCTTCACTATGCGTTTGGCCATTTTCTGTGGCATCAATGCTGCCTTTTACAGTAAATTTTGGCCGCTCTCTGCCAATATATGAAAAATAGAAGCACACAATGAGATGAGATAGACATCGATGCACTTAAACTATCAGTCAAACAACAATGTGTTTTACTAAGAAAACGAAGATAAGAAAAGAATATCACATACCTTATTCTCTCCAGAAGTTTTGGAGTTTTTCTGGCATTTTTTATGAAACGATGCTTAAGAAGTTCCTTAGCACTAGGCCTCTGTGAGAATGTAATATAAAGGAACAGCATTAAGCAAAAATGGCAATGTCGACACAAACTACTAAATTCACTGTATTACCATCTTAGACATGATTATCTTACTAACTAGTCTCAAATAAGATGACCAAAGGCCTCACACATAGAAAACTTATTCCAAATCTCAGCATAGCAACTAAACTGGCAACACATCTATGTAGAATTATGTACTCCCTCCGTTCCATATTAATTGTCCAATTAACATGGATCAGAGGGAGTACAAAATTTACTACGACATGCAACTAAATACCCACAAAGCCTGTGTATTATCCCTGCTTTCCCACAAAAATCCCTGGATCATATTTCATTCCCTTTTCTCTAATTACATCAGGACGAACTAGAGCCCATCATGACATATTGTGATGTTAGTTATAGCTAATGGAAACCCCGAATCAATGGCCAGTACAAAACTAGTAATCTCGCAATGAATAATGGGAAACTGCAAGAGAAGAATGAAACTGCATATGTTCAAAAGAACAAAGAGTGTGAACACTTCTTGGTAACTTTGTTTTTCTGAATATGAAACTTTTCTATTAAACAAGTGCAGAGGAAGTTCTTCCTGGTACAGGTAGAACCACAAAATAAGAATATTACCTCTGCTGGATTCTTCCTTAAGCATAGTGACACAAACTCTTTCATTGGTTTAGAGAAATGCTCATCAAGCTGCGTGTTCATAAATATATCACTTACGTTCTTGCAAGAAGTGCATAACAGAAGCTTCAACAAAATGCAATGAAGTACTTCATAATATTTAAAAAAATCGCAAGTGACCTGAGGAGGATTTTCACGAGGTATCATGAAAAGAACTCTCATGGGATGAATATCTGCCAAAGGGGGTTCACCTTTTGCCATTTCTATAGCAGTTATACCTAAAGACCAGATATCCGCCTGCATTGAGACACGAAGTTATTTAACGATAATCGGTAAGAAGCAAAAGGCTTAACAAATGCTCAAGCACCTTTTCATTGTACCCATCAGAATTTTGAATAACCTCAGGAGCCATCCAAAAGGGAGTTCCGACAAATGTCTGGACAAATCAAAGCCATTATGCATTAGCAACATACCAGGCTATATTCTGATTTAATCTATGTGAACTGAAAAACAAACCATATTTCTTGTGCATATTTCAAACATAGGAAGCAAGTTAGCTGTTAAGATAAAAGACTATCACGGGTACATAACATTGCAGTCAAAGGGACTTCCGTCTAGTGCATGCTCGGTTGGTGCAAGGATATATGTGGTTGCAGAAATATAAAACATTACTAGTGTTACTTCCATGAACCATCCACTCATTCCTGTTTCTTCCCTATATTCTGCCTCTCTTACCAGCAAAATCAATGCAATATAAGATGCACAATAATAATCAAGGCTGTGTTTCCCCTTCTGCCCAGATCAATGAAATCCAATCACTCAGTTTGGCACTCACCAAAAGTTACAAAGAGTATATGCCACAAATCTCCCGCTTGAATTCCATAAAGAACAACCAATTGTGATTGTAAAGGGAAAATGAAGGGCAACACAAGCCTCAGGCCACCAAGCAAGGTTCCTTCAATGAAATTGTAAAGCCAACCTAAGTGTGAATCACAAACAGGCTTGTTTGGGGTCTGGAACCATCTATTTGGGCAATTTGCTACATGTAAACCAGTTTTGCAAATATCACTACTGACCAAGTCATAGGACGATACAACATTCAAACATGGTTTCAAAGGGAAAACAACATGTTGTCATTATTAGTCGGTCCATCCAGCTATTAGATTCCTCAAGCAGTGGGAATCAGTAATTTGCTTTGCTTGGCTAGTTAGCAGTTGGAGGGCTGTAGCCATCACCAAGGTACCCTACTTGTATCCAATTTTAAGACCATGCATAAATGTCTTCTGCAACTAAAGGTCAGCCCATATGCACTCAATGGAGGACAAACTACTAAGTAATGTCAACAGAGGTCCAATCACTATGCTGGGAAGAAGATGTATTTGGACTAGAAGACATAAAGTTAAAAAAGATGTGGCAATGGACAAGCAACATTCAATCAAGCTGGATAGGATCAGCAAGTTTTGTCAGCAATAGAAACTGACAGTTTACACATGCAAAAATAAAAGTTATTCAGGTGAATGCAACTATGGTGAATATCAAGCAACACTAGTTCGACTTCTTTTTCATAGCTTTCCTGATGCATATGCAGAAACACTGAATTATCTGAGTACATGACATTACATAGCCATTGTTAAGACGGTACCTTTCTCCTAGACATTGTTTTAGTCAGCTGTGCAGAAACACCGAAGTCTGCAACCTGTGGAAGACACATATTAACTTTGGAAATATATTTTATGCTACTCAGTAATAACCATACAAACATAGAATCATCCACATGCTCTACCAAAATGATACCTTCACATCTCCGCTTTCAGTCAGGAGGATATTGGCCGCTGCAAAACATCACATGATGGTGTCAATTACGATTAGTGTTATAATATAATATAATAAGTACTAAATAACACAATATACAAAATACATGCACTGAAGACAACGTATCGGTACTAATCAGTCCTTGATGCTTGCATAGTAGGTCATTCTTTATTCTAAAATTGACTCTAGTGCCTAATCATATTAATTAAAGGATGGCAACCAAAGGATTAATTATAGAAGCGCTAAAAACCTTAGGATCAAATGCATCGCTGATGCATTGAATCCTTAGGAACAACTGACAAGAATTGCCATTTGCTCTGACATGTGCAAAACAAGGGAACCAAAAAGGCTTTAACTTAAGCGCAAACAAATGGGTCACAAAGGCAGCTTCGTGACATGCATACGTATATATGGTTATCCATAACCATTATTTTCGTTCTTGCCTTTTCTCCCCTTTCATTTATAATTCATGCATGTGCAATACTAGCGTGTATGTGCAAAATTAGAGGATAGAGACACGACCTGTTGGTAGAAACTGTTTCTCTATTACCAAAAGGAAACTCTTTGGGAAGTTGTGTCCTTGCCTGCAGCCTTTGGTACGGTGTAAATATGATTTGGTTGTTTGCTCATTGGACAAAAGAGAACACGGTGACAAGTAGGGTTGAATGTGTGCTTCGAGGTTAAGCGGGCAAAGCTACGTTCCATGTGGTTCTTCCTCGGGTTGAACGAAGTGGTGCTAGAGCTGACTACAGTGGTGATGATGGCCACGGCAATGGATGCGGTAAGGGATTACTGACTACAAAGGGAGATCTACCACACTAAGCAACAAGGGATCAATCTCGACAATTTGCCTGTGATCACCAGAAGCAAACACAGCTTAGTGGTAGGATCAGTTCCAGTTTACATATTCGGAAGATTGATGCTGCTTAGGGGGTAGCCTTCTAGGGTTACCAGATTGGAATTTTCTCAATGCAGTAGTCAATGTTTCTGATACAAATGCAGATGAGAAAGAAAATAAAACAAAAAGGAGGAGTAATCAAGACCTTTAATATCACGGTGAATCTTTCCTTCAGAATGCAGATATTCAACTGCATGTAACAAGTCCCTTAGAATGCATGCAATAGATATTTCATCCAAAGGAGGGCCAGCTTGAAGCTACATATGGAGACATAATTCGGAGCAACATCACAATTTGAAACAAGTAGTTTGCACTGTTTATGAAACTGGAATGATTCATCAAATACACATGTATCTACCATCTACAAGGTGTTAAGTATTTGTGTCGGTCAATCAAGATACAGAATTTACAAAACATACTAGGTCAGCAACAGAACCACCAGCCATGTACTCCATTACTATCCACAGTTTGGTTTGATGAAGATAAGAACCATAATAGTCAGTTATATATGGACACCGGCATTGTGACAAAACAGATATCTCCTGCAACATGAAAGGATTTTTTAGGAAAAGAACTTTTATGTATTAATGGCACGGTAATTTGATACCATGATAACCTAGTACTCATAAGTTGGAAGTAGGACCTTTTGGATATCTTCAATATCATCCTCGCTGCATAGAATAGATCAAAAAGACATTAAAAAGTTGAATGAAATTCTCTTTTCATTTACCAATATGAAATAAGGTTACCCTCCAGTCTAGATTTTTCTAACATTACAAAACAAACACGGTTTCATGGAAATAAGTTACTTCACAAGAAAATGAACGTCATTGAGTAAATGGAAACATGATTTAAATAGCACGAAATAATGCGACTAATAGCACGTGTATTTATAGTGTAAAACCTAATAAAATAAATGTGTACTTTAAGAAACATAGACTCAAAGTGAAATTAAGGCTAAGGACTCACGCTTCTTCCAGATCAATAACTTTTATTGCAACCTCCTTGCTCAGTTCTTTGTCGAACCTATGGATGAAAACAAGTAAATATTCCATAAGCATTAAAATGTTTCGTCCCGAAGGATCCGAACAGAAGACAAGAGTGAGAAAAAGAACTCGTGGGCTACATATGACTCATAAAAATGTCTACCGATATGTTTAAAAAACATCCGATAGCTTATAAAGTGGATACAGAAAAAAGCGGATATGATTGTCGTCCTTTATGGGAATAACATGTTGGTCTCTATGTGCATAATATGTCGAAAGAATGACACAACAGTATAATCCTTTAACACATTGGCACTAGACTGCATAGAAAACTCTGACAAACTAGACCAACTCAAGTTTCTGGAAGCTACTCTATTCACTAAGTTACTAATGGCCTAAGAAGAAGCACTTCCTACAGCGATGGGGTCCAACAGATCAAATTATGTGCGTCACACCAATGCAGATGAAACCTAAGGTTGTATTGGCTCTAACATCATTTCAGAACAATCCAGATGACATTTGACATCTAACAAAATAAACATTGTGTATTTGAAAACAACAGTCGATTCAATCACCCCTTAATTGGCTTAATGAACAGGAGATGATGAAAACAAAAGAAATCATGGCATAAGGTCCCAGTCGGGTACCCTGCAGTCTCAAACTAAATTAGTACAGATGTGTGTGCCTATCTCAGGTAGTTGCTAAATTGACCGTACTGCTTGTTTCCTTAAATCCCTCACCAAGCATTTACATAGAATCATTTCCACGCAGATCCCGAACAAACCGCCAATGGCACATTACTAACAGGACTAAATTAGTGAAAAACGTCAGGAGCGCCACTAGATTGGCGACTTAATTTGCCACAATCCTGCCCCCTAATGCCCCAATGCGACATGAGCTGTATGAGTCCCAAATGCCGCTCGATCAAAAGCGAAATGAACGGCTCCACTGGCCGCCGCCGAGGCATATCAGCTAAAATTCCGCCTGCGAGGGAGGGCAAAAAAAAAACTATTCCTGAGCGGGATCAGCGAACCAACCCTCTGTAGACATCGCCGAAGGAGCCACGGCCGATAAGGTCGCGGTTGCTAAAACGCGCCTCTGTGGCAGCCGCCATCGACGCCGAGTCCGACATCCTTCCCTGCCCCTCTCTCCCGCTAGCTGAGATCTCGCCGCCGCCACCGCGGGGGCTAGGGTTATTGAGGGAAGAGGAGATCGCCGAATTCGTCCTCCTTCTCCTCCTCCGGGCTAGGGTTTGATTCGGGGGCGTGTTTGTGTCGCCTACTCTCTCATCGGCGGCTCCTGCTTCCGGCTTCGCCCATTTTTACATGTCGCGAGATTTGGTGCAGGTGTTTGGTCTGTTCATCTGGCCGAGTTGGAGTGGCCAAGGTGGTGGGGCCGCGTGGAAGAGCTGGAGAGTGGGGCTACGTGGAAGAGCTGGAGGGTGGGGCAGCGGGGTCAGAGTCTGGAAGGGGAGATGCCGAGATGGCCTATCTATGCAATGCCCCGCTCTCCTGCCGCAGCGAGGTGCCAGCGCTTTTCTTTGCTTCGAAAGTTCGAATACTTTTTGAGATAGCGCAAATTATATCTGGAACACTATAAAAATATATCAAAATAAATAAAAAATATAAATAGGTTTTTGGACCACCTAACGACGAATGAGCCGAAGGCTCTAAGGGTCTGTTTGGACACAAAGTATGTTAAATACCATAGTTTTGGGAAACCACTATTTTCTATTTCCTTGGCAAGCAATGCTACAGTTTGCAAATATAGAATACTCCGAAAAATAAGTCGTTTTTGGCAATACCATATTTTTCAATACTAATAGTTTTTATGATCGTCAAACATCTCAAAGTATTCAAAATCATAGTATTTTTAGAAGCTGAAGTTTGAGACCCCGCAATTCGAGTCCGGGGTAGTTTGGGAGTCTTTGCATGTGTGCATTCATGCATTTGAAATTCTAAAATCTTTTTCACACTTTTGTGCAAAAGGAGTGAATGTAGCAGTGTCATGGGATCTGGAAACAAATCGCACACAACTTGTCGAAGGGGGTTCATTTCAGCTTTATTCTGTTTGGTTTTCAAAAATTAACCCTAGTGTTGGTTTGAGCCCTAACACTAGAGGTTTAGTTCTTTATTACTTATGTTTTCTCAACATCGCTTAATCCACTTTGAATTTTGAGTTGGAGTTCAAATTTGAACTTTGAATTCAACTTTAGTTTAAAAATCATTCTTCGCAAACTCTATTTCAAACTTAAATACAAGGAATTATAATATACGAGAACACTGAAAGGGTCGATTAAATCACAGACGAGGAACTTTTCTTGGTACATTGGTCAATTCATAACTACCTTATCCCACACAAATGGTTTACCTATAACGATGCATTACCCTTACGAAAAATCAATTACACCGTAGCGTTTCCGGGGGCGAATTGGGACAAAGAACAAGTTGTTTCATTCATTATTTGTGATACAAAAGGAATATTACAAGTGAAATCTTACAAAAAATAAAAAATTGGAAAGAAAACTCCTAAAGACTAATTCCTAGTCTAAACCTAGTCTAAATCTTCAAAACTTGGAGGAGTGGAGCTTTTGTACTTGCACACAAGCAAAACAAAGGAGTTTGTTAAGATTAGAATGTGGTGAGCATCCTAGGGTGTAGCTTTTTTGTTGTTTTGAAGGCATTGGACCTGATCAACATCAGGTTGATCAAGTTAAGGTGCTAAAGGGTAAACACAGAAAGTTAGGGTAAGCTAGGTGAAAGCCAAGTCCAAAATTGTGCAAGTTACAATCTGAGAACATGAATGATCATCTTCCGTTTTGGTGATTAGTGACAACACAATTAGGGGACTAATTCTTCTCGTGGAGATTATGCACGTGTCTGTTAAAGAATCCTACTACGGTGCCTCGTGCCTTAATATACATCCCCATAGGCATTGTGGTGATGGTTCGTCGATGCAAAGCTTCTAAGGAGGGGCCTATCAAGCTAAAACCCAACGAGCGGTAGTACCGGTGAAACCACTGGTAGTACCGTTGCCTGGTGTTTTGGCCCCTCTGCCTGGCCGCTACCGGTGGCGGTGGCGGTACCGGTACCACTAAGGAGGTCAAGATCTTCATCATCTAGCTCAAGTGGAATGGTCAAGACAAAGGTATGATCTTGATAGCGGAGGTCACCGGTAGTACCGCTAGAACCACCAATGGTACCGGTGAAGGAAATGGTGTACAGGGAGCTAGCCACCACCGGTGGTGGTGCCGCTAAAACCACCTTTAGTTAGCAACTGGCGGAGCTACCAGTGGAGGTCACCGGTAGTACACGTGGGCGGTAGTACCGATAATGCGGAATTAATTCTTCAGCAGGGAGCCATTGTGTGCGCTGGGCTCAGACCCAGCGGTGGTACGGGTGAAACCACTGGTAGTACCGCGGTGAAAGAGCATGGTGCCCTCATGTGTGGTTTTGGTAATTAGTAACAATCACTATGGACTAATGATTTCATTGAGCTATACTTGTAGAGTTTGTCCATAGGCAATGCTTGATGTTCATGTGTTGGATTCAAGATGATCAAGTGATGACCAATGTGATATTCATGTGAATAACCCAAGTTTGGTCATGAGAGAGTCGAGCATATTGCAAGTATGTCTTGAAGAATAATATTGTGTGAACATTCATTTTTACCTTCAAGACATCAGTATTATGAAGAGAGAAGAAAAGATACAAGGTTGATCAAGGCAAAGTGCTAAGCGATGGTTAATATTGATCAACTCACAAAGTTAGAAGATGTACCATGTGGGATCATGGTATGGTAAGTAATTATTCATACAGCTTTGTGTTCTAACCCATTATATGTGTGTGTGGTATATCTCTGTGGGGTTAGGTATCTTTCCATGGGCTTGCATCAAAAGGAAGATTGCATGTAGTCCATGGTGGATGACGTCGAGTTGTGGTCGTCATCAAGTTTTGAGAAGTGCAAGTCCAAGTGGAGCATATCAAAGAGATCACATGCTTGGAGCTTGCCACCCTTTTGGAGATAATGGCCAGAAGAAGATCTACTTAAAATAGCCTCTCCCATAGTGGCGTATGGGGGAGCAATCTATGTGTCTTCATCGAGCAAGGCGAAATCAAGAAAGATGTTCCATCTTGAGGAGGTCAAGATCTTCATCATCTAGCTCAAGTTGAATTCTCAAGACAAAGGTATGATCTTGATAGGTTTTCTATTTTATCGGTCTCATATTATTAGTTGGGAGATCGGGCTATAGGATAGATAACCGTACTATCAAGAGGGGCTCTCATATTAGCAACTTGACCGCATCATTCGGAGAGAGCTAAAACCTTTGCATACTTGGCATCATATTTCTTGGTTCTTGTTTGTGTTTTCTCCATGTGTGGTTTTAGAGCTTGTCATGTTCTTCAAGGTAAGTTCAAGTTCATCAAAAACGGATTTCGCATGAAAAACTTATTGCATTTTTATATTGGAGGTTTTTCGATTGATCTTTTATAGATAGGTCAAACTTTTCGTCATTTAGTTTTATCCTACCTTGTAGAACTATGATGTTTCTTTGCACAATCTTGTAGTGCTCTTTTTTCGATTTCAACGAGCCCAAGCTCATTGAAAACGGAGTTCGTATGCAAAATATATGAAGTTTTCATTATGGATGATTTTCTGTAAAACTGGGAGGCCGGCCTGGCCGGGCTTAGGCCGGCCGGTTCTGTTAGGTAGCCGTCCTTCGTGCAGAAAAGCCAGCTTAGGCCGGCCCTAGGCCGGGCCTAGGCTGGGACGCGCAGAGATGATGGGCCTAGGTTGGGACACGCAGAGAGGCCAGCCCCAGGCCGAGCCTAGGCCGGGGCACCCAGCTTTCCCCAACGGGAAGAATTTGTGGGGACCTATTTAAGGGGTCTTCTTCCCCATTGGTTCCCTACTTCTCTAGAAAGTTTTCCTCACCATTGTTGACCTTTTGGACCTTGCTTTATCTCTATTCCTCCATGATTCTTGCCTCCAATTAGTGGGAAAAGAGAGAGGAGATCTAGATCTATTATTCCACCAATCCATCTCTCCTCTTAGTGAGGGGAAGTCTTTGGATCTAGATATTATGGATTCATTTGTTGATTTATTCCTTGTTCTTCCTCTCTTCTCCCCCCATATCATTTGTTGCTTTGGTGGGATTTAAGAGTGAAGGATTTCAGCACTTTTTGTGTTCTTTCCATTGCATAGATTGCATCGTTTTGAGTTCTCTGCGAGGATTTGTTTGAGTGAAAGGTTGATAAGCTTGTTACTCTTGGGTTCTTGGAGTTCCCTTGAGCTTGTCCTCTTGGGTACTTGGAGTTTCCTAGACGGTTGTTGTTATCTTAGAGTTTTGGTGGCTCCGGACCTTGTTGTCATGGAGTTTTGGTGGCTTGGGACCTTGTTGCTATCTCGGAGTTTTGGTAGCTCGCGGGATATTGTTGGGAGCCTCCAATTGAGTTTGTGGAGATTGCCCCAACCTTGTACGGGATAGGTGACAGCCCTCAAAGGTCCCATAGTGGATCGTGGAACTCCGCATTGGTGGAGGCATGAGGAGAATAAGGTGAGCCATTGGGCGCTTGGAGTCATTGTGACTCCACACCTCTCCAACGGAGATTAGCTTCCATTGGGAAGTGAACTTCGGGATAAAACATCGTCTTCACGTGTCTTGGTTATTTCTATACCCGATCTTTTTACTTTGCAATTTACTTTGTGATAGCCATCGAGCATGAAGTAACATATCTTGTTATCACATAGTTTCTTGAATTGTTTAGCATAAGTTGTTGGTGGACATAGGTGAACCTAGTTTGTTTAGGTTTTTGCTTGATAAATTAAATGCTAGTTTTATTATGCGTTTATTCAAGCCTTAATCGTAATTATTTTTAAACGCATATTCACCCCCTCCCTCTAGGCGACATCTGTGTCCTTTAACGCGGCTGCGGAAAAGAGCCCAGCGGCAGTGTGGACGAGGAGAGTATTTATTGCTCTTCTTCTCCGCCCTCTAGCTAAGCTTTACACTCTCTCTCTTCTAGCCATTAATGCGAGTTTTAACTTATTAGATCTCCCACTCCAACCACCCAATCGTGCCAAAACTTTGTGGAATGCTTGAGGAGGTCTAGATCCGTGATTCGCCCAAAAGAATTGCAAATCCATCCACCAAATCCTAGCGAATCTTGAGATATCTTGGGTACCTTGTAACCCTAGAGTAAATCCTAGTGTTTGTTGCTTCCACCTTGATTCAAGAACTTTCGTATCGTTGAGATCCTCCAACCATCTTGTGGGGTTTCCTCAACCTTGTGTAAAGGTTTGGTCAATGCATTCAAGTCAACCTCATGGTGGAAACGAGAATCTTCCTCACCGGAGAAGCTCAAGGAGAATAAAGTGTGCACATCTGTGCTATTGGAGTGCCTAGGTGGCTCCACATCTCTCAAACGTAGACGTACTTCCCTTTCGAAGGAACTACGAGAAACATATCATTGTATCCTTATTTATACGTGTGGTTTACATATTGCTTCTGTTGCGTACTTTGTATCGTATCACATAGGTTGTTCACCTAGTTTCACATCTAGACAATCTTGTGTTTTACTTGTTTAGCCCAATATAAATAGGAAAATAAGAAAAATTGGTAGTCACCTATTCACCCCCCTCCCCCCTCTAGTTGACCATACCGTACTTTCAGAACCATCAGAAGTACACGTAAAGATTTCAAATACATGGACAACTATAGCAATGCCAGAGAAGCAAGATAGTAATTCAAAAATTGGATTAATTGGTAAAGTAACATCACGGGTACAACATTGGAAGGAATAAAGTATAGTGACAAAACTAGATGAGTAACAATACACAGACCAGAATCAAGTCCCAGACCACAAGGGACACAATAGGCCAATTATAGAGACAGTAATGTAGACGAGGACAAGTACTACAAAGTAGTAAAGGAAGTAATTTATAAGGGAAACGGAAGAAAGCAACCCTTCAGCTAGCCATTCAATTTTAGGAAAACAGGAATGCATATTTAGATGGAAATGGACCAAACTTGACACTAACAGTCAAGTTGGCCCAAAACATGGCCAACATGGACTACAAGCATCAGGGGTTTAGAAACAAGCGCACGTCCAATTTGCAGCACAAAAAGATATTTCACAAGGAGATACATTGCATCCACATAAGGAGGCAGAGAACACATGATATGGTAAAGGAAGGAGGAAATGACTCCAAGTCTTGGAACTAGGGCCAAAGGACCCACATGGAAGCACCATACACATTACATGCAATCATCCTAGTGTCATGACTAGAATCACAGCAAAAACCCTATAAATAGGGCATCACATGGGCTAGGAAGTGATCATCACACAAGCACAACACACTTCTCGTATGCGCTATAAATTATATTCTTAGAACTAGGAATTACGTCAAGAATCTAGGAGGAGCATACTATACACAAGAAGAAGGTTAACCAGAGCGAGAAGATTTTGTTACTTTTCAATCATCGGGTTAATTCTATCTAGATAAGGAGTGAGAGCATGCATTTGTTGGGTTATTGCTAAGTAGAAGCCATCCACAGCAAGGGCATACACAAATGTAGTGTTGGGTGAGTTTGGCATCAGAAGTGAAAGGGTTTTCCTAGCGAAACAAACCCATGAGAGATTCATCACTTGCCAATTTTTCCTAAGGGGCAATATTATCTATTCTTATCCTATTTCTTGAGCTAAGTGTCCTGGGGCTAGCATGACAGATCCTTTGTATGACATACTCGGTTTCTTGAAGAGGGGGAAGTACGTGCGCTGGTGAACTCGACGGCTACCAAAGAGAAGGGGGTTGCTTTATCCATGTTCAGATCCCTCGTTGAGGTAAAACACCTACTCCTTCCTGTCTGATCTTTAGTGACTTGAAGTTTACGAGGTGCAACAATGGCTGCTACGTGGAATGGATCTCGCGCTAGTCCAATGGGGTTTTGGTGTCTAGGTTACAAATTGTGTGGGTCTCTCCTCGCTCGACAACCCCTCCCAGCCTTAAATAAGAGGCTAGGTCTCGAGGTCGGATCCGATTAGATTTACAAGTTAGATACATGAAGAGTTAGGTCTTTCCTTGGTAGTCATTTGAACTGTTCATGAGTAAGTCAGTTCCAGGCCTTAGTGGGCATGGGCCTCGAGTAACCAGATGGACCATCGAGTAGGCCTTGAGATGTTCAGTAGTCGGTAGACCAGCAGTGGTACCCGGCAGGTGTGCCCATGTCAGTAGCCCCCGAGTCTTGAGCCGAGTCGAAGAGTTGGGTTGCGACTTAAGGACACAGATATTTGAATGGTCTCTTTAGTTGACAGTTTTTCACTGAAAGCCCTCGACTCGGGACTTCTTCGAGTCGTAGGTGCAAGTATGCCTTGAGTATGAGGTTTCTCGAGGGACGTGGTACACCATGCCTAGTGCACTGGATGGATCGTACCAGTTAATTTCTATAGGGAAAACACAACGCAGACTGTCTCAAGCTCGATTCCATGGGCTCGAACCTGGAATAACCTGGGGGAATTCGACTCGTGACGCGGAGGCCTTACCGAGTCGAATTCTAGCATAAGTTTAGGGTACCCAATGGTGCCGTCAGGATTTTCATCATGTCATAGACACGGAATCAACCAGGTAGCACAACAGGTGTGACTTCGAGGTCAGCAGACTAGGCCTGCGGAGCATAATTTCATGTCGTATACATGGAATCCAGATAAACTTTTGTAATGGTACAAACTAGGAAGTCTAGGAGGTTTCATCATCTCATACTCGAGAATATACCGTTGGCCATAAAGTTTGGGTGTTGAAAAAACCAAGTAGACTCTACTGAGGACTAGAATAAGAATCATTCACTCACTTCCCTTGATGTAGACAGGGAAAATTGACGATTGTTCCGGTAGTCGGGGCACCGAGGCACTCTAAGGAGGTACTTTATGGTGCAGGGCTTGCACTCGTTGGGAGACCCCAAGTGTAAGGTATAAAGAGCACAGACGCGAGTTTCCCTCAGAAAGAAACCAAGGTTGAATCGGCCAGTAGGAAAAAGAAAATCACTTTCGAAGGTTGATGCAGCTGATATTGGCAGGGCGCACAACCGGTTCAGCAACAACGTGGAACCTACACAACACAATCAAATTACTTTGTTCCAACGAAGCAGTGAGGTTGTCAATCTCACCGATTTTGCTGAAAATAAAGAGGTTAAACGTATGGTGTGGAAAACAGTACTTATTTGAAGTAGATGAAAAGAGAGCAGTGATGGCAGTAGGAAAACAGTAGGAACAATATGAAAACAAAGATTGCAGTGGTTGTATTATCAGTATGAGGAAAATGGACCAGGGTCCACAGTTCACTAGTGATGTCTCTCCAAAACAGATAGATAGCATATTGGGTAAACAAATTACAGATGGACAATTGACAGATATAAAGGTTGCGGGTATTTTTGGTGGAAAAGGCTTATGTATTTAGGGTTAACCCTTTCAGGAGAATATATAGGCGCGAGGGCAACGTCGGTGGGCAGCCAGGGGGAGCACACCACCCCTCCCAGGGGGGCCGCACCCACCCATGGTGTGGGGCTCCATGGCAGCCCTCCGGGTCTCCTCCAGACTCTGTGTGCGCGACAACTTTCTAAGACTTCCGGGCTTCGGCTCGTCCAATTCCGAGAATATTACCAGAACAACTTTTCTGAAACTAAAAACAACAGAAAACAAGAACTGGCTCTTTGGCATCTTATTAATAGGGTAGTCCTAGGAAATCGATGAAAAAGGCATAAAGTGTAAAGGAAACGTGTAGTGTATGGTATGAAAACAACATGGAACGTCAGAAATTATGGATACGTTTATGATGTATCAGGTACCAGGATGATAAGTATATCTTGTCAACCTAGGCACAAAAAGTGTTTTATGGAGGACATCATGCTGGAGATAGAACCGCACAAAAGGTTCTACAATCAGGTTTATATTGGCCTACTCTGTTTAAAGATGCACGCAAATTTTTTTTATCTTGTGATGAATTCCAAAGAGTTGGTAATATTTCTAGACGTAATGAAATGCCTATGAGTTATTCTCTTGCTATTGAACCTTTTGATTGTTGGGGATTTGATTTTATGGGTCCTTTTCCTCCTTCAAATGGTTATACACATATTCTTATTGTTGTTGATTATGCTACTAAGTGGGTAGAAGCTATACCTACAAAAAGTGATGATGGTGAGACCTCTTTAAAAATGCTTAAAGATGTTATTTTCCCTAGGTTTGGTGTGCCTATATATCTTATGACTGATGGAGGTTCTCATTTTATTCATGGTGGTTTTAGAAAAACCGTTGCTAAATATGATGTTAATCATATAATTGCCTCAGCTTATCATCCTCAAACCAGTGGGCAAGTAGAATTATCATATAGAGAAATTAAATCTTTCTTGCAAAAGACTGTTAATAAATATAGGAAGAATTGGTTTGATAAGTTGAATGAGGCTTTATGGGCTTATAGAAATGCTTATAAAAAATCCTATGGATATGTCTCCTTAATGGTTTATGGAAAATCTTGCCACTTGCCTTTAGAATTAGAACATAAAGCTTATTGGGAAGTGAAAGAACTTAATAAAGATTTTAAACTTGGTGGTAAGAAAAGAATGATTGATTTGAATCATCTAGATGAATGGAGATGTGAAGCTTATGAAAATGCTAAACTCTTTAAAGAGAAAGTTAAACAATGGCATGATAAAAGAATCCTTAAAAGGGAGTTTTTCATGTTGGTGAGAAAGTTCTATTGTATCGGTCTCGTCTCAGATTTTTGCAGGAAAATTGCTCTCGAGATGGGAAGGACCTTATATTATTGAAGAAGTGTATCGTTCGGGTGCAATCAAAATTTATTCCCTTAAAGATAACACTACACAAGTGGTAAATGGGAAAAGGCTCAAACATTATATTTCTGGGGATTCCTATGATGAAGATGTTGATGTTATTCAAGTAATGACTCCGGAGAAGTTCATTAGAGGGAAGATTCCAGAATCTGCAGAGTCCGTTTTAGAATAGGTAATAGTTCTGTTAAGGAAAAGTTTGTGGAATACCTTTTAAGCTATAAATTATTGATTTTTGCAAAATATGAAAAATACCGAGCCGAAGAAGAGTTGGAGACAATGCCCAAGGGCACCATACCATTCCTGGGCGCGGGCACATCCTTGGCCACGCCTGGCTATGGTGTGGGCGCCCCGGAGCCCCTCTCCGACTCGTTTTCGACCTGGACTTTCCTTTTGTTATGTATGTTTCTGATATTTAACCCCCAGATCCCCTAAGGTCTGTATATTGTTTTCTCATCGTTTTTATGTTTCGAGTTGTTTCTGCTAGGATATGTTTTCAGTTTTAGAAGCACCATGGTCTCCACCACCAACAACAACAAGGGGAAGGGACGGAAGGAAGATGATCTCCAAGACCAGAAGCCAGAGGAGGAGATCGAGAGTGGAGCTGAAGGAGATGTAGAAGAAAACCCACGAGTGCGTCCACGCGCTACCATCGCAAGCATTGGAGTGGTTGCAAAACCTTCCAAGCAAACGGCGAGGATGAGCACCGGAGGGAAAGCCCCACGTCACGGCTTAGCTTCAAGGACACCACTTTCAGGCATAAAGAAACCTTTTCGTACTTTAATTCATGAGTATCAATCTAGGAGGGTACCCGAGGCAAAGTTGCCTTCTTGCTGGGATATGGATCATTCTAACCGCGCAGATGAAGAAAGCTCTCGACCTAAGGAAGTGTGGGGGGAAAATCTTGATGGCTGGAATTTACCGTCTGACAAGCACGCGAACCGTATTGACCATAATACGGAGATGATGCGTATGCTTATGTTCGCGATTGAAGATTTGAAGAAATCAATTGATAAGATCATTGAGAAGGATTCACCACCACCACCGAAGAATTAATTAGTCACTGGTATTGGCATCCCCTTGGCTTGTTCCAAGCTTGGGGGAGTGCCTCGGTATCACACCTTTATCTTTCACCCTTTTTACCTTTTAGTAGAGTCATATCATGAGTAGAGAAAATATCATATAGTGTGGGTTGCAGTATGGAAGTATCACTCTTTGGTTGGTTATCGTTGTATCCCTTGGTTTGAGTTTCCATAATGAAATATTAATGAGAAGTTTCATCATCTACTTGCTCTACTTTATTTTAGTTTGCAATTTTTATTATATGGTTGATCTTGTTATTAGTATTGGTATCAATTTTGGAGCTTCAAGTTAATCTAGTTGGTTTTGGCAAACTTAGCATTGGTCAGTACCAACAATTTGTTGAGACTTAAGAGAAAAGAGGGAGTTGCATGTAGATATATTATTCCATGATCTTTCTTTCTTGTTATCCCATAAGCTTAGTATTCTCAAATAAGTTTGTTTGTACCTTCAAGGAATATTGCATGATTGTCTTTATCATATATGTGTTTGTTTGTTTTACCTCAATTCTTATGCTTGCTACCCAACCTTGCTAGCCAAAAACCTATACTGAGAGGGAATGCTTCTCGTGCATACAAACCTTGAGCCCCAAAACATTGCCATTTGTGTCCACCATACCTACCTATATGTGGTATTTAACCACCACTCCAAGTAAATTGCTTGTGTGGTACCTTTAAACCTTCAAAATTACACATGTTTTGTGCCCCTGTTTTAGCTCATGAGGACGCAAATAGAGAATCTTTATCTCACTTGTTGATTGGATTTCACACCCTAGACTAGTGGCTTCATGCGCTTATCCAAATGCTAGAAGAGCTGGCGGCGGGTTTCCTAGCCCCAAATAATAATACAAATTCTCTTCACTATTTTTTCACCTGATTTATCAGTTAAAGCATAATTGTGTAAACAAAAGGGAAAGAGGGATGACCTCCTATACCAGTTGCGTCCTTTAATGGGAGCCGCTCTTGTGATGTCTAGTTGGATTGTGACGTACTGTATTTTCTTTTTGCCATTCATTGACATAAACATACACCTCTCTCAAAATTAGACACTCCTCCATGGTATGTGATTGTTGGCAGGCACTTGAGGATTTGGTTAGCCATGGTTTGTGTAAGAAAGGTTGGGAGGAGTGTCAACCATTTTATACCTCTGTTTTGCAAAATAAAAGCTCTAGCACATGAGTGATCCATGCTTCCCTCTGCGAAGGGCCTGTCTTTTACCTTTATGTTGAGTTAGTAAACCTACTTGTTTCTATCTTAAGCAAGCATTTGAGTTGTTGTGGTCCATCCATCTATATGTTGATTTACTCAATCATGTTCTGTATTCCTTGTTTGTACAAATGCTTTTATCTGTTTGAATAC
Source organism: Alopecurus myosuroides (assembly GCA_028641055.1). Taxonomy (NCBI): domain Eukaryota; kingdom Viridiplantae; phylum Streptophyta; class Magnoliopsida; order Poales; family Poaceae; genus Alopecurus; species Alopecurus myosuroides. Next base: position 369,644,809 of record CM054059.1, read on the forward strand.
CACATTGAAAGTTACCAATGTATGCAAAGGGACCGTTATAATTGAGCATGATAAACTCTAAGATATAAGCTCTAGTATAAAGACTTTGATCGAAAGATAAGTACAATGTTAATTGTTCTTTGACCAAGAACGAAGTTTGCCTTTATCAATTTTGATTTCCTTTTGCACCTTTATTGTGATTTCCTCTACTTGTTTCAAGTTTGATTATATGCGAGGAAGTTGTTGTCTAAAATGACTTGTTCTTTGTTAGATGTGATGCCTCTTGTCCGTATTTTATTTATCGACACCTCACTCCATAAACCTGTGGTCATGTTTACTGAGTCCAGATTCGTTTGGGGACAAGCGAGCTCTAAGCTTGGGGGGAGTTGATACGTCCATTTTGCATCACTATTTTATATTGTTATTTTCTGTTATTCATCGATATATTTCATGTTATGATGCATCACTTATGTTATTTTATCTTATTCTGCATGTTTCATAAGTTTTAGAGAATAAACACCGAAACCATAAATCTTAGGGAAAAGCACCGTCAAGATACCCTATTTTAGAAGATTAGAAGAAGAGGGGGATACCGGAGGAGTCTTTGAAATTCCGAGGAGGAAGTGAGCCAGAAGCGCACCCGGAGGGGGCCATCTGGGGCCCACACCACCAGGCCCCCTGGCCACGCCCCGGGGGTGGTCTGCCCCACCCTCGGACACCCCCTTTCACGTACTTGACCCCTAGGGAACCATAAGCCCTAGAAGATGGTCGAAGAATTATTTCGCAGCCGCCTCGGCAGGGAGAAATCTACGGGGGAAATTCCTCCACGGAGAGGGGAAATCACCGCCATCGTCACCGTCATCACTCAGGGCTTCATCGAGATCATCATCCTCATCCTCATCACCAGCACCATCACTGTCACCGTCCACCTTCATCCCGCTGTAACAATTAGGGGTCTTTATCGTTGCTCTTCACTAGATCTCTCTCCCGGTGTGGATTACTTGCTAGTAGTTGATGCTTGTGAGATTTATCGGTGTTTACACTTTATGATGAGAGTATTATTATCCATTATATCACCTCTGATTATGATCCATATGATTTCTTGTGAGTATTTCGTTTAGTTTTTGAGGACATGGGAGAAGTCATGATGTTAGTAGTGAAGTTATATTGAAGTAATATCTCGTGGTTCGGTATTTCAGTTGTGGTGCTATTCTTCTAGTGGTGTCATGTGAACGTCGACTACATGATACTTCACCTTTATGGGCCTAGGAGGATGCATTGTGTATTTGGCTACTAATTGTGGGGTTGCCGGAGTGACAGAAACCTAAACCCCTGTTAGGAAACCAATGCATGAGGGAGTGTAGCATCCCGGAGTTTTAAGGATGTGGTCAGATTTATCTTAATTACTTTCTTGAATTTGCGGATGCTTATGAGGGGTATAATCATAAGTATGTATTAGTCCTAGTTGGGCGGTGCATTAGCATAGGTTCACCCACACAGCACTTCACAAACCAATAAATATTAATCAACTGTAATGAAGCGAAAGCACTTGACGAAATTCCCATGTATCTTCGAGAACGTTTGGTAATCATAAGTAATACAACCGGCCTGTCCTTTGCTCTCAAAAGGATTGGGCCACTCGCTGCAATATTATTACAGCATTTTATTTAGTCGCACTTTATTTATCTGCTATATAAAAAACCACCAAAAACCCGTTTGCTAGTGTTTACAGTGAACCCTCTATCCAACCTGCTTGTCAACACCTTCCGATCCTCGTTGGGTTCGACACTCTTATTTATCAAAAGTAATACGATACACCACCTATACTTGTGGGTCATCATTCATCAAGACTATTTTCTAGCGCCTTTGCCGGGGAGTGAAGCGCTATTGGTAAGTGGTATTGGTAAGAGAAACTTTTACTGTGAGTGTTGTTTTTATTTCTGTCTGCTGCTTTATTTCATTATGGAGAATCCTTTTGGTTCTCTATTTAAGGGTACTACTGTTACTGCTAGGGTAGTAGATGACCCGTTATCTGCTGAATTGGATCCTTTTAAAATACCTATGAAAATTGTTTGACGTGTTATGGATAGATGGAACTGTCCATCCCGGTGATCATTTGCTCTTTATACATGATTATGCGAATTATTCAGGTGTGCAGGTATTACAACGGATCAAGTTAAAAGGAAATTATTTTCTTTACCACTGAAGGGAAAAGTTGCGGAATGGTTCAAAATGTTGAAGAATGATCAATCTATTGGATGGGAGGAAATTGTACCTCTCTTTTATTCTAGATTCTATCCTCCTAGTGAGGTTCATAAAGATCGGAATCAAATATATAATTTCTGGCCTCATGATGGAGAGAGTATTGCCCAAGCTTGGGGGAGAATGAAGTTATTAATGCTTAAATGTCCAGTTCATGAGCTCCAGAGTAATATTGTTATCAATAGTTTTATGCAAGGCTTTCTCTTCATGATAAGGATTTATTGGATGCTTCTTGTTTTGGATAACTCACACGTATGAAGGAAGCTAAATTTGATCTTCTTGACCTTATTCAAGAAAACACTAAAGGATGGGAGAATGATAAAGGTAGAAAGTCAAGTATAAATTATGATTATGAATGCATTAAAACTTTTATGGGAAGCGATGATTTTTATAATGTTAGTGCTATTTGTGGTCTTGATTCTCAAATATTTGCAAATTGTCTTAAAGCCTTTGCCTCCTATCTTGATATTCCCAAAAAGGAGTTGAGAAAGTATCGTGCACCTTATAAAGATATTGTTCCTGCTAGAAATATAGAAGTGCATGATGTTAATCCTGCTGTACCTGAACCTTATATTGAGAAAATGCCTTTCCCCGCTAAGGTAAATGAACATTCTATTGTAGCTAATGTGGTTAACAAGAGTATAAAGAAACCTATTGAACTTGATGAACAAATAACTGTAGAACCTACGCTATAGTAAAAGACCTTGTCACTGGAAATGTAGAGGATGAACACATTGTCTTCTGTGAGGATGCTTCTAATATTGTTTCACATCCAAATAGACCTAAGAAAACTAGTGTTCCCATGCTTTCTGTTAGGATTGGTGATCATTGCTATTATGGTTTGTGTGATATTGGTGCAAGTTCTAGTGCTATTCCTTACGAGCTTTATAAACAAATCATGCATGAAATTGGTTCTTGTGAATTTGAAGATATTGATGTTGTTATTCAGCTTGCTAATAGATAAATTGTTTTTTCGATTGGTATTGTTAGAGATGTGGAAGTTTTATGTGGTAAAACTAAATATCCTACTGATTTTCCAGCACTGGGTAAAGCTGCTAGTAAAACTTGTCCTATTATTTTTAGTAGACCTTTCTTGAACACTTGTGGTGTTGTTATAGATTGTAAGAAGGAGAAAACATTGAATAAATTTGATGGAAAATCTTATGATTTTAATTTCTCCAAGTTTGCTAGAGCTCCTTATGAATCTGAATTGCCTAATGAGAATATTAGAGTTCAACAACTTGCCTCTGTTGCTCTTGCTCCTAACAATGCTTTGCAACAATATATGGAGGACCATGAAAGTGAGGTCTTTATGGAAGAGAGAAATGAGATTGACGATATTCTTTTTCGTCAACCGGTGATATTGAAACACAATTTACCAGCTAATGTGGTGATATTGAAACACAATTCTATTGTAGCTAATGTGGTTAACAAGAGTATAAAGAAACCTATTGAACTTGATGAACAAATAACTGTAGAACCTACGCTATAGTAAAAGACCTTGTCACTGGAAATGTAGAGGATGAACACATTGTCTTCTGTGAGGATGCTTCTAATATTGTTTCACATCCAAATAGACCTAAGAAAACTAGTGTTCCCATGCTTTCTGTTAGGATTGGTGATCATTGCTATTATGGTTTGTGTGATATTGGTGCAAGTTCTAGTGTTATTCCTTACGAGCTTTATAAACAAATCATGCATGAAATTGGTTCTTGTGAATTTGAAGATATTGATGTTGTTATTCAGCTTGCTAATAGAGAAATTGTTTTTCCGATTGGTATTGTTAGAGATGTGGAAGTTTTATGTGGTAAAACTAAATATCCTACTGATTTTCCAGCACTGGGTAAAGCTGCTAGTAAAACTTGTCCTATTATTTTTAGTAGACCATTCTTGAACACTTGTGGTGTTGTTATAGATTGTAAGAAGGAGAAAACATTGAATAAATTTGATGGAAAATCTTATGATTTTAATTTCTCCAAGTTTGCTAGAGCTCCTTATGAATCTGAATTGCCTAATGAGAATATTAGAGTTCAACAACTTGCCTCTGTTGCTCTTGCTCCTAACAATGCTTTGCAACAATATATGGAGGACCATGAAAGTGAGGTCTTTATGGAAGAGAGAAATGAGATTGACGATATTCTTTTTCGTCAACCGGTGATATTGAAACACAATTTACTAGTGGAAGACTTGGGTACCACATTACCACCCAAGGAGGATCCTGTTTTCGATTTAAAACCTTTACCCAATGATCCTAAATATGGTTATATTGATGATAAGAAAACATATCATGTTATTATTAATTCTAAACTTTCAGGTGAAGAAGAGGAAAGGCTATTGGAAATATTGAAGAAACACCATGGAGCTATTGGATATACTCTTGATGATTTGAAAGGGATTTCTCCCACTATATGTCAGCATGTTATTAATATCGAACCAGATGCAAAGCCAGTAGTTGAAGATCAACGTCGTTTAATTTCTAAGATGAAGGAAGTGGTAAGAAATGAGGTATTAAAACTCCTTGATGCTGGTATTATTTTTCCTATTGCTGATAGTAGATGGCTAAGCCCTATGCATTGTGTCCCTAAGAAGGGAGGAATGACTGTTGTGCCTAATGAAAATAACGAGCTTATTCCTCAAAGAGTAGTAGTTGGTTATAGAATGTTCATTGATTTTAGGAAAGTTAACAAGGTTACTAAGAAAGATCATTATCCTTTACCTTCTATTGATCAAATGCTAGAGAGGTTGTCTAAGAAAACTCATTTTTTGCTTTCTTGATGGTTATTCTGGGTTTTCTCAAATTGCTGTTAGGAAGCAAGATCCGGAGAAAACAACCTTTACTTGTCCTTATGGAACTTATGCTTATAGACGTATGCCTTTTGGTTTGTGCAATGCTTCTGCTACGTTTCAAAGATGCATGTTTGCTATTTTTCATGTTTTTTGTGAAGAAATTGTGGAAGTATTCATGGAAGATTTCTCCCGTCTATGGAACTTTTTTTGATAACTGCTTGCACAATCTTGATAAAGTTTTGCAGAGATGTGAGGAAACTAATCTTGTTCTTAATTGGGAGAAATGCCACTTTATGGCGAATGAAGGAATTGTTCTTGGACATAAAATTTCTGAAAGAGGTATTGAAGTTGACAGAGCTAAAGTGGAAGCAATAGAGAAAATGCTCTGTCCCAGGGATGTTAAAGGTATTCGTAGTGTTCTTGCTCATGCTGGTTTTTATAGGAGGTTTATTAAAGATTTCTCTAAAATATCAAAGCCTCTTACTAATCTTCTTAAAAAATATGAACCTTTTGTTTTTGATGATGATTGGAAGGAAGCTTTTGAAAATTTAAAGAAGGCTTTAACTACTACTTCTATTATTCAACCACCTGATTGGAATTTGCCTTTTAAAATTATGTGTGATTCTAGTGATTTTGTTGTAGGTGTTGTTCTTGGACAACGAGTAGATAAGAAATTGAATGTTATTCATTATTCTAGTAAGACTCATGATGGTGCTCAAAAGAATTATGCTACCACTAAAAAAGAGTTCCTAGGTGTAGTTTTTTGCTTGTGATAAGTTTAGACCTTACATTGTTGACTCAAAGGTCACTATTCATATTGACCATGCTGCTATTAGATACCTTATGGAAAAGAAAGATGCTAAGCCTAGGATTATTAGATGGGTGCTGCTTTTATAAGAGTTTGATTTGCATACTGTGGATAGGAAGGGTGGTGAAAATCCTGTTGCTGATAACTTGTCTAGATTGGAAAACATTGCTTATGACCCTATTCATGTTAATGATAGTTTTCCAGATGAACAACTAGCTGCAATAACAGTAAGCTCACGAGATAGTCCATGGTATGCAGATTATGCTAACTCTATTGTTTCCAAGTATTTGCCTCCAACTTTTACAGCTCAACAAAGAAGGAAATTATTTTATGATTTGAGGCATTATTTTTGGGATGACTGATACATCCAAAACGTATCTCCTTTTTCGAAAAAAAATCTTATTGTTTTCTTCTAAACTTGTGAGTTTTGGATACCACTAACACAGACTAACGTTGTTTTCAGCAAAATTACCTTGGTGTCTCGTTTTTGTGCAGAAAAATCAACTTTCAGGAAATTGCCTAGAAAAGATCCCATTGGCCCAAAAACACCAGAAGACCCCGGGAGCCAGAAGGGGGCCAGGAGGGGTCCACACCACCCCCAGGCACACCTGTGACGCCCCGAGATCGGGCACTATGCAGATTTCAGCATTCCCGCCAAATCCGCATAATAACCGATTCCAGGTTGCCATTTATGATAACATTACAATAGTTCACGAATAATCCACAATTACAACAGCAACAGATAGATACAAGATGACTCGGAAGAGCCAGGGATTACAACTGATACAATACAAAGATCCAAATAACAGCGGAAGAAACAACATATCGTCCGTCTACGGACAAGATCCAAATTGGACTAAGAGTCCTGAAGATAACCGAGAGCGTCCAATCCCTGCCCAGGCCAAGCCGGAGGGATTACCAAGCTAACGTCGTCAGACTTCAAACCTGTTGACTGCAAGTTGGAATTTGCAGCCACGAAAGAGATTCGTGGGTCAGTACGGTTAAGTACTGGCAAGGGGGACAAAGCCCATACTCACAAGTTACCGGCGTAGCCAGTCATCACAAGATACAAATACTTTAGGATCAACGGAAAGGAAGGGATTATGGCAAATAAGCTACAGCAGGCTGCACTAACCAACTACAGAGATTCTATTACTTCCAACTATCAGAAAGGAGATAAGATCGAGTGATAGTAACCAACTAAAAGATAACGTCAAGCAAACCCATCCTGGATCTCGCCCCTTATCCGAAGAAGCAATCCGAGGATAACTCACACCGTGGTATTAAAGATGAGTCAAGTTATTGTGTGAATAACCTATTACTAGTCAAGTTATTAATCCTTGGGTGAAACATAATTGATCATTATGTTGAAGTTGTCCTGAGTACTTGTTAGCCAGTACTTTCACCAAGTAATCCATAACCGCGGAAAACACGGCTTCTCGAGAAGATTTACCCTGCAGGGGTGCACCAAAGTAACCGACACTCATGAATATCCCGCCAGATGGAGCGGCCACTCCACCAAGCGGGGCACTCAACACAATCCAACCCTTCTTCGCATCAAGCCCAAAGCACCGCGTGCTGTGCGTGCGCGGATAATCGAGCCCCACGAAGAAAAGGGGACCCTCATAGCACTGGAAGACCACGCCGCCCTAAATGCCGACTACGAAAGTTCCACCCGGGCGCCAAGGGCTCGCAAGATCATGCATGCAGCAAATGGAAAGCCCGAACTAGTACGGCGATTTGGACGAGATGCGAATCGAGTCAAACTGAGGGGGAGCCCATACTCCCCAAATGCGGGTAGTGCGCTCATCATGGATCAGTAGACAAGACCCTTTTCCTAATTAGGGGTCGACACTAGCGGGCCTCAAAACCACCCTGGGCCTCCCGCCGGTGCCTTATCGTCAAAATTATTATTAACATTAGCATTATCAGGATTGATTGATTAACATTCGAGCCCCCGGTACGATACTAAAAGAGTACGATAGTACAAGAAGTAACCGACAACGAGCTCGAGCAAAAGCAACCCTAAGCAAGATAGTAAGGCACAGGCTCAAGCAAAGGTTATAGGAGTGGAGGTGAGGCAATATCAAGGTTAAGGGATTCATGTGATGGGTTCGTAACAGAAACAACTACCACTAAGGCTAGCAGAAAAGAATCAACGGAAAGAATCGGTAGCAAGTGATGAAAGGCAGCCATGTGGCATGCAAGTGAGTATACTTGCCTGAGATCCCGCAAGGTAGCAGAACTTGTCGTTGCTCACATCATCTCAACGTCCTATCCGCGAAGAAGCAACAAACTAAAAGAAACACCGGATGCAACAATTACTTCTACGGCAAAGATCCAGCATGATCCTATTTTATATGCATGACATGGCAAGATGCAACAGGGGAAACAAGTTAAGCAATTTAATCGGAACCGGAGTCCGGAGAAATAGGAATTGGTTCAAGTTGTTTAGCTAACCATCAATATTAAATGTTGATTAACAGGTTTAAACAAGGTAGAGGTGGTCTATTCAATATTAAATGGAATAGGGCAACAATTGAATTAAATACCCCAACACTTTCCATATTTAATTATTAGGTGACATTACTATTACCCGCACCCACAAAATGCAATGCAAACATGATGCGATGACATTTTAAACATAGCTGATATGTTATAGAAAATAGGGCATAGGTATAGGGGTTTTAGGGTTTGGGTTCGCACGTGTGGAGGGGAGATCTTCGGGTTTGACGCCGGAAAGAAGGAGATCTTCGGAACAACGCCGGAGTGTTCGGGACGTGGACGAAGTAGCCGACGTAGAGGAAGTAGGGGAAGTAGATGTTCGTTCTCATGTAGTCGAGGAAGTAGTTGGTAACCACGTAGTGGAAGTAGTCGACGTCGAGGACGTAGTCGTTCCAGGGTCATCGTCATGGAGGTAGTCGTTCACGCCGTAGAGGAAGTAGTCGTTCTCGAATCACGCGGTCATCGTCGTCGAAGTAGTCGTAGTAGTCGTGGGCGAACCGTAACAACACCGTCTTCGGGGTCGGAGGCGAACCTGACGGTCCCGGTCTTCGGGCGCGCACGAAGGCGGCCAACGCAAAACGGACACGTCGAAGGCGATGTAGTCGTTCACGGTTCATCGGGGAAGTAGTCGTGGTCGAGGTTTGGTCCAAGGTCCTCGGGGTGGCGGTACTTGTTGGCGATGATCTTGTCGATGCGGTACCGGTCGGTGTCGAACTTGTCGCCGGGAATCTTGTCGAGGTCAGAGACACGGAACACACGGGCACGAAGGCCTCGGCCACACCAAAACGGTGACGGCATCACCGTCGTCCCGTCGGCGACGGTAGCATCACCGAGACAAAGACGGCACCAGGAGCATCCTAGCAGCGGCAATTCACCTGCGCCGAGCCACACCAACAGTAGCCACACCACCGCACCAAATCACCACACCACCGCATTGCACCACTGTCGCGAGGCGAAAAATCGAAGACGCCACGGCCGTCGGGGAAGGGGCGCTGCGAGGACGGGAGGCTCGCCGGAGAGGTTGACGGGATGGAGAGGATGCCGGCGACGGGGACGCGGTGGCCGGCGGTCTCGGGCAGGAAGGAGCTCGGGCGCGGCCAGGAGGGGGCGGAGGACGAGCTCGGAGGCGCTGGCTCGCCGGAGCCAGCAGGGAAGGGCGGCGAGCACGGCCTCCTGCCGGCGCCGCGCGAGGAAGGGAGGCGAGGGCGGCCGGACACAGGCGGGCGGCGTCGGGTCTGCGCCAAGGGCCGGTCCTCCCCATGGCCGCCGTTTTCCGAGTGGCCGCGGCCTCGGGCGCTGCGGTCACCTGCTGCTGCGAGGCGGGACGGCAGGAGATCGGGGAGACGGCGGCGGACGTCACGGGAGGAGGCAGTGGCGGCGCCGGCCGGTGAGGGGCAGGGAGGAGGCGCCGGGGAAGGAGCAGCACGACGGGGCGCCGGCCATCCGCGGGAGGAGCGGAGGGCGGAGGTGGAGCGGCGGCCGGAGGGGCATGGCCAGGAGGAGGGAGACGGGAGGAACCGGGGCGGAGGGAATCGAGAGAGAGAGAGGCGTCGTGAGGAGGACGAGCGAGCGAGAGGAGCAGGGCGAGCGCTTCGCTGCTGTCCCGTGCGTGCGGTTCGTTCGCTGCATCTTTTTTTTTTTTAATTTGCACCGGTGGGAGGACCTAAGCGGAATTAGGAGAGACGGCGGGGGGCAGAATGTGAGGGAAGAAATAGATTTAGGGTTTGGGGGAGTGCGGCTGGGCCTAGGTTGGCTGGCTGGGCCGGTTTGGCTTGGCCAGCCCAACGTTTCTTCTTCTTTTTTTTTTTTTTTTGCTTATTTTTTTTTCCAGAATATGTTCAGGCACAAATAAAAATAGATTTAGGCACGAAATAAATTCCAACAAATTTTAGAAAACATGTTTTGATCAATTTTCATTAGTTTGTAAGTTTTAAATGAAGATGATGCGGTATGCCATGCGATGCAAAAAGAAAAACACCGATCAACTCTAATTGGGAAAAACCCGGACGTTACAGCCGACACCACTAACAAGGGGATTGCGCCCTCGCAATCCGCTCACAAACACGGGAGAGGGAAGAATTCGGAACTATCGAGTCTTCGGTCATCTTGTTGATCTTCTCGACACCACTAACAAGAGATTCTTGCTCACGTTGATGACGATGTTCTTCCGTCGAGAATTCTTCCGAAGATCGAACCTATTAGGTCAACGGCTCAGAAAACGTCCACCCACGTAGGATCCTAACACTTTGAAAGATTGAGTACGAGAGTAGACTCCAAAACAAATAAGATGGGAGGGGAATAGAACAGAGATAAGGAGAAAACAAGAATCCTATTGAGATGTTTTTCCAAAATAGTTTAGCAGAAATAGTTTTTGACACTCTAGAAACAACGACCGTTAGCTAGGTTATCCTACAGTCTTTGCGGACCCGTTGCTTCGATAACCATTCGTATCGAAACAATATCGGGAATCGGAACCAAGGCTCTGATACCATTTGTGACGCCCCGAGATCGGGCACTATGCAGATTTCAGCATTCCCGCCAAATCCGCATAATAACCGATTCCAGGTTGCCATTTATGATAACATTACAATAGTTCACGAATAATCCACAATTACAACAGCAACAGATAGATACAAGATGACTCGGAAGAGCCAGGGATTACAACTGATACAATACAAAGATCCAAATAACAGCGGAAGAAACAACATATCGTCCGTCTACGGACAAGATCCAAATTGGACTAAGAGTCCTGAAGATAACCGAGAGCGTCCAATCCCTGCCCAGGCCAAGCCGGAGGGATTACCAAGCTAACGTCGTCAGACTTCAAACCTGTTGACTGCAAGTTGGAATTTGCAGCCACGAAAGAGATTCGTGGGTCAGTACGGTTAAGTACTGGCAAGGGGGACAAAGCCCATACTCACAAGTTACCGGCGTAGCCAGTCATCACAAGATACAAATACTTTAGGATCAACGGAAAGGAAGGGGTTATGGCAAATAAGCTACAGCAGGCTGCACTAACCAACTACAGAGATTCTATTACTTCCAACTATCAGAAAGGAGATAAGATCGAGTGATAGTAACCAACTAAAAGATAACGTCAAGCAAACCCATCCTGGATCTCGCCCCTTATCCGAAGAAGCAATCCGAGGATAACTCACACTGTGGTATTAAAGATGAGTCAAGTTATTGTGTGAATAACCTATTACTAGTCAAGTTATTAATCCTTGGGTGAAACATAATTGATCATTATGTTGAAGTTGTCCTGAGTACTTGTTAGCCAGTACTTTCACCAAGTAATCCATAACCGCGGAAAACACGGCTTCTCGAGAAGATTTACCCTGCAGGGGTGCACCAAAGTAACCGACACTCATGAATATCCCGCCAGATGGAGCGGCCACTCCACCAAGCGGGGCACTCAACACAATCCAACCCTTCTTCGCATCAAGCCCAAAGCACCGCGTGCTGTGCGTGCGCGGCTAATCGAGCCCCACGAAGAAAAGGGGACCCTCATAGCACTGGAAGACCACGCCGCCCTAAATGCCGACTACGAAAGTTCCACCCGGGCGCCAAGGGCTCGCAAGATCATGCATGCAGCAAATGGAAAGCCCGAACTAGTACGGCGATTTGGACGAGATGCGAATCGAGTCAAACTGAGGGGGAGCCCATACTCCCCAAATGCGGGTAGTGCGCTCATCATGGATCAGTAGACAAGACCCTTTTCCTAATTAGGGGTCGACACTAGCGGGCCTCAAAACCACCCTGGGCCTCCCGCCGGTGCCTTATCGTCAAAATTATTATTAACATTAGCATTATCAGGATTGATTGATTAACATTCGAGCCCCCGGTACGATACTAAAAGAGTACGATAGTACAAGAAGTAACCGACAACGAGCTCGAGCAAAAGCAACCCTAAGCAAGATAGTAAGGCACAGGCTCAAGCAAAGGTTATAGGAGTGGAGGTGAGGCAATATCAAGGTTAAGGGATTCATGTGATGGGTTCGTAACAGAAACAACTACCACTAAGGCTAGCAGAAAAGAATCAACGGAAAGAATCGGTAACAAGTGATGAAAGGCAGCCATGTGGCATGCAAGTGAGTATACTTGCCTGAGATCCCGCAAGGTAGCAGAACTTGTCGTTTCTCACATCATCTCAACGTCCTATCCGCGAAGAAGCAACAAAATAAAAGAAACACCGGATGCAACAATTACTTCTACGGCAAAGATCCAGCATGATCCTATTTTATATGCATGACATGGCAAGATGCAACAGGGGAAACAAGTTAAGCAATTTAATCGGAACCGGAGTCCGGAGAAATAGGAATTGGTTCAAGTTGTTTAGCTAACCATCAATATTAAATGTTGATTAACAGGTTTAAACAAGGTAGAGGTGGTCTATTCAATATTAAATGGAATAGGGCAACAATTGAATTAAATACCCCAACACTTTCCATATTTAATTATTAGGTGACATTACTATTACCCGCACCCACAAAATGCAATGCAAACATGATGCGATGACATTTTAAACATAGCTGATATGTTATAGAAAATAGGGCATAGGTATAGGGGTTTTAGGGTTTGGGTTCGCACGTGTGGAGGGGAGATCTTCGGGTTTGACGCCGGAAAGAAGGAGATCTTCGAAACAACGCCGGAGTGTTCGGGACGTGGACGAAGTAGCCGACGTAGAGGAAGTAGGGGAAGTAGATGTTCGTTCTCATGTAGTCGAGGAAGTAGTTGGTAACCACGTAGTGGAAGTAGTCGACGTCGAGGACGTAGTCGTTCCAGGGTCATCGTCATGGAGGTAGTCGTTCACGCCGTAGAGGAAGTAGTCGTTCTCGAATCACGCGGTCATCGTCGTCGAAGTAGTCGTAGTAGTCGTGGGCGAACCGTAACAACACCGTCTTCGGGGTCGGAGGCGAACCTGACGGTCCCGGTCTTCGGGCGCGCACGAAGGCGGCCAACGCAAAACGGACACGTCGAAGGCGATGTAGTCGTTCACGGTTCATCGGGGAAGTAGTCGTGGTCGAGGTTTGGTCCAAGGTCCTCGGGGTGGCGGTACTTGTTGGCGATGATCTTGTCGATGCGGTACCGGTCGGTGTCGAACTTGTCGCCGGGAATCTTGTCGAGGTCACAGACACGGAACACACGGGCACGAAGGCCTCGGCCACACCAAAACGGTGACGGCATCACCGTCGTCCCGTCGGCGACGGTAGCATCACCGCGACAAAGACGGCACCAGGAGCATCCTAGCAGCGGCAATTCACCTGCGCCGAGCCACACCAACAGTAGCCACACCACCGCACCAAATCACCACACCACCGCATTGCACCACTGTCGCGAGGCGAAAAATCGAAGACGCCACGGCCGTCGGGGAAGGGGCGCTGCGAGGACGGGAGGCTCGCCGGAGAGGTTGACGGGATGGAGAGGATGCCGGCGACGGGGACGCGGTGGCCGGCGGTCTCGGGCAGGAAGGAGCTCGGGCGCGGCCAGGAGGGGGCGGAGGACGAGCTCGGAGGCGCTGGCTCGCCGGAGCCAGCAGGGAAGGGCGGCGAGCACGGCCTCCTGCCGGCGCCGCGCGAGGAAGGGAGGCGAGGGCGGCCGGACACAGGCGGGCGGCGTCGGGTCTGCGCCAAGGGCCGGTCCTCCCCATGGCCGCCGTTTTCCGAGTGGCCGCGGCCTCGGGCGCTGCGGTCACCTGCTGCTGCGAGGCGGGACGGCAGGAGATCGGGGAGACGGCGGCGGACGTCACGGGAGGAGGCAGTGGCGGCGCCGGCCGGTGAGGGGCAGGGAGGAGGCGCCGGGGAAGGAGCAGCACGACGGGGCGCCGGCCATCCGCGGGAGGAGCGGAGGGCGGAGGTGGAGCGGCGGCCGGAGGGGCATGGCCAGGAGGAGGGCGACGGGAGGAACCGGGGCGGAGGGAATCGAGAGAGAGAGAGGCGTCGTGAGGAGGACGAGCGAGCGAGAGGAGCAGGGCGAGCGCTTCGCTGCTGTCCCGTGCGTGCGGTTCGTTCGCTGCATCTTTTTTTTTTTTAATTTGCACCGGTGGGAGGACCTAAGCGGAATTAGGAGAGACGGCGGGGGGCAGAATGTGAGGGAAGAAATAGATTTAGGGTTTGGGGGAGTGCGGCTGGGCCGGTTTGGCTTGGCCAGCCCAACGTTTCTTCTTCTTTTTTTTTTTTTTTTGCTTATTTTTTTTTTCCAGAATATGTTCAGGCACAAATAAAAATAGATTTAGGCACGAAATAAATTCCAACAAATTTTAGAAAACATGTTTTGATCAATTTTCATTAGTTTGTAAGTTTTAAATGAAGATGATGCGGTATGCCATGCGATGCAAAAAGAAAAACACCGATCAACTCTAATTGGGAAAAACCCGGACGTTACAACACCCCCCTTGGTCGCGCCGCCAGTTGGTGTGGGCCACTCCCTCACCCCCTCGGACTCCCCTTTCGACTACATATTCCCTTTAACCTAAAAACTGAGGGGGTTCGTAATAAATACCACGAAAACACAACAGAGCGCTGTCGTCACCTCAAAACTCGATTCAAGGATCAGAAGTTCTTGTTTTGGCGCCCTGCGGGGACGAGGATTCAAAGGAGATCATCGCCATCGACACTGCCACCTCTTCTCCATCAACCATCCATGAATCCCCCGTCCATGTGTGGGTAAACACCGTTGTATGTCCATTTTGCATCACTATTTTATATCATAATTTTCTGTTATTCATCGATATATTTCATGTTATGATGCATCTCTTATGTTATTTTATCTTATTTTGCATGTTTTAAACTTTTTGGAGAATAAACACCCGGACCAGAAATCTGATGGAAAAAGCACCGTCGAGATACCATATTTCAGAAGATCAGAAGAAGAAGAAGGGGGACATCCGGGGGTTCCTAAAAGTTCAGAGGAGGAACTCAGCCAGAAGGAGAGCTGGAGGGGGGCCACCAGGGGCCCACACCTAGGGGTGGCGCGCCCTTCTGGCGCGCGCCACCTAGGGGTGTGGCCACCCTGGGCCACCTCCGGGGGTCATCTTTGGTGTGCCTGGCCCCGAGGGAACCCTAAGCCTCATTCCATCCTCGAAGAATTATTCCGCCGAGGCAGAAAACACCCGAGAGAGAAAAGCTCTCTGGCAGGGAGAAATTTGCTGGTGAAATTCCTCTCCGGAGAGGGGAAATCACCGCCATCGTCACCGTCATCGCTCCGAGCATCATCAAGATCGTAATCATCATCATCACCACCAGCACCATCACCCTTGTCATCCACCTTCATCCCGCTGTAACAATTAGGGGCCTCTATCGTTGTTTTGCATTAGATCTCTCTCCCAGTGTGGATTACTTTTTAGTAGTTGATGCTTGTGAGATTTATCGGTGTTTGCACTTTATGACCAGATTGTTATCATCCATTATATCACCTCTGATCATGATCTATATGATGTGCTGTTAGTAGTTCGTGTTGTTCTTGAGGACATGGGAGAAGTCAAGTTGTTAGTAGTGAAGTAATGTTGAATAATATTTAATGTTTGATATTTAAGTTTAGGTGTTATTCTTCTACTGGTGTCATGTGAACGTCGACTACATGATACTTCACCATTTATGGGCCTAGGGGAATGCATCGTGTATTTGGCTACTAATTGTGGGGTTGCCGGAGTGACAGAAACCTAAACCCCCTTTAGGAAACCATTACACGAGGGAGCGTAGGATCCCGGAGTTTAAAGTTGTGGTTAGATTTATTTCTTAATTACTTTCTTGTAGTTTCGGATGCTTGCAAGGGGTATAATCACAAGTATGTATTAGTATTGTATTGGACGGTACATTAGCATAGGTTCACCCACACAACACTTATCAAAACACCTAACATTATTCAGCTGCATGTAACAAAAGCACTTGATAGAAACCTCCCGTGTGTCCTCGAGAACGTTTGTTAATCATAAGTAAACTCACCGGCTTGTCCTTTGATGAAGAAAGGATTGGGCCACTTGCTGCAATTATTATTACTGCATTTTATGTACTCGCACTTTATTTATTTGCAATATCAAAAACCCCTACAAATCTATTTTCCAGTATTTACAGTTATTCCTTCATCGAAACTGCTTGTCAACACCTTCTGCTCCTTGTTGGGTTCGACACTCTTATTTATCAAAAGTACTACGATACACCCCCTATAATTTTGGGTCATCAAGACTATTTTATAGCGCCGTTGCCGGGGAGTGAAGCGCTATTGGGAAGTGGAATTGATAAAGGAAGCTTCTGCTGTAAGTGCTGTTTTTATTTCTGTCTACTGCTTTATTACGCTATGTTTGGAACTCCTTTTGAGTCCTTATTTGCGGGCACTGCTTCCACTGCTAGGGTAGTAAGTGACCCACCGCATGATGATTTGGATCCTTATAAAATACCTATAAAGATTGTTAAACATGTTATGGATAACTACTATTCAGGAGATGGAAATGTCCATCCTGGTGTTTTTTTTTACATGAATTATGCGAGTTGTTCAAGTGTGCACGTATTACAATGATCCAAGCGAAGAGGAAATTATTCTCTATATCATTTACAGGCCGAGCCGCTGAATGATTCAAACTGCTGAAAAATAGCCAGACTATTGAATGGGAGGAAATTGTACCTCTCTTTTATTCTAAATTCTATCCTCCAAGTGAAATCCATAGAGATTGGAATTATATATATAATTTTTGGCCTCATGACGGAGAGAGTATTGCCCAAGCATGGAGGAGATTGAAGTTACCAATGCTCAAATTCCCCATTCATGAGCTCCCCAGTAATATCGTTATTAATAATTTCTATGGAAGGCTTCCTCTTCATGATAAGGATTTATTGGATGCTTCTTGTTCTGGATCATTTACATGTATGAAGGATGAAGCTAAATGGGATCTTCTTGACCGTATTCAAGAAAACACTGAAGCATGGGAGAATGACAAAGGTAGAAAGTCAGGTATAAATTATGACTATGAATGCATTATAACCTTTATGTCATCTGAGGATTTTCATAATGTTAGTGTTATTTATGGTCTTGATTCTCAAGTTGCTGCAAACTTATATAAGGCTTTTGCTTCTTACATTGATATTCCTAAACAGGAATAGGATAAGTACCATGCACCTTATAAAGATACTATTAATCGTGTTCCTGCTAGAGATATAGAAGTTCATACTGTTGATTCTATTGTGCCTGAACCTTATATCGAGAAAATGACTTTTCCTACTAAGGTAAAAGAACATTCTATGTTAGCTAGTGTGGTTAATGAAAGTGCAAGGAAACCTGCAGAATCTGAGGAACAAATAACTGTAGAACCTACAGTAGCAATAGTAAAGGACCTTGTTTCTGAAAATGTAGAAGAGGGACACATTATATTTTGTGAAGATGCTTCGAATATTGTCTCTCATCCTAGTAAATCTAGGAAACCTAGTGTTCCTGTGCTATCTGTTAGGATAGGTGATCATTGTTATTATGGTTTATGTGATATAGGTGCTAGTTTTAGTGCTATTCCTTATGAGATTTATAAAGAAATTATGCATGAAATTGGTTCTTGTGAACTTGAAGACATTTATGTGATTATTCAACTTGCTAATAGGGAAACTATTTCTCCAATTGGTATTGTTAGAGATGTGGAGGTCTTATGTGGTAAAACTAAATATCCTGCTGATTTTCTAGTACTAGGCACTTCTGCTAGTGATACTTGTCCTATTATATTTGGTAGACCTTTCTTAAACACTTGTGGTGCTGTTATTGATTGTAAAAAGGAGAAAATTCTTACAAAGTTTGATGGAGAGTCTTATGAATTTAATTTCTCCAAATTTGCTAAAGCACCTTATGAAGCTGAATTACCTAATGAAAATTATAGAGTTGAACAGCTGGCTGCTATTGCTCTTGCTCCTAACAATCCTTTGCAGCAATACATGGAAGACCACGAAAGTGATGTCTTTATGGAAGAAATGAATAAAATTTATGAGATTCACCTACATCAGTCAGCAATGCTGAAACATAATTTACCTGTGGAAGACTTGGGTACAATGATATGTACTACAATGGCGAAAAACTTCAAGGGGTGTATGTTTTCTTAGGAAAAACATTGCAACAGCAGCAGCGAGGGCAGGCAAGATCATGGAAGTTGCATGACGACTCGGCCCTATGCAAAACAGCCACATGCGCCGCTGGAGCACCTGGACCTGAAGAACCTGGAGATTCAGGTAATTCAAAAGAGAAGAAAGGAGATCCGAGAAAGGACAAGAAAAATCCCGATAATAAGGATGCAACGTCCAAGACAGGATCCCATCCATCGAAAGGTGGAATCAATCCCCGAGATCGGGAAGAACAAAACCGGAAAGACGAAAAAGCAATGCCGCCTCCGAGACGACCTGCTGAAAAAGCCGGAAGATATGACATTCCTCACAGGCGTGAGAGATCCCGTACTCCTCCTAGGAATAAGGAAAGACACAGGAGTAGAACTCCACCTTATTCCAAAGGACACGATAACGGAGGAAATAGAGATAACCCGGGAAAAGCGCGCTCGCGCAACAATGGAAAAGAAAGGAGCAGATTCCCTTCTATTCATCCAGCCGGTATATACTCCGTTCACGCCGATAGAGCGGAAAGAGATGATCTATACTTCGGACCTAAGTGTTTCACTGACAGGATCCGAAGAATAACTCTACATTCTAGCTTCGCCAAAGTTGGTCCAACATATCAAAAATATACCGACAATACAAACCCGGATACCTGGCGCTCAGACTACTATACAGCCGTCCAGATCAACAATGGGACAGACCTATAGGCAGTAAAATTCCTCCCCCTAATGTTACTAGATGGAGCTAGAGATTGGATCAACGGGCTTCTGTCAAGAACCGTAGACAGCTGGGATGATATGGCTAGAGTTTTTACTCAGCATTTTCGGGGAACTTACAAACGCCTCAATAGCATCAACCAGCTAAACCGCTGCACCCAGTTTGAAGATGAGCCATACGTTGACTTTATCTCAAGGTGGACTACAATGAAGAACAGTTGCTCTAGAGTAACTGACATACAAGCAATGCATGCTTTCGTCAATGGTTTAAAACCTGGGCTTGTACCGTTCATGATCGGTTCAAAAAAGCACAAAGATCTCGGATCTATGCTTACAACCGCAAATGAGCACGTAGCGGCCGAAGATGACATCAGAGCGAGAGGTGGAAATATCGACACTTTAATTCAAGCCAAAAAGACGCCTCGTTCTGAGAAAAAAGCCACTCCAGAGGCACAACAAAAGCCCAAAGAAGTTAACATAGCCTTTGGAAAGGACAATGGGAGCAAATGGAAGGGAAGAAGCACATAACCTATCTCCTACACAAAGGAAGAGTGGGAAAGAATTAAGTCGGAAAACTGTGTCCACCATTCGCGATTTGGGAAACCCATCCATACTAACGCACAATGCCGGCTTAATAAACATATGAAAGGCAGTGCAGGATCCAGGAGCAAGGGGAAGAGTTCCAAGAGGAAATTCTCCAAGCAAAAGCCAGAAGCTGGAAAAGAAGACAGTGAATCGGACACGGACGAAAAAATCCAGGAACAGCAGCGGAAAGGCGAACCAAAGTTCCCGAGAGTTGATGAAGAATGCAATTTAGCTTTTCTTGCAACTCGCTCAAAAAAGGTGGCAAAGAGGACACTTCGAGAAATAAATGCGGTTGTTCCACCAACCCCCAAGTTCTTGAAATAATCCAATACACCAATTACCTGGGATCAGTCTGATCATCCCGGGAATATCCCAGAACCCAACACACAAGCTCTAATTGTAAGTCCTATTGTTCAAAACACTAGGCTAAAAAGAGTGCTGATGGATGGAGGATCCAACATTAATATAATGTATCTTGATACACTGAAGCATCTGCGAATCTCCGAGACCCAACTCAATCATAGCAACATACATTTCCACGACATCGTTCCTGGCAGGCAAGCATGATCCCTAGGAGAAATTTCCCTAGACGTAACATTTGGAGAGAAAGAACATTTCCAATAGGAAAAATCTCTTTTGAGGTCGTGCCGTTCGAAAGTGTATATCACGCAATACTTGGACGTCCAGCTTTCGCCAAATTCATGGCAAGATCATGTTATATATATAACAAGCTGAAGATGCCAGGACCAAAAGAAGGAGTAATCACCGTATCAGGAGACTTCAAGTTGGCAAACGAGCTGGAAATAGGAAACGCCCTTTGCGCAGAAAAAGTGATAGCAAAGGAGGAATTGAAGGGGCTGGCAAAAGAAGTATCGCCGACAGAAATGCCGGCAGGAAAAGAAAGCCGGAAGCCGGCAAATAGTTTCAAAGCTTCCGAGAATACAAGACAGGTTATCTTAGATCCCAAAGATCTGACAAAATTTGTCGTAGTGGGAACCGGGATGACCGACAAATAGGAAAGCGAGCTCATCAAGTTCCTCTGTGAGAACGGGGATATTTTTGCCTGGTGTCCGGCGGACATGCCAGGTGTACCCAGGGAACTTGCTGAGCATCAAATCAAGGTAATTCCAGGATCTAAACCCGTCAAACAAGATCTCCGTTGATTTGACGGAAGAAGACGAAAGGCTATTGGCAAGAAAATTATCCGGCTATTAGCAGGTGACTTTATCCGGGAAGTTATACATACTGAATGGTCTGCAAATCCAATATTAGTCCCGAAGAAAGATAGTACTGTTCTTAGGATGTGTATAGATTACACCGGTCTGAACAAATTGTGTCCAAAAGATAGGTTTGCGTTACCACGAATTGATCAAATAATAGATGCCACTGCTGGCTCTGAGCTTTTATGCTTTTTAGGGCTTATTCCGGGTACCATCAAATACGTATGAAGGAAGAAGATCAAATCAAAACCTCCTTCATAACCCCGTTTGGGGGACGCATGTGTAACCTACCAGCGTTGGCCTGAAGAACGCGGGTGTAACCTACCAGCGTTGCCTGCAACGATGTTTGCATAGTCAGATTGGCAAAAATGTTCACGTTTACGTGGACGACATTGCCGTCGTTTCCAAGGAAAAAGACACACTCCTTGAGGAATTGCGAGAAACCTTCGAAAATTTGCGCACTTACAAAATGAAGTTGAATCCATCAAAGTGCGTATTCGGGGTTGCCTCAGGAAAACTTCTGGGTTTTATCGTTTCTCACAGAGGAATAGAAGTAAACTCGGAAAAGATCAAGGCAATCTTAAACATCTCAAAGCCTACATGCTTAAAAGATGTACAAATATTGACGGGTTCTGCAGCTGCAGTCAGCGGGTTTATAAGCCGGCTAGGAGATAAAGCTCTGCAATTATACAAGTTGTTGAAGAAATTCGACAAATTTGTATGGACAGAAGAGGCATACAAAGCATTAACCCAGTTAAAACAAACCTTGATGAAAGCTCCGGTTTTGGCATCACCAAAAGACGAAGAACCCATGTTACTGTATCTCACAGCAACAAACAGGGTTATTGGCGTTGTGATAGTTGTGGAAAGGCGGAAAGATGAGCAAAGCATACCAGATCAACATCCGGTGTATTATGTAAGTGAAGTTTTTTCCGAGTCCAAACAAAGGTACCCACACTATCAAAAGCTGGCATATGACGTGTTTTTCGCATCTCGAAAACTCCGTCATTATTTCCAAGGATATTCCATAACAGTGGTATGTAAAGCACCACTAGGGGATATTATCAACAATGCGGACGCAATAGCGCGAGTAGCCAAATGGGGCATCGAATTGGCTGCGTTCGACATTAAGTACCAACCCTGAACGACAATTAAATCCCAGGTGTTGGCAGATTTCGTCGCTGATTGGACAGAAGCAATGGAAAACACACCAATGCCGGAGTCGGAATACTGGGTTATGCACTTTGATGGATCCAAGATGAAGGAAGGCGCTGAAGCTGGTGTAGTCCTAAAATCCCCAAAAGGGGATACTATGGAGTATGTATTACAAATACACTTCAACACCAACAATAATGTGGCAGAATACGAAGCTTTGCTTCATGGCTTGCACATTGCAAAAGAAATAGGTGTCAAACGCATACTATGCTATGGTGACTCAGATTTGGTCCAGCATCAGCTCAACCAAACATGGGACGCCAAAAGCCCTATCATGGCCGAATATCGGAGAACAGTGGACGAGTTTGCTATTTGCTTCCTGGGATTTGAAGTACTTCACGTCAAAAGGGAAGAAAATTGGAATGCGGATGCGTTAGCCCGCATGGGCTCGGAAAGAGTGAAAACCCTACCACCAGGTGTGTTTGTCCAACATTTGCACGAACCATCGATAAAAGGTGGAGATGTTGATTATCCTCTCGTTTCCGAGTCAATTGAAGTCCTGCTTGTTAACCCGAATTGGACAATTCCATATTTAAACTTCTTAGTGGATTAGAAGTACCCGGATGGAGCAGATGAGATCTTGCAAAGAAAAATAAAACGTCGACGCAAAGGATACACAGTAATCAATGGTTGCCTGTATAAACGCAACACTATCGGAATTTTTCAGCGGTGTATTTCACCAGAAGAAGGCCGAGAAATACTGCAAGAAATCCATGCAGGAGATTGCGGACATCATGCTCAATCAAAAAGCATAGTTAAGAAAGCATTCCGTGCAAGGTTTTTCTGGCTAACAACCAAGACAGATGTCGAACACATAGTAAACACATGTGCCGGATGTCAGTATTATGCGAAGCAGACAAATATGCCAGCCCAAGCACTCAAAACTATCCCTATAACATGGCCATTCGCGGTCTGGGGGGCTAGATATGATGGGACCATTCAAAACTGCAAGAGGTGGACTTACACATCTACTCGTTGCAGTATATAAGTATACCAAGTGGGTGGAGGCAAAACCCATCAAAAAGCTTGACAGTGTAGCTGCCAGAAATTTCATCATTGACGTAGTCATGAGATACGGCGTTCCACATAGCATAATCACCGACAATGGGACAAATTTCTCTATTGGAGAGTTGGAAAAATATTACCGACAAACGGGAATACGCCTAGATCTTGCATCTGTGGCACACCCGCAATCCAATGGACAAGTTGAAAGAATGAATAGCTCAATCCTGCAGGAAATACGTCCAAGACTCGAATCTCCTCTTCATAGAGAAGCTGGAGCATGGGTAGAAGAGTTACCTTCCGTGCTTTGGAGTATTCGAACGACGCCAAATAGGTCAAAATGGTAAACCCCGTTTTTCCTGGTTTATGGCGTAGAAGTAGTGCTTCCAACGGACATGATCCATGATAGCCCAAGAGTGCAAGATTTCGAGGACTCGGATGCCGAAAGTGCACGACGGGATGCCGTCGATCTCTTGGAAGAAGAACGAGAACTTGTGATTCAAAGATCCGCCATTTATCAACAAGGATTACGATGTTATCATAGTCGGAAAATCAGGCACCGTTCTTTCAAAGAAGGTGACTTAGTGCTAAGATTGGTGCAAGAAAGAAAGCACAAATTAGCCCCGGTTTTGGAAGGACCATTCGTCATCAGCAAGGCTATGAAAAATGGATCATACTATCTTGTAGATATTCGGGATGCGGAGGATGACCCCAAAAGACCGAATCGCAAAAGAAAGAGAACGATAGATGACGAACTATGGGAGACCAAAAGACCCTATAGCATCCAACTGTTACGTCCCTTCTATACTTGGTTCAATTTCTATGTAAACATCTTTGAGATCATGAAATAAAGTTGTCGGAATTCATACATCTATGTTTTTACATGTTTATTATAGTATAAAGCATAAAGTCTGCCTTATATATTTCCCAATGATCTTTCAAAATACTCAATGTTAACCCGAATTGTGCATGCGTGCTCAGAGTTAAAAAACCGAATGATTTTCAGCCTAAAATGGCTTAGGGAAACTCAGATTGTGCCTGCGTGCCTGAGTTTCATTCAAAATTCCTTACTTATTCTCTAAGTATTATCTGATTGTTTTTATGTTAGGTCACTGGAGCTAGTAAGTAAAACTGCCTTTAGTATGATCCATGTTTCCGAGTTTCGACTGATTGGTTATACACAGTCACTTGGCATGAAGATTAAAATACTATCGAGCCATTTCAAACACTAAGGACAGTTAAGACATATAAACCAGAGAACTTAGAAGATAAAGGAATAAAAACCCAGAAAACTTGCAAAGACTTAATAATATAACTGCAAAAGCGGAGTACTTGTTTATACAAAGGAATAGAAAACATTACAATAAGATTTACATTGTAAGAACAATAATGCTTCTATTTTCCTATGTCTACCCAGGACCAGGCACCTTCCTTCAGGCATCCGACTCGTCCTCGCTGTTGGATTCCTCGGGAGTTTCTGGGATCGCCTCCTCGGGGTAGAAGGTGGAGATGTTCACCATGGTCGCAATCTTGGTGGCGTGACCTTTGATTTCATCAAAGATGCTGGCCCGTTGGGTTTCCGTGTATCCCTGAGGGATGCCGGACGCCACACGCCAAGATTTGGCAGTAGGGTAGTGCATGCGCATGAGCCCAAGGGCCATGCGTGCACCACTGTGAGGCGCAGAACGGAGCAGGGACTCCTTGCGGTGCGCCACCTCCACAATAGCTTCGAGAAGTTTTTCAACTTCCGAGAGCTCCCTAGATTTCTCGGGAACGTACTTGTTGATAAGTAGCATTCCCGCGGCCGTGATCGCGGTGAAGACCTTCCCGAAAGCCCGGATTTTTTCAATCCGGGTAAGCTGGGGGCTATCTCCTGTTTCAGTAAAACACACAAGTGTTAGAAAAAACAGAAGGAGATGAAACATGGAAAATCCGGCAAATGACAAAATACTTACCGAGAATCTGGTCCATCTCGGCGCCTTCTTCCAGGCGCTGGTTCAAGGCGTTCTCCATATCACGGATGGTGGCCTTATCCTTCTCGGCCTGGTTGGAGGCCTTAGATTCGGCAATGCCAACAACTAGTTGGTTGGCCTCCACATCCTGCTGCAGCTTCACATTGAGCTTGTGAAGATCCAGGTTCTCACGACGGAGGTTTTCGGCATTGCCGGCATCTTCAGCAACTTGTTTGGCTTTCGCCAAAGAATCCGAAAAGCAAGTAAGAAGAAGAGTTAAAAAAACTTGGAAAACTACTTAGAAAAAATCACAACTAAAAGCAGAGAAATTTTTTACCTGCTGAATCGCTCAGCTGTTGCTGAGTGGATGCCAGTTCCACCTCCTTATCCTCAAGAATGGAAAGAAGGGTTTTCACCTCCTTGTTCTTGACGGTAAGTTTGTTGAAAACTTCCGAGTTGATATTCTCAGCAGTTTGCTGAAACACGGAAAAGAGACAAAAAATGCTTGAGTTAGAAACAAGCATAACAATGAAAAAAGCATTAAGACAAAAGCATGCATTTTGACTTATTGCTTGGGGGCTAGAGGTATTACCTGACTCATCCGCTGCAAACCCGACAAGTTTTCGTTGAACTCTTCTGCATACTCTTCAAAAAGAGTTCCGACGTGACTGAGGCCATCCTGGATGACCTTGAAATTCTTATCGAAAGTCGGAATGGGCTCCTCCTCGGCTGTATGAGAAGGATCACCCATTTCCGGGACCGCCTTTTCCCTCGTGTCCGTTTTCGGCACAACAAGCTGGCTGGTCTGCTGGGTTTCTTCATCCCTGGTAGCAGTATTTCCTTCTGCGGTCGTGACCGGAGTATCCGGGGCAGTAGCAGGATTAGGATGTGGCCCTCTTTTGGCCACAGACTTAAGCTTTTTCATCCTTTTTGGCTTCAATGTTGTTGGAGCCAGGCTAGAAAGAAAATTACCAGGAAATCAGAATTCCGAGACAAAGGAAGGAAATTCCGACCAAAAGAATAAACCCGGATGTCTAACCTGGAGGTAGCGACGGGAACCCCATCAAGGTCGATTATCTCCTGGGTAGCGGAAGACTTCTTGCGTTTCCGTCCGCGTGCAAAGTTGGCACGCATTGCGGATTCCGATGTTTCCGTCCAGAATTTGACGGATTCCGATGTTTTTCTCTTGGGGAACCAATCCTCCCTGAATCTACACAGGGTGAAGGATATGGTCCCGCAAGTCGGGAGTGCGCCCTCTGAGGGGTTTCGCTTAACCCCGAAGCAATACTGCCAGAAATCTAACCTAGGGGCTAAACCTAGATACCCTTCGAAGAGGGCCTGGAACCCGGCTAAGTATAGAATAGAGTTTGGTGGCAGGTTGTGGGGTTGGATGTTATAGTGCTGGAGAATTTGGAGGAAGAAGGAGGAAGGCGGAAATCCCATACCTCGAGAAATGTGCAAGGTCAGGAGAACCCGTTCCCCGGCTCTGGGCGAGGGCTCGGAGTCGTCCTCCTCGTGCCGCCATTTTCCCTTCACAATCAACCCCTCCTTCTCCATTGTCGGAAGAAGGGAGGGGGTGATGTTGCACCGGCTCCAATTGCCGGAGATCTCGCCCTCGTCTTCGGCTCCGGCGGTGGAGGAGGCGGCGGCGAGATCCTCCCCGACGAGGAGGATTTTCTCTTCCGCCGTTTCGGGGACGAGTGGCGGAGGCAACGCAGAGGAAGAGGCGGCTAGGTTCTCAGCCGCGAGAGGTGGATCCTCGCGGGCATGGTCGCTGGAAATGTTCTCCGGTGCGTTGGCGGCGGTGCGGCTTGGAGAATCGAGCTGCGGGTCCATTGTGTTGATTATTTCGTCGATATCGGCAGCGACCGAGTGCTCCTCTCTGGCGCGTGGTGATCCACCGGTGTCCATTTGCGGGCGGTGCGGTGAGGATCTTGAGCTCCCGACGGAGAAGTTCCGGGAACGGTGCCGGACGTGCACGGGCTCTGCTCTCGCTGGAAGAACTTTGGCTCGGGGGCTATGGCGCTTGGGAGCTGGAAGGTGAAGTGAGAGCAGAAGAATCGCCGGAGGGCATGAAGGAGGCTATTTATAGCTGGAAAACCTTTGCGATGCGCGCTAACGGCTCTTTGGACCGTTGGATCTTCAACGCGTGTCACTCACCGGAAAATCCGGGAAATGAGGTGGCAAGTGATTACTGCTATCTCCTCGTTTCCCGCGAGATTCCGTCAGAGATACGTTTCAGGGTTTCACATTTGGAACCCAAATCCTCTGACGTCATCATGATTTTATCGCTGACGTAGGAAGTTCCTTCTCCACGAAGGCTCGTGGAAGAGAAAGCCGGATTTTCCTCAAAATCCGAGTTCCTCGTTAAAGCATGGTTTAAGGAAAAGAAGAATCGAGACGAAGAGCCAACATTTCTCGGAAATAATTCAAGTTGACGAAAGACGGGGAATTGAAGTCTCAATCCTTGTTGGGGGCTACTGTCGGATATATACTGATTAGGGGTATATCCGGCATTGTCCTAAAGAGCCAGATTACCAGGGTGGCCTGATTGGTAATGGATCACAGTCCATTAGGCGGCCCAGTAAGCTGACGCACAGAAGCCGGATTCTAGAAGAACTCGGACCACGGCCCACGTGGTACGGCTTGGAGTAGAAGGCGGTTTCTTGCCTTCCAAGTTACAGCTTTCCGTAGTCTTCTAGGTTTCCTTCCTGTAAGACATAACCCGGCTATTATATAAAGTCGCACGAGAGAGAAGAACAAAAGGACAATTAGCTAGAAGCCAACTCGCCAAGAAGTTGATCCTCGTCGAGTTAGCAACCAAAACTCACATTGTACTTTGTATACTTCAGGCTTCAGCCCTGATTTAGTGAGATTGCAGGAGTAGGAACGCTGCCTAGTTGAGACTTACCGAACCTGGGTAAACTTTGGTGTCCCTGGTTGTCATACTACCACGTTCCCCCCACGTGTTTACCCGTAGGACTTATGGCACCCCCGTCTATGAACCCTACTACGATGTCTCGACATTATGACTGATGGGGGTTCTCATTTTATTCATGGTGGATTTAGAAAAACCCTTGCTAAATATGATGTTAACCATAGAATTGCTTCATCCTATCATCCTCAAACTAGTGGTCAAGTAGAATTATCAAATAGAGAAATCAAATCTATCTTGCAAAAGACTGTTAACAAATCTAGAAAAAATTGGGATAAGAAATTAAATGATGCTTTGTGGGCTTATAGAACTGCTTACAAAAATCCCATGGGCATGTCTCCTTATAAAAGGGTTTATGGAAAATCTTGTAACCTTCCCCTAGAATTAGAACACAAAGCTTATTGGGCAGTGAAAGACCTAAATAGAGATTTTAAACTTGCCGGAGAGAAAATGCTGCTTGACTTAAGTTCTTTAGATGAATGGAGGAGTGAAGCATATGAAAATGCTAAGCTCTTTAAAGAGAAAGTTAAAAGGTGGCATGATAAGAGAATTATTAAAAGAGAATTTCATGTTGGTGAGAAAGTGCTACTGTATAGGTCTCTTCTCAGATTTTTTTGCAGGAAAATTACTCTCGAGATGGGAAGGACCTTTTGTTATTGAATAGGTATATCATTCGGGGGAAATTAAAATTGTTTCCCTTGAAGACAACTCTTCACAAGTGGTGAATGGCCAAAGACTCAAGCATTATATTTCTGGAGATCCTTATAATGAAAATGTTGATTGTATTCAAGCCATGATCCCGGAGGAGTTTATTAAGAAGCATATTTCAGAAACTGCAGAGTCATTTTTCGAATAGGTAACAATTTTGGTAAGAAAATGTTCGTGAAGCATCTTCCAACTTATGTTTTTACTGTTTTTAGAAAATATGAAAAATTATGAGCCGGAAACGAGAGGGGGACGGAGCCCGAAGGCTCCACGCCATAGGGTGGCGCGGGCCCACCTCTGGCCGCGCCAGCCCATGGTGTGGGCGCCCCGGAGCCCCTCTCCGACTCGTTTTCGACCTGGACTTTCCTTTCGTTATGAAACTTTTTGCTATATGACCCCCAGACCCCCCGAGGTTTGTATATCGTTTTCTCGCCGTGTTTCTGTTTCGAGCTGTTTCTGCCAGGTTACATCTTCAGATCTAGAGCCACAATGTCCTCTCCTGGATCGCCCAAAGACAGTTTCCTTGAGAACATCGTCAACCTGTACATGAACGAGTTGAACATGCATCCCAAGGAATTGCTGCTTAAGGACGGGAAGGTGCAGATTGAAGATGTTTGGGGCCCTGAAGGAGAAGGCAGTCTGGAAGCTAGGATGGAAGAATTGGAGCAAGTAGTTTTCAGGTACAAGAAGATGGCAGAGCGTGAAGTTGAGATCATCGACAGGATAAAGACATAATAGATCGCTGAATACAAGAGGGAAAATTTGAAGCTTTGGGAGGAGATTCTCTCACTCACCAAGATCACCAAGGATCTGCAGGCACAACTCTATGACGTGCAGAACCAGAACTATGAGTATGAGAATAGGTTTAAACGTATAACCTATGCTGCTAGTTTCAGGATGATGGAGACCAGGACGTCATTTGTGGATGGAGATCCTTTACCTTGGAAGACCGAGGATGAGAAGGATCCACCACCACCAAAGAATTGATTCGTCATTGGTTTTGGCATCCCCTCGGCTTGTTCCAAGCTTGGGGGGAGTGCCGCGGTATCACATCACTATCTTTCATCTTTTTCCCTTTTCAGTAGAGTCATATCATGAGTAGCGAAGTTATCATATATGATGGTTTGCAGTATGGAAGTGTCTCTCCCTAGTTGGTTATCGTTGTATCCGTTGGTGTGAGTTGCCGGTTTGAAATATTAATGAGAAGTTTCATCATTTACTTTCTATGCACAAAATTTCAGTTTTCAACTTCTGTCATATGGTTGAGCTTGCTATTAGTAGTTGGTATCACTCTAGAGATCATCAAGTTAATCTAGTTGGTTTTGGAAAACTTAGCTTGGGTCAGCAGAAATAATAATTTGAATTGCTAGTATAAGAAAGAGGAATTTGCCTGTTAGCTCATAAACTTAGTATTCACAAGTTAAGATCGCTTGTGGTTTTGATGAAGATTGCATGATTTGTTTCATCATATGTATATTTGTTCGTTTTCCTTCAACTCTTATGCTTGCTACCCAGCCTTGCTAGCCAAAAACCCTGTACTAAGAGGAAATGCTTCTCGTGCATCCAAACCTTAAACCCAAAACCTTGCCATTCGTGTCCACCATACCTACCTACATGTGGTATTTCACCGCCACTCCAAGTAAATTGCTCATGTTCTACCTTTAAAACTTTCAAATTACTCTTGTTTTGTGTTCCTGTTTTAGCTCACGAGGACGCAAATAGAGAATCTTTATCTCACTTGTTGATTGGACTCACACACCTGGACTAGTGGCTTCATCCGCTTATCCAAATGCTAGAAGAGCTGGCAGCGTGGTACCTAGCCCCAAAATAATAATACAAATTATCTTCACTCTTTTTGCCCCTGATTTATTAGTCAAAGCATAATTGTGTAAACAAAAGAGAAAGAGGAATGACCTGCTATACCAGTTGCGTCCTTCTATGGGAGCCGCTCTTGTGAGTCTAGTTGGCTTGTGACGTACTGTATTTTCTATTTGCCATTCGTTGACATAAATATACACCTCTCAAAATTTAGACACTCCTCCACGGTTTGTGATTGTTGGCAGGCACCCGAGGATTCGGTTAGCCATGGTTTGTGTAAGATGGATGGGAGGAGTGTCATGCATTTTATACCTCTGTTTATTAAAATAAAAGCTCTAACACATGAGTGGTCAATGCTTCCCTCTGTGAAGGGCCTATCTTTTACATTTATGTTGATTCAGTACACCCATTTCCTTCTGTCTCCATCAAGCATTTGAGTTGTTGTGTTCTCATCATCTATATGTTGATTTATTCAATCATGTTTTCCATCCTTCTTTGTTTAGCACATGTTTTATTATCTGAATGAATATTGCTTTGAAAGCTATGAATCACTGTAAAAGAGTTGTTATAATTAAACATGTTAAGCTCTACAATATAAACCTTGTTATAAAGACTTCACCTAAGATAAGTATAATTTCATTAAATGTTCTCTGACCAAGAACGAAGTTTGCCTTTACTAATTTTGATTCTCTCCTTTGTATCTTTGTTTGTGACTCCCTTTACTTGTCTCAAGTTAAGTTATATGAGAGGAAGTTTTTGTTTGTAATGATTGGTGCATAGGTAAATGTGATGCTTCTTGTCCGTATTTTATTTACCGACTCTTCACTCCATAAACCAGTGGTCATGTTTTCTGAGTTCAGTTTCGCTTGGGGACAAGCGAGGTCTAAGCTTGGGGGGAGTTGATACGTCCATTTTGCATCACTATTTTATATCATAATTTTATGTTATTCATCGATATATTTCATGTTATGATGCATCTCTTATGTTATTTTTATCTTATTTTGCATGTTTTATAATTTTTGGAGAATAAACACCGGGACCAGAAATCTGATGGAAAAAGCACCGTCGAGATACCATATTTTAGAAGATCAGAAGAATAAGGGGGCATCTGGGGTTCCAAAAAGTTCAGAGGAGGAACTTAGCCAGAAGAAGAGCCGGAGGGGAGGCACCAGGGCCCACACCTTGGGGTGGCGCCCCTGGCCGCGCCACCTAGGGGTGTGGCCAACCTGGCCCACCTACGGGGGTCATCTTTGGCGTGCCTAACCCCGAGGGAACCCTAAGCCTCATTCCATCCTCGAAGAATTATTCCTCCACCGCCTCGGGGCGGAAAACACTCGAGAAAGAAAAGCTCTCTAGCAGGGAAATTCCTCTCTAGAAAGGGGAAATCACCGCCACCGTCACCGTCATCGCTCCGGGCATCATCAAGATCGTCATCATCATTATCATCACCACCAGCACCATCACCCTCATCATCCACCTTCATCTCTCTGTAACAATTAGGGGCCTCTATCGTTATTTTGCATTAGATCTCTCTCCCGATGTGGAATACTTGTTAGTAGTTGATGCTTGTGAGATTTATCGGTGGTTGCACTTTATGACCAGATTGTTATCATCCATTATATCATCTCTGATCATGATCTATATGATGTGTTGTGAGTAGTTCGTGTTGTTCTTGAGGACATGGGAGAAGTCAAGTTGTTAGTAGTGAAGTAATGTTGAATAATATTTAATGTTTGATATTTAAGTTGTGGTGTTATTCTTCTACTGGTGTCATGTGAACGTCGACTACATGATACTTCACCATTTATGGGCCTAGGGGAATTCATCGTGTATTTGGCTACTAATTGTGGGTTTGCCGGAGTGACAGAAACCTAAACCCCCTTTAGGAAACCATTACACGAGGGAGCGTAGGATCCCGGAGTTTAAAGCCGTGGTTAGATTTATTTCTTAATTACTTTCTTGTAGTTGCAGATGCTTGCAAGGGGTATAATCACAAGTATGTATTAGTTTTGGATGAGATGATACATTAGCATAGGTTCACCCACACAACACTTACAAAACACCTAACATTATTCAACTGCATGGAACAAAAGCACTTGAAAGAAACCTCCCGTGTGTCCTCGAGAACGTTTGTTAATCATAAGTAAACTCACCGGCTTGTCCTTTGCTGAAGAAAGTACTGGGACACTTGCTGCAATTATTATTACTGCATTTTATTTACTCGCACTTTATTTATCTGCAATATAAAAAATCCCTACAAATCTATTTTCCAGTATTTACAGTTATTCCTTCATCGAAACTGCTTGTGAATACCTTCTGCTCCTCGTTGGGTTCGACACTCTTATTTATCGAAAGTACTACGATACACCCCCTATACTTGTGGGTCATCAACCGCTATAGGATGAGAGGGATGGAAGGGATTGGATGAGATCGTTCATGTAATAATGCCAGATTGTTAGGGCATAGTGCCTAGTATCCATCGTTAGTGTTTTCTACCATTGTTGCAACTTGTTATGCTTAATGCTTGTCAATAGGGCCCGAGTGCCATGATCTCAGATCTGAACATGTTATTTTTTCATGAGTATAATTATGTTTCTTGATCATATCTGCAAGTTGTTTACACATGTCATTGTCCGGAACCTCAGGCCCCAAAGTGACAGAAATTGGGACAACCAGAGGGGATGGTTGTGATGTGAGGATCACGTGTGTTCACGGAATGTTAATGCTTTGCCCGGTGCTTTATTAAAAGGAGCACCTTAATTACCAGTAGTTTCCCTATAGGCCCTGCTGCCACGGGCTGGTTGGACAAAAGATGTTGTGCAAGTTTCTCATTACGAGCACGTATGACTATATTGGAGCACATGCCTATGGTTTGCCTACATGTTTGATGCTTTATTATTATTATCATCTGCAATGCCCATTATAGATTATTACATGACCTATGTTATCCATGCAAGGCCCGTCCATTCATTCCCTCTATGCCTACGGTACTTCCCATCCTGCTGTTTTTCGCGATTGCTACTGATGTTACTATTTTACTACTGTTGTTATTTTATTTCTTTTGCTGCTATAAAACTATTACCACCGATAATTTGTTGCAAGCAAGTCTACTTTCAGGTGCAGCTGAATTGACAACTCAGTTGTTAAGGCTAATAAATATTCTTTGGCTCCCCTTGTGTAGAATCAATAAATTTGGGTTTTACTTCCCTCGAAGACTGTTGCGATCCTCTATACTTGTGGGTCATCAAGACTATTTTCTGGCGATGTTGCCAGGGAGCATAGCTTTATTTATTTGCTAACTTGATCGTGATATTGTTTTCTACAAGCCATTCATCATGGGAAAGACTCGTGATGGAAAAGTTCCTGTATTACCATCCACTACAAGGAGATGTACAACTCTGAACACCTCTGTTGCTCTTGATTCACCGTCTGTTATGAGCTTCTTACTCCACCACATGCTACACATATTGTTACTTCTGCTGAGTCTGAGAATGTTTCTGATACTTTTGATGATGCTTCTACTGTGCTTGATGATACCGGTTCTCTAGGTCCTTTCCTAGATGCTACTATTGCTAAATCCAAACAAATTTAAAATGTTGAATTTTTTGCTAAAAATATTGGTACACCTGTTAATTCAACTAAGACGATGGATGGTCTTGATGAAACCTATATTGAACTTAATGATGATTTTATTGACGAAGCTCGTGCTACTACTAGTGCAAGTGCTCTTAAGAGTTTTCTTGCAAGACATGCTGTGAAATATAAATCCTCTCTTGATGCTAAGTTTTCCACATCTCTCATACACATTATAGACAAGGATTATGATTTCTCTTTAGATTTATCTTATATATCTATTGTTGATAAGGAACCTTTTTGTGGAACTGAAAGTTAAAGTGTTATGGAACACATGAATGAGCTTTCATCTTTGAGTAGTTTATTTTCTGATGATACTAAACTGCGTACTTATTTTGTTACCAAGATCTTCCCTTTCTCATTGAAAGATGAAGCTAAAGTTTGGTTTAACAATTTGTCACCTGGATCTATTACTAATCCTATGGATTTGGTTAATCCTTTCTTTCAAAAATATTTTCCTGCTAGTACCCAACATGATGTTGTGCAGGATATCTTTAACTTTGAGCAAATTGAAGGAGAAAAATTGTTTGAATCTTGGACAAGGTTTTGTTCTTTAATAAGAGCTAGCCTTGGATATCCATTACCTAACAATGAGATCCTAGATATATTTTATAATGGACTAACTGTTGAATCTAGGACATACCTGGATAGTTGTGCTGGTTGTGTTTTCAGGAAAAGAACTCCAGAAGAAGCTGAGGAATTAATGGCTAAAATAGCTAAAAATAATGATGATTGGAATATACCTGAGCCTACACCTACACCAGAGCCAACACCAATACCAACACCCAAGAAGAGAGGGATGGTTGAATTAAATGATGAAGTGATGAAGGAAGCCAAGAAATCTCTTAAAGAGAGGGGTATTAAATATGAAGATGTGAAATTTTTAACTCCTATAGAAGAATTATGCAAGCCTATTCCTCATCCATCAACCGTTGAGGTACATTCTCTCCAATACTTTGATAATAGAGATATTCCCTATTCTAAACCACCTGATTAATGCTTAGATGAATTTGATAATTATGTTGTTAAGCAAGACAACTTTAATATGAGAGTGCAAAACCACCTTATGGAAAACTCTAGAGATATTGATAATTTGCATGGTATTATTGAAAGAACCTCTAATGATGTTAAAATGCTTGTTAAACATTGCCAAATGGTTCAAACTCAAATTGATCAACTTACTAAAGTGAAAAAATACATGCTAGCTAATGCTTCTACAGATAAACATGTTTGTGAAATAATTACTAGAAGTGGTGTTTCTACTCAGGACCCCTCGTATCCTGAAGGACATCCTAAAATAATTGAACAAGATTCTCAATAACCTAAAAACAATAGTTGTCCTTCTAAGAAAAAGAAGAAGAGACATAAAATGTTGTAGAATCTCCTGAACATGCTAAAGATTTTAATAGTATATCTATTTATGATGTTGAAACTGAAAGTGGTAATGATAAAAGTGATGCTTCTGATAAAGAAGAAACTCTAGCTGAACCTGAAAAGCAAACTAAAACTGTGAAGTATACTAAAGAGGATTTCATTGATAGTAAACATGGTAATGAAAGAGAGGCTTGGGTACAAAAATCAATGCATTTTCCTAATAAGAAACACAAATCAAAGGAAGAAGAACATTATGACAAGTTTTGTGAGTGGATGAAACCT
This sequence comes from Alopecurus myosuroides, assembly GCA_028641055.1. Classification (NCBI taxonomy): domain Eukaryota; kingdom Viridiplantae; phylum Streptophyta; class Magnoliopsida; order Poales; family Poaceae; genus Alopecurus; species Alopecurus myosuroides. The sequence goes on from CM054059.1 coordinate 369,680,663, forward strand.
CTGTTTTTGCAAATCCTTTTGATTGATGCTATTAAACTGCCTCCTTATTCTAAATATATGAAAGATATTGTATCTAACAAAAGGAAAATTCCTAATGAGGAAATTTCCACTATGCTTGCTAATTACTCTTTCAATGGCAATGTTCCAAAGAAGCTTGGAGATCCTGGTATTCCTACTATCCCTTGTATTAAAAATAATTGTGTTAGAACTGCCTTATGTGACTTGGGATCTGGAGTTAGTGCTATGCCTTTCTCCTTTACAAGAGACTCTCTCTTGAAAAATTGATACACACTGATATAACTTTGCAAATGGCTGATAAATCTATTGCTATTCCTGTTGGTATATGTGAGAATGTTCTTGTTCAAGTTGCTACTAATTGTTTGATACTAACTGACTTTGTTGTGTTGGAAATACCTGAAGATGATAATATGTCTATTATTCTTGGGAGACCTTTTCTTAACACTCTAGGGGCTGTTATTGATTGCAACCAAGGAAAAGTAACTTTTAATGTTAATGATAAAGAGCATACTGTTTATTTTCCCAAGAAGATTGATAAAAGATATGGTTTAAATTCAATTGAAAATATTGAGACCATCAAGATTGGAGAATTTTATTGTCCCATTCCAATGCCACCAAAAGAATATGAAATCATTATGATTGGGACTATGTCTATCAAGGTTGAGGTAACATAATTATTTAGTGATTAGCAAAGTTTTGCTTCATATAAAAATTGTTCTGGTAATAAGACTTGATCACCCTTGTTAACAAAATGATTTTGAATGAAGAGGACAATGTTTTTCACTATGTTTTCACCTTCCCATTATGTTTTCACCATGTTTACTTCTGTTATCACCTTGCTACTTTAGTACAATCATGTTTTCCACCATCCATATTCATGTTTTCATCATGTTTGCACCCTGATTACTGTGGTTATGCATGTTTTCACCACCCATAATTTTGTTTTCACCACTTCCACCTTTGTTTTCCTTGGATATTTTTCCATTGGAGTGGCATAGAACCTCTGTAGTTCTGGTTTTAGGTTTGTTTTCCACCCTTTCACTTTTGTTTTTCTGGTTTTTATTAATTATTAAAATTCTGGAAATACCTCAAAAATAAAGTTTCTCGAAAAATTTCAGAAAAATTATAATAATTTTTTACGTAAAAAATGAGGCAGAGAGCCACCTGGGAGCCCCCAGGCGGACCCACCAGTCAGGCAAACCATGGGGTGGCGCAGCCTACCCCTGGTGGCGCCAACACATGGTGTGGGGCCCTCTGGCCCCCACTAACTCTCTCCCCTGCCAAAGTTCCTTCTCTCACCTCCCAAACGCAACACATTTTATGGAACCTGAGTTCTTGCTGTTCTTCCTTGAGATTTTTCGATCTCTTTACTCATCCCATCATTTGTGATGAAATTTGGTGCATTTTCTCTCCGGTATGTGACTCCTCTGATTATCCAAGTAGAATTTTGTTTGGTGAAGTATTTCTTGAGTATTTTGGTACTGTAGGAGAGAAATTATGTGAGTTTTCATGCTTGATTTGAGTAGAAATAATATAGTTTTGGTGCATGTTTAGATCTCCTATAAGTCCCTATGGTAGTTTCCACCTTATAGTTGCTTGAAATCAATTTTTGTGATGATTTTTGAAAATTTTCAGAGATGGAGCACAACGTACATCAACTAAACCGGCATGAGTTGGAGTTGCATGAGGTCATGCTCGTGCACCATGAAGAAAGAGTGTTCCCATCGATTTATCTATGTCAGGAATTCATGCGGATTACAGGAATTCTGCAGGACTTCAATACCCTTGTGCATAATGCAGGCTTGGACCGTTTCATTGAGGATGAACCTATCCAACATGTGAAACTAACTATGTCTGTGGTGCAAGATTTTTACTTTAGATGTTCTTCAACTAACCCTATGGTCCACTATAAAATTTATAATAAAGTTGTAGACTTGCCTTTCGGTGATTTTTGTGCAGCTATCAAGGTACCAGAGTGGGGTTCATGTGAGAAGATAAGAGGACAGCCTAAACCACTGCTGGAATTATATGAGGAGATTTGCCAAGGCAGAAGCTTCACAGGGGAAAGTGGTAAAATACAAGAAATCCAACTCCCTAGCATTCAATACTTTGCTTATTTCATTTCTAAATGTGTGTTAGCTAGAAAAACTGCCAACAAGCTATCTGTTTATGATTTGGCGTTTATTTCAGCTGCCTTAAGATGTGATAGGTCTTATAACTTTGGTGCTTTAATTGCTTACCGTCTCTCGCTTAACCGTGAGAAGGGCGGAATTTGTGGAGGTCGTATTGCCTCGCTCTTGCTAGCTTTGCATGGTTTGTAGGCACACCCTCTAGACCTGCGATTTCCTTTAGAGAGGCTGGACCTTGTTTCCATGGTTCAACATAAGTTTTTTTCTACTCAAGCTCACTTGCGCAATTTATATTTTGAAATAACTTTCTCCAAACAATCCAGGTGGAGAGTAACTAAAACAGTTAGAAAAGTACTTTTGCCTGCACCTCTTTTGTTTAATCTTAATGACAAGCAATGATGGATGCTTTCTAAGAGTGATGTGGACACATACATTGAGCACCAACCCCAGCAAGGGGAGGATTCCGGAGAGGGGGACGATAGTGAATTCGTCCAGCCCTTCGACACCACGGGGATCTCATACTAGCACTCCGGTTATGACTATGAGCCTGCTGCTTCATCTTCTTCTTGGGCGCCCGAGTACGACCAAGCGAGGGATGACCCACCATAGTGGGGATATTTCCCGCGCCATGATTGATCTCCACTTAGGACAAAATCCTAACCTTGGGGGGAGGTATATCGGCATCACACTCATCTTTATATCATGTTCGGTCGGTTCTTTGTATATCCATATTTTTCGTTTCTTTCGTTTGTTTTCGTTTTCTTTCGCTTCTTTTGTTTCTTTATGTTTTATTGTTTTGTTCTTGCTTTCCAAAACACAAAAAGACTAAAACTATTTCTGTTGTTTCTCTTTGTTTGCTTCTTTAGTTTGTTTTGTTGGTTTGCTTTCTTTTCTCGTTTCGATTTAGTATTCAAAAATCCAAAAAATATTTTGCTTTGTCTACTTATTCTTTCTGTTCTTGTTTTAATTCGAAAACCCCAAAAAAATTGTTCTTCTTCTTTGGTTTTGTAAAGATTGTTGCAGAGTTCATCGGACTTCCGTTTCTCCATTGGACAAGTGAAGAGCAGTAATGACGATTTACGACATTCCAAGCTGTGGTGAGAGGCTGGTATGAACTCTATTTTTTTATTTTTGTACATATCCTCATCGTGTGAACATGCTTAGTCCGTCATTTAAGGTGTATGTTATTTATTGATGCTTAGTAGTCGTGCTCTCATGTGTTAGTTCCAACTTATTAATATAAGATAGCATGTCGTATGAATGTTTGCTTGCATTTTTTTATTCATACAAGGGTATGCCATTGTGGTATCTCCCTATGATTGTTTCGCTTGAATCGACTTGGCACATGCTCACGCATGCTATGACTGAAAACAAAGAGTCAATTAAGCCTCGATGATTTATTTTTCCTCAGAGTATTTGTATCATTTTTATGCCCCTGTTAATTTTGTTTTGTCGCAAGCATGATTATGCCAGTTGTTTCTCTCTTGATTGTCGCTCCCCGTCTATTACTAGCCTTCACCTATACCGACTATGAGCTCTACTCGTGCATCCAACTCCCAAAAACCAAAGTTTTCCAAATGTGTCCACCATACCTACCTATATTTGTGGTATTTAACCGCCACTCCAAGTAACGTTCTCGTCTGCTACCTTTAAAACCTTAAAAAAATTATTCCTGTTTTGTGCCCCTGTTTTAGCTCATGAGGACGTAAATAGAGAATCTTTATCTCACTTGTTGATTGGATTTCACACCTTGGACTAGTGGCTTCATCCGCTTATCCAAATTATAGAAGAGCCGGCAGCGGGGTGCCCAGCCCCAAATTAATACAACAAATTCTCTCCACTATTTTTGCCCCTGATTTATCAGTCAAAGCATAATTGTGTAAACAAAAGAGAAAGAGGGATGATCTTCTACCCAGATGCGTCCTTCTGTGGGAGCCTCTCTTGTGAAGTCTAGTTGGCTTGTGACATATTGTATTGTCTGTTTACCATTCATTGACATAAGCATACACCTCTCTTAAAAATGTTTTTAATACCTCTGTTTAATAAAATAAAAAGCTCTAGCACATGAGTTGATCCCTGCTTCCCTCTGCGAAGGGCCTTTCTTTTATTTTTATGATTGAGTCTTCACCTTCTCAGTTTATGCACCTTCTTGAGAGCATAGCTATTATTCTTAGTGTAATGTGCTTGTCCCAAAACACGATTGATTGTGGTATAACTTTGATGTTTGTATCTTTGATATCTTTATTTCTAGTCTTCATTTGAACTACAGAGATGGCCTAGTGTCGCACCCGGACTTCTAGAGGATACTCGTCGTTCCGTTGAACAGTAGTAGATTGGATTACGGGGCTTACCGGCACCCGCGTCCTCTTACGAGTAGGCCAACACACGTATGTGTGACAACCAACCCCTATCTGTTCAGCGTCGACGTAAACTATCCCATAGAAATCAGGACACTACCATTGACGTACTTCATACCATACACACATGGTACGTCAACGGTTGGAAACAGAATGATAGCACAACATATCTCTAAGACACGAAAGATTGAAATAAGTTGCAAATAGCTCTCACTAGAGCAGAGATAGCAAATACAATCATCCAGAGGACACATGTCCCAACATAACATCATTACATCTCAGCGGAAGCATTCAAAGGGTCTGAGTACAGACAAATCCAAATAGGCTTAAGAAGCCGGGAACTGAAATAAAGACGGAGCCCATCCACGTAGTCTCGGATCCTGCCCGGGTCCGCTAGCTACTCGTCAGCAGCCTCGTCAAACTCCACGTAGTAGTCGTCACCTGGATCCTCGTAAGCGTAGTCTGCGGAAACCACAGCCCCAAAAGGGTCAGTACATAGACGTACTGGCAAGGAAGACTCACAGTTCACCAAAGTGTAGCCCGTCAACACCAAGCACAGATGCCTTGGTTTCAACGGAAGAGAGGGGATATGAAAGAGGCTGCAACTGGCTGCACTAACCAACTACAGAGATTCTACCACTTCCGGCTAACAGAAAGGAGATAAGATCGAGTATTGTAACCAACTGAAAGATAACTTCAAACAAACCCATCCTGGATCTCGCCGCTTATCCAAAGAAGCAATCCGAGGATAACTCACACGGTTGGATTAAAGATGAATCAAGTTGTTGTGTCAATAATCCTATTACTAGTCAAGTTGTTAATCATTGGGTGGGAGATTGTGAATCATTAGGTTTAAGTTGTCCTGAGTACTTGTTAGCCAGTACTTTCACCAAGTTAACCATAACCGCGGAAAACACGGCTTCTCGAGAAGATTATCCCTGCAGGGTTGCACCAATTTGGCCGTACACGTATGAATAACCCGCCAGATGGGATGCCTCCCACCAAGCGGGGAACTCAACACAACTCAACTCTTCTTCGCATCAATCCCAAAGCACCTTGGGCGCACGGCTAATCAAGCCCCGAAGAAAAGGGACCCTCATAGCACTCTAAGACCGTGTCCCCCTATATGCCGACTACAAAAGTTCCACCCTTCGCTGGGCTCGCAAAAACATGCATGCGGCAAATGGAAAACACGAACTAAATGAGGCGATTTGGACGAGATGCGAATCGAATCAAATTGAGGGGGGCGCCCATACTCGCTTCCCACATGCGGGTAGTGCGCTCATCATGGATCAGTAGACAAGACCCTTTTCCTATTAGGGTCGACACTAGCAGGCCTCAAAACCACACAGGGCCTCCTGCCGGTGCCTTATCATCAAATTATTATTTACCGATAACATTAGCATGATTGATTGATTAAACATCGAGCCCCCAGAACATAATAAAAAAATATAGTAACTGAAAGTAACGGGTAACAGACTCGAGCAAAACAACCTAAGCATGCTAGTAAGACACTGGCTCAAACAAAGGGTGTAGGAGTGGAGGTGAGGCAATATCAGGGTTAAGGGATTCATGTGATAGGTTCGTAACAGAAACAACTACACATAGGGCTAGCAAAATAGACAACGGAAAGTATCGGTAACCAATGTTGAAAGGAACACGGTGGTTCATGTGAGTGATAACTTGCCTGCAAACTCAGCAGCCGGGTACTGAGCTAGATCCTCAGAAGGGGTGCTGTAAAGATCGTCTGTCTCAACGTCGTCGTCTATTCGAGAAGAAGCAAACAAACAAGACAGAAATAAAAACAATCAATCTCATGTCATAGTGCACAATCATGGAATGATGCATGTGAATTTAATAGATGCATCAAAATAAACTAAGTGACATGGTAACACAATTTAATTGGACCCATATGCAATTTTGAGTTGCATATGAAAAAGGTCCATGAATTAAGTGGAAACAAATGATCTATAATTAATTACCATGTGAAAGTTTGCTTAGCATGATGCATGCATGATGATAACAACAAATAACAATAATAGATGCAAGTGAAAAAAAGGAATTTAACAAGTTTGGAAATCATTTATTAAGTTTGAAAAAAAAAATTGGTTACTTAAAGATGTCACACTAGCATTTGTTGTTTTCATCAATTTAAAATGTTCAGAACAAATAACAAAATTCATATTTGAAAATAATACCAAATTTTAGTTGGATTACATGTTTCAAATTTTGAAATAGGAGTTAGGATGAATTTATTATGACTTAAACAATATTAAACAAGTTTTAAATTAATTTAAAACAAGTTTGAATATTATTTGAATTTATTTGTTCAAAACATAAATTCAAACTCACATTTGAAAAGTTCATACTTTTCTAGTTTGAAAACATATTTTGCATGTTCAAAAATAATTTATTTTGAGCAAGTTATGATTTTAGCAAAATTTAAATGAATTAAACAAGGACTAAATTATTTAGGCAATTTAAATTATTCAAACCATGAAACAGAATTTTTATTTGAAAAGGTTATTTGAAATAGCATGGAAAACATATTTTATTTGCATTATTTGGAATTAGTATGAAATATTTATGAATTTTAGCAAATTGCAATTGAATTATTTGAATTCAAATTTGAATTGCATTTTGAAAATTCAAAACAGGAAACAAATGTTACCAATAGGTAGATAATTTAATTTAGCTCAGCACACATATTTTATTTTCATTATTTGTAATTATAAAACTAAAGTTATTGTCATATTACCTTCAGGGACCAAACTGTAAATTAAAAAGGATTGTTTTGAAAACAGAGAATTAAAAAAAGTTTGTTACCGCACACAGGGCTACCCCAGCCACTGCCAGTGGGCCTAGGGCACCTGTGCGCTTGCGTGGCACGTGAGTGGCTGACAGGGGGCCCTCCCTGTCAGCGCTACGGTGCAAAAGGTGTGGGAAATATCCCGTGCGAGGCCAGGGATCGAACCCTGGACCTCACCCTTGCGCTGCTGTGCTCTGAACCAGTGTGGTGGAAACGTTCGCTTGTCAGTTAACCACGCGCGGGGAAGATAAGGTTGCAAACTCGCTAACTGAAACTTTGACTGACGAACAAAACCATCTGCACCCTGACGGCGACAGACAGCGGACCGGCGGCGATCACCGTGTGCTCGTGGCTGATGCGATCTGGTGGATGCAGTACGGGTGGTGGCGCTAGTGTGCGCGTGTTTGCGAGCAAGTAACCGAGAGGAGGAGGAGGGCTCGGTGGCCTCACCGGCGTTGGCGCGGAAGCAGAGGCCCGAGGAAGCTCCCGCGGCGGCGACGGCGTGGTCGTGGACGGCGTCACCGATCCAGGGGTTCACCGAGCTCCTGGAGGTGTCCAAACGGAAGAGGAGCAAGCGGCGGTGCGGTTTCAGAAGCTAGATAGGGTGGTGGAGCAGCGCTGTGGAGGTGATCGACATGGATTCAGTCATGGCGGCGGCGGTGGTTTAACGGTGATGTTCAGAGAGGATAACCCGGCGAGGGAGAGATGGATGGGCGGCGGCGCGAAGGGGAAAAGGTCAGGCTAGGTCTAGGGTAGGGCTGCGGGTGCTAGGGGGGTTAAATAGAGTCCAGGGGGAGCTCCTGGCCGTCGGAGCGGCCGGCTGCCGCCGTGGCACCGCGCGATGTCGCGCCGTACAGGAGGACGACGCGGAACATATCGTCGAAACGGTATCGGGCCGATGGGCTGGCTGCGCGCGAGGTAAGGAAGAGGTGGGCTGGGCCGGTTAGGTTAGCTGCCGCGCGCTGTTTCTTTTTTTTTTCTATTTTTGCTTTTCTGTTTTTTTTTGTAGCAAACAGAAATGGGAGAAAATGATAGGGTTTAGAGTTTAGAAAAATTTGGAAAAATTCATGTGGGCTTATTAGGGCAACATCTACCAGTGTCAACTTTGGTTTTTAAAAAAAATCAAATTTATGTTTGCTATTTGCAAATTGGTTTGAATTGGAATAATTTGCAAATTAATTGATTAATATTTGAAAACAACAAGTTTAATAGGGTGAACCCTATTATTAATTGGATTAAAATATTAGAATGGTTTGGTAGTTTTCATGACTTGGAATTTGGTGATGTTTGAATTTGGAGGGTATTTGATTGAATTTTATGATTAATTGGTTATTGAGACAATATTTTAAAATAGGGTGATCAATGAGTTTATTTGGAAACAAAAGAGCATATTTGTTTTGGTAATTTCTTAATTTTCAAATTAGGTGCTGTTTGATGTTTTGATTTGAATTTGAAAGCAATTTGGGAATTATTTAATTGAAATAAAACCACCATTTTATTAGTTGATCAAATATGGATTAATTGGAAACAAAAGGTTGTTTGAATTGAACTTTTATTTGAAAAATGTTGTAACATGACAAGTATGAAACACATCATTTGTATTTGTTTGAAATTCAATTATGAAAACAGAATAAAAACAGATGCAAACAAAATAGTAAACAAATGCAAACAATGAAATAAACATGATGACATGATGCAATACTTTGATTAAACAGGAAACAAACATTCTAGATGGTAGGTTTTCATACTTGGGATGTTACAAAACGCCCCCCCTTGAAGGAATCGCGCCCCGATATTCCTTACTGAGAAACGAAAAGGTCCGGATACTTCTTGCGAAGATCCTCTTCGGTCTCCCACGTTGCCTCTTTATCGGAATGATGCGACCACTGCACTTTCAAGAACTTGGTGCTCTTGTTGCGAGTCTTACGCTCGGTCTCATCGAGAATACGAACAGGGTGCTCCTCATAAGATAGATCATCTTGCAGTTCAATGGAATCATGATCAACTGCACGATCTGGATCTTTGAAACACTTCTTGAGCTGTGACACGTGGAACACATCGTGCACCTTGGATAGCTTTTCTGGAAGTTCAAGACGATAAGCATTTTCTGCCCGCCTTGAGAGAATGTTGAAAGGACCAATGTATCTTGGTGCAAGCTTTCCTTTCACACCAAAACGATGAGTGCCTCTGAGGGGAGTTACACGGAGATATGCCTTGTCACCAGGTGCATAGACCATATCACGGTGCTTGCTGTCATAGTAACTCTTCTGACGAGACTGATCAATCTTGAGATTGTCACGAATGATACGAACTTTCTCCTCGGCTTCCTTAACAATGTCAGGGCCTAAGAGTGAACGTTCACCAGCTCCAGACCAATTGATTGGACTCCTGCATCTGCGGCCATACAATGCCTCAAATGGTGCCATGCCTAGGCTTGCCTGGAAACTGTTGTTGTAGGAGAATTCAGCATATGGAAGGCAATCCTCCCATTTCATGCCAAAGGAGAGACCACATGCTCTGAGCATATCCTCGAGAATCTGATTGACTCTTTCGACTTGCCCCTGAGACTGAGGGTGATAAGCTGTGCTGAACAGAAGTTTGGTGCCCAATGCTTCTTGAAAACTCTTCCAGAAATGAGAAGTGAAGATACTTCCACGGTCTGAGCTTATTTCCAATGGAACACCATGAAGAGGAACAATCCTTGCTGTGTATAGCTCTGCTAACTGGCTAGCTGAGATAGTTTCCTTGACAGCAAAGAAGTGAGCTACTTTAGTGAGACGATCAATAACAACGAAGATTGCATCGTTGCCCTTCTTGGACTTTGGAAACCTAGTAACGAAGTCCATTTCAATCATGTCCCACTTCCACTCAGGAATTTTCAGAGGTTGGAGTAGACCTGCTGTTTTCTGATGGACTGCCTTAACACGTTGACAAACGTCGCATTCAGAAACGTATTGAGCAATTTCACGTTTCATGCCAGGCCACCAATACAGAGTCTTGAGATCCTGGTACATCTTTGTACTTCCAGGGTGGATGGAGAGAGGAGTTTCATGAGCCTCCTTGAGAATGACATCTTTGAGACTTTGAATCTGAGGAACTGCAATGCGTCCTTCGAAGAACACAGTTCCCTTGTCATCAATTGAGAAGGATTTGAATTTATCATTGCCTTCTTTGATTTTCTCTACAATCTTCTTGATTTCAGCATCACGAAGTTGTTCAGAACGAATCTTGTCCTCGAGAGTTGGACTGGCTGTCAAGCTAGCAAGATATCCTTGAGGTACAAGACCAAGGTTCAGCTTCTGGAATTCTTCATGAAGTGGAGGTTGGCTTTCCATGATCATGAGATTATTGCAATAGGACTTGCGACTGAGAGCATCAGCCATAACATTAGCCTTGCCTGGAGTGTAAGAAATGGTGAGATCAAAGTCTTTAATCTTTTCAATCCATCTCCTTTGCCTGAGGTTCAGATCTGGTTGAGTGAAGATGTATTTCAGACTCTTATGATCGAAAAAGATTTCAGTTTTGTTACCCAACAAGTATTGTCTCCATTTCTTGAGGGCAAACACAACTGCTGCAAGTTCAAGATCATGTGTGGGATAGTTTTGCTCATGTGCATTCAACTGACGTGAAGCATAAGCCACAACTTGACGTTCTTACATAAGAACTGCACCTAGACCTTGGAGAGATGCATCGCAGAATATCTGGAAAGGTTTGGTAGTATCTGGGCCAACCAGAACTGGGGTGGAAGTGAGTTTAGTCTTGAGGAGATTGAAACTTTCATCACATTGTGGAGACCAAACGAACTTCTTGTCCTTCTTTGTGAGATCAGTGAGAGGTTTGGCAATCTTGGAAAAGTTTTGGACGAAACGACGGCAATAGCTAGCCAAGCCAAGAAAACTTCTGACTTGCTTCACCGTCTTAGGAGGTTTCCAATCAACAATTGCCTTAACCTTTTCCGGGTCAATGGCTATGCCTTTGGCAGAGATGATATGACCAAGGTAAGCAACTTCTGGAATCCAGAACTCACATTTGGAGAACTTGGCATATAGACGATGCTCGCGAAGTTTCATGAGAGTGAGACGAAGGTGTTCTCCATGCTCTTCCTCGGATTTGGAGTAGACTAGAATGTCATCAAGATATACCACAACGAACTTGTCGAGGTATTCATGGAAGACAGAATTCATGAGTCTTGAGAACGTCGCCGGTGCATTGGTGAGACCAAAGGACATGACGGTGTATTCATATAGACCGTACCGAGTGGTGAAAGCTGTTTTAGGAATATCTTCCTTTCTGATCTTTATCTGATGGTAACCCATCCTCAAGTCCAATTTTGAGAATATTGAGGCTCCAGCAAGTTGATCAAAAAGATCATCGATACGAGGAATTGGATACTTGTTTTTGATGGTTTTCTCGTTGAGAGGACGATAGTCAACCACAGGTCTTTTTGTTTGGTCCTTCTTGGCAACAAACAGAGTTGGGCAACCCCAAGCGGAGGAACTAGGCTGAATGTAACCTTTCTCCATGTACATATCGATTTGCTCCTTCAACAATTTCAGTTCAGGAGGAGCTATCTTGTATGGATGCTTAGAGATTGGAGCAGTACCTGGTTCAAGCTCGATCACGAACTCAACTGCTCTGTCCGGAGGCATCCCTGGCAACTCTTCTGGAAAGACGTCAGGGAACTCACAAACCACCGGAACATTTTCAATTGCAGGAAGAGGTTTAGCATCGAGGTTGAACAACTGAACAAAACTTGATCCATATGGAGAATAGACTATTTGGCCAGAAGGGTGAGAGAGAGTTATTGACTTTTGAGCATAGTCAATTTTAGCTTCGTGGGTCTTCAACCAATCCATACCCAGAAGGACATCAATGTCAGAATTTCCCAGCAACATGAGTGAAGCAAGGAATATGCGGCCTCCAATTAGGATTTGATTGTCCATACTTATCTTGGAAGTAATCATTTTAGTTCCCGGAGAGTGAACATAGATTTGATTGCTTAGTGGAACCAGAGCTAGGTTGTACGTTGTAGCAAAGATCTTTGACACAAAAGAATGCGATGCTCCGGTATCAAACAACACTTTAGCTGGAATAGAGTTTACGGGTAATATACCGAGAACGACGTCAGCAGCTTCCTCAGCTTTGTCGGCCTTGATATGATTCACCCTCGCAGTCCTCCCGACAGGCCTGTTGTTGGAGTTGAAGGCTTTAGCCGGGGGAGCACGAACCATTGCCTGGTTGGTGTTGGGGCGAGGAGGTGGAGGTAGCTGCCTCTGAGTGCACTTATCAGCGTAGTGTCCAGTCTCCTTGCATTTGTAGCAAGTGACGACACGAGGAGGACCTGGCCTTGGCTGCCCCATTGGAACCCTCTGACTCTGCATCTGAGATGGGTTGGGTGGGCGGGGAGCAAAGCCTGGAGAAGCTTGGACATATGGAGCCCGAGTGACAGCAGCATTTGGCACCCAGATGCGGCGCTTCTGCGGAGGGGTGGTCATGTTGGAGGAGGAACCACCCTCACGCGAGTGCTTGCGGGACTCCTCGAACGCCTTGCGCCCATTTTCCTCATTGAGCGCGGTGTTCACGAGCTCCTCGAAGTCCTTGCACTTGATGTTGGTGAGAGCGTACTTCAGTTCCGGGTTAAAACCTCGGCGGAACCTTGCCATCTTCTTAGCCTCAGTGGACACCTCATCACCAGCGTATCGAGCGAGACGATTGAACTCGTTCTGATAGCCAATGACGTCCAGCTTGCCCTGCTTGAGAGAGCAAAATTCCTCACGCATCCTTTCCATGAGACCATCTGGGATGTGGTGCTTCAGGAAGGCATCCTTGAAACAACCCCAGGTGATAGGATAGCCAGCTCTCATGGTCTGGTAGTTCTCCCACCAAGTAGCTGCCTGACCCTTCAGTAGGTAGGTGGCATACTTGACTTTGTCTTCCTCAGCAACGTGAGCAATGTCCAGAGCCCTGGCCATCTCCCTGATCCAGTCATCAGCATCCAGAGGCTCACGTGTTGCCACGAAAGCTCTCGGACCCATACTGAGGAACTCCTTGATGCTGACCCGTGGAGCATTCTGGTTGTTGTGCTGGTTAGCCTGGAACTAGGCCATCTGAGCCACGACCTGAGTCATCTGAGTCAACAGCTCCGTGATCGGAGGTGGTTCAGGCGGGTTGCTCCTTGTTGGCGGCATCCTGGATAGACATGCATTTTAGCGCAACAACAGAAAAGGATAGACTTGGTAACCGAAAGATAGATTATTCCGACGCATGAATAGATAACCAACATGTACATCATCACATGTTCAAATACATCAGAATATCCAACACACCAATACATGGTTCGAAAGCCAAAGGATAACTAAACATAGCTAGGAATGGATACATCGGTACTCCCATGCTCATCACGCAGGACGACGGTGAGTAGTACGACGAGAGATACGGTGGGGAGGAATCCCACGGAAGTAGGTAGAACGACGATCCACGTAGATCGGGACTGCTCTGAGAGCGACTCTCGGTGTGGTGAAGTAGAAAGCGTCGTCTCCCTGTGCTCCAAAGCGTGGAATCCCAGTGTAACCAGCTCCGAGGTTGAGGAGTGGACCTCTGATCGGCTCGTAACCTCTAACATCTGGCAAACTACGTCCAACTGTCTGATGGAAACGTGCAAAGCGCTCATCTCCAACAAAGTCTGTGGTGTACGTAGCCAGACGAGTCAAAGCAAGGTAGAGCTGCTCCCTGACTGAGGCCAACTCCTGAGAAAGTGTGGTGGCAACAGCGTCACTGTGCCTCACAAACTGAGCGGTGGTGTGCAGCCTGGTGTTATCATGCTCGTAGACATCCAGGTTGTCGTAGAGAGTGAAATGAGCTCCCTCCGAAGTGATGTAACCACGGGGGATGTGGCGATAGATAGAATCGTCAAACCCCCAGTAGTCAGCACGAAGGACGGTGAGACTCACATAAGCTGCCTGCTGCACGGCCATATCCACTGTGGAACCTAATGCCTCGTAGCGGTGGACAACGCTCATGCCATCATTTGACAGAATGTAGACGATAGCCTGGTAGTAGGTCTGGTCAAACTCTCGCTGCTGCTCGTAGACCTGGTACTCCAGTGCCCAACGGAACCCCAGATAAGTGACCATGTCTCTCAACATCTCCGGATAACCGGCGGTGCTCTCACAACGAGTCATCCGAACCACCTGCGGGTAGAACCTGAGATCCATCTGCAGATGATCGGGGAAGGTTTTGATTAGACACCGGTAGAGAACTGAAGTGGAAAGCAACAACAAGGTTCAACGGACGATAAGGATGTTGAAAAGAACATGATATTGAAGCAACATCGGGAAACACGAGACCAAAAACTCCTGAGGTACTACGGAGAACCCAAAACACTTGAAAACCTAACTTGAAAGTTTAGGTGAGAAGAGAAAACAACGTTGCACTTCCTTACCAGAAAAGGGGTGGGTGGGTGGGGAAAGAAGAAAAATGGCAGAATTCCTACTCTCACGTTTCATTTTTCCTATATAGCTACAAAATAGTTTCTAGACTCAATTGCGACCAGTAAAAGGGATCCTACAGGCAGACAGGCTCTGATACCATTTGTCGCACCCGGACTTCTAGAGGATACTCGCCGTTCCGTTGAACAGTAGTAGATTGGATTACGGGGCTTACCGGCACCCGCGTCCTCTTACGAGTAGGCCAACACACGTATGTGTGACAACCAACCCCTATCTGTTCAGCGTCGACGTAAACTATCCCATAGAAATCAGGACACTACCATTGACGTACTTCATACCATACACACATGGTACGTCAACGGTTGGAAACAGAATGATAGCACAACATATCTCTAAGACACAAAAGATTGAAATAAGTTGCAAATAGCTCTCACTAGAGCAGAGATAGCAAATACAATCATCCAGAGGACACATGTCCCAACATAACATCATTACATCTCAGCGGAAGCATTCAAAGGGTCTGAGTACAGACAAATCCAAATAGGCTTAAGAAGCCGGGAACTGAAATAAAGACGGAGCCCATCCACGTAGTCTCGGATCCTGCCCGGGTCCGCTAGCTACTCGTCAGCAGCCTCGTCAAACTCCACGTAGTAGCCGTCACCTGGATCCTCATAAGCGTAGTCTGCGGAAACCACAGCCCCAAAGGGGTCAGTACATAGACGTACTGGCAAGCAAGACTCACAGTTCACCAAAGTGTAGCCCGTCAACACCAAGCACAGATGCCTTGGGTTCAACGGAAGAGAGGGGATATGAAAGAGGCTGCAACTGGCTGCACTAACCAACTACAGAGATTCTACCACTTCCGGCTAACAAAAAGGAGATAAGATCGAGTATTGTAACCAACTGAAAGATAACTTCAAACAAACCCATCCTGGATCTCGCCCCTTATCCAAAGAAGCAATCCGAGGATAACTCACACGGTTGGATTAAAGATGAATCAAGTTGTTGTGTCAATAATCCTATTACTAGTCAAGTTGTTAATCATTGGGTGGGAGATTGTGAATCATTAGGTTTAAGTTGTCCCGAGTACTTGTTAGCCAGTACTTTCACCAAGTTAACCATAACCGCGGAAAACACGGCTTCTCGAGAAGATTATCCCTGCAGGGTTGCACCAATTTGGCCGTACACGTATGAATAACCCGCCAGATGGGATGCCTCCCACCAAGCGGGGCACTCAACACAACCCAACTCTTCTTCGCATCAAGCCCAAAGCACCTTGGGCGCACGGCTAATCAAGCCCCGAAGAAAAGGGACCCTCATAGCACTCTAAGACCGTGTCCCCCTATATGCCGACTACAAAAGTTCCACCCTGCGCTGGGCTCGCAAAAACATGCATGCGGCAAATGGAAAACACGAACTAAATGAGGCGATTTGGACGAGATGCGAATCGAATCAAATTGAGGGGGGCGCCCATACTCGCTTCCCACATGCGGGTAGTGCGCTCATCATGGATCAGTAGACAAGACCCTTTTCCTATTAGGGTCGACACTAGCAGGCCTCAAAACCACACAGGGCCTCCTGCCGGTGCCTTATCATCAAATTATTATTTACCGATAACATTAGCATGATTGATTGATTAAACATCGAGCCCCCAGAACATAATAAAAAAATATAGTAACTGAAAGTAACGGGTAACAGACTCGAGCAAAACAACCTAAGCATGCTAGTAAGACACTGGCTCAAACAAAGGGTGTAGGAGTGGAGGTGAGGCAATATCAGGGTTAAGGGATTCATGTGATAGGTTCGTAACAGAAACAACTACACATAGGGCTAGCAAAATAGACAACGGAAAGTATCGGTAACCAATGTTGAAAGGAACACGGTGGTTCATGTGAGTGATAACTTGCCTGCAAACTCAGCAGCCGGGTACTGAGCTAGATCCTCAGAAGGGGTGCTGTAAAGATCGTCTGTCTCAACGTCGTCGTCTATTCGAGAAGAAGCAAACAAACAAGACAGAAATAAAAACAATCAATCTCATGGCATAGTGCACAATCATGGAATGATGCATGTCAATTTAATAGATGCATCAAAATAAACTAAGTGACATGGTAACACAATTTAATTGGACCCATATGCAATTTTGAGTTGCATATGAAAAAGGTCCATGAATTAAGTGGAAACAAATGATATATAATTAATTACCATGTGAAAGTTTGCTTAGCATGATGCATGCATGATGATAACAACAAATAACAATAATAGATGCAAGTGAAAAAAAGGAATTTAACAAGTTTGGAAATCATTTATTAAGTTTGAAAAAAAAATTGGTTACTTAAAGATGTCACACTAGCATTTGTTGTTTTCATCAATTTAAAATGTTCAGAACAAATAAAAAAATTCATATTTGAAAAGAATACCAAATTTTAGTTGGATTACATGTTTCAAATTTTGAAATAGGAGTTAGGATGAAGTTATTATGACTTAAACAATATTAAACAAGTTTTAAATGAATTTAAAACAAGTTTGAATATTATTTGAATTTTATTTGTTCAAAACATAAATTCAAACTCACATTTGAAAAGTTCATACTTTTCTAGTTTGAAAACATATTTTGCATGTTCAAAAATAATTTATTTTGAGCAAGTTATGATTTTAGCAAAATTTAAATGAATTAAACAAGGACTAAATTATTTAGGCAATTTAAATTATTCAAACCATGAAACAAAATTTATATTTGAAAAGGTTATTTGAAATAGCATGGAAAACATATTTTATTTGCATTATTTGGAATTAGTATGAAATATTTATGAATTTTAGCAAATTGCAATTGAATTATTTGAATTCAAATTTGAATTGCATTTTGAAAATTCAAAACAGGAAACAAATGTTACCAATAGGTAGATAATTTAATTTAGCTCAGCACACATATTTTATTTTCATTATTTGGAATTATAAAACTAAAGTTATTGTCATATTACCTTCAGGGACCAAACTGTAAATTAAAAAGGATTGTTTTGAAAACAGAGAATTAAAAAAAGTTTGTTACCGCACACAGGGCTACCCCAGCCACTGCCAGTGGGCCTAGGGCACCTGTGCGCTTGCGTGGCACGTGAGTGGCTGACAGGGGGCCCTCCCTGTCAGCGCTACGGTGCAAAAGGTGTGGGAAATATCCCGTGCGAGGCCAGGGATCGAACCCTGGACCTCACCCTTGCGCTGCTGTGCTCTGAACCAGTGCGGTGGAAACGTTCGCTTGTCAGTTAACCACGCGCGGGGAGGATAAGGTTGCAAACTCGCTAACTGAAACTTTGACTGACGAACAAAACCATCTGCACCCTGACGGCGACAGACAGCGGACCGGCGGCGATCACCGTGTGCTCGTGGCTGATGCGATCTGGTGGATGCAGTACGGGTGGTGGCGCTAGTGTGCGCGTGTTTGCGAGCAAGTAACAGAGAGGAGGAGGAGGGCTCGGTGGCCTCACCGGCGTTGGCGCGGAAGCAGAGGCCCGAGGAAGCTCCCGCGGCGGCGACGGCGTGGTCGTGGACGGCGTCGCCGATCCAGGGGTTCACCGAGCTCCTGGAGGTGTCCAAACGGAAGAGGAGCAAGCGGCGGTGCGGTTTTAGAAGCTAGATAGGGTGGTGGAGCAGCGCTGTGGAGGTGATCGACATGGATTCAGTCATGGAGGCGGCGGTGGTTTAACGGTGATGTTCAGAGGGGATAACCCGGCGAGGGAGAGATGGATGGGCGGCGGCGCGAAGGGGAAAAGGTGAGGCTAGGTCTAGGGTAGGGCTGCGGGTGCTAGGGGGTTAAATAGGGTCCAGGGGGAGCTCCTGGCCGTCGGAGCGGCCGGCTGCCGCCGTGGCACCGCGCGATGTCGCGCCGTACAGGAGGACGACGCGGAACATATCGTCGAAACGGTATCGGGCCGATGGGCTGGCTGCGCGCGAGGTAAGGAAGAGGTGGGCTGGGCCGGTTAGGTTAGCTGCCGCGCGCTGTTTCTTTTTTTTTCTATTTTTGCTTTTCTGTTTTTTTTGTAGCAAACAGAAATGGGAGAAAATGATAGGGTTTAGAGTTTAGAAAAATTTGGAAAAATTCATGTGGGCTTATTAGGGCAACATCTACCAGTGTCAACTTTGGTTTTTAAAAAAATTCAAATTTATGTTTGCTGTTTGCAAATTGGTTTGAATTGGAATAATTTGCAAATTAATTGATTAATATTTGAAAACAACAAGTTTAATAGGGTGAACCCTATTATTAATTGGATTAAAATATTAGAATGGTTTGGTAGTTTTCATGACTTGGAATTTGGTGATGTTTGAATTTGGAGGGTATTTGATTGAATTTTATGATTAATTGGTTATTGAGACAATACTTTAAAATAGGATGATCAATGAGTTTATTTGGAAACAAAAGAGCATATTTGTTTTGGTAATTTCATAATTTTCAAATTAAGTGCTGTTTGATGTTTTGATTTGAATTTGAAAGCAATTTGGGAATTATTTAATTGAAATAAAACCACCATTTTATTAGTTGATCAAATATGGATTAATTGGAAACAAAAGGTTGTTTGAATTGAACTTTTATTTGAAAAATGTTGTAACATGACAAGTATGAAACACATCATTTGGATTTGTTTGAAATTCAATTATGAAAACAGAATAAAAACAGATGCAAACAAAATAGTAAACAAATGCAAACAATGAAATAAACATGATGACATGATGCAATACTTTGATTAAACAGGAAACAAACATTCTAGATGGTAGGTTTTCATACTTGGGGTGTTACACCTAGCATTTATGTTTTGCTCCACTATTAAGGGCAAGCGAGTACACTTTATCATACCCTATTATGATCATTGCAATCCTGCAGATTGATATACTTAATGTTGTCTATTATTAGTTCGTTGGCATCTTTTCATGGTTTGCATAACTGCTGGGTGACTTTTTTTCATACATCTTATTATGAATTGCCTCAGCACATGATCATGTAGTGAGTATATTTACATCATATGAAACAAATGTGTTCGTAAAAGTCTTTTATCGCACTCAGTTGTCACTGAATTGCTTGAGAACAAGCAATAATCTAAGCTTGGGGGGAGTTGATACGTCCAAAACGTATCTCCTTTTCCGAATACTTTTCTTATTGTTTTCTTCTAAACTTGTGAGTTTTGGATACCGCTAACACGGACTAACGCTGCTTTCAGCAGAATTACCTTGGTGTCTCGTTTTTGTGCAGAAAAAAATCAACTTTCAGGAAATTTCCCAGAAAATATCCCATTGGTCCTAAAACACCAGAAGACCCCGGGAGCCAGAAGGGCACCAGGAGAGGGGCCAGGAGGGGGCCACACCACCTCCTGGCGCGCCCCCCTTGGCCGCGTCGCCAGGTGGTGTGGGCCACTCCCTCACCCCCTCAGACTCCCCTTTCAACTACATATGTCTCGTAACCTAAAAACCGAGGGGGGTTCGTCATATTCCACGAAAACACAACAGAGCGCAGCCGCCACCTCAAAACTCGATTCGGGGATCAAAAGTTCCTATTCTGGGCCCTGCCGGGACGGGGATTCGAAGGAGGTCATCGCCATCGACACGGCCACCTCTTCCCCATCAACCATCCATGATTCGCCCATCCATGTGTGAGTAAACACCGCCGTAGGCTGAGAGGGATGGAAGGGATTGGATGAGATTGATCATGTAATAATGCCAGATTGTTAGGGCATAGTGCCTAGTTTCCATTGTTAGTGTTTTCTACCGTTGTTGTAACTTGTTATGCTTAATGCTTGTCACTAGGGCCCGAGTGCCATGATCTCATATCTGAACATGTTATTGTTTCACGAGTATAATTTTGTTTCTTGATCATATCTACAAGTTGTTTACACATGTCATTGTCTGGAAACCGGTGCCCCAAAGTGACAGAAATTGGGACAGCCGGAGGGGATGGTTGTGATGTGAGGATCACGTGTGTTCACGGAGTGTTAATGCTTTGCTCTGGTGCTTTATTAAAAGGAGCACCTTAATTACCAGTAGTTTCCCTAGAGGCCCCGCTGCCACGGGCTGGTAGGACAAAAGATGTTGTGCAAGTTTCTCATTGCGAGCACATATGACTATATTGGAACACATGCCTATGGTTTGACTACATGTTTGATGCTTTATTATTATCTGCAATGCCCATGTTAGATTATTACATGACCTATGTTATCCATGCAACTCCCATCCATCCATTCCCTCTATGCCTACGGTACTTCCCATCCTGCTATTTTCCGTGATTGCTACTGTTGTTACTATTTTACTACTGCTGTTATTTTATTTCTACTGCTGCTATAAAACTGTTACCACTGATAAAATGTTGCCAGCAAGTCTAATTTCAGGTGCAGCTGAATTGACAACTCAGTTGTTAAGGCAAATAAATATTCTTTGGCTACCCTTGTGTCGAATCAATAAATTTGGGTTTTACTTCCCTCGAAGACTGTTGTGATCCCCTATACTTGTGGGTCATCAATGACCCACATTTATATAAATAAGGAGTAGATGGTATTATGCGAAGATTTGTTCCAGATCATGAACAACGAGAGATATTGAGGAAGTGCCATGGTAGTGCTTATGGAGGACATCACGCGGGAGATAGAACCGCACAGAAGGTTCTATAATCAGGTTTCTATTGGCCTACTCTCTTTAAAGATGCACGAATTTTTGTTTTATCTTGTGATGAATGTTAAAGAGTTGGTAATATTTCTAGACGTAATGAAATGCCTATGAGTTATTCTCTTGTTATTGAACCTTTTGATTGTTGGGGATTTGACTTTATGGGTTCGTTTCCTCCTCCGAATTGTTACACTCATATACTTGTTGTTGTTGATTATGTTACTAAATGGGTAGAAGCTATACCTACAAAAAGTGCTGATGGTGAAACCTCTTTAAAAATGCTTAAAGATGTTATTTTCCCTAGGTTTGGTGTGCCTAGATATATTATGACTGATGGAGGTTCTCACTTTATTCATGGTGGTTTTAGAAAAACACTTGCTAAATATGATGTTAATCATAGAATTGCCTCAGCTTATCATCCTCAAACCAGTGGCCAAGTAGAATTATCAAATAGAGAAATTAAATTTATCTTACAAAAGACTGTTAATAAATCTAGGAAAAATTGGTCTGATAAGTTGAATGATGCTTTATGGGCTTATAGAACTGCTTATAAAAATCCTATGGGTATGTCTACTTGTAAAATGGTTTATGGAAAAGGTTGTCACTTGCCTTTAGAATTAGAATACAAAGCTTATTGGGCAGTGAAGGAACTTAATAAAGATTTTAAACTTGCTGGTAAGAAAAGAATGCTTGATTTGAGTTCTCTAGATGGGTGGAGAAGTGAAGCTTATGAAAATGCTAGACTCAGAGAAAGTTAAACAATGACATGATAGGAGAATTCTTAAAAGAGAGTTTCATGTTGGTGAGAAAGTTCTATTGTATAGGTCTCATCTCAGATTTTTTGCAGGAAAATTACTCTCAATATGGGAAGGTCCTTATGTTATCAAAGAAGTGTATCGTTCGGGTGCAATTAAAATTGCTTCCCTCAAAGATAACACTACACAAGTGGTGAATGGGAAAAGACTCAAACATTATATTTCCGGGGATTCTTATGATGAAGATGTTGATATTATTCAAGTGGTTACTCCGGAGAAGTTTATTAGATGGAAGATTCGAGAAACTGCAGAGTTCGTTTTCGAATAGGTAACAGTTCTGTTAAGAAAAAGTTTGCGTATCGCTTTCCAACTTATATTTTTATCGTTTATGGAAAATATAAAAAAATATTGAGACGAAGAAGGGTAGAAGGCGGAGCCCGAGGGCACCACACCACCTGGGGGCGCGGGCCCACCCTGGCCGCGCCAGCCCATGGTGTGGGCGCCCCGGAGCATCTCTCCAACCCGTTTTCGACTTGCACCTTCTTTTTGTTACGTATATTTTTGCTATATAATCCCCCGGACCCCCCGAGGTCTGTATATCGTTTTCTTGTCGTGTTTCTGTTTCGACCTGTTTCTACCAGGATCTGTTTTTAGTTTTATAAGCACCATGGTCTCTACCAACAACAACAAGTGGAATGAGCCTATAAAAGATGATCTCCAAGGCCCGAAGATGGAGGAGGAGATCGAGAATGAAGCTGAAGGAGATGTAGAAGAAGACTCGCGCGTGTACCCACGCGCCACCATCGCAAGCATTGGAGTGGTAGCTAAACCCTTCAAGCAAACAGAAAGGATGAGCACTGGAGGGAAGGCCCCACGTCAGTGCTTAGCTTCAAGGACACCACTTCCAGGCATCAAAAACCCTTTCCATACCTTAATCCATGAGTATCAATTTAAGAGGGTACCCGAGGCAAAGTTGCCTTCTCGCTGGGATATGGATCGTTCTAACCGTGCAGGTGAGGAGAGCCCCCGATCTGATATGGTTTGGGGGAATAATTCCAAGAGCTGGGACTCACCGTTGGACAAGTTCAAGGACCACATTGAGAGCAATACGGAGCTTATACACATTATCATCTATGTGATTGATGATTTGAAGGAGTCAGTTGATAAGCTTGTTGAGAAGAGTTCACCACCACCACCGAAGAATTAATTTGTCATTGGTATTGGCATCCCCTTGGCTTGTTCCAAGCTTGGGGGAGTGTCGCGGTATCACACCTTTATCTTTCACCTTTTCACCTTTTAGTAGAGTCATATCATGAGTAGAGAAGTTATCATATAGGATAGTTTGCAGTACGAAAGTATCTCTCTTTTAGCTGGTTATCGATGTATCCCTTGGTTTGAGTTGCCGTTATGGAATATTAATGAGAAGTTTCATCATTTACTTCCTACACTTTATTTTAGTTTGCAATTTTTGTTATATGGTTGATCTTGTAATTGGTACTAGCATGTGTAAAGTGTATGCTTGTGTTATTGGATGGTTATAAGCATGTGTTGCTTGTTCAGAAAAACTGGATGATTCCCCACGTGTTGCTGCGGAACATGCACATACAAATTGTTGTCAATATTTTATTTTACCTTAAAAAATTAAATAATTATACCTTGAAATTTCTTTAGTTTTAGAATAGTTTTTATCAGTAAAATTCTAAGTATTTATTTTACTAACATCGGCATAGATAGATATTGTATTCAAGCGAAGCAAATAGATATACTGCCAACGCAAACATTATTTAATATTGGATTTTTTTAACCAGAATGCATTTATATTGGATCTATCCAAGCGAGGCACCTTCATTTATTTAGTGTAGAAAGTCAATGCACTATTTGATCTGTCCTCATAGATATGTTTCAGCCGAAACTTCAATTCTTTTGTTACTCTAACATCGTTGGGTCCTGGAAACTTAGATCATAAGAATCCTTCATGTACACTTGACAAAAAAGAGGCAAGAGCTACATAAAAAGTGCTTGTTATAAGGTATAAACACCAATTGTTTCCCTGACAACAGAACTAAAGTTTAGTACAAACTAAAAAATATATGAGCACTTGCTAGCAATCAACTATGGATCCAAGAAAACCTAGTTTCAAGAATATATCTCACAAT
Organism: Alopecurus myosuroides; assembly: GCA_028641055.1. NCBI lineage: Eukaryota > Viridiplantae > Streptophyta > Magnoliopsida > Poales > Poaceae > Alopecurus > Alopecurus myosuroides. The sequence continues at coordinate 369,704,974 of CM054059.1, forward strand.
TTTTAGATAATTGTACCAATGGTGTTAATAGTTATACGGAGCCGACCGATTCTATAAAATTGGTTCTTGGGTCCACTTTCACTGCATAATTAGATCGGAATAACAGAACATACAAAGATTGCATTGAAAAAATTATCCAATGTGTGAGAAATATAAACTCTTGGCGATTGTAGTATTTATTGGGAATCTCGCTATGCGTATGACTAACATTGGTTCAAATGGAAGCTTAGAATCCCTCCAGAAAAGGTTGCCAGTATGTTTGCAATAACTGATTAGGACAATTAGTAGGTTCTGCAAACAGAAAGCAATCAAGAAAAGTATACATTTTAGCACTCACCATTTGTAAATTCTAGGCTTGTTCCCTTTGAAATCTGACCATCTTTCAAGGTTGGTAGGACAGGCCCCTGGTTGCAAATCACAAGAATAAATATGATGCAACATGTGCCAGAGAGAAGGAATCTTGGGTTATATACTTATAGTTGTGCTTTGTATCAACTTTGATCCCGACCTCATCCTATTGTCCATGCACATTAGCATCAGTCGTCATTTCTGCACTTCTGCAAGAACCAAAACCAGGATTAACCCAATCAATAACGACGGTCCAAGCAGACTACTTGGCAATAAAGAAACTTTGCACGCATAGCCAATCCAAAATGCCAAACCAAAGACACTGCCAAGGAGAATATCTCAATAACGACGCGGTCCAAGCAGACTACTCTGGAACGCACTGACATGGCTCCCCGCATCCTCTTAGAATATGAGATTTGGGCTTTTATCAAAGATCATAAAAAAGTGCATGTGCATCATAAGGAAGGTGAAATACAAGATAGTGTAAGAAAAGTAGAAGATGGTGACGATTAATTAGAAGACAGTGACAATGAAGTGGACGACACATATGCGGAGTATGATAGTGAACCGGGTGCATTGTCCGCAGATGACAACAATGCAGACTAGTGTTGCATGCGTGTGTGCAATCTTGTGTCGAACTGATTTTGCATGCTTTGTGTGCATGATTTTGTTGAACTGATGCGCATGCCTGTTTGCATGTTATGTGTTGAACTGTTGTGCATGTCTGCTTGCATGCTTGTGTTGAACTAATGTGCATGAGTGTGTGCATGATTTGTGTTGAACTGATGTGCATGCGTGTGTGCATGATTTGTGTTGAACTGATGTGCATGAGCTATGTGCATGCTCATGTTGAACTGAAGTGAATTCTTGCATTTTCTTGAATTGTGTGTGTGTGGGTGTGTGTGTGTGATTTTCTGCTATTTGTCTCGTATATGTCAAAATCATAGCATGAAACATAGTGCACACACTCATGCACATTAAATTGACCACGAACATGATATTACTCAAGTGCTACCATTACCCAATTATCTTCCGTACATTGCTAATATGCCATTACTCAACTGCTAGACATCATCATGCCAACACACATTGCAAATAAAACTGAAAAGACCTAAATCATCAATAGATTGTGGTCAGAATCTTAAATTTTGGCTTCATGAGCAGGTTTTCCAGCAGTTTCATCAGCACATTCTCTGTGTGCCTCTTGCCGCAACACCTAATCTAGCTTCTGCCTCAGTGCACTTATCTCTTACTGCAATATGCTATTTTCGTCCATCTCTCTAAACACTGCATTATGCAATTGAAGAACCACTTGTTCCTGGAATTCCGTCCATTCCGGGTCTTGCCATGAGAACTTTCTACAACCATAAGGAATGCCAAACTTCTGCAACGAAAATAAGATAAAATTTAACCAACAGCAAAATCTTGAAACCAAACTGAAACTAAAGCACAAATCTTACCGAGCGTCCTTGGCATGTCAGAAATCTCCGTCCTGGAATATCCTCGGTCCAAGAAATCCACATGGACATCTTCAAACCGCAGTTACATTTTGTTTCACCGAAGTTGTCCAAGGGCGCCGGAGTGTAAGGGATAGGTTTGCAGCGGCGAGAAGGAAACCCCCCTTCGTGCGATGAGCACGAACTCTTGCTGCTAGCGTCCATGCTTTCCCTACGCGCCATGTGAGAAAGGGGAGACAGGGAAGAACCCTAGAATCTCCAGGGGAGAAAGGGGAGAGAAGAAATTTCAGCTGCGCGCCCTCGTTAGCGACAGTGGTGCCTAACGACACAAGATTTATGGCAGCGGCGGAGGATTTACGGCGGCGGCAGCGGAGGATTTACGATAGTGGCTTTGGTGCTAGTGCACAATCAAAAAAATTCACATGTTTTCCATGAACACACGAATTATTAATACTTTTCAAACATTATCTACAACTACTGATGTTTTGTGGAGCAAAGAAATCCACTCGACATAGTAAAAGAGAAAATGCAAGTAAAAAGGCAGAATCTGTCAAAACCAGAACATCCTGTAAAGACAATTTTTTTTGGGGCACTTACATTGCTCAAATCGAAAAACGCAAAGCTAGAAAAAAGTTTTGGAATTAGATGAGGAATAAGCACAAAATTTTGCAGGTCATTTTTACCTTTCTGTGAATTTACACGAATTTAACGGTGGACAACAGAAATCTGTTTCCTGCGCAGAAATCCAAATCTAACCTCAACTTTCACTAGAGACTTTACTTGGCACAACAAATGAGAGAAAATAAAGATACAAAAGAGTTTCTACAGAAGTAAACAAAACCTTGACTCAAACAAAACAGAGAAAAACAAAGCAAAATAAAACCATGGGTTATCTCCCAAGAAGTGCTTTTCTTTAACGCCTTTTAGCTAGGCCTAGAAAACTTAGAATCGAGTATGTTCAAGTGAAGAAGCCTCCAAATCAATAATTTACTCCAAAACACCACTTGTAGTAATTGGTAGTTTGGGTACCCCTGAAGATGATTCAACATGCAAATCACTTTTATTTTCACTAAAAGTTTTATCAATTTTAAGTACATTAGGGGTTTTTAGTTTAGGCACCTTGGGGACATACATAAATTTTTGCTCTTTTCCCATAAAAGTTTTCTCCCTCTTAAACTTAAGAGAAGAAAAAGTTGAACTTAAAGTTTCCATAGCGTCCTCTAGTTTACCAATCCTAGTGTTTTGATTATCATGGATATTGCTAGCCTCTAAAGCACTAATTCTCTTATTGATACTTACTATTGATTCATTAACTTTGCTACCATTGTCAAGGAAATTTGGCAAAATTTTCTCCATAAAGTTCAGCTTTTTTATAACATCATCTAAAGTGATTTCAGTTTTAACAACTTTAGTAGGTGGCGTTCCAACTAAATTTTCAATTAAATTATAGGCTTCTAAAGCAGGAGTTCCCAGAAAATTACCACTTGTAAGAGTGTCTAGAACATACCTATACCAGCTAGTAATACCAACATAAAAATTCCTAAGAAGGATCAAGGTAGAATATTTCTTAGTACATCTACTATGAGCATCACTTATTCTATACCAAGCATCTTTCAAACTTGCTCCCCCTTGATGCTTAAAAGAACGACCCTCAACTTCAGGAATACCCATTTTAACAAGATTAAAAACAGGATAACAACTAGAATAAGAACTAATTTTTTTGTGTTTTTGATAAAGAGAAGCAAACAAGACGAAATAAAATAAACTAAGCAAAACAAAAACAAAGTAAAGAGAATGGAAGTGAGAGAGTCCCTTTGCAGAAATCCTTTTTCTCCTCGGCAATGGTGCCAAAAAACTTGATGGCTGATTTTCATTGGGAACCCCCAAGTGTAGGGCGTGAAGAGTGCAGCGGCAAGTTTTCCCTCAGAAATAAACCAAGGTTGAATTGACCAGTAGGAGAAACAAATTACCCCCGAAGGTTGATGTAGCTGATGTTCGACGGGCGCACTACCGGCTCAAAAGCAACATGGAATCTACACAACACAATCAAATTACTTTGCCCCAACGAAGCAGTGAGGTTGTCAATCTCACCGGTTTTGCCGAAACAAAGGATTAGACGTACCGTGTGTAAAATAATATTTGTTTGGAGTAGATGAAAGAGAACAATAATTTAAGTAGTAAAACATCAGGAAAAATAGTGGTTGAAGTGGTTGTATATCAGTGTAAAGAAATGGACCAGGGTCCACAGTTCACTAGAGGTGTCTCTCCAAAATAGATAGATAACATGCTGGGTAAACAAATTACAGCTGGGAAATTGATAGATATAAAGGCTGCATCGTAGTGCATATGCATGACATGATGATTACTATGTTATCCATGCGGGCATTACAACAAGATACATAGACCGTTATCCAACTACATCTATGACTAATAATCCACCCTCATAGTGTCATCCGAGCAAACCTTGGTTATTAAGTTGCAAGCAACAGATAATTGCATTAAGAAAAGTGTGTAATGTAAACAATAAAATTATCCTTATACAAAGCATTGTTGTTTTCTCCCTAATGGCAACACCACATCCCCCACCCGTTTACTTTTGTGTCACTTGAGCATGAGTGAAAGGGAGGCATGAACCCACTATCGGGCATAAATACTCCCGCTTGGAGTTACAAGCATCAACTTGGTCAGAGCATCTACTAGTAACGGAGAGCATGCAAGATCATAAATAACATACACATGAAAAGAACATGATAGATTGATAATCATTGGACATAGCATTCAATATTCATTAGATCCCAGCAACACAACATGTAGCATTACAGTAATATGATCTTGATCATGTTAGGCAGCTCACAAGATCCAAACATGAGGCATAAAGAGGAGAGAACAACCATCTAGCTACTTCTATGGATCCGTAGTCCAGGGATGAAATACTCACGCATCACTCCGGAGGCAGGCATGGTGATGAAGAGCCCCCCGGTGATGATCCCCCCTCCCGGCAGGGTGCCGGGGAGAGCTCGAGAACCCTCCAAACTAGGGTTTACGATGACGACGTCTGTGGATGTTTTCAGTGGAAAGGCTGGTATCTTTAGGGTTAACCTTCCGAGAGGTATAAATAGGCGAGAGGGCAACATCGGTGGGCAGCTAGGGGGCCCACACCACCCCTGGGCGTGGTCAGAGGGGGGAGGGTGCACCGCCTCATGGTGTGGGGCCTCCGAGGCCCCCATACGGGTCTCCTCCAGACTCCGTGTACGTGACGACTTTCTAAGACTTCTGGGTTTTGTTTCGTCCAATTCCAAGAATATTTCTAGAACAACTTTTCTGAAACTAAAAACATCAGAAAACATGAACTGGCTCTATGGCATCTTGTCAATAGGTTAGTCCTAGAAAATACATAAAAATGACATAAAGTGTATAAGAAACATGTGGCATATGGCATGAAAACAACATGGAACATCGGAAATTATGGATACGTTTGAGACATATCAATAATCAACTTGACATAGCATTCAATATTCATCGGATCCGAGCAAACACAACATGTAGCATTACAGATAAATGACCTTGATCATGCTAGGCAGCTCACAAGATCTAAACATGGTGGCATAAAGAGGAGAAGACAACCATCTAGCTATTGCTATGGACCCGTAGTCCAAGTATGAACTACTCACCCATCACTCTAGAGGCAGGCATGGTGATGTAGAGCCCTCCGGTGATGATTTACCCTACCAGCAGGGTGCCAAGGAGAGCTTCAGAACCCTCATGAACTAGGCTTGACAATGACGGCGGATACGGAACTTTTCGCGGATGGAGGCTCGGGTATTTAGGGTAAACCGGAGGAGGAGCTTATATAGGCGAAAGGGCGATGTCGGTGGGTGGCTAGGGGAGCCACACCACCTGGTGGTGCAACAAGAGGGCCTCTCAACCCTATGGTGTGGTGGCTCCAGGGCCCTCCTCCGGACTCCGTGTACGTGACAGAAAAATAAGACCCAGGGATTTTTTTCGTCCAATTCCGAGAATATTTCCAGAACAACTTTTCTGAAACCAAAAATAGAAGAAAACATGAACTAGCTTTGTCGCAACTTGCTAATAGGTTATTCCCAGGAAATCCATAAAAATGATGTAAAGTGTATATAAAACATGTAGCAATTGACATGAAAATAACATGGAACATCAGAAATTATAGATACGTTTGAGACGTATCAAGCATCCCCAAGCTTAGTTCTACTCGTCCTCTAGTAGGTAAAACTATAAAAACAAAATAATTTGTGAGGTGGCATGCTACCAACATAATCTTGATCATCGTATTTGTAAAAGATTTTTGTAAGCTCAGATCATAGTACTCTAAACATAGACACGATAGATATAATTCTAACAGTGAAACTTAGCAACCATGTTGCAACATGAAAAGTAACACAAACAAAAGATCATGAATAATTATGCACTTTAAAGTTATATGTTTGTTTCGAGCATAAAGACAACATAGTAAAGTGGTATTCCGCTTGTTGTTAAAAGTGAGATCAAAACATAAATGCCAAGACACCTTCAAAGTTCAAGTGGCGACTAGAAACAAATAATTTGAGAACAAGTAATAACATATCATGGATCAACCAATAATAATCTTTGGGATTGATACACATTATACTCAGGATGACAAATATGCTCTTTTTAATTGTGGATAAAGTTAGAAGATGAAGACTCAACATAAAATTAAAAAAATCCCTTCGCAGAGGGAAGCAGGGATTAACTCATGTGCTAGAGCTTTTTATTTCATTAAACAGAGGTATTCAAAACTATTTTTTAGAGAGGTGTATGCTTATGTCAACGAATGGAAAACAGACAATACATTACGTCACAAGCCAACTAGACTTTACAAGAACGACTCCCATTGAAGGACGTTCTTTCTACTAGGGTCAGTAGATAATCCCTCTTATGTTTTGTTTACACAATTATGCTTTGACTGATAAATGAGGGGCAAGAGAGTGAAGATAATTTATAGTAACCAAGTTTGGGTTTGGGCACCCTGTTGCCAGCTCTTCTATCAATTTGGATAATGTTGAAGGTTTTAAAGGTAGCACATGAGAAATTTACTTTGGAGTGGCGGCTAAATACCACATATAGGTAGGTATGGTGGACACATTTGGCAAACTTTGGTTTTCGGGAGTTGGATGCACGAGTAGAGCTCATACTCAGTACATGCGGAGGCTAGCAAAAGGCTGGGAGCGACAAATTAAGAGAGCAATAATGGATACAATCATGCATAGCGACAATTTTTTTTATTAATCAAAGCATAAATGGTATTACAAGTAAAAAACTAAAGAAAGCATGGCGTAAGCATGCGTCAAGTCAACCAAATAAAGCATTTGAAGGAGAATACCACAATATTATGCTTCGATGTGATTAAAACAACTCATGATTCTTTCAATGACACATTAAGCATTCTCAGATATTTGAGACAAGTCATGCTACATCAATAACTAGTAAGCATAGAATTAAAATAATATCCAACATGACATGATAAAGTCTATCCACAACCTAAACAAGCTTCTTTTTGCACTGTTATAAGCATGAAATATTTTATTGCTTTCCAACCCTATCATTTTATTTAAAAAAAACTCTCCAAATGATTTATTAATGCAACAAGCGAGTACTACTACTCTACAAGAACTAACAACTCTGAATAAGAGATGCATGACAAACATGAGCTAAAAAGGATTTGCAGTAGCTAGAAGAAAAACGAAGAATACGAGTATGATAAATGAGGAATACGAGTATTCATACGAACAAGTAGAATGTGTCTCTTTCCCACACAAGAATGCTGGTTCCAACTAAGTTTATTGCAGCAAGGAAAATAAAATAAAACAAAACAAAAACAAACAGACGCTCCAAGTAAACTGCATATGATGTGACGTAATAAAAATATAGTTTCACTAGAAGTGACATCATAAGTTGCTGATGAAGAAGGGGATGCCTTGGGTATAAAAATCCATGCCTTTTCCTAATAAGAAACACAAATCAAAGGAAGAAGAACATTATAACAAGTTTTATGAGTGGATGAAACCTCTGTTTTTGCAAATCCCTTTGACTAATGCTATTAAATTGCCTCCTTATTCTAAATATATGAAATATATTGTCTCTAACAAAAGGAAAATCCCTAATGAGGAAATTTCCACTATGCTTGCTAATTACTCTTTCAATGGCAAGGTTCCAAAGAAGCTTGGAGATCCTGGTATTCCTACTATCCCTTTGATACATCTCCAACGTATCTATAATTTCTGATGCTCCATGATGATATTATGCCAATTGCTACATGTTTTCTCCCTTCTTTATGTCATTTTTATCGATTTTCCGGACTAACCTATTGAGAAGATGCCAAGTGCCAGTTCCCTGTTTTCTGCTGTTTTTAGTTTCAGAAAAGTTGTTCTGGAAATATTCTCGGAATTGGACGATTCGAAAACCAGAAGTCTTAGAAGTCCCGGAAGCATCTAGAAGTCCTGAAGAGCCCCGGAGGGGGGTCACAGGGTGGCCACACCATAGGGTGGCGCCACCACCCCTGGCCGCGCCACTAGGTGGTGTGGACCCCTGGCCACCCCCTGGCATCGCCCTTTCGCCTATATATACTCCCCGATGCATAAACCCTGGGGGAATCGACCTTTTCCACAAAATACATTCGTAGCTCCCCCGCCGCCGCCGACAAGTTTTGGGGGGGGGGGACAAATCCCTGTTATGGCACCCTTCCGGGACGGGGAAGTGCCCCCGGAAGCCATCTCCATCGACTCCAACGTCGTTGCTGTCTCCTACGATGAGGAGGGAGTAGTTCTCCCCCTAGGCTGAGGGCTCTACATGTAGCTATGTGGTTCATCTCTCTCTCCCATGGTGTGATCTATATGTGATCGTGAGCTTTGTAATCTGGTTGAATAAGTAGATGTTACTCTTCATCTTGTGCTACTCAAGTGTTTTATTATATGAACTTTGGAGTCACCTTGTTCCGCGGTGTGAAGGTGACAGTGTGCACACCGTGTGTGTCTCCTCTATGAATTGTGGTGTTTGTATAGTACCTTCTAGGGCGCTCATAGTGACGGCGTGGGGTTAACTATATATGGGAATGCTTACTTTAAGGAATGCTTTTTGCAGCCCTACAGAATGATTAGTGTTCGTTATCAGACCGGAGAGGGTTAAGAGTAGCATAGTGAAGAGAAGATATTTAGTTATTCAATTATGTGATTATTCTTGAGAGTGTCCACTAGTGAAAGTAGGATCCCTAGGCCTTGTTTCCAAGCATTGAAACACCGTTTTCCGCCTGTTCTGCTACATGTTTGCTTGCTGCCATATTTATTTCAGATTGCTATTATTACTTATAACCATCCATATTACTCGCATTTCACTATCTCTACGCCGAACTAGTGCACCTATATACCTCACAAGTATATTGGGTGTGTTGGGGACACAAGAGACTTCTTGTATCTTAATTGCAGGGTTGCTTGAGAGGGATATCTTTGACCTCTATCTCCCTGAGTTCGATAAACCTTGGGTGATCCACTTAAGGGAAACTTGCTGCTGTTCTACAAACCTCTGCAATTGGAGGCCCAACACTGTCTAGAAAAATAGAAGCGTGCGTAGACATCAAGCTCTTTTCTGGCGCCGCTGCCGGGGAGGTAAGGTAAAAGATACTCACATCCTCGGGTGTGAGTTCCCGGAGTTAATTCCTTTAGATTCTGCAATTATATCTTTTTGTTTCTTGTTTTCACTAGTTAGGCTTAATGGAAAACAACAAAAATATGAGAGAGCTTTATAATCTTTATCTTGAGTTAGGACATGAAGTGTTTGAAGAGAAATTTTAAAAACCTATGGAACTTTATTTGCATGCTAATAGTAATGTTATTAGTATGAATTCTTTGAACACCATTATTTCTAATGCTATGGAAAAGTCTAAGCTTGGGGAAGCTAGTTTTGATAAATATGATATTTTTAGTCCCCCAAGTTTTGAGGAGGAAATTTTCTTTGATGATACCTTGCCTCCAATATATGATGATTATAATGATTGTGGTATTCTAGTTCCACCTGTTTACAATGATGAATATGATATTTTCAGTCCACCTACTATTTAGGATAAAATTTATTTTGATGATACTATGCCTCCTATATTTGATGATTATGGTGATGAGAATAATAATGATAGTTATTCTGTTGAATTTGCTCCCACTACTATTAGTAAGAATGACTATGCTTATGTGGAGAGTATTAATTGTTTTATGCATGTGACTCGTGATAAGAATGTTTTATGTGATAGTTATATTGTTAATTTTATTCATGATGCTACTAAAAGTTATTATGAGAGAGGGAAATATGGTTTTACGCATCTCAACAATATTAAGTTTCCCCTCTTTATGTTGAAATTTTTGAAGTTGCACTTATTTTGTCTTCCTATGCTAGTCACTTTGTGTTTCGTTGACTTGTTTTTCTACAAGATTCTTTTTCATGGGAAGTGGGTTAGACTTAAATGTGTTTTATATTTGCTTCTTGATGCTCTCTTTTGATTCAATTCATATTTCTCATGTGAGCATCTTCTCAAATTATCATGCCTAGCTAAAAGGCTTTAAAGAAAAGCGCTTCCTGGAGACAACCCGTTTTATTTCTCCGTTTTCAACCCATTTTCCGTCGTTTTGTTTTGTTTTCTTTGCACCTGGATGTTGTCTATTTCCTTAGCAACCCCGTTGTATCTTTTATTTTGTGTCTTTGTTGAGCCAAGTAAAGCCTCTAGTGGAAAGTTGAGACTATATTTCGGATTTCTGCGAAGGAAACAAATTTCTTCTGTCCACTGTTAAAATCGTATAAAATCACAGAAAATTCAAAATGACCTGAGTTTTTTGTGCTTAATCCTTGGATGTATACGCAACTTTTCTTAGTTGACCAATTTTTTATTTGAGCAACAGAAGATTTTCGAAAAAAATCATCTTTACCTGCTGTCCTGTTTTGACAGATTTCTGCCAATAATTGCATTTGCATCTTAATCTCTTTCTTTTGGTGTTCTTTTGAGTAAAAGAGTTTTAAAATAAGTTGTGAAAGTAGCTAATGTGTTTATGAGTTTTAGGCTTGTTTTGAAACTGAACCATGTGAATTTATTATTTCGATTGCACTAACGTTGCTAATGAAGATTGTGAGAAGTTTGGTGTGAAGGAAGTTTTCAAGGGTCAAGAGAAGAGGATGATATGATGTGATCAAGAAGAGTGAAGATCCTAAGATTGGGGATGCCCCGGTGGTACATCCCAGAAAATTCCAATAAGACTCAACCGTCTAAGCTTGGGGATGCCCAAGGTATCCCCTTCTTCATCGACAAATTATCAGGTCACTTCTAATGAAACTATATTTTTATTCAGTCACATCTTATGTGCTTTACTTGGAGCGTCTTTTATTTTTGTTTTAAGTTTATTTGGTTTTATTTGCTGTAATAAATGGTGGGATCTTATCATACTTGTGTGGGAGAGAGACACACTCCGTTTTTATTGCTTAGAACACTCCAAATTTCATTCTTATTGTTATGAGAGTGTTCACTTTTTGCTAGTACTGCGTTTAGCCTTTGTTTTCATGCATCTATTTTTCAGAGTTGTTAGTTTTAGTAGTGTTATGTGAGTGCTCTCATGTTTTCTTTCCGTATCATGTAGAGTATTTTTGTTAAAACATATTTTGTATGGTGCTTGTCGGGAAAAGAAACCGCTGCTTGAAGTAGAATTTTTAATGGTGCAAGTAGAAGCTTGTATAGACTATGGCTAGAACTTTTTCATATCATGCTAGATGTTATTTTAGTTTTAAAGCCTTGTGGTTATTGAGTAGCATGATTAGCCTCAAATAGTTTAGAGTGTTTAATGTGCCATTGAAAGATTCACGAGTTATTCTTGTCATGTTGAAGCATAAATTTATGGTATTCTCTTTCGAATGTTTTATTTGGTTGACTTGGCGCATGCTCACACTATGTTTATGACTATGAACCAGTCACTAATATCCTCTATGATCATTTAGTTTTTTAACTTGTGATACTTCATATGCTTTAATTAATGATGTTTATGTCGCTATGCATGATTATGGCTCTTATACTCTCTTGATTTGTCGCTCCCAGTCTTTTGCTAGCCTCCACTTGTACTGAGTATGAGCTCTACTTGTGCATCCAACTCCCTAAAACCAAGTTTTCCCATTGTGTCCACCATACCTACCTACATGTGGTATTTAACTGCCACTCCAAGTAAGTTGCTCATGTGTTATGTAACATCCAAGTATGAAAACTACCTAGTGTTTCTGTTCCTTGTTTAATTTATGCAATGCATCATGGCATCATCCTCATTTTATTTTCTGTTGTATTGTTTTCTTAATGAAATTCAATCTTTAATCAACAGTGGTTTTCATACTTGTCTATTACAATCTTTTCAAATAAGGAATTGCAAAACAAAACCTCCCTTGTTTTCCAAATAATTTATTAATGATCACTTCTCAAATTGTTGCTTTAAACCAAACAAATATTTCAATCAATTAATTCTAATTCACTTCAATTTCAAATCCAATGTATTTCAAATCAGTACCTATTTCAAAACCATAAAATTCACCACACAATTGCACTCTTTAAATCCTTCTAAAAACCCTAGGGGTAACCCTATTCAAATGCATGTTTTCATAAGGGTTTATTAATATTAAAAATCTCCCAAATTGGTTTCAAATACAAACATCTTTTTAAATCTCAAATTTTTGAAATCCAGTCTTGCAATATGGTTTCTAATTACCTAACCAACCTAACCTAATTTTTCCAGAATTTTTACTGATTTAAAAACCCTCTTTTTCTTCCAAAAGCAAAGCTACAAAAAAAACAGAAAAAGGAAAAATAACAAAAAGAGAAAAAGGAGGCAGCAGCACCTACCCCCCAGCCCAGCCCGCTATCACTTGGCCCAGTACCCTCCAGCGATGTCGCTGTCTTCCTCCTCTGGATGACGTCACCTGCGTACGAACACACCCCCTCCGTTGATCGTCCTCTCACCCTCCCGATGGCTCGCCGTACGCTTCCATCGCTCCATAAAAACCACGGCACCCCTCCTCCTGCCGCAAACCCTAGGCTCTAACCACCCCCTCGAGCTCCGCCGCCGTCTGCCCTCGTTTCCACCTCTCCTCCACCGATCCGCCCTCTGTACTGAACTTCGTCGCCGCCTCTCTGAACTCCGACGACGATCGCCATCTCCGATGGCTAGCATCGTGCGCTAGCCACGGGAATGGGTAGGCCCCGGTACCATCTCCGTCATCAACACCACCGTGGAGTCTGAGGAGGGCCAGAGCCACGCCGCCGTCCGTGACTTTCTCCGGCGAGCCCCTGCATCGACACTGCTACACCTGCAGCGCAGGTGAGCGTCACCGTCGTTCCCCCCTCGCCCCTACTTCTCTGCACGATCACTCACGCCCTAGGCCACACCCCAGCAGCACAACGCACCACTGTACCGCCCCGAGCAGCAGCCGCTGCGACGCAGCGCCACTCCGGCGAACTGGCCGCGGCACCTGCCCCTGTTAACTGAAACTGCAATTTCAGTTTCAGTGCGAGTGCAAAACCTGAACCTAAAAACCCCACGCACCCCCTCATCTGTCACAAGTGCAGCAACAGCGCAGCTGGCCTGTTCCTTGCGCGCGCGAGCCAATCGATCCCGGGGTCGATTCCCCCGCGGCGCACCTTTTTGCTGGGATTAATCCCCAAGCCACTGGCCCACCTGGCTGTGGCTGTGTGGCCACGCGAGCTGCCACGTGCGCTGCCACGCTGGGTTGGGCCCGCTGGCAGTGGCTGGGGTTAGCCCCAGTGACGGTAACAAAAGTTTTTAAACGAATCTGTGTAATTTTTATTCCTTTTTAAAATGGCAGAATAAACACCAAACTTTAAAAATCAATAACTTTTAATATATGAATCCAATAAATAAAAACTGTATATGTTTATTGCTCCAAATTTCATAATCTTTCCAATTATTCCATTTGTGTTCTGTTTTGAGTTTTCAAAATGCATTTAAAATTCAAATTTGAATAATTCAAATGTAATTTGCAATAATTCATAAGTAATTCATACTATTTCCAAATAAGTCAAATAAAATATGTTTTGCACACCTTTTTGAATATCCTATTCACATATAAAATTTGTTTCATTGTTTGAATAATTTAAATTGCCTAAACCGTTTAAATCTTGTTTAATGCAATTAAAACTTGTCTAATATTGATTAATTCATTATTAATTAATCCAAAGTCCAATTTCAAAATGTGAGACATGTAATCCAACTAAAATTTGATAACCTTTTCAAATATCAACTTTGTTACTTGTTTTGAACACTTTAACTTGTTGAAAACAACAACTACTTGTTTAACACCATTAAGTAACAAAATTTTCCAAACTTAATAACTGTTTTCTTAACTTGTTAACCATCATTCCAATTACAATTAATATTGTTATTTATTATTATCTGTTGATATCTTGTCATCATCATCATGCATGCATCATGATAACAACTATCACCTAATAAATAATTGTAAATCATTTGTTCCACTTATTTCAATGGATCATTTTCCATATGCAACCCTTGCATATGGGTCCATTTAATTTGTGCTATCATGTTAGTCAGTTTATTTTGCTGCACTATTAATTGTCATGCATCATATTGATTGTGCACAATGCCATGGCAATGATTGTTTACATTCCTGTTTCGTTTGTTTTCTTCTTCTCGAATAGACGACGACGTTGAGGCAGACGACCTTTACAGCACCCCTTCTGAGGATCTAGCTCAGTACCCGGCTGTTCAGTTTGCAGGCAAGTTATCACTCACATGAACCATCGTGTTCCTTTCAACCCTGGTTACCGATACTTTCCGTTGTCTATACTTGCTAGCCTTAGTGGTAGATGTTTCTGTTACGAACCTATCACATGAATCCTTTAACCCTGATATTGCCTCAACACCCCTCCTACAACCCTGTTGATTGAGCCAGTGTCTTACTAGCATGCTTAGGTTGTTTTGCTCGAGTCTGTTACCCGTTACTTTCCGTTACTATATTTCATTATGTTCTGGGGGCTCGATGTTTAATCAATCAATCAATCATGCTAATGTTATTACTGTTAATAATAATTTGATGATAAGGCACCGGCAGGAGGCCCTGTGTGGTTTTGAGGCCTGCTAGTGTCGACCCTAATAGGAAAAGGGTCTTGTCTACTGATCCACGATGAGCGCACTACCCGCATGTGGGAAGCGAGTATGGGCGCCCCCCTCAATTTGATTCGATTCGCATCTCGTCCAAATCATCTCATTTAGTTCGTGCTTTCTATTTGCCGCATGCATGTTTTTGCGAGCCCAGCGCAGGGTGGAACTTTTGTAGTCGGCATATAGGGGGACACGTTCTTAGAGTGCTATGAGGGTCCATTTTCTTCTGGGCTCGATTAGCCGTGCGCCCAAGGTGCTTTGGGCTTGATGCGGAGAAGAGTTGAGTTGTGTTGAGTGCCCCGCTTGGTGGGAGGCATCCCATCTGGCGGGTTATTCATACGTGTACGGCCAAATTGGTGCAACCCTGCAGGGATAATCTTCTCGAGAAGCCGTGTTTTCCGCGGTTATGGATTACTTGGTGAAAGTACTGGCTAACAAGTACTCAGGACAACTTAAACCTAATGATTCACAATCTCACACCCCATGATTAACAATTTGATTAGTAATAGGATTATTGTCACAATACCTTGACTCATCTTTAATCCAACTGTGTGAGTTATCCTCAGATTGCTTCTTTGGATAAGGGGCGAGATCCAGGATGGGTTTGTTTGATGTTATCTTTCAGTTGGTTACAACACTCGATCTTATCCCCTTTCC
Organism: Alopecurus myosuroides; assembly: GCA_028641055.1. Lineage (NCBI taxonomy): Eukaryota > Viridiplantae > Streptophyta > Magnoliopsida > Poales > Poaceae > Alopecurus > Alopecurus myosuroides. Next base: position 369,720,635 of record CM054059.1, read on the forward strand.
GATAGTTGGATATGATAGAATCTCTGTAGTTGGTTAGCGCAGCCAGTTGCAGCATCTTATATTTATCCCCTTCTTTCCGTTGAACCAAGTCATCTGTGCTTGTGTTGACGGGCTATACTTTGGTGAACTGTGAGTCTTGCTTGCCAGTACTTGGATGTACTGACCCCGTTGGGGCTGTGGTTTACGCAGACTACGACTACGGCTACGATGACCACCAGGATGGCTACTTCGTGGAGTTTGACGAGACTGCAGACGAGTAGTTAGCTGGACCAGGGCAGGATCCAGAACCTACGTGGATGGGCTTCGTCTTCTTTATTTTCTCCGGCTTCTTAAGCCTGTTGGATTTGTCTGTACCCAGACACCTTTGATTGCTTCCGCTGATGTAATGAATGCTATGTTGGGACATGTGTCCTCTGGATGATTGTATTTGCTATCTCTGCCTTAGTGAAGGCCATTTGCAACCTTATTTCAATCTTTTGTGTCTTAGAGATAAGTTGTGATCATCATTCGTTCAAAGCTGTTGACGTACCGTGCGTGCTTGATATGAAGTACGTCGACAGTAGTGCCTATGACTTCTAATGGATAGTTTACGTCGACGGTGGAATAGCAGGGCTTGTGTTGTCGCGCATAAGCGCAGGCCTACCAGGAAGCTGGGACGTGGGAGCAGTTATGCCCCATAATCCAAGCACCTGCTATCCAGTTCGTACGATGAGTATTCCTTAGAAGCCAGGGTGCGACAAATGGTATCAGAGCCTGTCTGCCTGTAGGATCCCTTTTTACTGGTCGCAGTTGAGTCTAGTAACTATTTTGTAGCTATATAGGGAAAATGAAACGTGAGAGTAGGAATTCTGCCATTTTTCTTCTTTCCCCACCCACCCACCCTTTTCTGGTAAGGAAGTGCAACGTTGTTTTCTGTTCTCACCTAAACTTTCAAGTTAGGATTTCACGTGTTTTGGGTTCTCTGTAGTACCTCAGGACTTTTGGTCTCGTTTTCCCGATGTTGCTTCAATATCATGTTCTTTTCAACATCCTTATCGTCCGTTGAACCTTGTTGTTGTTTCCCACATCCTTGTTCTTCTACCGGAGTCTAATCAAAACTTCCCCGATCATCTGCAGATGGATCTCAGGTTCTACCCGCAGGTGGTTCGGATGACTCGCTGTGAGAGCACCGCCGGTTATCCGGAGATGCTGAGAGACATGGTTACCTATCTGGGGTTCCATTGGGCACCGGAGTACCAGGTCTACGAGCAGCAGCGAGAGTTTGACCAGACCTGCTACCGGGCTATCGTCTACATTCTGTCGGATGATGGCAGGAGCATTGCCCACCGCTACGAGGCAGTAGGTTCCACAGTGGATATGGCCGTGCAGCAGGCAGCGTACGTGAGTCTCACCGTTCTCCGTGCTGACTACTGGGGGTTTGATGATTCCATCTATCGTCACATCCCCCGTGGTTACATCACGGCAGCGGGAGTTCACTTCACTGTCCACCGCGACCTGGATACCTACGAGTCTGATAGCTCCAGACTGCACACCACTGCTCAGTTCGTGAGGCACAGTGACGCAGCTGTTTCCGCACTTTCTCAGGAGTTAGCCGCAGTCAGGGAGCAGCTCTATCTGGCGTTGACTCGTCTGGCGACGTACACCACAGACTTCGTTGGAGACGAGCGCTTTGCACGTTTCACTCAGACACTTGGTTTTCCTCTGCCAGATGCTGGAGGTTACGAGCCAATCAGAGGCCCACTTCTCGACCTCGGAGCTGGTTACACAGGGATTCCCCGCTATGGAGCACAGGGAGACGACGCTTTCTACTTCACCACACCGAGAGTTGCTCTCAGAGCAGTTCCTATCTATAGGGATCGTCGTGATACCTACTTCCGTGGGGTTCCTCCTCACCGTATCTCTCGTCGTACTACTCACCGCCGTCCTGCGTGATGAGCATGGGAGTACCGATGTATCCATTCCTAGCTATGTTTAGTTATCCTTTGGCATTCGAACCATGTATTGGTCTGTTAGATATTCTGATGTATTTGAACATGTGATGATGTACCTGTTGGTTATCTATTCATGCGTCGGAATAATCTATCTTTCGGTTACCAAGTCTATCCTTTTCTGTTGTTGTGCTAAAATGAATTTCTGTTCAGGATGCCTCCAACCAGGAACAACCCGCCTCCGCCACCACCAATGGGGGAACTGTTAGCTCAGATGACCCAAGTGGTGACACAGATGGCCCAGATCCAGGCTAACCAGCACCACAACCAGAATGCTCCGCGAGTCAGCATTAAGGAGTTTCTGAGCGTGGGGCCGAGAGCTTTCGTGACAACACGTGAGCCTCTGGATGCTGATGACTGGATCAGGGAGATCAACAGGGCTCTGGAGATAGCTCATGTTGCTGAGGAAGATAAGGTCAAGTATGCCACCTACCTACTGAAGGGTCAGGCAGCTACTTGGTGGGAGAACTACCAGACCATGAGAGCTGGATATCCTATCACCTGGGGATGTTTCAAGGATGCCTTCCTGAAGCACCACATCCTGGATGGTCTCATGGAAAGGATGCGTGAGGAATTCTGCTCTCTCAGACAGGGCAAGCTGGACGTCCTCGGCTACCAGAACGAGTTCAATCGTCTCGCTCGGTACGCTGGTGACGAAGTGTCCACTGAAGCCAAGAAGATGGCAAGGTTCCGCCGAGGTTTTAACCCGGAACTGAAGTACGCTCTCACCAACATCAAGTGCAAGGACTTCGTGGAGCTCGTGAACACCGCGCTCAATGAGGAGAATGGGCGCAAGGCGTTCGAAGAGTCGCGCAAGCACTCGCGTGAGGGTGGTTCCTCCTCCAACATGACCACCCCTCCGCAGAAGCGCCGCATCTGGGTGCCAAATGGTGCTGTCACTCGGGCTCCAAATGCCCAAGCTTCTCCAGGCTTTGGTCCCCGCCCACCCAACCCATCTCAGATGCAGGGTCAGAGGTTTCCGGTGGGGCAGCCAAGGCCAGGTCCTTCTTGTGTCGTCACTTGCTACAAGTGCAAGGATACTGGACACTACGCTGATAAGTGCACTCAGAAGCAGCTACCCCTACCTCCTCGCCCCAACAACAACCAGGCAATGGTTCGTGCTCCCCCGGCTGAAGCCTTCAACTCCAACAACAGGCCTGTCGGGAGGACCGCGAGGGTGAACCATATCAAGGCCGACAAAGCTGAGGAAGCTGCTGACGTCGTTCTCGGTATATTACCCGTAAACTCTATTCCAGCTAAAGTGTTGTTTGATACTGGAGCATCGCATTCCTTTGTGTCAAAGATTTTTGCAAAAGCATACAACCTAGTTCTGGTTCCGCTAAGCAATCAAATGACTGTTCACTCTCCGGGACCGCAAATGTTGACATCCAAGATAAGCATGGACAATGAGATCCTAATTGGAGGTCGCATATTCCTTGCTTCACTCATGTTGCTGGGAAATTCTGACATTGATGTCATTCTGGGTATGGATTGGTTGAAGACCCACAAAGCTAAAATTGACTGTGCTCAAAAGTCAATAACTCTCTCCCACACTTCAGGCCAGATAGTCTATTCTCCATATGGATCAAGTTCTGTTCAGCTGTTCAACCTCGATGCCAAACCCCTTCCTGCAATTGAAAATGTTCCGGTGGTTTGTGAATTCCCTGACGTCTTTCCAGAAGAGTTGCCAGGGATGCCTCCGGACAGAGCAGTTGAGTTCGTGATCGAGCTTGAGCCAGGTACTGCTCCAATCTCTAAGCATCCATATAAGATAGCTCCTCCTGAACTGAAATTGTTGAAGGAGCAAATCGATATGTACATGGACAAAGGTTACATTCAGCCTAGTTCCTCCGCTTGGGGTTGCCCAACTCTGTTTGTTGCCAAGAAGGATCAAACAAAAAGACTCGTGGTTGACTATCGTCCTCTCAACGAGAAAACTATCAAGAACAAGTATCCACTTCCTCGTATCGATGATCTTTTTGATCAACTTGCTGGAGCCTCAATATTCTCAAAGTTGGACTTGAGGATTGGTTACCATCAGATAAAGATCAGAAAGGAAGATATTCCTAAGACAACTTTCACCACTCGTTACGGTCTATATGAATACACCGTCATGTCCTTTGGTCTCACCAATGCACCGGCGACCTTCTCAAGACTTATGAATTCTGTCTTCCATGAATACCTCGACAAGTTCGTTGTGGTATATCTTGATGACATTCTAGTCTACTCAAAATCCGAGGAAGAGCATGGAGAACACCTTCGTCTCACTCTCATGAAACTTCGCGAGCATCGTTTGTATGCCAAGTTTTCCAAATGTGAGTTCTGGATTCCAGAAGTTGCATATCTTGGTCATATCATCTCTGCCAAAGGCATTGCCATTGATCCTGAAAAGGTTAAGGCAATTGTTGACTGGAAACCCCCTAAGACGGTGAAGCAAGTCAGAAGTTTTCTTGGCTTGGCTAGCTATTGCCGTTGTTTCGTCCAAAACTTCTCCAAGATTGCTAAACCTCTCACTGATCTCACAAAGAAGGACAAAAAGTTCGTTTGGACTCCACAATGTGATGAGAGTTTCAACCTCCTGAAGACTAAACTCACTTCCACCCCTGTTCTAGTTGGCCCAGATACCACCAAACCTTTCCAGATATTCTGTGATGCATCTCTCCAAGGCCTAGGAGCAGTTCTTATGCAAGAACGTCAAGTTGTGGCTTATGCTTCACGTCAGTTGAACCCACATGAGCAAAACTATCCCACTCATGATCTTGAACTTGCAGCAGTTGTGTTTGCCCTCAAGAAATGGAGACAATACTTGTTGGGTAACAAAACTGAAATCTTTTCCGATCATAAGAGTCTGAAATACATCTTCACTCAGCCAGATCTGAACCTCAGGCAAAGGAGATGGATTGAGAAGATTAAAGACTTTGATCTCACCATTTCTTACACTCCAGGCAAGGCTAATGTTATGGCCGATGCTCTCAGTCGCAAATCCTATTGCAATAATCTCATGATCATGGAAAGCCAACCTCCACTTCATGAAGAATTCCAGAAGCTGAACCTTGGTCTTGTCCCTGAAGGATACCTTGCTAGCTTGACAGCCAGTCCAACTCTCGAGGACAAGATTCGTTCTGAACAACTTCGTGATACTGAAATCAAGAAGATTGTGGAGCACATCAAGGAAGGCAATGATAAATTCAAGTCCTTCTCAATTGATGACAAGGGAACTGTGTTCTTCGAAGGACGCATTGCAGTTCCTCAGATTCAAAGTCTCAAGGATATCATTCTCAAGGAGGCTCATGAAACTCCTCTATCTATCCACCCTGGAAGTACAAAGATGTACCAGGATCTCAAGACTCTGTATTGGTGGCCTGGCATGAAACGTGAAATTGCTCAATACGTTTCTGAATGCGACGTTTGTCAACGTGTTAAGGCAGTCCATCAGAAAACAGCCGGTCTACTCCAACCTCTAAAAATTCCTGAGTGGAAGTGGGACATGATTGAAATGGACTTCGTTACTGGGTTTCCAAAGTTCAAGAAGGGCAACGATGCAATCTTCGTTGTTATTGATCGTCTCACCAAGGTCGCTCATTTCTTTGCTGTCAAGGAGACTATCTCAGCTAGCCAGTTAGCAGAGCTCTACACAGCAAAGATTGTTCCTCTTCATGGTGTTCCATTGGAAATAAGCTCAGACCGTGGAAGTATCTTCACTTCTCATTTCTGGAAGAGTTTTCAAGAATCTTTGGGCACCAAACTTCTGTTCAGCACAGCTTATCACCCTCAGTCTCAGGGGCAAGTCGAAAGAGTCAATCAGATTCTCGAGGATATGCTCAGAGCATGTGGTCTCTCCTTTGGCATGAAATGGGAGGGTTGCCTTCCATATGCTGAATTCTCCTACAACAACAGCTACCAGGCAAGCCTAGGCATGGCACCATTTGAGGCACTGTATGGTCGCAGATGCAGGAGTCCAATCAATTGGTCTGGAGCTGGTGAACGATCACTCTTGGGCCCTGACATTGTTAAGGAAGCCGAGGAGAAAGTTCGTATCATTCGTGACAATCTCAGGATTGCTCAATCTCGTCAGAAGAGCTATTATGATAGCAAACACAGGGATATGATCTATGCACCTGGTGATAAGGCATATCTCCGTGTAACTCCCCTCAGAGGCACTCATCGTTTTGGTGTGAAAGGAAAGCTTGCACCAAGATACATTGGTCCCTTCAACATTCTCTCAAGGCATGCAGAAAATGCTTATCGTCTTGAACTTCCAGAAAAACTATCCAAAGTGCACGATGTGTTCCATGTGTCACAACTCAAGAAGTGTTTCAAAGATCCAGATCGTGCAGTTGATCATGATTCCATTGAACTGCAAGATGATCTATCTTATGAGGAGCACCCTATTCGTATTCTCGATGAGACCGAGCGTAAGACTCGCAACAAGAGCACCAAGTTCTTGAAAGTCCAATGGTCGCATCATTCCGATAAAGAGGCAACGTGGGAGACCGAAGAGGATCTTCGCAAGAAGTATCCGGACCTTTTCACATCTCAGTAAGGAATCTCGGGGCACGATTCCTTCAAGGGGGGGCGTTTTGTAACATCCAAGTATGAAAACTACCTAGTGTTTCTGTTCCTTGTTTAATTTATGCAATGCATCATGGCATCATCCTCATTTTATTTTCTGTTGCATTGTTTTCTTAATGAAATTCAATCTTTAATCAACAGTGGTTTTCATACTTGTCTATTACAATCTTTTCAAATAAGGAATTGCAAAACAAAACCTCCCTTGTTTTCCAAATAATTTATTAATGATCACTTCTCAAATTGTTGCTTTAAACCAAACAAATATTTCAATCAATTAATTCTAATTCACTTCAATTTCAAATCCAATGTATTTCAAATCAGTACCTATTTCAAAACCATAAAATTCACCACACAATTGCACTCTTTAAATCCTTCTAAAAACCCTAGGGGTAACCCTATTCAAATGCATGTTTTCATAAGGGTTTATTAATATTAAAAATCTCCCAAATTGGTTTCAAATACAAACATCTTTTTAAATCTCAAATTTTTGAAATCCAGTCTTGCAATATGGTTTCTAATTACCTAACCAACCTAACCTAATTTTTCCAGAATTTTTACTGATTTAAAAACCCTATTTTTCTTCCAAAAGCAAAGCTACAAAAAAAACAGAAAAAGGAAAAATAACAAAAAGAGAAAAAGGAGGCAGCAGCACCTACCCCCCAGCCCAGCCCGCTATCACTTGGCCCAGTACACTCCAGCGATGTCGCTGTCTTCCTCCTCTGGATGACGTCACCTGCGTACGAACGCACCCCCTCCGTTGATCGTCCTCTCACCCTCCCGATGGCTCGCCGTACGCTTCCATCGCTCCATAAAAACCACAGCACCCCTCCTCCTGCCGCAAACCCTAGGCTCTAACCACCCCCTCGAGCTCCGCCGCCGTCTGCCCTCGTTTCCACCTCTCCTCCACCGATCCGCCCTCTGTACTGAACTTCATCGCCGCCTCTCTGAACTCCGACGACGATCGCCGTCTCCGATGGCTAGCATCGTGCGCTAGCCACGGGAATGGGTAGGCCCCGGTACCATCTTCGTCATCAACACCACCGTGGAGTCTGAGGAGGGCCAGAGCCACGCCGCCGTCCGTGACTTTCTCCGGCGAGCCCCTGCATCGACACTGCTACACCTGCAGCGCAGGTGAGCGTCACCGTCGTTCCCCCCTCGCCCCTACTTCTCTGCACGATCACTCACGCCCTAGGCCACACCCCAGCAGCACAACGCACCACTGTACCGCCCCGAGCAGCAGCCGCTGCGACGCAGCGCCACTCCGGCGAACTGGCCGCGGCACCTGCCCCTGTTAACTGAAACTGCAATTTCAGTTTCAGTGCGAGTGCAAAACCTGAACCTAAAAACCCCACGCACCCCCTCATCTGTCACAAGTGCAGCAACAGCGCAGCTGGCCTGTTCCTTGCGCGCGCGAGCCAATCGATCCCGGGGTCGATTCCCCCGCGGCGCACCTTTTTGCTGGGATTAATCCCCAAGCCACTGGCCCACCTGGCTGTGGCTGTGTGGCCACGCGAGCTGCCACGTGCGCTGCCACGCTGGGTTGGGCCCGCTGGCAGTGGCTGGGGTTAGCCCCAGTGACGGTAACAAAAGTTTTTAAACGAATCTGTGTAATTTTTATTCCTTTTTAAAATGGCAGAATAAACACCAAACTTTAAAAATCAATAACTTTTAATATATGAATCCAATAAATAAAAACTGTATATGTTTATTGCTCCAAATTTCATAATCTTTCCAATTATTCCATTTGTGTTCTGTTTTGAGTTTTCAAAATGCATTTAAAATTCAAATTTGAATAATTCAAATGTAATTTGCAATAATTCATAAGTAATTCATACTATTTCCAAATAAGTCAAATAAAATATGTTTTGCACACCTTTTTGAATATCCTATTCACATATAAAATTTGTTTCATTGTTTGAATAATTTAAATTGCCTAAACCGTTTAAATCTTGTTTAATGCAATTAAAACTTGTCTAATATTGATTAATTCATTATTAATTAATCCAAAGTCCAATTTCAAAATGTGAGACATGTAATCCAACTAAAATTTGATAACCTTTTCAAATATCAACTTTGTTACTTGTTTTGAACACTTTAACTTGTTGAAAACAACAACTACTTGTTTAACACCATTAAGTAACAAAATTTTCCAAACTTAATAACTGTTTTCTTAACTTGTTAACCATCATTCCAATTACAATTAATATTGTTATTTATTATTATCTGTTGATATCTTGTCATCATCATCATGCATGCATCATGATAACAACTATCACCTAATAAATAATTGTAAATCATTTGTTCCACTTATTTCAATGGATCCTTTTCCATATGCAACCCTTGCATATGGGTCCATTTAATTTGTGCTATCATGTTAGTCAGTTTATTTTGCTGCACTATTAATTGTCATGCATCATATTGATTGTGCACAATGCCATGGCAATGATTGTTTACATTCCTGTTTCGTTTGTTTGCTTCTTCTCGAATAGACGACGACGTTGAGGCAGACGACCTTTACAACACCCCTTCTGAGGATCTAGCTCAGTACCCGGCTGTTCAGTTTGCAGGCAAGTTATCACTCACATGAACCATCGTGTTCCTTTCAACCCTGGTTACCGATACTTTCCGTTGTCTATACTCGCTAGCCTTAGTGGTAGATGTTTCTGTTACGAACCTATCACATGAATCCTTTAACCCTGATATTGCCTCAACACCCCTCCTACAACCCTGTTGATTGAGCCAGTGTCTTACTAGCATGCTTAGGTTGTTTTGCTCGAGTCTGTTACCCGTTACTTTCCGTTACTATATTTCATTATGTTCTGGGGGCTCGATGTTTAATCAATCAATCAATCATGCTAATGTTATTACTGTTAATAATAATTTGATGATAAGGCACCGGCAGGAGGCCCTGTGTGGTTTTGAGGCCTGCTAGTGTCGACCCTAATAGGAAAAGGGTCTTGTCTACGGATCCATGATGAGCGCACTACCCGCATGTGGGAAGCGAGTATGGGCGCCCCCCTCAATTTGATTCGATTCGCATCTCGTCCAAATCATCTCATTTAGTTTGTGCTTTCTATTTGCCGCATGCATGTTTTTGCGAGCCCAGCGCAGGGTGGAACTTTTGTAGTCGGCATATAGGGGGACACGTTCTTAGAGTGCTATGAGGGTCCATTTTCTTCTGGGCTCGATTAGCCGTGCGCCCAAGGTGCTTTGGGCTTGATGCGGAGAAGAGTTGAGTTGTGTTGAGTGCCCCGCTTGGTGGGAGGCATCCCATTTGGCGGGTTATTCATACGTGTACGGCCAAATTGGTGCAACCCTGCAGGGATAATCTTCTCGAGAAGCCGTGTTTTCCGCGGTTATGGATTACTTGGTGAAAGTACTGGCTAACAAGTACTCAGGACAACTTAAACCTAATGATTCACAATCTCACACCCCATGATTAACAATTTGATTAGTAATAGGATTATTGTCACAATAACTTGACTCATCTTTAATCCAACTGTGTGAGTTATCCTCGGATTGCTTCTTTGGATAAGGGGCGAGATCCAGGATGGGTTTGTTTGATGTTATCTTTCAGTTGGTTACAACACTCGATCTTATCCCCTTTCCGATAGTTGGATATGATAGAATCTCTGTAGTTGGTTAGCGCAGCCAGTTGCAGCATCTTATATTTATCCCCTTCTTTCCGTTGAACCAAGTCATCTGTGCTTGTGTTGACGGGCTATACTTTGGTGAACTGTGAGTCTTGCTTGCCAGTACTTGGATGTACTGACCCCGTTGGGGCTGTGGTTTACGCAGACTACGACTACGGCTACGATGACCACCAGGATGGCTACTTCGTGGAGTTTGACGAGACTGCAGACGAGTAGTTAGCTGGACCAGGGCAGGATCCAGAACCTACGTGGATGGGCTTCGTCTTCTTTATTTTCTCTGGCTTCTTAAGCCTGTTGGATTTGTCTGTACCCAGACACCTTTGATTGCTTCCGCTGATGTAATGAATGCTATGTTGGGACATGTGTCCTCTGGATGATTGTATTTGCTATCTCTGCCTTAGTGAAGGCCATTTGCAACCTTATTTCAATCTTTTGTGTCTTAGAGATAAGTTGTGATCATCATTCGTTCAAAGCTGTTGACGTACCGTGCGTGCTTGATATGAAGTACGTCGACAGTAGTGCCTATGACTTCTAATGGATAGTTTACGTCGACGGTGGAATAGCAGGGCTTGTGTTGTCGCGCATAAGCGCAGGCCTACCAGGAAGCTGGGACGTGGGAGCAGTTATGCCCCATAATCCAAGCACCTGCTATCCAGTTCGTACGATGAGTATCCCTTAGAAGCCAGGGTGCGACATGTTACCTTTAAAACCTTCAAAATTACTCCTGCTTTATGTTCCTGTTTTTACTCACGAGGACGTAAATATAGAATCTTTATCTCACTTGTTGATTGGATTTCACACCCTCGACTAGTGGCTTCATCCGCTTATCCAAATGATAGAAGAGCTGGCAGCGGGGTGCCCAACCCCAAATTAATACAGACAAAATCTCTTCACTATTTTTGCCCCCGATTTATCAGTCAAAGCATAATTGTGTAAACAAAAGAGAAAGAGGGATGACCTTCTACCCAGATGCGTCCTTCATATGGGAGCCGCTCTTGTGAATCCAGTTGGCTTGTGACGTAATGTATTTTCTGTTTACCATTCGTTGACATTAGCATACATCTCCCAAAATATAGACACTCCTCCATGGTATGTGATTGTTGGCAGGCGCCCGAGGATTCAGTTAGCCATGTTTTGTGAAAGATGGATGGGAGGAGTGTCAAACTTTTAATACCTCTGTTTAATAAAATAAAAATCTCTAGCACATCAGTGATCCCCGCTTCCCTCCGCGAAGGGCCTTTCTTTTACTTTTATGTTGAGTCTCCATCTTCTAACTTTATGCACAGTTGGGAGAGCATTTTTGCCATTCTGAGTTCTATGTGCATTATCCCATAAAAATCAATAATTGCTTCATGATGTGATATTATTTGTTCTTAAATTATTTTCTCTAGTCTTCCTCATGAACTTTGAAGGTGTCCTGGCATTTATGTTTTGCCCCACTCTTAAGGACTAGCGAAATATCACTTTTCCATGCTTTCTCTATACCTGAAACAAACGTTTATCTTTCTTTGCATTATTATTCGTGATCCTTTATTTGAGATACTCTTCATGATGAAAAGTGATTGCTTTGCTTTATTATTAAAGCTCTACTAATCATGTTTGTGTTTGAAGTTCTATGATCTCAGCTTGCATATGCCTTAACATTTTTATGATCAAGATTATGTTAGTAGCATGTCACCTCAGAAATTATTGTTTTATCGTTTACCTATGCTTGATACGTCTCCAACGTATCTATAATTTGTGATGCTCCATGATGATATTATGCCAATTGCTACATGTTTTCCCCCTCTTTATGTCATTTTTATCGATTTTCCGGACTAACCTATTGACAAGATGCCAAGTGCCAGTTCCCTCTTTTCTGCTATTTTTAGTTTCAGAAAAATTGTTCTGGAAATATTCTCGGAATTGGACGATTCGAAAACCAGAAGTCTTAGAAGTCCCGGAAGCATCCAGAAGTCCCGAAGAGCCCCGGAGGGGGGCCACAGGGTGGACACACCATAGGGTGGCGCCACCATCCCCTAGCCGCGCCACCAGGTGGTGTGGCCCCCCTGGCCACCCCCTGGCATCGCCTTTTCGCCTATATACACTCCCCGATGCATAAACCCTAGGGGAATCGACATTTTCCACAAAATACATCCGTAGCTCTGCCGCCGCCGCCGACAAGTTTCGGGGGACAGATCTCTGTTCTGGCACCCTGTCGGGACGGGGAAGTGCCCCCGGAAGCCATCTCCATCGACTCCACCGCCATCTCCATCGCCGCTGCTGTCTCCTATGATGAGGAGGGAGTAGTTCTCCCCCGAGGCTGAGGGCTCTACCGGTAGCTATGTGGTTCATCTCTCTCTCCCATGGTGTGATCTATATGTGGTCGTGAGCTTTGTAATCTGGTTGATAAGTAGATGTTACTCTTCATCTTGTGCCTCAAGTGTTTTATTAATATGAACTTTGGAGTCACCTTGTCCCGCGGTGTGAAGGTGACAGTGTGCACACTGTGTGTGTCTCCTCTATTAATTTTGGTGTTTGTCTAGTACCTTCTAGGGTGCTCATAGTGACGTCGTGGGGTTAACTATACATGGGAATGCTTACTTTAAGGAATACTTTTTGTAGCCCTACGCAATGATTAGTGTTCGTTATCCAAGTGGAGAGGCTTAAGAGTAGCACAGTGAAGAGAAGATATTTAGTTATTCAATTATGTGATCATTGTTGAGAGTGTCCACTAGTGAAAGTAGGATCCCTAGGTCTTGTTTCCAAGCATTGAAACACCGTTTTCCGCCTGTTCTGCTACATGTTTGCTTGCTGCCATATTTATTTCAGATTGCTATTATTACTTATAACCATCCATATTACTCGCATTTCACTATCTCTTCGCCGAACTAGTGCACCCATATACCTGACAAGTATATTGGGTGTGTTGGGGACACTAGAGACTTATCGTATCTTAATTGCAAGGTTGCTTGAGAGGGATATCTTTGACCTCTACCTCCCTGAGTTCGATAAACCTTGGGTGATCCACTTAAGGGAAATTTGCTGCTGTTCTACAAACCTCTGCACTTAGAGGCCAAACACTGTCTACAAGAATAGAAGTGTGCGTAGACATCACCCTTGTTCTATTAAAAATAATTATGTTAGAACTGCTTTATGTGACTTGGGAGCTGGAGTTGGTGTTATGCCTTTCTCTCTTTACAAGAGGCTATTTCTTGAAAAATTGAAACAAACTGATATATCTTTGCAAATGGCCGATAAATCTACTGCTATTCATGTTGGTATATGTGAGAATGTTCCTGTTCAAGTTGCTACTAATTGTTTGATATTAACTGACTTTGTTGTGTTGGAAATGCCTGAAGATGATAATATGTCTATTATACTTGGGAGACCTTTTATTAATACTGCAGGGGCTGTTACTGATTGCAATCAAGGAAAAGTTAATTTTTAATGTTAATGATAAAGAGCATACTGTTTATTTTCTCAAGAAGATTGATAGAAGATATGGTTTAAATTCAATTGAAAATATTGAGACCATCAAGATTGGAGAATTTATTGTCCCATTCCAGTACCACCAAAAGAATATGAAATTATTATGATTGGGACTATGTCTATCAAGGTTGAGGTAACATAATTATTCAGTGATTAGCAAAGTTTTGCTTCATATGAAAATTGTTCTGGTGACAAGACTTGATCACCCTTGTTAACAAAATGATTTTTAATGAAGAGGGCAATGTTTTCACTTTGTTTTCATATTCCCCATTATGTTTTCACCATGTTTACTTCTGTTATCACGTAGCTACTTTAGTACAATCATGTTTTCCATCGTCCATATTCATGTTTTCACCATAATTACTGTGGTTATGCATGTTTTCACCATCCATATTTTCTTTTCACCATTTCCACCTTTGTTTTCTTTGGATATTTTTCCATTGGACTGTCATAGAACCGATGTAGTTCTGGTTTTGGTTTTGTTTTCCACCTTCTCACTTTTGTTTTTCTGGTTTTTATTCATTATTAATATTCTGGAAATACCTCAAAAATAGAGTTTCTCAAAAATTCTAGAAAAATTATAATAATTTTTTACGTAAAAAATGAGGGCAGAGAGCCACCTGGGAGGCCCCAGGGGGACCCACCAGTCAGGCACACCATGGGGTGGCGCGGCCTACCCCTGGTGGCGCCAGCACATGGTGTGGGGCCCCCTAGCCCCCCACTAACTCTCTCCCCTGCCAAAGTTGCTTCTCTCACCTCCCAAACTCAACACATTTCCTGGAACTCGAGTTTTGCCGTTCTTCCTCGAGATTTTTTGATCTCTTTGCTTAACCCATCATTTGTGCTGAAATTTGGTGCATTTGCTCTTCGGTATGTGATTCCTCCGATTATCCAAGTAGAATTTTGTTTGGTGCAGTATTTCTTGAGTATTTTGGTACTATAGGCGAAAGCTTATGTGAGTTTGCATGCTTGATTTGATTTGAAATAATATAGTTTTGATGCATGTTTAGCTCTCCTATAAGTCCCTATGGTAGTTTCCACCTTATAGTTGCTTGAAATCAATTTTTGTGATGATTGTTGACAAATTTCAGAGATGGACAGCCATAACTTTGGAGAGATATTTAGGAGTGATGCTCCTAGGAGAACAAGTACGTCACGCTCATCCACCTTAGTGAGGCCATCATATAATGAAGACCTTATTGCACCTAATATCGACGATGCGGGAGGTGATGGTATCGCTAATCCCTCTAGCTTTCCTTGTGTTACATTTTTAAGAAGTGCAGGCCTCTTAGATGACTTTTTGATGCTTATTGAAAGACTTGGCTTAACCAGCTACATGGAGGATGAAAGTATTCAGTATGCCGCTCTCACAAAAACTTTTGTTGAGAGTTTTAAATTTCAGAACACACAATTTGGTCCCACTGTTGCTTTCAAGTTATATAGTAGTTATTTTTCTTTGCCCTTGGAGACTTTTTTTGTAAAACTGTAGGTATAAACGCTTCTGGGACAACGTGCAAGATTCAGGATAAACCCGCAGATCTCATGGTGCTCTATCGATAAATCACGAATGATGATGGCCGCTCACCCCAGCGTGGGAAGATAAGGAACATCCAACTTCCTGCCCTTAGATATTTTACTTACTATCTTGCTACCAGTATCCTTGGTAGGGATAACACTGGCAACATTTCTAGTTATCACCTTGCTTTCGTTGATGTTGCGCTTAAACATAGCAAGAAGTATAACCTTGGTGCACTTGTTGCTCGCCGCCTTGCTGCTAAGGGGCCCATTTTTGGGGGCATTATTGCTACACGTATAAAAAATGTTCTAGTTTTTCCTATTGCTCCTGATGATGAATTGATTGCTCCCTATAGACTCAACCTTGTTGCAATGAAGGCTTATCTTTTTATTACATCTAACTGTACTGCTGATCATTTAGTATATAGAGTTTTATTTATGGATGGAGATGAGCGAGAAGTTATTTTGCCGCAGCCTGTTTTGTTCAAAATTGACAGGTCACCATGGTCGCGCTCCAAGGAGGAGATAGACGAGCATCTGAGCATGACTGTCGAGACATCATAGTAAGTTTCATGGACGGGGGTGCCATAAGCCCACTGGTAGAACCGCGGGTGGACATGATAACGCTGCAAGCGAGAACACCGAGTTTACCCAGGTTCGATACGATGCATCTAGGCGGCGTTCCTACTCCTGCAATCTCACTAAATCAGGGCTGCAGCCTAAAGTATACAAAGTACAATGTGAGTATGGTTTCGCTAACTCGGTGAGGATTAACTTCTCGGCGAGTTGGCTTCTAGCTAATTGTCTGTCTGTTCTTGCTCCCGTCCGTCTTTATATAGATAGCCGGATTAGGGCTTACAGAAAGGAAACCTAGAAGACTACGGAAAATATCTAACTTAGAAAGTAAGGAATCCGTCTTCTCCTCCAAGCCGCACCACTATGGGTCGTGGTCCGGGTTCTTCTAGAATCCAGCTTCCTGCAAGTCAGCTTACTAGGCCACCCAATGGACTATGTTCCATTGCCTGTGGGCCACCCTGGTAATCCGGCCTTTAGGCCAGTGCCGGACATACCCCTAATTGGCATATATCCGACAATGACGGAGTTTTACAGGCAGCAGGAGAGGTGATACGCGCCTCTCGAGGACCACAACACGCAGTACACCAGCGCGTCCTTGAGCACATATCAGGAGGAGGGTTCCTCCTCAGCATACTACGAGGGCGCCACCTCATGGTCCCCTTGGGGATGATCTCCACTTAGGCCAAAAGCCTAAGCTTGGGGGGAGGTATACCGACATCACAATCATTTATATATCATGTTCGGCCGGTTCTTTGTATATCCATGTTTTCGTTTCTTTCGTTTGTTTTTGTTTTCTTTCGCTTCTTTCGTTTCTCTTTGTTTTATCGTTTTGTTTTTGTTTTCCGAAACACAAAAACACCAAAAATATTTCTGTTGTTTCTCTTTGTTTGCTTCTTTAGTTTCTTTTATTGGTTTTCTTTACTTTCTCGTTTCGGTTTCGTATTCAAAAATCCAAAAATATTTTGCTTTGTGTGCTTGCTTCTTTCTGTTCTTGTTTTAATTCGAAAACGCAAAAATATTTGTTGTTCTTCTTTGGTTTTGTAAAGTTTGTTGCAAAGTCCATTAGTTGACATAAGCATACACCTCTCTTAAAAATGTTTTCAATACCTCTGTTTAATAAAATAAAAATCTCTAGCACATGAGTTAATCTCTGCTTCTCTCTGCAAAGGGCCTTTCTTTTATTTTTATGTTGAGTCTTCACCTTCTCGCTTTATGCACCTTCTTGAGAGCATGGCTGTTATTCTTAGTGTAATGTGTTTGTCCCAAAACACGGTTGATTGTGGTATAACTTTGATGCTTGTATCTTTGATATCTTTATTTCTAGTCTTCATTTGAACTTCAGAGGTGTCATAGCAATTATGTTTTGCTCCATTATTAAGGGCAAGCGAGTACACTTTATCATACTCTATTATGAGAACTGCAATCCTGCAAATTGATATACTTCATGTTGTCTATTATTAGTTTGTTGGCATCTCTTCATGGTTTGCATAACTGCTAGGTGACTTTCATTTTCCATACATTTTATTATGAATTGCCTCGGCACTTGACCATATAGTCAGTATGTTTACATCATATGAAACAAATTTGTTTGTAAAAGTCTTTTATCGCACTCAGTTGTCACTGAATTGCTCGAGGACAAGCAAGAAGCTAAGCTTGGGGTGAGTTGATACGTCCAAAACGTATCTCCTTTTCCGAACACTTTTCTTATTGTTTACCTCTAAACTTGTGAGTTTTTATACCACTAACACGGACTAACGCTGTTTTCAGCAGAATTACCTTGGTGTCTCATTTTTGTGCAAAAAAATCAACTTTCGGGAAATTTCCCAGAAAAGATCCCATTGAGCCTAAAACACCAGAAGACCCCGGGAGCCAGAAGGAGGCCAGGAGAGGGGCCAGGAGGGGGGCACACCACCCCCTGGCGCCCCCCTTGGCCGTGCCGCCAGGTGGTGTGGGCCACCCCTGCACCCCCTCGGACTCCCCTTTCGACTACTTATGCCCCGTAACCTAAAAACAGAGGGGGGTTTGTCATATTCCACGAAAACACAACAGAGCGCCGCCACCACCTCGAAACTCGATTCGGGGATGAGAAGTTCCTGTTCTGGCGCCCTGCCGTGACGGGGATTCGAAGGAGATCATCACCATCGACACCGCCACCTCTTCTCCATCAACCTCCATGATTCCCACATCCATGTGTGAGTAAACACCGCTGTAGGCTGAGAGGGATGGAAGAGATTGGATGAGATCGATCATGTAATAATGCTAGATTGTTAGGTCATAGTTCCTAGTATCCATTGTTAGTGTTTTCTACCGTTGTTGCAACTTGTTATGCTTAATGCTTGTCACTAGGGACCGAGTGCCATGATCTCATATCTGAATATGTTATTATTTTATGAGTATAATTATGTTTCTTGATCATATCTGGAAGTTGTTTACACATGTCATTGTCCGGAACCCGAGGCCCCAAAGTGACAGAAATTGGGACAACCAGAGGGAATGGCTGTGATGTGAGGATCACGTGTGTTCATGGAGTGTTAATGCTTTGCTACGGTGCTTTATTAAAAGGAGCGCCTTAATTACCAGTAGTTTCCCTAGAGCCCCCGCTGCCACGGGCTGGTAGGACAAAAGATGTTGTGCAAGTTTCTCATTGCGAGCACGTATGACTATATTGGAACACGCCTATGGTTTTCCTAAATGTTTGATGCTTTATTATTATTATTATCTTAAATGTCCATGTTTAGATTCTTACATGACCTACGTTATCCATGCAACGTCCGTTCATCCATTCCCTCTATGCATGCGGTACTTCCCATCCTGCTATTTTCCGCAATTGCTACTGTTGTTACTATTTTACTATTACTGTTATTTTATTTCTACTGCTGCTATAAAATTGTTACCACTGATAAATTGTTGAGAGCAAGTATACTTTCAGGTGCAGCTGAATTGACAACTCAGTTGTTAAGGCTAATAAATATTATTTGGCTCCTCTTGTGTCATATCAATAAATTTGGGTTTTACTTCTCTCGAAGACTGTTGCAATCCCCTATACTTGTGGGTCATCAGATAGTTTGGATATTTCGGGAAAGGTAACATGCATCACAAAAGTCAAATGGTTTTGAGAATTCATCAATATTGCACATAAGAGACTTTGAGAAGAATTTTCTAGATTAAAATATTTGGAATCGATGAATCATAAATATGATTATAAATATTCCCCTTGATATGTAATCATCTCGGCTTACTAAAATTTGCAATAAATATGTTTTTGATAAAATATTTGAAAGAACCACATGAATTGCAACAAATGTGATTCATGCCAAGATACAATCTACACAAGGTTGAAAGCTAGAAATGTATGCATGAGGTAGACACTTGTTACCGGGATAATATTGGGTGATGTAGGAGTTAAGAGTTCATGATCATCCAAGCTTGGCTCCAATAAGAAAATGGTGATAACACCTTGCTTGTGAATGAGAAAGGATTCCAATGCATCTCGAGTATACCTAAAAGAAATTCAAGTACAACATGGTACCCAAACTCATTGGGTCCAAAGTAGTTAGAATAACTACAATACGTAGTACAAACTTCACATAAATATGTGCATATTGATATGAATTTGAATTTCATGCACATCTTGACCATTTAGGATTTGATGGAGTTTATCCTATATATTGGATCAAATAAAGTAAGCATGCCAAGATATACATATAGTGAATATACATGCACAAGACTTTCAAGAACCAGACGAGATACAATTGGACAAAACACCAATTAAACCAAGAAGGCACTCACAAGAGAGACAAGCAAAAGAAGTGTCCAAATTATATCAAAAACCCAAATCAACACATGATTGAGGAAACCAATTTGAGAAGATACCAAAAAAAAGATCAAAGAATAAACCAAACCCTCTACACTTTTCATGATGGCAGTAGTTGTCAGAATCGTGATTCTACCATACGATTCTACGACTTTGCGACCCAAATTGAGCTGAACGATTATGTGATTCTACTAGGTAGAATCTATGATTTTACGATTATGTAAGTTGTGATTCTACTATTTGTGATCCTACCATAGAGGTTCCGATTCGATTCGAAATCACGATTCTGACAACTTATTGGCACACAAAGTACCAATACAAAAAGTGTTCGTCTTCCAAAGAGATACGTCATCGGGATAAAATACCAATTGAAGACAACAAGTGTTAAACACATATATTATAGCTCCTCCAAGAATAGTGCATTATTTATGATCTTGTATTTAAATACAAAATGCACACAATGGAAGCATTACTTTCCATATATTGTTCAAGCACTAGTCATGTTCGAGAAAAGCAATAAGATGCAATACCAATTTAAAGAATGGTGCTCTACTCAATATAGGATAGCTTCCGCCCAAGAATAGTGAAACATATAGAAGTATGAATTTGAATGTAAGTGCACAAGAATGTGATCATTGCTTTTCATAACTCGATAAAGTACAAAGAAAACTTTGAGTAGAACAAAATGATCCAAAAGGTACAAGCAAGACACAAGGGAGTTAAACCAAAACAAATCCTTGGCAAGAAACAGAACAATTTTTGAGCAAAAGCCAATGTAAAAATGATCAATAAATTTACCACAAATGATTATCACTTATCAAATACAAGGAATGTATGGAGATATTTATCGGTGGTAGATGGCAAAGATTCACAATTATATTCACAAAACATAAGCATCTTGAAAAATATACGAGTTCAAAAACATGCTAAAATAGAGATTCTTGATATCGTCAAATAATGACGATCATGCAAAGCAACCAAAAAATCTCTCACAAACAAGATACCAAAACAAGAGAGACAAAAACATTTAAGCAAATATGGAACTTGTTTGATCAACATGCCACATAGGAACAAGACAATTTACAATATCAACTCTAGGTGGCAATACCTCACATGTTCACATTTTCTAGCCTTGTAATATGCACATTGCTTATTGATCCCCCATAATGTGATAATCCATTTGTTTTCAACAAGAGGCACATAAAAAATAACTAGAGAAAGTTAATGGACATTAGAATTTGAATTTCTCATGATCACATATTTCAGGATTATGAGGTTCCAAAGCACATCACTCCCCCAAAATAGGATAGTCCATTAATATCTCAAAAGAGCCAATTAAGATATAAGAAAGTTGATAAAAAGTCTCAACACGTATATTGTGTGCAAACCAACGTAAGTGGAGAGCACACCACATAAAAAACAATAGTAAGGTACAAAACCAAACACATGCAAGGGTGAAAGCAAGTTTTGATGTATGTATGATTTAAATACAAGTTACAGCAAGGAGGAAAATTGGATATGAGATAGACATATGATAATCCAAATGACTTGGCTTGAGGAAATATAATTGATGAAGATGAAGGGAATATGCCCGAGAGGCAATAATAAAGTGTTTATTATGTTATTCCTTGTTTATGATAGATGTTTATTTCTCATGCTAGAATTGTATTAACCGGAAACATTAATACATGTGTGATTAATAAACAAACCAACGTTCCTAGTGAAGCCTCTCTTTTAACTAGCTCGTTGATTAAGAGATGATCAAGGTTTCCTGATCATAGACATTGGATGTTGTTAATAACGGGGTCATGTCATTAGGAGAATGACATGATGAACTTAAACCCTAACTAAGTATAACAATATAGCCTTCCTTCCACTTCCTATTAACTGTTGTTTGTTTACCCTGTTGGCCCTTGTGTCGTAGTTGCATGCTTAGTGTTGTTTGCGCTCAAGTCTTGTTGTCCGTCTGATCACCTGTTTAGTTTGATAGTTGGGTTTCATTTCAATCAACAACATGTTAATGTTTTGGGTAACAATAATTTGATGATAAGGCACCGTCAGGAGGCCCGGCGTGGTTTTGAGGCCTGCTAGTGTCGACCCTAATTAGGAAAAGGGTCTTGTCTACTGATCCATGATGAGCGCACTAACCGCATGTGGGAAGCGAGTATGGGAGCCCTCCTCAATTTGATTCGATTCGCATCTCGTCCAAATCGCCTCATTTAGTTCGGGTTTTCCATTTGCCGCATGCATGATTTTGCGAACCCAGGCCAGGGTGGAACTTTTGTAGTCGGCATTTAGGGAGACACGTTCTTAGAGTGCTATGAGGGTCCCCTTTTCTTCGTGGGGCTTGATTAGCCGTGCGCTCAATTGCACGGGGTTCTTTGGGCTTGATGCGAAGAAGAGTTGGGTTGTGTTGAGTACCTCGCTTGGTGGGTTTGATCCCCGTCTGGCGGGTTATTCTTACGTATACGGCCAAATTGGTGCATCCCTGCAGGGTAAATCTTCTCGAGAAGCCGTGTTTTCCGCGGTTATGGATGACTTGGTGAAAGTACTGGCTAACAAGTACTCAGAACAACTTACACCTAACTAATGATAACTTGCCTAGTAATAGTCTTATTGACACACTAAGTTGACCATCATTAATCCAACAGTGTGAGTTATCCTTGGGTTGCTTCCTTAGTAGGGGGTAACATTGGATGGGTATTGTTTGGTGAGTAGTTGTAGTTGGTTACGATACGCTATCTTATCCCCCCTCTTTTAGCCGGATGATGTAGTGAGTCTCCGTAGTTGGTTAGTGCAGCCCGCTGCCGCTTATTTGCAATAATCCCTTTGTAACACCCCTGTTTTTAAGCACTTGTTTAATAGTATATTAGCAAGCATCTCAAGACTTCTGTAAGACAATTAAGTGGACAACATGTTTGTGTAGTCATGTTTATCTATGCAATATAAATGGTGTGTTTATTTTCACTCATTTGTGGATTTTTCCCTGATGATTGATTATTTCCTGCCTGATGTTTTTCAACTGGAAACCCTAAAATTTTTCTTCTCAAAGTTTGGGGAATGCTTGATTCACTCATGATAGCATTATTTAGTCAAGTCTTGACCAAGGAAACACTTTGGTTTGGATTTAAATAGCTTTGGGAATTTATTTCCTATTTAAACTTTTAGCAGAAAAACAACAGAACTAGCTGTTTTCCACACTTGTTTTAAGGAGGTAAACATATTTGATTTGTTGTTTTCTTGTTGTATTATGGTTTACCATGTTATGTAATACAAATAAATGCCACTCGTTTAAATTTAGCACTTGGAAAACAATCTAATCCATGATTGTTTTCCTAGTATAAAAATATTGCAAAACCAATTCTATTTGGAAAACAGAAACATAGCTTTTTGGGCAGTTGTTTTCAGAGGGTTAACCAACTCCAATTTTTGTGTACTGGTTGTTTTCTCAAACTAGAAAGTACATACATCAATTACCAACTTGAATTTCCAAAATCCAAGTTCAATTGCCCTTTCAAACAGAAGCAAACTTTTGCTTCAAATCTCTGTTTTTCCAACACTTAGTGAAATTAGCACTAATGTAATTTTCTGAATTTTCTGAATCTGTTTTTGAACAGAACTTGGGGGATGATTTTCTTGATCTATACTTGATCTTTTTGGGTGGTTTTTGATCCTAGTCACTCACCTAGGATTCCTCTGCCTCACCATGCGTTTGTTGGCCCGAGGCATGCCTTAGCAAGGAAGGAAAGAGGAGGGAAACTAGGGCTCGAGTAGAGGGGGGGTGTGCAAGTGGCATGAGCAAAACCCCCACATGCCTCTCTATTACTAGCCCACTGTGGTGACTAGTGACTTTGGCACCGCCCCTGGCTCGAGAGAACACGAAGAAACGGCCCACCCACCCCTCTTCTTGCCAACACACACGCACACATGTGCACCCGAGAGCACACCACACGGGCCCGTGCCTACAAAGCCTCCGAGGGCTTGCCGTTTCGCCACGGCACTCCACCACCATCCACTCCCCCACCCACGAGAAATCAACCTGTGCCTCGCCGTGTGCGAGGACCACGGGCAGATTTTCGCCGCCGGCCACCGCACGATCCACCGACGCAATACGAACAACCCCGTGAGTGAGGGCTCATCATTCTTGCACGCACGAGTTCCCCGTGACCCTGGCCATCTCCCTGACATCCTCCGCGGTCCGTTTGCTTGCAGGAGGGCCCGCGCCATTGCCACCGTGTCCGCCGTGCCGCCGCGGAGAGGAACACGCCGTCGAGGAAGCGAACGCCGCCACCACCGCGCCACCAGCCTCCCACGACCCCTCCGCCACCACGTGCCGCTCCACAGAAGCCCTAGGTGAGCACCCCGCCCGCACCATGCACGCCTGCTAGGTGTTTGTCGCCGGGAGAGAGAGAGAGGGGTGAGGAAGAAGAAAGGAAGCGGACCGTCGATCGCGAGATCGACGGCCACGCTTAAACGGGCGTTTCCCGCGTCCTCCGCCCCCGCGCGCGCGCAGCTGGGCTAGCCTAGGCGCTAGCTGGGCCACGCGTGACGAATCCGGCCCATCTGGGCTTGTCCCTGTTAAATTTTTAAATCAAATTTTTCTGGCAGAAATATACCTGTTAGCTTTTGGCCTAGGAAAGTTAGCAAACGATTTTATTTGGCTTTGCCAGTTTTTGTACATGTAGCCATACAAAATCACAACCACCTCCCTTTGGCAGAATAATGTTTTGACTTTTAGTTATTTTTTTATAACTAGTTTGCCAGACAGTACCCTTAAAATGGAAATGAATAGAACTTCCAAAATACAAAACATTTTTGAGCAAACTCAACTGTTTTGGAAAGCCCTTATCAATACCTACAAGTAGAATTTTAGTTTGCACCAAGGTGAGCTACCATTTGGAAATGCCATCCATTTTGGTGAAACATCTGTGATCTATTCCAGGAATTTTAGGAAGAGTTTGAGACAGTATTTTTGAGTGGGACCAATTGGAGAGGCTTTGTAATGATAAGGACTATCACATCCTATAAGGATTTAATTTTTGGAGCCATAGAAAAAATTAGGGAGACAGAACAAGTTTTGGTACTTTTCTGCCTAATTTTTAATTCCTAGATCTTGTTTTATATGTTCATTTTGTGATGTGCACATGAGGTGTTCTTGCTTGTAATGTTGTTTTCTAGTGTAGTGATGATGTTTACAAGTTATATGAACATGTTAGAATGAATGGTTTGAGTGGTAGAATTTTTAGAATTATTTTCCATGCATAGATCTTGCTCATAGCTTAATTTCTATCTAGGTTTTTGAGTAGATTTCTAGATATGTATTAGGCCTATTTGCTAGATCAATTTTCATGGAACCAGTACCATTTTGGTACTGTTATTTTGGTTACAGAACCTCTGGTTACTTGGTGCTTATGTTTGAAGTAGATTTAAATAGCAAGGCTTAAGGTCTAGATTTCATACTAGATTATTCATGCATGCTTTTTTGTCTTGTTTTCCACTAGGGAAAATTATGATTCTTTGTGGCTGAAAACAGAGGATGAAATGTCCTTGTGGCATTGTTATGCTTGTGTTTTCACCTCTTATAATTTTTCCCTTAAGTATTAGAAAATGCATGAGTAACACTTGGGTGCCTAGAATTAATTCCCTCACATGTGTAGCCTTTTAGCCTAGTTTTTCCTTGGTTAATAGCTACACTTATTATTTTGTTTTGGAGGATCCAGTAGCATTTTTGTACTGATTATAGGAGTATTTTACCTCTGTTAGTTTGCACACTTGTGCCTAATATTAACAAGTGAAGTATAAACTAGTCTAGTATTTTTCCCAAGTTTCTACTAGTATGAGTAGGAGTTTGTGGGACTAGTTTGTTTGTTTTGAGCATTTTTAGAAATGTGACCAGAGGCTTATTAACCTCTTTATGAGCATTATTCTAGTGGAACACCCACTGGTATTTTTTGTATCATGGTGGAAAATGAGCTTGACTTGTTGTCATGAGCCTTTTTCACCACTTGCATAATTTAGCTTATTATTTGTACTTGCCATAGAGAATATTGGGGAAGTTTCTAGACATCAAATTGTGTTTTATGTGACACCCTACTGTCTAGTAACATGGGTTTTACCCCACTGGTCCATGATGCTCTTAACTAAAAATCATTGAGTTGGGCCACACCTAAACACTAGGAAAAAGAAGATTTTCCCACTATAGTTTTTATGCCAATTTTCTTAAGGGAAAATTGAATACCTTGAGTGTTACATTTTAATTGCTTGCTGTATGTATCACTTGTAGCATTGTTTGTCTTGGTTGGCTCTGAAAGTGTGCCTTTATTTCTTTTTACGACGTTAGAAAACGAGGAGGAAGGATTTGCTGAAGAGGGGTATTGCAACTCCTGTTACTTTCAGGACCAGGACCATCACTTGTACCAAGGCAAGCCATCCGAATGCTTGCTGTATAAATACTTATCATTATCTATCATGCATGCTTTTCACTTCTGAAGTTTTCACAAAACTATACTCTCAAAACTATTTTTGTTGTGAATACTACTACTATTAATATTATTAGAAGAAGGAATCATATTAATAGTCAACTTGGTATTGCCAAGCCCTTAGCCAGTAAATGGTATATACATACCATTCACCAACTTAAAACTTGAGTTCTTAAATGAACTACATAAAATGTGTTTTTGTAAACAATTACCTTATGGAAGAAAAACTCCGGAGGAAGGGTGAGACCCTGTCTACCGGAAGGATGTCATGATGGGAAATTTTTGAGAAATGTTTATAAAAGACACATAACCTAGTCTTCGCTGGACAACCATTATCGTACTGACACTTTACCCCAATATGGGTAGGGGCTTGATTAAAAACTTGTTATGGTTAGTATGTGTGCTATCTCAAGTGCTATAGGGGATTGAATCCTCCGAACCGAAATGTCACTAGGAGTGGAGGATACGGGATATCTAAAGTGTGGGATTAATTTTCCCTCCGGATGCAGCAGTTGGGTCTCCTGTTTGGGCGGTGTGGGACATGGCTTGCCAGGGAGGGTAACCCCAATTGAAGAGATAGTCATGTACTAGCTTGCACATAGTGGATAGTCAAGATCAGTTATCTGATGTTCTCATAGGTTGGGAACAGTCCATGGTTGTTTCATGGCGGATTCTGGATCTGGTGGAAATGTGTACACCTCTGCAGAGTAAAACTATTTCGAGATAGCCGCGTCCTCGGATATGGACGGTTGAATGGCCATGTAGCTAGTATTGTGTCAACTTTTCAAAAGAGGTTTTTTGAAGGACGGCCTTGTACCTGAGAGGTACTATGGAGGAATGACTTGGTATCTGCGAGATACTGATGAGAAGGAAACTATTACTAAAAGTTTCTGAAAAGAAAACTTTCTTTTCTAAAAGTCTTATAAAACCTCCAAGATATGTGATATCTACGAGAGAAAAACTACATTATTTTAAAGGATTTGTCACAAAGAACGAAACTTGAAGAATCAACCATGATAAATCTTTTATCTGTCATGGGTAGCTGAACCATATGTATGGCCTACCCACTCCACCAAATAAGCATGTATGCATTTATTGTAAGCTCATAAAGGATGTCTTGTTGAGTACATTCAAATGTACTCATTTAGTTTCGCCCCTGGTATCTACTTATCAGACTATGAGGAGCCACCCCAGGAGGAGTTCTATGAGGAGGAGTTCTACGCTGATGGCCCTGCGAGTTAGGATCGTCTCCCAGTCAGCAGCCTGTAGGATGAGGCGTGACTCGGGTTCTACTACGCTATGCTTGTCGTCTTCCGCTGTGTTTATTTTGAATGTCTGTCCTGTGTGACAGTTATCAAGAACTTGGTCATGTGACCATTTATGTAAGACTCTAATATTCGTGTAATGGATGATGTATTCTGTATGCCAACTACGTATGTTGTTCACAACTGGTTATTCTGGGATTGTGAATGAATGCATATGAGGGGTTCTGAACCTTCCGGTTTGGGGCCTCTACAAAGTTGGTATCAGAGCCATCCTGACTCTAGGAGACCTTAGTTAGCATGGACGTTAGTTTATACTCCAAAAATCTAAGTTACAGATACAAAAAAAAGTTGGATATATGACTATGTATAAAAATATTCCCTATATTCCACCACCTCTCTGTGTCAAACTCTACTTGCATTAAGATTGTTCTTTGCATAAACTTAAAACTTTGCACACTGTGATCTCACTTAAACTATACTTAAAATTTTGTGTAGATGGACGTGGTCATCACCGAGGCTTTCCAGTTGGGACGTCCACGTGGCGAGACTTTCCTTTTCGAGGAGAGGCTTGTAGCTATGGCTACTGTGTTGGGACGCCCACTTCCGGAGCTGCGAGGAGGTCTAGTTGACGGTGCACCTCTGGAGGGAGACTGGTACGCGGAGGTCACTATCCGTGCACCTCTGGCTAGCCCGACAGTGGAGGCCTACGTCTTTCGTGCTGTTGATCGTTCTTGGACCGAGGCAGCCGTGCGGGTGATTCAGGAGTCAGTGGCACGACTGGCACACATTGGGGAGTACATGTTCATCGGTTCCCGGTTTGAGTTGATCGGGAGGCGCGATGAGGAGGGCATACCACTTCCTGTCGAGCCAGACACTACCACTGTTGGTCCTCACTTGGACGAGATGGAGATTCTGTTGTACCGCACTCAGCACAGGTTGGACGATCAGCGACTCGCTCACCACCTTGGCACATTGGTGCACCACACACTGATAGCCGAGACTGACGAGCTGAGGGCTGAGCTTCAGGATAGCCAGGAGGAGAGTGGAGCACTGGCACAGCAGTTGTCCCAGTTGAGGGAGGAGTTTGAGGCCGCCACCGCGAGGAGCCGTGCCTTGGAGAGACAGATGCGGGCCACCCGTCTGAGCCGTGCTCGTCTCACCAGCAGGGTGACGGCTCTGGAGGGGGCTAACTCAGTTCTGCACACTAGGCTTCACATAGCTCGTGATGACATAGCCGCGAGAGACTCTGCCATAGAGGAGCTTGAGGAGGAGGGCGCAGAGCTCAGCAGGGAGATTGAGGAGCTCCTGCCAGTAGAGGATGTTCCGTCTGACTTGGAGGGGATGGATATGAGTGAGGCTAGCGAGCAGGATGATGATGACCTGCTTGGTGAGGAGGAGGAGGAGGACCCTGAGGATCGTATCTTCGAGGTTGGGGACAGTGACGACTCTGTGTAGTCACAACCTCCTCACCCTTAGCACTTGATGCTGGTCTAGATGCTAGATAAGTATGCTAGATCGTATTGCTAGTAGTAGCCTTGCGATGACCCCACCAATCGCACCCCATGTAGCTCGATGAAGCCTTCCTTGTAAGATATGGCTTGTAATGTGTGTGTAATGTCAAAAACTCTGTTTAGCCTTTGTGATGAATGAAATGTTCTGCTTGGTTCTTTGATGTTTGTCACTATTTTGAGTTCATTTCATCCAAGTTTGCGACTGCCCCGCTCTTGTTTTTGAAACATATCACTCGTATTCCTTTTGTTGAGGTTAAAGGTACTGGGTTTTCAAAAACAAGAATTTACTTCTAAACCTTACACATGTTTTCACTTCACAATGGCACCTCGTCGCGAACCCCCACCGCCACCACCACCCACAGTGGAGGCGCTGTTGGCCCTGCTGATGGAGGATCGCCAGGCCAGCCGAGATGAGAGTGCAGCTACCATTGCCGCTCTGCAACAACTAGCTGCTGCCAACAACAATAATGGCAATGGCAATGGTGCTCGCTCGAGACTCAGAGACTTTCAGCACACAAACCCCCCAATCTTCACTAGGATTGTGGAGCCTCTCGATGCTGACGACTGGCTCCGCACCATTGCAAACAAACTGGAGGTTGCTGCAGTTGAGGAGAATGATAAGGTCCTGTTTGCCTCCCATTTCCTTGCTGGCCCTGCCAGGACTTGGTGGGAGACTACGTGTGAGACTGTTGCTGCTGGTCACGTGTTCAACTGGGAGGATTTCTCTGCAAGATTCCGCAAGTACCACATTCCCCAGGGAATGATGGCACTTATGCGGGAGAAATTTCTGAATCTGAAGCAAGGAAGTATGCCGGTGTCTGAGTACTGGGAGAATTTCACTACTCTGTCCCGGTATGCACAGGATGATATTAATACTGATGCTAAGAAAAGAGAGAGGTTCTTAAATGGGCTGGATGATGAGCTCCAGTGCTCTCTAGTGGTGG
The DNA here is from genome assembly GCA_028641055.1 of Alopecurus myosuroides. Taxonomy (NCBI): domain Eukaryota; kingdom Viridiplantae; phylum Streptophyta; class Magnoliopsida; order Poales; family Poaceae; genus Alopecurus; species Alopecurus myosuroides. Next base: position 369,750,423 of record CM054059.1, read on the forward strand.
TTCCATTCCAGGACTTGGAGACCCTTGCAAATGCCGCTATGGTGCTGGAGCACAAGCGGAAAGCTGCTGATGAGAACCGCAAGAGGAAAATGACTGCACATGGAGGACCTAGTGCTCAAAGGACTCGCAACCCTCCGTATGCGAGGCCACCATCCCACAAGGCGCCTGCTTATGCACCCCGCCCCAGCCACAACTATGCACCAAGGCCCAACAACTACAACCACCCTGCACCTCATGCACCAAGGTACGGAGGAAATAGCTATGGTGGTAACCATGGTAATCATTCTGGGAACCATCATGGAAACCGCTATGGAGGCAATAATAGTGGAAATGGGAACAACTCCAACAATGCTCCCAATGCTAACCCAAGCCCAAAGCCTTCTAGAGGTTGCTTTGCCTGTGGAAAGGAAGGTCACTTTGCTCGGAATTGCCCAACCAAAGTTACTGCCCCAGCCCAGCCTACTGCAACCAAGATGAACCATGGTCCTTCCACTGGATGGCAGAATAGGATGAAGGGACACCTGCACCACGTCACTGCTGCAGAAGCTCAGGAGGCACCAGACATGGTGATGGGTATGTTTCCTGTCAACTCGGTGCCAGCCGCAGTACTGTTTGATTCTGGTGCATCGCATTCATTTGTCACTAAACCGTTTGCTGAGAAAAGTGGTATGAAGCATTCTCGTATGAACAACCCTATGTTAGTACAAATACCTGGGGATAGTACTAAAGCCAACCTAATTTGCAATGAAGTACCAGTAGAAATACAAGGGAAAACTTTTCATGCTGATCTTATAGTGCTGGGATCCAAAGGGATAGAAGTGGTACTCGGTATGAACTGGATGGCCAAGTATAGGGGAGTTATTAATTGCACTAAGAAATCTATTGAAATGGTCTCTGAGGATGGGGAAAAGGTTGCGTACACGACAACTAGACCCTCGTCGCAAGTTCACTGCCACACTGGTATAGCCCACCCTGACCTTGAGGAAATCCCGGTCGTTTGCGAATACCCGGATGTTTTTCCTGAAGAGTTACCCGGTATGCCCCCTGATCGGGATATCGAGTTTGTGATCGAGTTAGTGCCCGGAACTGGACCCATAGCACAGAAGCCCTATCGGATGAACCCAAAAGAATTAGATGAGTTGAAGACCCAGCTGGATGACATGTTGAGAAAAGGTTTGATTCGCCCTAGTGCATCGCCATGGGGATCTCCGATCATTTTTGTGGAAAAACGGGACGGTACCACTCGTTTATGTGTGGACTACCGCAAGTTGAATGATGTTACCATCAAGAACAAATACCCGTTGCCCAAAATTGAAGACCTGTTTGACCAGCTGAATGGGGCCGTAATCTTCTCGAAGATCGACCTTCGGACTGGTTATCACCAATTGAAAGTCCGTGATACTGATATTCCCAAGACTGCTTTCACCACTCGTTACGGGCTGTATGAATACACCGTGATATCCTTTGGTCTAACCAATGCCCCTGCCTATTTCATGAATCTCATGAATAAGGTATTCATGGATTTTCTAGACAAGTTTGTCGTGGTGTTTATTGACGACATTCTCATATATTCTCGGAGTGAGGAAGAACACGAAGAACATCTGAGAATTGTGCTCGGAACACTTCGTGAGCATCAATTGTATGCTAAGTTTAGTAAATGTCAATTCTGGTTGACGGAAGTCGGGTTTCTTGGACATGTAGTATCTGCGGGAGGAATATCTGTTGACCCTACTCTAGTTCAGTCTGTGGAGAAGCGTGCTGCTCCGACCAACCAGACTGAAGTCAGATCCTTTCTGGGTTTGGCAGGATATTACCGCAAGTTTGTTCAGGGATTCTCGAGTATAGCCAGACCCCTCACCCAGTTGCTCAAGAAGGATAGCAAGTTCCTATGGACGGACAAGTGTGAAGAGAGTTTCAATGAGTTGAAGCATCGACTTGTGACCGCTCCAATCCTTATTATGCCGGATATCACCAAGAATTTCGACGTATATTGTGACGCTTCTAAGCTTGGTCTTGGAAGCGTACTTATGCAAGAAGGGAAAGTGATATCTTTTTTATCCCGCCAGTTGAGACCCCACGAGTTGAATTACCCCACTCATGACTTAGAGCTTGCTGCTGTTGTTCATGCCCTCAAGACATGGCGACACTTTCTTATGGGAAGGAGAGTGGAAATTTACACGGATCATAAGAGCTTAAAGTATATCTTTACTCAACGTGAGCTCAACATGAGGCAGCGCCGCTGGATTGAGCTCATTAAAGATTATGATCTGAGTATTCATTATCACCCTAGGAAGGCAAATGTGGTTGCAGATGCTCTTAGTCGAGAGCCGGCCTCTCTAAATGCTATGATTCTTGTAAGGCAGCCCGAGTTGTGGAAAGAGCTTGACCAACTTGGCATTGAAGTGGTCAGCTATGGTATGTTGGACGCCATAGAACTTAAACCAACTCTGGTTGACCAAATCAAAGAGGCGCAGAAAGGCCAGAAAAGTATTGATGGTATTAAGGCCCGCATGGAGAAGGAGAAGGTTGCTGGGTTTACTATCGATGATGATGGGGGATTATGGTATGAAGGCCGTATTTGTGTTCCCTCTGAGTCTGATCTCAAGGAGACCATCATGGTCGAAGCTCATGAGACCATGTATTCTATCCATCCTGGAGGAACAAAGATGTATCAAGACCTGAAGGAGAGATTCTGGTGGCATGGAATGAAGCGAGAGATTGCTTCATTTGTAGCCAAGTGTCATGTCTGCCAGCAAGTAAAAGCTGGGCACCAGCGTCCCGCTGGCTTGCTCCAGCCGTTGCAAGTACCTATTTGGAAATGGGATGAAGTAGGGATGGACTTCATCACAGGACTTCCTAGGTCCAGCCGAGGAAATGATTCTATATGGGTTGTCGTGGACAGGCTCACGAAAGTTGCTCACTTTATTCCTGTCCGGACCACCTATCGTGGAGATCAGCTTGCTGATCTTTACATTACTCGGATTGTCAGCCTGCACGGAGTCCCAAGCAGGATTGTCTCTGATCGAGGTACACAGTTCACATCTAGGTTTTGGAAGAAGTTGCACGAGAGTTTGGGAACCAAATTAGCTTTTAGCACAGCCTATCACCCACAGACTGATGGACAGACAGAGCGTGTGAACCAAATTCTGGAAGACATGCTCCGTGCTTGTGTGTTGTCCTATGGAGTTAAATGGGAAGGCTGTCTGCCTTTCGCAGAGTTTTCTTACAACAACAGTTATCAGTCTAGCTTGCAAATGGCCCCTTTTGAAGCACTGTATGGACGTAAATGCCGCACACCTCTGAATTGGACTGAGACTGGAGACAATCAGGTTTTTGGTGTGGACACTTTGAAAGCTGCAGAAGAGCAGGTTCAGCTTATTCGGGAACGTTTAAAGACAGCTCAATCTCGTCAGAAGAGTTATGCTGATACGAAGCGTCGTGATGTCTCTTTCAGCATTGGAGATTTCGTGTACCTTCGTGTTACGCCACTCAAAGGGATGCAGCGTTTCCATGTAAAGGGAAAGCTGGCACCCAGGTATATTGGCCCTTTTAAGATCTTGGCACGTCGTTGCGAAGTTTCTTATCAGTTAGAATTACCTGAGGAGCTATCTGCGTTTCACAATGTTTTCCATGTGTCATTGCTCCGGAAATGTCTGCAAGTACCGGAGAAGGATCTCTCGTATCAAGACATAGATTTCAGGACCATTGATATCAATGATGACTTGACTTATCGTGATAGACCCCTGCGGGTTCTCGAGGAGATTGTGCGCGCTACCAGGAGGCGTGCTATAAAATTCCTTAAGATTCAGTGGACGAATCATTCTGAGGAAGAAGCTACCTGGGAGCGTGAGGATGATATCAGGAAGGAGTTCCCTGATTTTCTTAAAGCCTAGACCCGCGAATCTCGGGACGAGATTCTTTTAAGGGGGGAGATTTGTAACACCCCTGTTTTTAAGCACATGTTTAATAGTATATTAGCAAGCATCTCAAGAGTTTTGTAAGACAATTAAGTGGACAACATGTTTGTGTAGTCATGTTTATCTATGCAATATAAATGGTGTGTTTCTTTTCACTCATTTGTGGATTTTTCCCTGATGATTGATTATTTCCTGCCTGATGTTTTTCAACTGGAAACCCTAAAATTTTTCTTCTCAAAGTTTGGGGAATGCTTGATTCACTCATGATAGCATTATTTAGTCAAGTCTTGACCAAGGAAACACTTTGGTTTGGATTTAAATAGCTTTGGGAATTTATTTCCCATTTAAACTTTTAGCAGAAAAACAACAGAACTAGCTGTTTTCCACACTTGTTTTCAGGAGGTAAACATATTTGATTTGTTGTTTTCTTGTTGTATTATGGTTGACCATGTTATGTAATACAAATAAATGCCACTGGTTTAAATTTAGCACTTGGAAAACAATCTAATCCATGATTGTTTTCCTAGTATAAAAATATTGCAAAACCAATTCTATTTGGAAAACAGAAACATAGCTTTTTGGGCAGTTGTTTTCAGAGGGTTAACCAACTCCAATTTTTGTGTACTGGTTGTTTTATCAAACTAGAAAGTACATACATCAATTACCAACTTGAATTTCCAAAATCCAAGGTCAATTGCCCTTTCAAACAGAAGCAAACTTTTGCTTCAAATCTCTGTTTTTCCAACACTTAGTGAAATTAGCACTAATGTAATTTTCTGAATTTTCTGAATCTGTTTTTGAACAGAACTTGGGGGATGATTTTCTTGATCTATACTTGATCTTTTTGGGTGGTTTTTGATCCTAGTCACTCACCTAGGATTCCTCTGCCTCACCATGCGTTTGTTGGCCCGAGGCATGCCTTAGCAAGGAAGGAAAGAGGAGGGAAACTAGGGCTCGAGTAGAGGGTGGGTGTGCAAGTGGCATGAGCAAAACCCCCACATGCCTCTCTATTCCTAGCCCACTGTGGTGACTAGTGACTTTGGCACCGCCCCTGGCTCGGGAGAACACGAAGAAACGGCCCACCCACCCCTCTTCTTGCCAACACACACGCACACATGTGCACCCGAGAGCACACCACACGGGCCCGTGCCTACAAAGCCTCCGAGGGCTTGCCGTTTCGCCACGGCACTCCACCACCATCCACTCCCCCACCCACGAGAAATCAACCCGTGCCTCGCCGTGTGCGAGGAGCACGGGCAGATTTTCGCCGCCGGCCACCGCACGATCCACCGACGCAATACGAACAACCCCGTGAGTGAGGGCTCGTCATTCTTGCACGCACGAGTTCCCCGTGACCCTGGCCATCTCCCTGACATCCTCCGCGGTCCGTTTGCTTGCAGGAGGGCCCGCGCCATTGCCGCCGTGTCCGCCGTGCCGCCGCGGAGAGGAACACGCCGTCGAGGAAGCGAACGCCGCCACCACCGCGCCACCAGCCTCCCACGACCCCTCCGCCACCACGCGCCGCTCCACAGAAGCCCTAGGTGAGCACCCCGCCCGCACCATGCACGCCTGCTAGGTGTTTGTCGCCGGGAGAGAGAGAGAGGGGTGAGGAAGAAGAAATGAAGCGGACCGTCGATCGCGAGATCGACGGCCACGCTTAAACGGGCGTTTCCCGCGTCCTTCGCCCCCGCGCGCGCGCAGCTGGGCTAGCCTAGGCGCTAGCTGGGCCACGCGTGACGAATCCGGCCCATCTGGGCTTGTCCCTGTTAAATTTTTAAATCAAATTTTTCTGGCAGAAATATACCTGTTAGCTTTTGGCCTAGGAAAGTTAGAAAACAATTTTATTTGGCTTTGCCAATTTTTGTACATGTAGCCATACAAAATCACAACCACCTCCCTTTGGCAGAATAATGTTTTGACTTTTAGTTATTTTTTTTATAACTAGTTTGCCAGACAGCACCCTTAAAATGGAAATGAATAGAACTTCAAAAATACAAAACATTTTTGCGCAAACTCAACTTTTTTGGAAAGCCCTTATCAATACCTACAAGTAGAATTTTAGTTGTCACCAAGGTGAGCTACCATTTGGAAATGCCATCCATTTTGGTGAAACATCTGTGAGCTATTCCAGGAATTTTAGGGGGAGTTTGAGACATTATTTTTGAGTGGGACCAATTGGAGAGGCTTTGTAATGATAAGGACTATCTCATCATAGAAGGATTTAATTTTGGGAGCCATAGAAAAAATTAGGGAGACATAACAAGTTTTGGTACTTTTCTGCCTAATTTTTAATTCCTAGATCTTGTTTTATATGTTCATTTTGTGATGTGCACATGAGGTGTTCTTGCTTGTAATGTTGTTTTCTAGTGTAGTGATGATGTTTACAAGTTATATGAACATGTTAGAATGAATGGTTTGAGTGGTAGAATTTTTAGAATTATTTTCCATGCATAGATCTTGCTCATAGCTTAATTTCTATCTAGGTTTTTGAGTAGATTTCTAGATATGTATTAGGCCTATTTGCTAGATCAATTTTCATGGAACCAGTACCATTTTGGTACTGTTATTTTGGTTACAGAACCTCTGGTTACTTGGTGCTTATGTTTGAAGTAGATTTAAATAGCAAGGCTTAAGGTCTAGATTTCATACTAGATTATTCATGCATGCTTTTTTGTCTTGTTTTCCACTAGGGAAAATTATGATTCTTTGTGGTTGAAAACAGAGGATGAAATGTCCTTGTGGCATTGTTATCCTTGTGTTTTCACCTCTGATAATTTTTCCCTTAAGTATTAGAAAATGCATGAGTAACACTTGGGTGCCTAGAATTAATTCCCTCACATGTGTAGCCTTTTAGCCTAGTTTTTCCTTGGTTAATAGCTAGACTTATTATTTTGTTTTGGAGGATCCAGTAGCATTTTGGTACTGATTATAGGAGTATTTTACCTCTGTTAGTTTGCACACTTGTGCCTAAAATTAACAAGTGAAGTATAAACTAGTCTAGTATTTTTCCCAAGTTTCTACTAGTATGAGTAGGAGTTTGTGGGACTAGTTTGTTTGTTTTGAGCATTTTTAGAAATGTGACCAGAGGCTTATTAACCTCTTTATGAGCATTATGCTAGTGGAACACCCACTGGTATTTTTTGTATCATGGTGGAAAATGAGCTTGACTTGTTGTCATGAGCCTTTTTCACCACTTGCATAATTTAGCTTATTATTTGTACTTGCCATAGAGAATATTGGGAAAGTTTCTAGACATCAAATTGTGTTTTATGTGACACCCTACTGTCTAGTAACATGGGTTTTACCCCACTGGTCCATGATGCTCTTAACTAAAAATCATTGAGTTGGGCCACACCTAAACACTAGGAAAAAGAAGATTTTCCCACTATAGTTTTTATGCCAATTTTCTTAAGGGAAAATTGAATACCTTGAGTGTTACATTTTAATTGCTTGCTGTATGTATCACTTGTAGTATTTTTTGTCTTGGTTGGCTCTGAAAGTGTGCCTTTATTTCTTTTTACGACGTTAGAAAACGAGGAGGAAGGATTTGCTGAAGAGGGGTATTGCAACTCCTGTTACTTTCAGGACCAGGACCATCACTTGTACCAAGGCAAGCCATCCTAATGCTTGCTGTATAAATACTTATCATTATCTATCATGCATGCTTTTCACTTCTGAAGTTTTCACAAAACTATACTCTCAAAACTATTTTTGTTGTGAATACTACTACTATTAATATTATTAGAAGAAGGAATCATATTAATAGTCAACTTGGTATTGCCAAGCCCTTAGCCAGTAAATGGTATATACATACCATTCACCAACTTAAAACTTGAGTTCTTAAATGAACTACATAAAATGTGTTTTTGTAAACAATTACCTTATGGAAGAAAAACTCCGGAGGAAGGGTGAGACCCTGTCTACCGGAAGGATGTCATGATGGGAAATTTTTGAGAAATGTTTACAAAAGACACATAACCTAGTCTTCGCTGGACAACCATTATCGTACTGCCACTTTACCCCAATATGGGTAGGGGCTTGATTAAAAACTTGTTATGGTTAGTATGTGTGCTATCTCAAGTGCTATAGGGGATTGAATCCTCCGAACCGAAATGTCACTAGGAGTGGAGGATACGGGATATCTAAAGTGTGGGATTAATTTTCCCTCCGGATGCAGCAGTTGGGTCTCCTGTTTGGGCGGTGTGGGACATGGCTTGCCAGGGAGGGTAACCCCAATTGAAGAGATAGTCATGTACTAGCTTGCACATAGTGGATAGTCAAGATCAGTTATCTGATGTTCTCATAGGTTGGGAACAGTCCATGGTTGTTTCATGGCGGATTCTGGATCTGGTGGAAATGTGTACACCTCTGCAGAGTAAAACTATTTCGAGATAGCCGCGTCCTCGGATATGGACGGTTGAATGGCCATGTAGCTAGTATTGTGTCAACTTTTCAAAAGAGGTTTTTTGAAGGACGGCCTTGTACCTGAGAGGTACTATGGAGGAATGACTTGGTATCTGCGAGATACTGATGAGAAGGAAACTATTACTAAAAGTTTCTGAAAAGAAAACTTTCTTTTCTAAAAGTCTTATAAAACCTCCAAGATATGTGATATCTACGAGAGAAAAACTACATTATTTTAAAGGATTTGTCACAAAGAATGAAACTTGAAGAATCAACCATGATAAATCTTTTATCTGTCATGGGTAGCTGAACCATATGTATGGCCTACCCACTCCACCAAATAAGCATGTATGCATTTATTGTAAGCTCATAAAGGATGTCTTGTTGAGTACATTCAAATGTACTCATTTAGTTTCGCCCCTGGTATCTACTTATCAGACTATGAGGAGCCACCCCAGGAGGAGTTCTATGAGGAGGAGTTCTACGCTGATGGCCCTGCGAGTTAGGATCGTCTCCCAGTCAGCAGCCTGTAGGATGAGGCGTGACTCGGGTTCTACTACGCTATGCTTGTCGTCTTCCGCTGTGTTTATTTTGAATGTCTGTCCTGTGTGACAGTTATCAAGAACTTGGTCATGTGACCATTTATGTAAGACTCTAATATTCGTGTAATGGATGATGTATTCTGTATGCCAACTACGTATGTTGTTCACAACTGGTTATTCTGGGATTGTGAATGAATGCATATGAGGGGTTCTGAACCTTCCGGTTTGGGGCCTCTACACCCTTCCTTTCCGTTGAACCCAAAGTATTGGTATCTTGTGATGACTGGTTACGCCGGTATCTTGTGAGTATGGTTTATCCACTTGCTAGTACTTAACCGTACTGACCCACGAATCCTTTTTTTTTCGTGGCTGCATATTCAACATTGCAGTCAACAGGTTTGAAGTCTGACGACGTTAGCTTGGGAATCCCTCCGGCTTGGCCTGGGCAGGGATTGGACGCTCTCGGTTATCTTCAGGACTCTTAGTCCAATTTGTATCTTGTCCGTAGCCGGACGCTATGTTGTTTCTTCCGCTGTTATTTGGATCTTTGTATTGTATCAGTTATATCCTTGACTCGTTTGAGTATTCTTGTATATATATCTTTTCTGTTGTTGCTGCGGAATATTCGTGAACTGTTGTAATGTTATCACAAGTGGCAACCTGGAATCGGTTATTATGTGGATTTTGGCGGGAATGCTGAAATCTGCATAGTGCCCGATCTCGGGGCGTCACAAATGGTATCAGAGCCTTGGTTCCGATTCCCGAGATTGTTTCGATACGAATGGTTATCGAAGCAACGGGTCCGCAAAGCCTGTAGGATAACCTCGCTAACGGTCGTGTTTCTAGAGTGTCAAAAACTATTTCTGCTAAACTATTTTGGAAACATCTCAATAGGATTCTTGTTTTCTCCTTATCTCTATTCTATTTCCCCTCCCATCTTATTTGTTTTGGAGTCTCCCCCCTTGTCTATCTTTCAAAGTTTTAGGATCCTACGTGGGTGGACGTTTTCTGAGCCTTTAACCTAATAGGTACGATCATCGGGAGATTCCTGGTGGAAGAACATCGTCGTCACTCCGAGCAAGAATTTCTTGTTAGTGGTGTCGAGGAGATCAACTGGAAGCATGTAGAATCAATAGTTGAACTTCTTTCCCCTCCCGGGTTAGCAGGTGGATTGCGAGGGCGCAATCCCTTGTTAGTGGTGTCGTCTGTAACACCTGGGGTGTTCCCCCTAAGTAGAAAATTGGTTGCTTTCCTTTTTCTTTTTGCATCACATGCATCATATGCATTGCATCCTATTCTGAAAACCACTCCAAAAATCCAAACCAATTTAAACTTTCAAAACATGTCTAAAATTTCCAATTAAAAATTGCAACCTAAACACCTCAACTTGTTTTCAAATAGTTTGAAGTTGATTTATTCAAATTGCTTGTTAATAAAAAATTTCCCTTTTGTTAAAACCCTAATGGTAAATTCAAATAAGAAATTCAAATCAAATACATCCATGCTTGGCATGTTTCAAATGTGGGGTTAAAAATTAAATTCTTGCAAACAATTAAATTAAATAATGTTTTCATAATTGTTTGAGTTTATGGAATAAAATTGTTTGAGAAATCAAATCCTTATGAATCCTATTTAAAATTCAAATAGCCATTTTAAATCTTTGGCCATTTCAACTTTTTGGAAATAATGTTAACATAACTTTAATCTTGCTGTTAGTTGTTTCATTAGAAAACTTATTCATAAAATAAAGAATTAAAACCCTTCTATTTATCTCTCTCTCTCTTTCATCTCTTACAAAAAAAAAGGAAAAATAAAAGAGAGGTGAGCTGTGGGAGGCAGGCCAGCCCCACGGCCAGCCCACCTAATCACAGCCCACCCAAGCCCTTTTTCTTTCCCCTAGCCCAGCAGCCCAACGTGCTCTCTTCTTCCTCGTACGGACGCGGGGGAGAAAGCGCCTGTAGCTGTCACCGAGCTCCCCCACCTCAACTCCTCCCCCTCTCCCTTATATACCCCAAGGGAGGCCACCAAACCCTAACCCTAACCTACCCGCACCCCTTCCCTCTCTCTCCCATCTCCGCCGCCACCGTGAAGAGAGGGCGCCGCCGGTTTTTCTTCTGCCACGGGACGCCGCTCGCCGGGCTCGCCGCCGACGCCTCCGTTCCCCTCTGGCCACGCTGAGGCCACCCCTGCGAAGAGGGTGAGTTCCTCGTTCCATTCCCCCACTTGCCCTCTCGTTTCCGTGCTGTACACACCGCGATTTTTCGGGCCGTTGTTGCCGTCTCTGCTCTGTTCGTCGACAGAGAAGAACACCTGAAGGTGTCGATTGCAGTTTCAGTTAGCGCCGCTAGTTAGGTTCAAAACCAACCCAGCCCCGTATACTTTCAAACAGCCGCAGCAGCCCACTGGCTGCGTTCGCTGCGCGCGCCCCAGCAGCGCACGGGTTCGAATCCCGGCCACCCCCCTTTTTCTGTTCCTTTTTCTTCCAATTTGTTCAGTAGACGTTTCTGAACCTCAACCCGCCTGCTAGTGTTTCTCTGTAACAAACCTAGCAGTAGCCCACTGGTTACTCCCTTGCGCTGCCAGCAGGAGGGCAGGGGTTCGAATCCCACCCCTGCGGCTTAAAACCCATCTTTTTTCATTCTTTTTCCTAGATCCAGATCTACTCCAAATCGCACACAGATCCCTGTAGTTACTTCTAGGTCCCTGTAAATTTTATTCCAAGTCCCTAGCAGCTGTATTAAATGGCAGATCACACCCTAATCTTGTAAAATGCCTAAATAATTCATTACAACTCTAAATTCAACATTTTAAATATGTTTTTCATACCAAATTGAATTATCTACCCAAATATAAATTTTGTTTACTGTTTTGAATATTTTAAATTGGTGAAATATTTGAATCCTTGTTGAATTCATTTAATTTTGCAAAATTCATAACTTGAGCATAAAAATTCCAAACTCAACAAATAAAATATGTTTTCCATGCTAAATTGAACCACCTTTTCAAATATAAACTTTATTTTCTGTTTTGAATAATTAGAATTGGTTAAATAATTTAAACCTTGTTTAAATCATTTAAATTTGCTAAATTCATAACTTGCTCAAATTAAATTCTTTTTGGACATATAAAATATGTTTTCAAACCAGAAAAGTATAAACTTTTCAAATATGAATTTGGTTTAATGTTTTGAACAAATAAAAATTCAAATAAATTCATACTTGAATTAAATTCAATTAAATCTTGTTTAAACTTGTTTAAATCATAAGTAATTCATCTTAATTCCTTTTTCAACAAATGAAACATGTTTTCCACCTAAAATTTGGTGTTCTTTTCAAATATGAACTTTGTTTTCTGTTTTGAACAATTTAAATTGGTGAAAACAACAAATGCTTGTGTAACACCTTTAAGAAACCAAAATTCCAACACTTAATTAATAAATTTCCAAACTTGGTAAACTTTATATCAAATTGAATCCCTTGTTGTTTTCTTATTGTTTTCATCATCCATGCATCATTCTAATCAACTTTCACATGATGGTTATTTGTAGATCATTTAATTCAACATTAATTCATGGACTGCTCCATATGCAATCCAAATTGCATATGGGCCCATTTAAATATGTTTAACATGTCAACTAGTTTATCTTGATGCATCCTTAAACTTGTCATGCATCCCTATCTTGATCATGCTGGATCTTTTGCCGTAGTAGTAATTGTTGCATCCGGTGTTTGTTCGAGGTTCGTTGCTTCTTCCCGGATAGGACGTTGAGATGATGTGAGCAACGACAAGTTCTTCGGATGTACCTCTACTTGCTGGATTCCAGGCAAGTATACTCACTTGCTGCCAAATGGCTGCCTTTCATCACTTGTTACCGATTCTTTCCGTTGTTCTTATTCTAGCCTGTTGATTCGATGCTTGTGTCTCGATCCTATCATATGTTTACCTTGCAGCCATGATATAGCCTTCCTTCCACTTCCTATTAACTGTTGTTTGTTTACCCTGTTGGCCCTTGTGTCATAGTTGCATGCTTAGTGTTGTTTGCGCTCGAGTCTTGTTGTCCGTCTGATCACCTGTTTAGTTTGATAGTTGGGTTTCATTTCAATCAACAACATGTTAATGTTTTGGGTAACAATAATTTGATGATAAGGCACCGGCAGGAGGCCCGGCGTGGTTTTGAGGCCTGCTAGTGTCGACCCTAATTAGGAAAAGGGTCTTGTCTACCGATCCATGATGAGCGCACTAACCGCATGTGGGAAGCGAGTATGGGCGCCCCCCTCAATTTGATTTGATTCGCATCTCGTCCAAATCGCCTCATTTAGTTCAGGTTTTCCATTTGCCGCATGCATGATTTTGCGAACCCAGGCCAGGGTGGAACTTTTGTAGTCGGCATTTAGGGAGACACGTTCTTAGAGTGCTATGAGGGTCCCCTTTTCTTCGTGGGGTTTGATTAGCCGTGCGCTCAATTGCTTGGTGAGTAGTTGTAGTTGGTTACGATACGCTATCTTATCCCCCCTCTTTTAGCCGGATGATGTAGTGAGTCTCCGTAGTTGGTTAGTGCAGCCCGCTGCCGCTTATTTGCAATAATCCCTTCCTTTCCGTTGAACCCAAAGTATTGGTATCTTGTGATGACTGGTTACGCCGGTATCTTGTGAGTATGGTTTATCCACTTGCCAGTACTTAACCGTACTGACCCACGAATCCTTTTTTTTTCGTGGCTGCATATTCAACATTGCAGTCAACAGGTTTGAAGTCTGACGACGTTAGCATGGGAATCCCTCCGGCTTGGCCTGGGCAGGGATTGGACGCTCTCGGTTATCTTCAGGACTCTTAGTCCAATTTGTATCTTGTCCGTAGCCGGACGCTATGTTGTTTCTTCCGCTGTTATTTGGATCTTTGTATTGTATCAGTTGTATCCTTGACTCGTTTGAGTCTTCTTGTATATATATCTTTTCTGTTGTTGCTGCGGAATATTCGTGAACTGTTGTAATGTTATCACAAGTGGCAACCTGGAATCGGTATTATGTGGATTTTCGCGGGAATGCTGAAATCTGCATAGTGCCCGATCTCGGGGCGTCACACAGTAGAGCCCAAGTCACGCCTTAACCTACAGGTTGCTGACCCGGAGACGATCCTAGTTCGCAAAGCCATCAGCTTCGTACTCCTCCTCGTTGATCTTCTTCGAAGACTCCTTCTCAAAGTCTGGCAAGTAGATACCAGGGGCGAAACCATAATGAGTACATTTGAATGTACTCAGCAAGACATCCATCATGTGACTTACTAAAGTGCAAGTATGCTTATGTGGTGGAATAGGTAGGCTATAAATAGGGTTCACTATCAATGGTGTTCATATAGGATGACACCACAGTTGCAGTCAAATTAATCTGTACCTTCGTTGAAGAAGATACTTCAGAAGAAAATAATATAGTTTTATATCTCTTGTAGATATCACATGAACAAGAGGTTTTGTTAAACTTTTGTTTAAAAGGGAATTTTCTCTTTGCAAAACTTCTTGGAATCAGTTTCCAGAATTCTTGCTTAGAGTGGAAAAGTTTTATTTGCAAAACTTTTTAGTTTGTAAGACAACCTCTGGCTTTCCATCATCAGTCCCTCCACGGTACAAGCTTTCCTTCCTTTCCGAACTTCCCGAGTTCAAAACTTCCTTTCAAAAACTCCTTTTTGAAAACATTGACACAATGCTAGCTACATGGCCATTCAACTGTCCATATCCGAGGACGCGGCTTCTTCGAAAAAGTTGTACTCTGCAGAGGTGTACATATCCACCAGATCCAAAACTCTGCCATGGACCACCCATGGATCGTCACAGCGATATGCAAGCACCAGAGAATTTGATCCTAAGTGTCCACTCTGACACAAGCTAGTATATGCTCATTCCTTCAGATGGGTTGTCTCCCCGGCATCAGGTCCCGCCCTGCCTAGTCGGGAGGCCCAGCTGTCGCATCCGGAGGGAAAATTAATCCCACACTATGTATGTCCCGTTTCCCTCTCCTGGCGACACTTCGGTTCAGAGAATCCGCTTCTCTATAGCACTTTGGAATAAAGCATACACTAACAAGTTCAAGCATCTAGATAGGCCCCATAACCATATAGGGGTAGAGTGGCAGTACAGTAAAGGTTGTCCGGCAAAGACTAGGTTATGTGTCATTTTTTAAAACACCAATTTCCCAAAAATGACCACTTCCACATTCCTCCGGAGAATAAGGATCCGCCTTTCCTCCGGGTTTTCCAGAAAGCCTTTGTTTTGTAAAATCACAATTTTAGGGTGTCCACTTAGGGACTAGTATAGTTGATGGTAATAAATACCATATGGTGGCTTATGGGCTTGGTATTACCAAGTTTAACTACTCGCATGATAGTAACCTATATAATAGAATAGTAGTAATAGCCACATCAAAAATAGTTTTGATAATCAAGTTTTGGTAAAACTTCAGAGGTAAAACATGCATGATAGATAATGATAAGTATTGTATCAGCAAGTATCAGGATGGCTTGCCTCAAGTCTCTTAATGTCCCTGGCCTTGAAGCAACTTGAACTTGACGCACAGCTCCACAACTGCTTCTTCTTCTTCTTCGCGTTCTAGCGTCGTAAAGGAAATAAAAGAAACACACTCAGGTCTAAAAGACAAACAACTAAGCTAAGAAACACATACAGCAACAAATGTTCACTCTCGAGTTCTCTCGAAACGATAACGCGAAAACTATCTCACATAACTCTCACGGTCCAAAACTATCGTCAGGCACTATGTATGGTTTAGAAAACCATATCCCACATCATACATACCATATATGGAGTGGTGTACCACTCTCATAATAAGATATACAAGAAGCTAAAAATATAGCTTGTGGGTGCAAAAGGTTAGGTTGCTAAGGTAAAACAACCAGACAGAATAATACCCATGGCAGTGGGTATTACTCACCACAAGCAACTATCACTTGATGTGTTCATGATTTTAGTTGGATGTTTTAGTTTCACAAGATACTCTTAAGCACAATCATAACACAAGTAAAAACTCATGCTAAGGTAAAACACTCCAACAAAATCCAAACAACAAGCAAACACACCACAATTGAATAGACTATTTATTCACTATGTTCTTGTTTACTAGAGGTTTTGGAATCCATCAATTATGAAAAATTAGCAAACAACCCGTACCTAAAAACAAGTATAACAAGTCATAAAAATAATCTAAAACACAATCATCACTCAAGATAATATTCCTATCAAACAAGCATACAAACAAGACTGCACTAATAGCATGCTAGTATGGGAATTTCTACACAAGCATGCTATAAGAGATAATTATTAATTTACAACCATAGCACATGCAACTAAATAATTCAAGGCACCATAACAGAAGTAATAGCTTCCTAAATTTTCTATAATAAACTCATACACTCATAAAACAAAAGATGACAATACTATAGCAAAATTCACCATTTCTAGTGTGACACTAGTTCATCACTAGAGAAGCAAGCAATGCTACTATGAGGCTTAACTCTAAACAAGCAAGTCATGATCATAAATATACATAATAACAGAAGTAACATCATCCTAAACATGCTAGGATAGTCCTACACTAAGAAAATAAGAAGACAACAATACTAGGTAATCTCATAATCTCTAGTGGTGACACTAGTCCATCACTAGAGAAGCAAACACCACAACAAGGAAGCATAATCTTAAACAAGCAATACATGGATATAAACATGCCTACTAACAGCACACAAACCTTACACATGCTAGTAAGTACTACAATAGAATAATTTTATGTACACATCTATTAAGGAAGCATAACCAATTCTAGTAATGCATGCTTTTCAAATAGATTAACTAGCAAGAAACCAAGGTATAAACTACCCAACCAGTAGCTATACACTCAATTAAAGGTTAACTAAACCTTTTCAAAAATCCAAACACTCAATTATAAATCATTCACAAACAATCTATCACTCACAAGGAATTTAGTTTATTTGCAAACAATTTAATTTAGCACTCAATAGTGAATCATTTCTTAACATGATACTCCTAAGGAACATTATGCTAACAAATGGATAACATCTAAAATTCTAGTATCTTCTTATAAGAAATAAACTTCTCACTTGCATAAGTGAAAACAAACAAATATATTTTCCATGGTGGAAAATAATAATCAATCACATAATAAAACATGTTATTTTCACACACATGTATGGTTGGGGATTTGCATCCCTAACCAATATGAAATGGAACCAGTGGGGTATGGTCCCACTAATACCAAGGAAAATGAGTTACTAAGCCTCTGGTTAATCATGACAAAAACTAGTATATAAGATAAATAATACAAAGCTATTTATTCTAGTGAAAACAATACTAGTGAAAACAATAAGGTGCAAACAAGCAAACAAATGCTACCCATGCATCTCCATAAAATCAAGTGCAACCTAACAGAGATACTACCATCCTAATATCAGTACCAAAATGGTACTGTAATAAACTTAAAGACAACAAAACTTAGGTGCACAACCACACAAAGATTTGCTCACACAACTAGTCAAATAAGTACTAGAAAACAAACAACAAATGTTACACATGCTTTGCTATAAAATAAGGTGTAAGCTAATAGAGATAATAACAGAGAAATAACAGTACCAAAGTGGTACTTGATCTATCATAACCATAACAAAAATCTAGGTACAACAAATCTACAAGGATTTGCCTACACAACAATCCAAATAATAAAAATAGGAAAATAACAAATGGTACTCATGCTTTGCTACAAGATAACTTGCACGTTAACAGAGATAATAGCATATGAAATAACAGTACCAAAATGTTACTTGACTCCACTCAAGCATAGCACAAATTTAGGTAACAAGCACACAAGGAGTTGGTTCACACAAAACATCAAATAAATCAACTCGGGAAATAACACATGCTACTTCTATAGCCAAATGATATTGCAAACATGCACACACTTTGTATGGTAGATGTAATGCAATAAAACAACCTAATAACAAGATCCAACACATGTCTACATTCTAGGAACAAAGATTAAACCAACCAAACATATCATTTCAAACAAAAACAAACAAAGAAAACAAAACAGAAAAGCTGCTGTTTCTAGATCTGTCCACCAAAAATAATCTAGAGCTCAAAAAATTAATCTAAGCTAGGATAAGATAGATCTACTCAATACCAGACTCATCCAACTGGATTTGCTCCAGAAATCATTTTTAAACTCCTTCTACAAAGGCTAGAAAAGCCTACTGGTCTTTTACCAAAATGGATGTCATTTCCATTTTGTAAAAGGCGTTGATGTAAGGCCAAGTCCTATGGATAGATCTACTCATAGACTACTCAAAAAATTTTGATTTGACCAAAATGGATACAGATCCAAAAAGTTATGCAAAAATGGCTAAACAGACAGTCTGTGACAAAACAGGTATTGTGACAAAAAGAAAAGTGCAAACTTGGATCTTCCAACGGGAAATGGTTAGGAAAACATAAGCCTACTTCTCTGAATTTTTGTAGAAAATAATCTGCACGAAAACTATTTTTCACAAGCTCAAAACGACAGGCAAACTTCTGCAGGGATTTGAGGTTTCTCACCTCGGTTTAAGAAAAATGGCCGGCGGCGATTTTGGAGCTCATGGAGCTCACATGGCTGGCTCAAGGCTCCTCTCAACTTGTGGATGAAGTGTGGTAGTGGGGGGGTTGTGGAGGAGGGGCAAGGTGCAAGGAGATAGCCTTGGGATCTTTATAGAAGAGGGAATGAGGGGAGGGGCAAGATGGTCACCTCATAATAAGGCAATGAAGCCAAGGGGCAAGACCACCAAGGGGCAAGTCAAGGTTGGCCTTTGGAGTGAGGAAAGATCAATGGCATGGGTCAAGGGTCAAGGCATGATGACCCATACCATGCCACATCACCATGTTCCCTCCATTCTCTCACTTGGTTTCCTTCTCACCCAAGGCTCCTAGGTCAAGTACACATGGGGCATGGTCAAGGTTGGCCTTTGGGGGCAAGGGGAGGCAAGGGCAAGCCAAATAGTCAAAGACATGTGTGTGCCCATACCTTTCCATGTCACCACCTCTCTCCTCTCTTATCTTCATGCCTAAGGCTTCTAGAAGCAAGGTCAAGCATCCAAGGTGGAGTACTAGTTGTGGTCAACACAAGGGACAAGGTCTTACTTCGAATATTGCAAGGGAAGGCAATGAAAACTTCTGCCCAAAATCGTATCTGTTACTGTTCCGAAAAATTCAGAAAATTCTCTAAGTGTTGGAAACAGATTAAAAGATGCAAAAGTTGAGTTTGTTTTCAGGGTTCAAATTATTCCCAAAATTGGTTTTCAAAGTATGTACTTGTTAACCATGTTATATACTTTCAGAAACAACTGTTGAAAACAATTTTGAACTAGTTTAAGGCCATGAAAATAATGTGGAAAAAGGTATACTTTCTGTTTTTATCTGTTTCTCAAAACTGCCTTATTCTGCCTTAATTTTATACCACAAAAACAACAAGCAAAAGGTAGTTTCTATTTCTCCAAAAATAAAAGTGAGCTTATGGGTTTGTAGTACATATATCAAGGATGAATTAAAAGTCAATAAACCATAATATAACCATATATAGCTTGGTGAAAACAATGGTAGAAAATAGGTACTTGGCTTTATTTTTAGGAATTGTTTTCTATAGGAAAGTTAAAAGAAAACTTTCATAGGTCATTTTGGAAACTTGTTTTCTTGGATCCAACAAGGTAAAAAGTTTGTTTTAAGATGCAAACAAGAATGATCCAAGTCTTGGAATAAAAATCCACTCAAGTAATAATAAGAAAACATTAGGGAAAAATATCAGGAATATTTTTCAGAAACATATGGTGTTGGTTTTAGAATGAAACAAAAATTATGTTGCAAATATGATTAATATCATAACACAAGTTAGTTCAAACAATCATGTTGTCATAAAAATAATTTGTTGGCCCTAATAGTTGTCTTCTTGAGCATAGTCCAAGAGTCCAAAAACTGGGATGTGAC